>JACMZG010001859.1:17922479-17990508 GCA_018340805.1 Microvelia longipes
TATTCAGTTGTTCGGATTGAAGACTGTGTTGCATATGTTTTGTTACTAATTTGGAATTTTGCCTCGTCGAAAAGATATATTGATTTTGTTACCATAGTTTTCTTTATGCTTTTTGTATTTAAATTCAGGACAGTCTTTAAGTTTGTTTCTTATTCCTGTTTACAGTGAATACATATGGGAAGTTATTTTAGGGCATTGTGGTATCTCGTTTTTATCATTTTAGTTCCATGAGTTGAAGGGTTTAACCGCATGTTCAACACGGTAGAAACCTTGTGCAATCAATATTCTCTATGTTCCAAAATCGGAGACAATTTACACTGTATTACTCGGGAATGTACGTTCAATGGGCATCTCCACAAAGGTAATAGCGTAAGGTGGTAATGATTGGCCTCTAAACTGTTATTAAATATTGATTTGTGGGAAATAAATTGTTGGTGTATTGTTGTCAATCACCTTTCTTGTTATTCGTTTAACGTTAATTAGTTTTATATTTGTATTCTGAAAAATTCATAATTTTGTAAAATTTCTGATTCTGTTAAGGATGCTCAAATTCCCCGAACAACCCCTTTTTTGTAGATTATTGATTTTGTATGAATGTGTTATAATTTTCATTTAGTGTTTGAGGAAGTTATGAGTTTGTTTGCATTAATTCTATATTAAGTGTTATTTTTATTTTGTTCACAGAAATACTGGTTATTTGATAATTTCGTTGTGTTTTAAATCCTAAGGTTTCATGTAATAGTTACCTATCGTCATGGGTGAGTCGATATTCCTTTATATTAGAATTGGTATTTTGTGTTGTATTATAACATGGTATGGACCCATGTCATGTGTGTCATATTGTTCTGGTGTATTTGGTATGTCCGTCATAGTAAGTTGATTGGTCTCCATTACCTCGTTTAGTCCTCCGCTGTTTTCTTGCATTTTTTTATTATTTCTTTTTGTTCTTCTGACTTCTTCTTTCTTGGTGCTGTCTTCTAGAAGTTCTTAAGTAGTTTTTTTTTCTTATTTTAGTAGATTTAGGGCGGTTTTCTTCTCTTTTTTTTTTAATTTATTTTTTACGCTGTCCACTGCTGTCAAGCGTATGAAATGGGTTGTTAAGAACGGAAACACGCATTCTTAAGGAAATACCCCCACCACCACGCCAGTATTATTTTTTGTAACTTACATCCGTTGAATTTTAGCAATTTTTTATCAGAAAATGACTCTTATAAGACAGAAGTAGAGGGGGAAAGGGGGGGGGGGTCGATTACAAAGCTCTTCCCTTTTTTAGAATTAATGTTAAGGTTAATAAATAATTATTAATTATTATTATTTTATATTAATTATTATTATAAATATATACATAATATTATATATTATAATATAAATATAATTATCAATTAATTAATGTTAAGGTAAGTATGCTCCTTTTTCATTAGCTCACACAACGTCTATGGGGTCATAAAATTTGCTTGATTCGTCATTCCATTACTTGACCCTACCATTGTAAAAAAAAATGTCGCCTCTCACCACCACTACTCTCTCAGGCAGTCATAACACTTCTACATTCTTCTTATCGTCAGGTTACAAATATTTCTGATTTTAGGTCTTTTAGCGAATTTCTTTCAGCGAATATTTCCTTCGGAAAACATTCGCTAATGGGAGAGGCGTCATGACTGGAGTCAAACATTGGTCCATGACCAAAATCTGTTTTAAACGTCCCTGATCATGAGAAAATACGTTTTGCAAATCTTTATATATACAGGGTGGTCCAGCTAAGAAGGACAAGACCTTTTTCTTGGAAACTATAACAGCTAGAAGGATGCGGTTTTCGGCGTTGGATTCAATGTAATAGTGAGCAGACGAGAAAAATCCGTTTTCGGGCGCGCTTCGCGCCTGTCATAGAGATGTTAATGCTAACTTTTTTAATTTTATAGTTAGTATAGGGAACTTTTTTTTGTTCTTTAAAGAATGAAAAATAAGGAAGATTTAGTGAAGACCGCATCAAAATCGGACAATTTTTAA
This sequence comes from Microvelia longipes, assembly GCA_018340805.1. Classification (NCBI taxonomy): domain Eukaryota; kingdom Metazoa; phylum Arthropoda; class Insecta; order Hemiptera; family Veliidae; genus Microvelia; species Microvelia longipes. Next base: position 17,924,487 of record JACMZG010001859.1, read on the forward strand.
CCGAGCTATGATGAAAAAACACCTTTTTTTAAATTTAGTTCACTTCGGCGCCATTTTGGATGATGTTGCATTTAAAATAAAATTTATTATATGGACATATTTTTAAACTAGGAAACATGCTTTAATAAAAGAATATCAAAATTTTAATTCCAACCTCAGTTTAGGTGTAAAATAGTCGTTAAACATAACAAAAAAACGAAAAAAAAATGGGTTTTCTTTTTGGTAAAAAAAAATTTTTTACCAATATTTTTTTACCAAATTTCCGCAGCAATGATACATCACTTTACAGTCTAGTTGTGTGATTTGCTATTTAAAATCGAGTGGGGTCAAGTCCGGTGACCTTAATGGCCACCTAATTGAGCCGCAGGTCCCCATATTATTTTACCTTAATTTTGTAAAAGTATGAATAATTATTTATCAATCTTGTGTTTAATTTCTTTAAACTAAGTTAAATAAAATTATTTATACAAAAAATCGATTCTTTTTAATAAATGCGCAACTAAAGGTAAATAATATAAATAATGAAAATTTATAGCTCCGGAAATAAAGTTTGCTGGTTTTTATTGTCGTTAATAAACAAATTTCCGCAGCAGTAAAAATCACTTTACAGTCTAGTTGTGTGATTTGCTATTTATTGGTCCTTCACCCCTAGAAAACAAGTAGTTATCATCAAAATCAATTTTTTTATTAACGTTTATGAAGGATTTTACTTGGTTTTTGCAAGTACCTCTAATCTGCATTCTACGATTGACGAAAATCACCATAATCGTAATTTCTCCACAACCAATGAACAAAAATAAGTGTTTTTAGGCGTTCTGGAATCCTTATACAAGCTGCAATAAAGATCACAAGGTATGATGACGTTGCAGTTCCATTAAATATCAACAATAGGGTGGTAAACTATAAAAAATATTCCATTTTTGGCAATTTTAAGGATTTATTAGTAATAACTTTTGAAATTGTGAAGCGAATTTGTTAAAGTTGGACTCATTTTGTTGCTTTTTATGTTGGCTAACTGTACAAACCATAAAAACTATAGCTCCTATCTTACTTTTCATGGTATCTTAGAAAAACCCATTTTTTTTTTCGTTTTGTTATGTTTAACGACTATTTTACACCTAAAACTGAGGTTGGAATTAAAAACTTTTGATATTCTTTTATTAAAGCAATTGTTTCTAGTTAAAATATGTCCATATAATAAATTTTATTTAAATGCAACATCATCCAAAATGGCGCCGAAGTGAACTAAATTTAAAAAAAGTGGTTTTTTCATCATAGCTCGCGTTAAAAATTGTCCGATTTTGATGCGGTCTTCACTAATCTTCCTTATTTTTCATTCTTTAAAGAACAAAAAAAAGTTCCCTAATACCTAACTATAAAATTAAAAAGTTAGCATTAACATCTCTATGACAGGCGCGAAGCGCGCCCCGAAAACGGATTTTCTCGTCTGCTCATATTACATGAATCCAACGCCGAAAACCGCATCCTTCTAGCTGTTATAGTTTCCAAGAAAAAGGTCTTGTCCTTCTTAGCTGACCACCCTGTATATATATATATATATATATATATATATATATATATATATATTATATATATATATATATATTTCTAGCCCATTTTTCTATTCACACAACAATATCTTTGAATTTCCAAAAAATAATATCCGAGTATGATGTCCATTTCAATGTTTCCTGGGAACAAATCGAATAAACCCGGTCCAGAGTTGACGACCACTGAAATGAGACAAGGAAATTCATCCTTGCCTCATTTTATCCACATCTAAAGTGGGGTAATTTGAAAATTACAAACAAAACAATAACATAAAATATACATCTTTCGGGGCTTGATTTATTTTTTTATTTTATCATAAATATGTTATAATTTCTTTTGTTGTTCCTCATATTAATTATATTAATGCTAAGGTTTAGCATACGATAGCAGACAGCAGTAGTTATTTTATTCCTCTTAGTGCCCAACCTTAGCATTAATATAATCATAAATATGTTAAAAATATACCAGAATACATAACGTTGGCTTAATCCTTATTTTAAACTGATAAAATTTATTAAAAAAATAATAAAATTATTATCCTGTTTCCCAATTTCCCTAATAACTTTTTCAATTTTTTTTTAAAACAAAAAGTTATAAACAATTTTTATTTATTTATTTATATCTTTCAATAAATAAATGAAAAAGAGGAAAGGGGTAAAGGAAAAAATTTAAACAATTTTCTCTATATATATAGCCTTTTGTGTAAACCCTATCAGAGTTGAAACTGAATGCGATATCACTAAGGAGGAGGGGGGAATAACAAACAAAGATAAATAACGAATGATTTAATTCCGAACATCGAGTCAGGGATGTTGGGGGGGGGGGGGTGTTCGGGAAAAAATTATCTCCCTTGGGGCATAACGTTCCCCCTAATAGTCTCTGTGAGTTTTATATAGACTTTTTTTATCATCCTACATCCGTTTTTTGACATTGTGTAGGATGGGTAGGAGCAAAAGTTTTTTTATCCATTTCCGACGCCATTTTGTTTTTTGTATTGAAGCGGTAGAAAAAAAATGTTGATTTTTTTCTGTAACACCGCCTTAGTTGAAATGGGAAAAAATTGATAAAATATCGGAGGGGGGCTTTTATTTAAAAAAGGAATAGGAATGACAGCGGGGGGAATAACAGGAATAAAGGAGATACATTTCCCTGTCCCACCAAATATTTCCCCTTTTTGAATGGAATTTTTCAAAAGCTTTTATACAGGTTTTGAAATCTACATGAGAACGGGGTTTTTTCATCTCTAAGTAAAATCATTCGGTTGTCAATTTTTTTATATTGATGAAGAAATATTTGTTATGACGCTTCTGCGATTGATACGCTTTTCATTTGAGCAAATATTCGCTAATCATTGTGTAATTTGGACCCAAAAACTGTTTCGAATGAATTTGAAACGGAAAGGTAACCAAATTGGTTTTAAGCTTGGGAAAACAGAGCTTTTAAGTAAGCATTTGATAAAACGATATGTTTTATCAAAATGATTTAACGTTATTTAGCATTAAATAATCAATTTATAGAGAAATCGATAAAAGAGTTCAAACTTCACCGGAACTGATGATGACCGTTAACGGTTGAAAGTCGGCTTTGTTATTAGTAATTATAAAGAGTGGAGAGACGAAAACTTGTTTAGGTCTATTTCTTAATTTTTATAAAATCATCTTTTCTATAAGAGACTTAAAATAGCAGCATTCTGTTATCAACATGTTCGCTGGAAGAGCCAAGGAGGCATATGCCCCTCCCTAGAAAATTAAAACTGAGTAGAGTTAGACTAACCCGCGCAAAAAAAATCCCGTAAAGTTGGCCGCATTGTGGAGTCCATCTATTAATTGCAGCCGAAAGCTAGCTTTTTAATAAAAAAATAATTATTGGTGGAGTGACGTATTTCATTAGAAAACTCTTGGATTAAAAAAAAATTAAATGTTGGCTCAAGTATGGTTAGACTAACTCGCAAAAACAGGTTCAAAATAAAACAATAACTAGAGTTCGTTAAGTCTGCTGTATTAAGTTTATGACATTTAAAAAGAAATCTCTAGTTTTAACTTCTTGATTCGATATTTAATAAATTCTAAATAAAGATCTTACTTAATTGAAGTATTTTCTTTAGTTTGGTTGGTCATTCTGAAAATTAAACGCTGTTTCATTCCTCGTTATAGTTTCTCGGTGGTTTCTCGTCTTATATTTTTTGTTCCGTTTAATTAATTATTTAGTGATTAAATTCATTATAAATCGTTTAAGTATTCAGATATTTTACATTTATTGCGTATTATTATAACGTAAAGACTGATTGTGTAAAGTGACGAAAGCCTTTCGCTTATTTAAGAAGTGTATTGTGTTTGTTAATGACACTGCAATTTTAAGGTTAAAGGTAAAGATAAAAGTGTTCGTTTTCTTTGATTCAGTTATCGTTTATCGGGTATCGGTTATCGGTTGTCGGGTATCGGTTGTTGGGTATCGGTTGTCGGGTATCGGGTATCGGGTAGCTTGAGGTTAAACTACTGATGATTGAATAAGTAAGTATACTTAAATTATTATTGAGTGTTTTAAAGAGGCAAAGTTTTAAAGTGTTATTATTTCCATGCGGGGGTTTCCATTCTGAAGTTAAATAAGTTTAAACCAGATTTAAGTTACAAGATTATGTTTGAATAAAATAAAAACATAAATTTGAGCTTTCGACCGTAAATTATGCTCTCTCAAGAAATAATTTTATTACAAACTGCATCAAATATAGAGACATTGAGATATATACTAGAGGGGGCATAACCTATGTCAATACATTAAGAGGCCTGAAACATCTTGTTGGGGGCTCTCAGAGGCTCTGTGTAACCTCATTGATACCTCCTTCTTAAGTGAGTTAAGGTTATAACAAATCAATTGATTTTGGCTTTCTGCACACTGTTAGTTTTTTATTTGTATTTTAAATGTTCTACTACATAAGTTATTGTACTTTTGTTCTGTTACAAAATTACTTTAACTTATATAGAAGAACGTTAAAAATATTAATAAAAAAGCTAACAATGTGTGGGAAGCCGATAACAGTTGATTTATTATAACCTTAACTCACTATTGAATAAGGTTCTAATGAGGTTACACAGAGCCTCTGAGAGCTCCAAAACGGTGTTTCAGGCCTCTTAATGATTTGATAAAGGCTATGTGAGTTGAGCTCAATGATCTTAAATATAGGGAATGACGCATTAAGGAACATTACTGATCCCATGGAAGTTGAATGAGATAGAGAAATAGGAGTAAACTTACCATCCTCTTGGATATAATGAAAAAAAGGCCCCAAACGCAGGTTATGTGGCAAGGTTGTGGAGTTTGCTTCTAAACTTTCTTCTGTGCTTCTCGTGATTGTTACATTTGTAGTGCTTTTATAGTCATTTGTGCTTATTTAATATTAAATTTTGGACTATACTTTGCCTCCTCAATGAGTGATAATTTAAGCGTGTTTTGTTATAACCTTCTCAAGCAATAAACAATGGGAAACCATTGAGAGGTAAGTTTGCCTCTAAAATTTTAGATCTGCGCTGTTATAAGAATTGTAAGTATGCGCAGTTTGTACCAAGCATGCGCAGTTGGTTTTTGACGTGTGTTTCGTGTTGAATTCTCTCTATATTTTGGTTCTCGATGGGGTCACTTTTTTGTATGGCAAATCGACTTAGTGCATCATCCCCTTTATTTAAGATCCTTGGTTGAGCTATGCACCATTGAACTCACGTATACAGGCACTCGGGGTTCATGTTTAGCATGGTTCGGGTTCATCTTAACATGGTTCAGGTTCAACCGAACATGATGGAGGTTCAACCGAGCATGGTTCTGATTTAACGAAACATGGTTCAGGTTCAACTGAACATGATTCAGGTTCAACCGAACATAGTTCAGGTTCAACCGAGCATAGTTCTGATTCAACGAAACATGGTTCAGGTTCAACCGAACATGATGGAGGTTCAACCGAGCATGGTTCTGATTAACGAAACATGGTTCAGGTTCAACTGAAACATGATTCAGGTTCAACCGAACATAGTTCAGGTTCAACCGAGCATAGTTCTGATTCAACGAAACATGGTTCAGGTTCAACCGAGCATAGTTCTGATTCAACGAAACATGATTCAGGTTCAACCGAACATGATGCAGGTTCAACCGAACATGGTTTAGGTTCAACCGAGCATGGTTCTGATTCAACGAAACATGGCTCAGGTTCAACTGAACATGTTTCAGGTTCAACCGAGCATAATTATGATTCAACAAAACATTGTTCAGGTTCAACCGAGCATAGTTCTGATTCAACGAAACATGATTTAGTTTCAACCGAACATGGTTCGGATTTTCGTTTGCTCAGTCGGATCATTGAGCTAAAAGCGGTCTCAGTTGTTTTAGATATATAGATATGTATATTTATGTGAATCTACCGCCACCCCTCCCGACCACAACCTTTTAAGATCATTTTTCTTTAAAAATTCGCCATAAATAATATTATAATAATAGTATTATAATAGTAATTATATTACTATTATAATAGTTATAATTTTAATTATATTACTATTATAATAGTAATAATTACTATTGTATGATAATAGTAATAGAAAATGGTATAAATTCTATTAATTACACATAATTAATAACTTAGTTAATTTGTAGTGCATAAACATGTTTATTTTTGACTTACTTAATGAATAAGTTGAGCAAACGTTTATGTGAATTTAAAATGTTAAATTAAATTGTTTAAGAAGATGCTTGATTGTGAAAAAAGAAGAATATATTACTAAAATTAAATGCAGAAATAAGTACAATTAAAATTTACAATTATAACAATGATAAAAGTAATTATTAGGAAAAATGTGAAATATTATCAACAATTGGGTTTTTCTCTATCTCTTTAATGTGACGAGGGTCATTAATACATCTAAGATCTGTACAAAATTGCAACTATAATTGTGTAAAATGTTTAATTAGCTGTAAACTAAATTTATTGACTAATTAAATAATGAGATACGGACCTACGCGGCCTTGGCTCCTTGGGCCCAGGGATCTGTTGCGCTTATGTTTCTTTCTGTGTCTGTAAGCAGGGTTCCATAAACAATTCTTGAATTATAGAGAAACATCTAGCTTGCCGCCAGTATTTTTGCCATGTATGTGGTGAATTTTTATCGCCTCGCCCCACAGGTCTGTGAAGCTTGCTGTTTTTGTTTTAGTATTCATTGTTACATGGCGTTTTGCCATGTATGTCGTAGCGAATTTTCATCGGCTAGCCTCACAGGCCTGCTCCGCGGAGCTGATGCGAGGCTCGTTATGTAACCTTTGGGCCATACAGACATATGCATATATATAATATATATTATTTATTTATTTAACAATTATCAATACAAAAATTACATACTATTTTTAATTTACGGAATTTTCAAAAAAACAAGTTACATTGATCTCTACTTTTGTCATATAAGTATTGCAAAAAGAGCCTCCAAGAAGAAAACCTTGTAACTGGAGGCAAAATCAGTTCTATAGAAGTACTAATTTATGAGCGATTTTTTAAAGAAAATTGCTGAAAAAGAAAACTTTTTCAGCACAATAGATTTTTAGTAGGGAAGTTGAATTTCATGGTCAGCAACCCAAAAAACATTGAATAACCCAAAAATTAGAACTTCTATAAAACTTTCTTGGTAGACCTTACCTTATTACTAAGCTGATCCAGAGAAGGTTCAGAGAAACTAAGAGTTGAGTTTGAATAATAGTAAGGTTATGTGGTATGTTGATTTTGTCAAAAGCTCTCGGCATATCAGTTGCTATTGGATCTAGATGAGAATTGTTAAAAAGCTGAAAATATATGGTAAGATAAAAGATTACTTAATGGAGATCTCTTGCTGATAGAACCATACTATCAGAGAGATGATAAGAGATAATAATGTAAAGGTATAAGAGGATTTATGAAAGGTTAGAATTAATCAACTGCTAGACTTTTTAAAATTTTATAAATAAAAGAAAGTATTGCAACAAACCTGTTATTAGAATACTAGTTATAATAATAATATTGCCCGTTTAGAGCCTTGCGGCTTATCAGGAATAACCCCTGCGAGAACCACCTCGGGTGGTAATAGCAATCGTTACGCTCAAAGTGTATTCTAAAGTTGGCGATAATTTATCCAAACAATAATCTTTTATAAACTGAGAGCGTAACCTGGGATGCGAACCCCAGACCTCCGTGGTGTCAAAGGTCAGTGTAAAGACTAACGCTCTAACGAACTCGGCCACGGAGGCTGCCGATACCAGTAGAAAACAATAATATTTTAATTATATGTGAAATAATTTATTGACTATGAACTAAAATCGAAATATAAATTGTTTTTGGTTTATAAATTGCTTTTGTTTATCTTTTGTTTTATAAATTGCTTTTGTTTTACAAATTGCTTGAAAAATGTATTCATTTTTAAGTCTCAGACCTCAATTAGATACTGAACCTGTTTTTTTTACTGTGCCCAGTCTGCCCCCTTTAAGACAAAATTCCTGTAAGAACACCCATGGTTATCTATGTTATCTGCAAACAGTTCGAGCCAATTTAGATTTGCATGAGAGTATAAATACATAAGCTGGTTCGTCTTAAAAGTCTCTATTTAACCTGCTTTCTTCTATTAAATTCTAAAACAATGAACAAATAAAAAAAATTAACAATGTTACAATAAAATTTAACGACATATAAATAAAATCGGGTACGTGGTACCTGTGGACTTTTCTTAATAACATCAGATTTGCTACATCATTCTCCTTACTTCGGACTCGCTTCTTTCGTTTCAGTGTTGAATACTGCAACACGTCTTCAAACTCGCTTTGCTCACCGTCAGACAGTAAATACATTCGTATTATTCCTCACGGTCACCCATGCAGGTACTGACCTCGCTCGATGCGAGATAGACTTGCCGTATTGAAACGAAACTTAGTTTACTTATTTATTAAATAAAGGGTTACATTTTTAATAAGTTTCAACTCAATTGGATTATTTTATTTTTTTTAGCGAATTTTCATTATGAAAATGACGCTTATGAGGTTGTTCGGATGACGGAAGTGAGGGTGGGAGTGAGCGGAATCGGTTCCTATTGGCTTCCTGATAACAAAAATATATGTCCCAAAAAAGTTATATATATATGTATATTATAATTATATATATATATATATATATATATATATATATATATGTATATATATATATATATGTATGTAAGAGTTTCTACCCTTTCGTATGGCGAACGATAACTCTTGAAGGCGTTCTCAAATTGAAACGAAACTTTGCAAATCGCGAGATGTTGTGGAGGTTACGAGGCCTATTGTTATAAAAACATTATGACGTCATCAATCAAAGTTATGACGTCATGAAAAAAATTTTTTTTGAAACTTGAAATGGCTATAAAACAAGGTATTTCGTATTAGGTAGACGACTAGCTGAATCGATTAAGACCAATTTCAGCTCAATCGAACCATCACAAATGGCGCAAACGGTATACATATATATATAATCTTGTATATATGTATACGTCTAGGTCAAAGACTCGTACGATATCTGTTGGGTTTCAGTAGTGTTAGAGGGTGGGGATGTAGTATATTAGAAGAGCCTCTACTCTTGCTCCATCCTGGTAAGCCTCTACTGTCCCAGAGAGACAGGACAAAAATGGCTTCCACTAATCCATGCCGAGCTAAGCAGGCCTGTAAAGAGGAAGAACCTCGAAGTAGTCTTTATATGGTCGAAGTCATTCTAAAACTATTGCGACCGGTTTCAGCTCAATCGGACAATCCTAAGTGACGAAAACGGTATTTTTATTTTAAAAATCATGGATATATTTTTTCAACCTAAAGGTTATACTCAAATAAACAATTTGTTTACAAAAAAATTTGACATTTTCTTTAAATTGTATAAACAATCATAAATGTGTGTAAGAGTTAATGCCTTTTTGTATGGTGGACGATAACTAAAACTGATTAAAGATGAAACTATAATCTTTTCTTACTCTTTATACAAGGTTACTTTAACAGTTGCAACGTGTGGATTTATTTCTTGTATTCTTTATACCTCTATAAAAATAGTTATGTATTTAAATATACTTATATTTTTTATATATTGCTTGTTAACTGTAATATTATTGCTTACTATTAATAATAGAGGATTTAATAAAATCAAATATGTGAGAAAGCCTCTCAGGCCCGCGAAGCGGGCCTGTGAAACGAGGCTATGAAAATTCGCTAAATACGTGGCAAAATGCCATGTAACAAGAAACGATAATGAAAACCATACTAATACAAAACAACAACAATGTGGCCGCGAAGCGGCCACTGGGAGGCCCCCGGGCGCGAAAGCGGCCGGTGGGCCGACGCCGCGGAGCGGGCGAGGCGCGAAGCGCCGAGACCGCGTAGCGGCTACGGGCCGAAGGCCCGTATTTAAAAACGTATGCATTTGATAAAAGTTTAACTTATCTTGAAAACGAGATGTAACATGGCATGGGAACATAGATGGAACATTAATTGGTCTTATAGTTGAAATTTGATACAAAAATGAATTTTTAGGTCTCTTTATGCATTCCGGAAAACATTTTTAGACGTCACTAACCCGCAATAATAACACAGTAAAAATTACGCAAATTTATAAAACGCGGAAAAATTTGTCGATCGGTTTGAGGTACGATGTTAACTGATAAACACAACACATACATACAGGCAGACAATTTAGTGAAAATCACTCAGGTGGTTTTAAAAACACATGAAACGGAAAATTCACAAAATGAGAATGTGTGAAAATGTGAAACTGTGTGAAGTGTGTGAACTTAGTAAAAATATGTAAAGGAGAAAAAATAAAAAAACCGTCCGACAAGCATAAAGAATATAAACATAAATTTAAGGACCTTTAACCTGTGATAATAGGTATAATAATAGAAAACTTAACTTTACAATAATAATAATAATATAAATAATAATCTAGTTAATAATGATAATAATAGATGTATAGGTATAATAACAATATAATCGGTATAATGATTGCTATTTAATAATGGGTATAAACATAGATTAGTTAATGAATAATAATATATGTAATAGTTTAGGTAATATTAATAATAGATGTATAAGTATACTAATAATATACTAGGTATAATAATTGCTATTTTATAAAGGATAAAAATAGATTAGTTAATGAATAATAATATAAGTAATAGTTTAGGTAATAATAATAGATGTATGAGTATACTAATAATATACTAGGTATAATAATTGCTATTTAATAATGAGTATAAAAATAGATTAGTTAATGAACAATAATATAAGTAATAGTTTAGGTAATAATAATAGATGTATGAGTATACTAATAATATATAGGTATAATAATTGCTATTTAATAATGAGTATAACAATAGATTAGTTAATGAATAATAATATAAGTAATAGTTTAGGTAATAATAATAGATGTATGAGTATACTAATAATATACTAGGTATAATAATTGCTATTTAACAACACATAAAAGTACATCATGTTTTTATTACTTTGACAATTTTTTATAATATTAAACCTAATCTTATGATAATTTAAGTTAAGATCAAAATCAAGTTAATTTACTGTTTAATTATAATCATGATAATCAATAAAGCTTGACTGGTTTAAGGTAATCTGAAAATGGAATTTCTAGTTTATAATTTTTTTGAAATTTTATGTTCGCAGAACCAACACATCTTTTGTTTTGTAATTTTATATTGGCAGAACCGATATCTCTTATTTTGTAATTTTATGTTGACAGAACCAATAAATTTTATTTGGTAATTTTATGCCGGCAGAACCGATATATTTTTTTTTTATAATTTTATGTTGGTGGAATTGATGTTTTGATTCAATACAACTAATATATGTTGGCTTTTCTTAAAAAAGCAGTCTCATTTAATTTACAAAAATATCCGCATTTAAACATCTTCATAACGGAAGCAAAGAGAGATAAAAAAATCTAGATATCTCTTCTGTATTGCTATCCACTGCGTCAGTTTTTTTTGTAAATATTTAAAATACGAGACTTGCAAAAATTATTAGTTATGTTCGGGGAATACGACTAATCCGTACCGCCCTTATTGTACAGAGCTGACAGCCCTTTCAAAAAGCTTTTCCAATGATAAACAGAAATATGAAAATGGTTTTTTGAAATATGGATAAAGATCTGTACTCTCATATTTACGTACGTTCCCGCCCCCCGTCGAAATAAGCGAGAAAGAAGGATTTCATTGTTGCATGCCTTTCACTTTATTGTCTCGGAGTTTTATCTTTAGAGAGGGTGGCATATTTATAGCCATAGTGCGAAAATCAATACAATTCTCAAAATGGCCGATTTGGAAAAAAAGGGTTGGATATTTTTATTCGGCAATGGAAAATATACGTAGTTTGTTCTCTTGGTATTTTTCTAGTTTTTAATCCAATCTGGAGCGGAGGTCCGCAACCTAAGCGAATTTTTTTGGCTTGCTTTTTGCTCAATAATCTATTTCTTGCTAAAATTTTAATTTTTGCATCAGAGTCTAAAGGCCTCCTCCTTAATTTTTTTGGAAGTTTTAAAGGAATAGAGGAAATATTCACCTCAAACATACTAAGTATACATAAATATACTCCCATAAAGATATATACTAGAGGGGGCATAGCCCATCTTAATACATTGAGAGACTTGAAACATCATTTTGGGGCCCTCGCGGGCTCTGTGTAACCTCAATAAAACCTCCTTCTAGAGTACGTATAGGTTATAATAAATCAATTGATTTCGGCTTCCCGCACATTGTTAGTGTTTTGATTTGTATTTTTAACAATCTCCTGTATAAGTTATTGAAATTTTGTACTGATTATTTATTGCATTTATAAGCGAGGTGGTCAGGTTATTTTTTCGATGCTTCAATATATTACCTATAGGAACCTCTCTAGTAATTATATCTCCATGTATACTCCTACCAAATGTTATGCAGATCTGAGTTCAATAATTTATGCATTCATTTAAAGCTTAGATTATGATAACCTTTCAAATGTTTGTGTGCACTTTATAACAAGCTGCCAATCACGGGACAAGGATTCCCTTCCAATAGGATTGGAAATCATAATCCAAGAAACGTTCTAGAAACTGTGCTTGCCAGAATTGTGATTGAGGCCTCTTTGTACTTAAAAAACTTCAAAACACAATTAGAAACATTTGGTATACAACAAATGTTTATTTTTTTCTTTTCCTCATTTTTACCGTAGATATAAAGGAAAAATGTCGTGCTTGTTAAAAAATCTACCTAAATTATTCGTTTCAGGTGTTTTTAAGAAACCTCCTGAGTGTTTTTTACACTTTTAGTTGTCTGTCTTTGTGTGTGTGTATGGTTGTCTGTTATCAACATAGGTCACAGAGTATTTATGCTAGAGAGTTGTAACTTGGTACAAAAATTAATCCATTAGGTCTAGTTGTGCTATCTGGAAAATATTTTTCCAGAATTTTTTTTGAGGGCGTCATTAACCGGCAATAATGACTCAGCAACAATGTCGAAAGTGTATGAAACGCGGAAAAATATTGCGATCAATTTGAGATTATGCACGCATGTAGTCGTGCATAATAAGTAATTATTTCTGTATACACCGAAAGATATACACTGTTACCGAGTTTCAACTCAGTTGAATTATTTTCCATTCTTTTAAAAAACGTACACAATTCATCTGATAAAAATTGAACTAATGCTGATATTAGGATGAAGCTTAGAATACATGTTAGTCTTATACATAGCTACATGTGTGCCAAATTGGAATTCAGTCGCATCATTTCTCCGCGTTTTATGAGTTTTTGCCTTAGAATAATACTATATATAGAAGGAGCACTACTGATAACACGAAAGTCGGTTCACTGGCGCACCTAAGTAATGCTGCCACCCTAACAATATACAATTTTCTAAAAAAAAGTTGGCAATACTTCCGGTTGCTGAATTATTATGTTCTATTATTAATTAATGATTGATTATTCGTAAAATACTAATATAAATATCGGTGCATTACAATATTTAAAGCATTTTAAATTGTAGTTTAACGTATTTATTAAAATTATATTAAAACTAGTCCTCGTCAACTAAATGAAGATTCTTGTATTCCGCCACCCTTTTGCTATTTAAGACCAGTTTTATTAAATACTCAGCAGGTGTTTTAAGTTATTATATTTGTTCTTTACGGTCTTTCTTCATTAATAGATATTTATGACAAATATTTAAAATAATGTTTTGTTGTCAGGTTGGCAGCATTACTTAGTTGCACCAGTCAACTGGCTTTCGTATTATCAGTGGAATTACATTGTGTTTAATGTAAACACAATGTGCTCTGTGCTCCTTCTATATATAGTATTATTCTAAGGTTTTTGCTAATCCATCTTTTCGGGTTATTAACACTTGGATTAAATACACTTGGAGCTATAACAGACAACTATAGCTATTACATAGAGACAACTATGTAAAACCCACTCAGGAGGATTTTTTTGCAAACTCAATATTTTTCCTACATACCTACGGTATATGTGAGAAAAAGTAAAAATCGAAAAATAATTCAAATGAGTTGACATTTTGTAGTATAAGTTTAGTATTTTTTATATTCTGACGACGAGCAAAGCGAGTCTGAATGTGATGAGGGAAAATTCCGCATGTATCCCGTATTTAATTTTTAATACTAGATTGTAATGAAAAATAGTAGAAAATATTTAATACGTTATCAAAATTAATGCGTGTATCTTATTATCATTACGCTGAACCTTAGAATTCACTACTTATACACATACCAGCAATACATCTTAGTGTTGACAGTATAGTCTATACTAATATAATTAAGGCTATTGTTTTCCTTGACTTTAAGATCTATTATATATTAAAATGTATTGTACTATAAATAACAAAATAATATATATATATATTTATATATATATATATATATATATATATATATATATATATATATATATATATATATATTCAGCATTATATTATACTCTTCTAAATAGTTTGAAATAAACTTGACACCAATAAGAATCAATTTTTCCTCATTTAACCCGTAGGAATGTAGGAAAAGTATTGTGTTTGCAATAAATTCGAAACCGGGATTTTACCTAAATTATCCGTTTTAGGTGTTTTAAGACCTCCTGAGTAGTTTTGCACAAAGTTGCTTGTGTGTAAGTGTGTGCGTTTGTGTGTGTCTGTACCGTAGCTACCAGGGTATTTATGCTAGAGATTTAAAACTTGGTACAAAATCCATCTTTAAGTTTATTTGTGCTACCCGGTAAATATTTCTTTATAAATTATAAAAAATTTCAGGAAACGCGGAAAATGTTTCAATTTTAGATTCAGCACGCATGTAGTCAGGTATTAGAACAACATATGTACCAAATTTTATCTCATTTTCAGGATAAGTTCAATTGTTATCAAATGACGAATACGTTTTCTACCTAACCTTTCTAACAGCATTAAGTCTGACCTTAACAATCAACGAGGGTGGAATTCGGTACTGGGTCATTTCATCACCAGCCAGGCAAATCTACAAAAATCTTGTCAGGTGACCGACTCCGATTTTCCTGAAATTTTAATATGTTGTACCCCCCATAGGTAGGAAATGTTTCCCAAAGTAATTTTATTTTAAATTGATAATTGTGACTTTGAGGGGGGTTCAAAGTTCAAAAAATTTCAAAATTCGGAGCAAATTTGGTAAAAAGTTATATTTACATTTTATGGCATAGCGCCTTTAATATTTGTGATAAGAAGGTGGTTTTGGTCTCATTGTAAAGTTAAAGAGTACCTTTACAAATAAAATGCTGCAACAATGTTGTACCATATTCCTGGAGAGCACTGTTCTGATGCAAAATAACCTATAATTTCCGTAATTTTTGAAAATTTAAATTTAAAAATTTGGCTATATAAATAAACGGTAAAAGTTTAAACTACTGCTTTTTTAAGCGTCTAACCCAAGTAGTTTATGCTCAATTTTTTTCGAATTTTTCTGATGCATTGTATAGCTAAGGGTGAGTTGAGAAAACTCAGTTTTTCGGAAAAATTCCCATTTTCGACCTCAATTTACTCCAAAACTCCACCCTCAATCTTCATGAAATTTGGCTGATTTTCAGTCCATACCCTCTAGTTTTAAAAACATAAAAAATATTTTTAAACATATTTGTGTGAAAGTCAAAAATAGCCCTCTTATGAGCCGAAATTACACCGTAATTTTCCATATTTTTTCAAACTATGGAATAAATTTATTTGTTAGTGTTTGGTCATTATGCATATATGTATACATAAATTAGTATTAATAAACTAAGTTTACAATAATGTAAACTGCTCTTCTGTTTGCGAAAGGTATATGTTGTGTTTTGATGTGACGTCACTGAAAAATGCCCGACGTTAGTTGGGTGCATTATAAATATGTGCTCCGAGGGGTTGGGAGTCTTTAGTCTAAGGAGACACTATTAGGAGTAAGTTCCATTATAGTACCCTATATTTATAATAGAGCACATATTTATAATGCACCCAACTAACGTCGTGTAAAGGTACTCTTTAACTTTACAATGAGACCAAAACCACCTTCTTATCACAAATATTAAAGGCGCTATGCCATAAAATGTAAATATAACTTTTTACCAAATTTGCTCCGAATTTTGAAATTTTTTGAACTTTGAACCCCCCTCAAAGTCACAATTATCAATTTAAAATAAAATTACTTTGGGAAACATTTCCTACCTATGGGGGGTACAACATATTAAAATTTCAGGAAAATCGGAGTCGGTCACCTGACAGCCCTCTGCCTGGCTGGTAATGAAATGACCCTACTAGTGTATTAGTTTACGTAATAAACAAGTCTACTAAGTTTCGTTTCAATACGGCAAGTACATCTACGGGTTTTGTTGGATCATAAAAGTTAAGCAAGATCGAGCCAGATTAGTGTCTGGATGGGTGACCGCTGGGAATAAAACAGATGTATTTACTATATATATGACAACGAGCGAAGGGTGTCCTAAGACGCGATGCAGTATGAATTTGGCGATTTGTATTTTTGAAGATAAGATAAGTGAAGTACTGAGGATGAGTGTAGTGAATCCGATATAGTACCCGATTTTTTTGTTTTTTACGTGCCCCGCAGGCGCGAATACAAGGGGGGGCTATCCCCCTCCCAAGATCCAAAAATTGGAGGAAAAAAAAGAAGAAGAATGAAGCTTAGGCGGCGCCGGCTAATTTTATTTGCCATATTCCATTTTTTTTAAAAAAAAGGTTTAATTTATAATAATATTTAATTTAAAAAGAGCAAAATTTTCTTAATCTCGCTTCGCTTGATTTATTTTGCTTTTTAATTATCTCGCTATTTAATCTCGCTTTGTTATTTATTTATTTCAAAAAGTTATTTGTTTTATTTTATGTAATTATGACTAGAAATATTTAATGAATATGCTTAAACCGGACTTGGGCAACTCAGAAAAGAAATGTTATATACTCACTCCTGTTACAAGGTACGGTAAAATGTAGTTGGGTGGTAGATGGCCTCCTTGGATGCAGTTTTGGAAACCCTGACGTAAATTATTTTGGCATGGTGCTATTCAAGTTATTAAACATCATTATTTAATAGGGCTTAGAGGTCGATCGACTCTGCGAGGAGTTTCACATCTTGCTATCCATACTAGAAATAAAACTTAAAACATGATTCGGCCTTCGACCCGTAGCTGCTACGTTGCCTCGCTCACTTTGTGGCCATTTGTATTATTTGTTTTTTATAATTTATCGTTGTTAATGGCATTTTGCCATGTATTTAGCAAATTTTCGTCGCCTTGCTATAGCTGTTTTGAGTCCACACAATTTTTCCTTTAGCATTTATTTTTACACGGCATTTGCCATGTATCTAGCGAATTTCCATTGCTTGAAATGGCCCCTTTGGGGCCATATAGACGTTTGTATAGGTACAATAAGATATATTTAGTGTTGACCAATTGAGCAGAATGCTCAATTGGTCATTCTAATTGGTTAGAATGCTTACGACCATTAGAAGCTCTTCCTGCCGCTTTGAAGGCGTGCTTAGCTCGCCGCAGTCCGGTTGCAGCTATTTTTATCCTGTCTGTCAGGGACAGTAGGCTAACGAGGGCGAAACAACGGGTACGGGGCCTTTTTCCGTATTCTTTTCTACCATCTAGCACTACTAAACCGCTGATTTCATTGACCTAGACGTATACATATATACAACATCAGCTAAAACCGTTCTTAACCTATTTAGCTTGCCTTCCACCTATATGTACTACCTTGTTTTAAAGCAAATTTTTTCATGACGTCATAACTTCGGTTGATAACGATATATTTTTTTTTACAAACAATAGGCCTCGTAATTTCCTTAACATCTCGCCATATGTCTAGTTTCGTTTCGATTTGAGAAAGCCTTCGAGAGGCTTTTATATATAGGAATATATATAATATATATATATATATATATATATATATATATATTATATTATATTATATATATATATATATCTATATATTTTATATTTATGATATATACTTTTTATATAGGATATATATATATATATATTATATATTTAATAATATACACATTTGTTTTCGGACATATGTTTTTGGTATCATATAGCCAATAGAAATCGACCCCTCCCACTCTCGCCTCAACTTCCGTCATCCGTACGACCTCATAAGCGTCATTTTCATGATGAAAATTCACTGAAATTCTTTTTAAGCTGGCTTCGCTCTTATCTTTGATACTTTTTTAAATGCTACTATTTAAGTGAAACTATCGCCTTGAGTAAGGTGCCTACAACCTCATGCGAAATTAATTAAGTTATACTAAGCCCTCAATAATCGTCCCTCCTAAGAATTTGGTCTGGATCCGCGCCTGGTGCCCCGTTATGTGTATGGAAAGGCATTATTTATATATTTCTTTTTAACCTCCAATTTAAATTAAGGCTATGAAATTAAAATAGTTATTAACTTATTAAAGGTGTAAAGTGAGTATTCTTCCCTGGGCAGTCAAATTTATTCCTGAGGCCATAATAGGGAAAAACTATATTATTTAAATCTCAAGGCAAGCCTCAAGATTTATTTAGTTGGTTCCCGAGGAAACCATCCAGTTTAACCATCTACCAAATAATCCACGAGGCTAACCCGAGGTAGTTAATTACTGTGTGGGAGCAACGACTTTAGCTCCCGTTATAAGTTAGATATTTTACCTTTGGGAGGGAGAAAATAGTATACTAACAAGCAGTAGGTTTAAAAATCGCGGTATGCTTTAATTAAGTCACCTATTAAATTATTGGGCAATAAATAATTTCTTACATATTTTGGGCTTCTCAGTCAAATTTAAACGCTCCTCCATCTGTATTTTCTAGTTAACACAGGTTTGTGTTTTTATGAAATATATCAACGAATCGAACAAAATAAATTAATATTGAGATTTTCACGTGAAATAATTAGTAACAGCGGTTTATTACAAAACAAGTGACGCTACATTATAGTAAGATTAACATTTTTTATGTTTTTATTTTTGTCTAATCAAAGCCAATAAATAATTTTTGTCGATCAAAGATTTGGTTAACTTTATACTATATGTTTCAAATAAACTTTTTAGCATTTTATTCTACCTTAACGTTCCTTTTGTCCAAGATCTTTCCATAATCCTTAAGCGAACACCCTAATGACCCTCTTGTACAAACCCTTTCTTCAAACACCCTTCCTATGATAATCCTATACGACGCCTGAGGAGGCAGTGGCCTCGAGACCAGCTATCTTTACAAATTTATTATCTTAATTCAGGTAATATCTTATGTTATCTTATTTAATCACTTTTCTCCATTTTATCTTCAATTAAATTATTATCACTCAAAATTCGATTATCTCTATATTTTATTTATAACCACCGGTAGTATCTAAATAACATATCTAAATACATGATACTTCTCTCGCTTGAGTGCAATTACTGGATTGTTTCTTTAAGATGTCTTTCCAAGCCCTTAAAATTGCATCAACCCTAATTTTTGTAGCAAAAATTGTTGTATTATTCAATAAAAATGTTTAAAAAGAAAAAAAGCATTTAATTTTAATTATTCGTGTCAATTATTCTTGTTAAATTATTTAATTTTTTTTTAAATTAACATAAATACTGCAACTTATTTATAAAAATCATTAATATTTATTTTTTTTATAACTTGCTTATAAAAAAATTCCGACCAGGAATTATATATCTCTTTTCTTCCACCACAAGAGGGAGTTAAGTACACATTCTCCCCCCACTGGAAGCAAAAGATTTTTTGAGAACTTATACAGCAACTTGTAAACATTCTGTCTGTATGTGTGTGTGTATCCGTGTGTTTGCATCAGAGTACGTTTTTTATTTTTCCTCATTTATACTGTAGGTATATAGGAAAAGTTTGTGTTTGCGAAAAATCCGAAACCGGTATGACACCGGAATTATTCGTTTCAGGCCTTTTTAAGACCTTCTAAGTAGTTTTCTCAAAGTTGTCTGTCTTTATGTGTGTATTGGTGTGTATGTTATCATAGTAGCTCCCTGTGTACTTATGCTAAAGAGTTGAAACTTTGTACGAAAATCCATAGGTTTTAGGACGTCATTAACCCGACATAATTATTTAGCAAAAATTTCAAAAAAACATAAAAACCTGAAAAATGTTACGATAAATTCGAAATTTTGGACGATTGTAACTACGTATAGGACTAAATTAAGTTTCATCTCATTATTAGAATTAGTACAATTTTTATCAAATGGCTTGTTTGCGTTTTTTAAAACATAGAAAAAATCGGAAAATAATCCCGTTGGTATGTATGTATGTATGTGTATGTATATATACATATATTTCAATCCCTGTATTAATTTAAATCAATTTATACTAGTTTATTTTCAAAATTATAAGTATTTTAAAAACATTGAAATTTACGATAATCTATTATAGGTTAAAAAATAAATAAATAAAAAATAAATAAATAAAATTTTAGTATTTAAAATATTAAATTCATCAAAACTAAAATGATAAATAATGATAAACAGAAGATTGCTACGAAAAAGAAAGAAGATTACAATTAAAGAAAAGAAAAAAAAAAGAAAAAAAATCATAATTATTTTGAACTAAATGCTACAACTAAAATAAAATGAAAATGCAAAAAAGAAAAAAGAAGATAAAAGATCAACATGTTATGCGAAAGCGGTGCATGTTAGAAAATAAAGAGCCATAGCAGGGATACTGTTATGGTAAATTAAAAAAAAAAAAAAAAAATCCCGTTGGGTTGAAACTTTGTATAAGTTTATACCTTTACGTAATAAATAAGTACACCAAGTTTCGTATTAATACAAAAGGTATATCCATGATTTTTGTTGGATCATAAAAGTTAAGCAGCATCGAGCGTGGTAGTACCTGGATGGGTAACTGCTAGGAATGAAAGGATGTATTTTCTATCTGAGGATGAAGCGAGTCCGAACAGGTGATGCAGTATAAATTTAACGACTTGTGTATTCTAAGGACGAGTGAAGCGAGTCCGAAAAGGTGATGCAGTATAAATTAACGACTTGTGTATTCTGAAGACGAGTAAGCGAGTCCGAAAGGTGATGCATATAAATTTAACGACTTGTGTATTCTGAGGACGAGTGAAGCGAGTCCGAAAGGTGATGCAGTAATAATTTAACACTTGTGTATTCTGAGGACGAGTGAAGCGAAGTAGGTAGGATGAGCATAGCGAATCCGATTTGATGAGGAAAAGTGCCGAGGTACCCCGTACCCGAAACAATTGTTCAAAATTGAATCTAATCCCTTGGAGTTGAATTTTGACGTGAGTGTTGTTTTATACAAAGCTATGTCTCTAAAATTGGCAGTGCACACCATTATTTGCTCTAGTTTAAAGCTGAGTTAAAATTTATGTTTAAAGGGTTTCGGCCATTTCCTTTGAAAAATATAAGACACATGATTTACGGGTTTTTCTTAATGATTGAGTATTTCCTCAAGTTGTAAAGCATAAACCTGAACCTTAAGCAAATTTAAAGATTATTAAGCGTAGACACATGCATTCCAAAGGGAATTTTCTCGACATGTTGACCACCGCTCCAGAATTTTTATATTTATTATAGCCCTCTCATTGTGTGTTAAGGTTATAACAAAAATCATTTTTGTTTACTTTTGTTCAATTGTTTTTACTTTTGTTCAATTGGTTGTTGTTTACTTTTGTTCAATTGGTTGTTGTTTTTTTTGTTCAATTGGTTGTTGTTTTCCTTTTGTTCATTGGTTGTTGTTTTACTTTTGTTCAATTGGTTGTTGTTTTACTTTTTTTCAATTGGTTGTTGTTTTACTTTTGTTCAATTGGTTGTTGTTTTACTTTTGTTCAATTGGTTTGTTGTTTTACTTTTGTTCAATTGGTTGTTGTTTAATTTTGTTCAATTGGTTGTTGTTTTATTTTGTTCAATTGGTTGTTGTTTTACTTTTGTTCAATTGGTTGTTGTTTACTTTTGTTTGGTTGTTGTTTTTACTTTTGTTCAACTTGTTTAATTTTGTTCAATTGGTTGTTGTTTTACTTTTGTTCAATTGGTTGTTGTTTTACTTTTGTTCAATTGTTTGTTTTTTTCTTTGTTCAATTGGTGTTGTTTTACTTTTTTCAATTGGTTCAATTGGTTTTTTTTTGGCTCTTTGTTATTGTTTTTATAATAAACATTCTGTTTCATAAATTACAGTAATTTTCTACTGATTATTTGATCATTATATAATAATCAAGGGTGTTCAGGATATTCTTTGATGTTTCAAAATTCGAACAATAGGGCGTCTCTATAGTTATAATGTCTCTATGGTTTTGTTCTTTTACCATTCTGTGAATACAGAATTTTTCTTTGGCATCCCGTTGCTGGAATGTATTTTTTTAAAATTTTTTTTCACAAGTCTAAATGTATTCGCAAAATTTTAAATTTTCGCCAATATCCCGTTTGTTGACTCTAACATGCGTGGAGACGTTGTCTTGCTACAGGTCTGATCTCTAATAGGTCAATCCTTGAACTTGTCTAACCGGATTGTACGTCGGGTTATAGCGGAGACCGGGGTCGACGCTTGTAGCGGTCATGATGTCTGGCGTTGACGCGGTCATCGCACTCCTAACATTTTAAAATACTTAATTAAGACAAAAATATATACAGCTGCCGCTGGAAGGATTAAATTTTTACCATTTCTCAAACTTGAACTGGTAGAAGTACCTAAGACTTGACAATAATTGAGGAGTATGAAAGAATGCATGAAGTGTTACTTTTCCTAAATTAATAACGTAGGTTCATAAGAATTATTTCCAAGTATAACCATATTTTTTTTTCTAAATTATCTGCTTTATGAATTTCTACTTTTTCTCATTTGTGACGTAGGTATATGGGAATAGAATTGAGTGTGCATAAAACTCCGAAACCGGGGTGTCACCTGAATCATCCGTTTTAGGTGTTTTTAAGGCTCTAAGTGGTTTTCACAGTCTGTTTTTCAGTGTTTTTAAGTTGTCTGTCTGTATGTGTGTGTGTCTGTTATTTACAGACACAGTCAGGGTATTTATGCTGGAATTAACATTCAAGCATAAATACACTGACTTTTTTACCAAATTTTAACAAATCTTCAAAATATAGAAGTGCCATGAGGGAAATAATGTTTTTATGACGTCATTAACCGGCAATAATGACTTAGCAAAATTTTAAAAATCATAAAACGCGGAAATTTCTTTAAAGGCTTTGAGATTTAGCACGCATGCGTTCATTTATATGATTAATATATGACCAAGTTTTAACTCATTATTAGCATTAGTTCAATTTCTATCGAATGACTTGGGCAGTTTTTTTTAAATATTAAAAAATTAGAAAATAATTCAATTAAATTGAAATTTAGTACAAATGTATAGCTTTACTTAATATAACACTCTCCGCGCTCTCTTCCCTCCTATATTGGCGCTTTTAGATCACAATAAAGAAATTCGTCCCCTTTTTTCCTTCTTTTCTTTTAAAAATTAAACCAATCCCATTTAGAAAAAATTTGCTCTAAAAATCCGAAACCGGAATTTTATTTGAACTAACCCTTTCAGGTGATTCTGATTGATTTTTACCAAAATGTCTGTCTGTATGTGTATGTGTGTGCGTCTGTTATCGTAGCTCCCTGTGTGTTTGTGCATCAAAAATGAAAATTGGCATATAATCAATATTTAGGTCTAGTTATCCTATTTTTTGTCTGTAAATTTTTTTGATGTTATTTATTGTCATTTTCAAAAATTCATAAAACGCTAAAAAATGTTTGAATTAATTTCAAATTTTATTAATACAAAATAGTGACTACGTCAGACGCGGGGTTTTACAGTGGGTTCAACCCCGTGTTCAACCACCTAGGGAGTCCCCCGGCAGTTGTCGTGGAAACAGGATTAAACGCAGGGTTCAACCCTGAAACTCATTTTCTATCGGGATAGAGTCCGAACAATAGGTTAAAAAGTACCGTGTACAGTTAGGGTTAAAACCTTTCAAACCCCGCGTGTGAACGAAGTAATTAATAGATTTTTAGTTAGATTGGAATAGGAGATAAAAATAAACCATACAAAAACCATAGATATATTAGCCTTATTAGAATGAAAATTTTCTACAAAATACACTGCGAGCTACGATTATAACAGACACACACACACAAATACACACAAACTCCCATGCCATACACCTAATGGCAGAAATGTTTAGAAAACCTACTCAAGAGGTTTAAAACACCTGAAACGGATAAATCCCGTGAAATCCCTGTTACGGGTTTGCTAACACAAACTTTTCCTATATACTTACAGTATACATAAGAAAAAGTAAAAATAGTACTAACACTACTGAAACAACTGAAATGTCATGTAAGGTAACTTAGTACCAAATTCGGTTGATCATTTTCTTTTTGAAAACAATTCAAGCGTTATGATTGTTAAACAGCAATATTTTCTGCTAAGCTTTACTTTACTTGTTGATTGTATTTTCCGTAAAAACTTTTTTTTTTTGAAAAAGGCCCTAATTTTCTTTTACATTTTACTCAAATACGAGGATTATTTTTAGAAAATACAAACTTTTAAAGGTTTTAACAATTTTTTTTTGTTTAATTTTTTTTTCTAAAGAGCTTGTTGCAGCCAGTGTAGTTGGTAAAACTTTTTTTGCCGTTGTAAGAAGTTTGTAAGGGCTGTGTAGGATAATGTTGGTCTTTATTTGGAAGTTTGAAGAGTTAAGAAGTTAGAGTGCTCAGGTTTGCCACCTTTATGTGCTTCTGACCTATATAATTTTCTTATAGCGGCAGCCCGGTTACCTAATTTAAAATATATGATATAATTTATCTTTTTGAAGTTGTTTTGTCTGTTTGTTTTTTATTTAATTTTAACTTTTTTATTAATGAAAAAGCATTGTGCTTTTTTATTGTGTACATTACATATTCTACATATATATATATATATATATATATATTATATATATATATATATATATATATATATATATATATATTATATATATATATATATATATATATATATATATATATATATATATATATATATATATATATATATATATATATATAATATATATATATATATATATATATATATATATATATATATATATATATATATAATGTAAGTAAGTAAGTAATATGTACATTTTAACAAATTTTTGAGTGCAAAAATACATAATTAAAGTACATAAATGAGGCATGGCCTAAGCTGTCTGCATGGAATTTGCAATATATGTTGAATTATATTACACATACTTTAAGTGTAATTCACTTTTTAATTTCAAGCAAAAGCATACTTATACATAGCTAATTGAGAAAATAATTAACAAATAAATCAAGATTCAACATATAGATTAAGATATAAGACTCAAACATAATTTGGCCATAAATTCTGTTATAAACATTAAATTAATAATTTAAATTAAATTAAAATTATACTCTGTAGGATGTAACTCAATGTAACATCAGAAAATGTAATTATATCATGCACTGCACATGCCACCAGTTTATCAAAACTATAAACAGGTAATAAAACATAAAATTATTATTTGATTATTAGTACAAACATTTGTTTTGTTGTATACATGTTTTTATGCATTATTATTAATATTAATTATATACTAAGACTATCTTAAATTTAAGTTTTAATTTTTTTAAAAAAATATATTTTTTAAAGTATTTAATCAATATTTTTTTTAATTATTTTTTTATTATATTTTTTTTATTATTTATTTTTGAAATCATTCTGTAATTTTTGGAGGATAGGCAAACGTTAAATGTACTCGATAACCCTAGATATTTATGACTCTTAACTATCCCGATCGGTTGCCAATCATGCATCTATTATTTTCTGCACACCTCTTCGTTCATTAATAGATGCTAATCACGTGAAGATTATTATGGCGTTTTAGTTTTAATTTCTGTCTTGTGTCTTTAGAATGAGGTTTGCATGCCACTAGTCTTGGTCAGAAGGATGTATTTGGTGTCACTAGTGCCTCCTTAAACATCAAGGTATCCGCCTGCTCTCCTACAAGAGAACGTAGTTTAGTTAATCCACAACCTTTCCTCTAAAGAAATTAATTATCATCAATTAATATGAATCTTACTTTTTGTATTTTTACACTGTTACGGTCTATGTAGATTTTAAAATCCTTGTGTAGCTTAAGAATTTCCTTTTTCAACTTGACCAGCTTATTTCACGTGGTTTGCATCAATTTCGTGCTGTCATTGTTCACAGCTAAGTCAGTTCATCGTAACTTCTTTGATTTCCTTATAATATCATGGACATATTTAGAACTTTAAAAACATATTTTTATATTCGTTTACCATCAGCAGTAGTTCCTGCTGGAAAGACTTTATCTGTGAATATTTCATGATTAATATTAAGAAATTCATTGACTTTATATTCCAAATTATCGCCTATTTTGTATTTGAGACCTGCAATGTACAGATTTTTCTCTAATACTTTTTCTCTCTGGCATCTAGTTTGAAACAATTCTCCTTCTCACTTTCTTTTAATTTTGTAAGTTCTTTTTTCAATTGTCATGTCAGATATTTGGTTGTTTATTTTAGTCTCGTATTTATTACATCGAACATTTATCTCCTTTTCTAGTAGTTTATAATCCATTCTTAAAGCCTCTTTAGCACATTCAATATCATTTTTTGTAGCTAGATTTATTCCCATCAACATTTTTTTCAACATCTCGGCGTATTCTCTCTCGCTCATTTCTCCAACCTTTTTACCTAGTTTAAACTACTGCATGTTTTGATTTGTTACTGTGTGTTTTCTTATTTAACTGTCAACACAATTAGCACGTTTACTAGAAAATAGATGATATTTATTACAATCTGTCATTAATTAATAAACCTCTTAATGATTAATCATATGTAATAAAATTAATTGAGACCAAGACAACAATTGCGCATTGTGGTTTTAGCCTATAGCATTAAAACATAGGCGTAGTAATAAGCCTAGATCCTTTACAGGTGCACTACTACAAATTAGATTCTATTCACGACCACACTCACAGAGTTGCATGTGTGTTAAATGATAACAATAATATTATTAAAAATACTGTCTTGTTACATAATACAATAACGGGTCCAATCCACAGCTAAAATCAACTCATTAATTAAAGACGAAACTTACGTTTAGGTTCGAATTTGAAGCTTCTATTATATGAGCTTAAATTTAAGATATCATTTTTGATAAACCGTAAAATATCGAATCTAATTTAATAAAAACGCCACAAGAAAACTAGATATAACCGCACTTAAAATGACACTTAAAATAGCAGAGCATAATCAAAACGTCTTGTTTCTTTAAACTCTGGTTGCAAATTGTATATATATATATATATATATATATATATATATATATATATTTTTTTTTTTTTTTTTAAAGTATCGTTCGAATAAATTTATGTTTTAACCAATAACTCACAAGCTAAAAGTTTAATTGCTATCAAATTTTGACAACGTAGTAGAGAACAATTTTGAATGTCTAGGAAAAGAATAGTATATAATGCTACTAAGCAGCAAAATGGAGTTTTGCTACTTCCGAGCCGAAGGCGAGGACAGGCTATGGAAAATTTCAGCCGAGGCGTAAGCCAAGGCTGGTTATTATCTCATTTAACTGACGAGGCAAAGCCGGGTCATGCAAATGGTGATTTGCCTGCAGAGGCGAAACCGAGACGGAGCCGAATATAAAAAAAATTACAATGTCTAAATTAATTTAAAACCGAAGTACTTCGGCACTAGTTCCCACAATATAATTTTATATATTTATGTCAATAAAGTATTTCAACTTCTTTGGGATTTTTTGATACAACCATGGTATATAGGAAAAGTATTGTGTTTCCACTGAAAATCCGAAATCGATAATCCATCTGACTTGTATACGTTTTGAAGTGTTTTCAGGACCTCCTCAGTTTATAAAAGTTTGTATAAACTTGTCTGTATGTATGTGTTTGTGTCTGTTATCATCTGCTTAGTTCCCAGTAAGTTTATCCTAGAAAATTGAAACTTGGTAGAAAAATGAATCATTATATTTTGAAGGGCTACCAACAAAAATATTTAATGACGTCATTAACTTTCAATGACTCAAATGATAAAAATTTCGGAAATTTATTAAACGAGAAACAAATGTTAGGTGATGAGTTGTTTAATTGACTGTGAAATGAATTTATTGAAAACTACAGTCGTAAACTACGTTAAACTAACTACGTTTCTAAATTAATAGAAACTGATGCATCTACTATCTGAGGACGAAAGCCGTGAGTCCGAAGAGATGCAGTATAAATTTGGCGTATTGTATATTCTGTGGACAAGCGAAGCGAGTCCGAAGCATGAAGGATGACTGTAGCGAATCCGATGTGATAAGGAAAAGTTCCGAGGTACCCTGTACCCGATTTTTTTGAAACGTTTTTTAAAATTAATGAACAATTTATTGAAATTTGGTACGAAAGTATACTTTTATGTAATTAATAATTATACCAAGTTGCATTTCTATACGGGTAAGATATCTTTGGTTTTCGTTGTATCACATGTGTTAAGGAGTGTCTTGCGTGGTCATTACCTTGATAGGTAATCACAGGAAATAAAAAAACGGACGTTTTTGCTGTCTGAGGACGAGTAGTATAGTAGTAGTAGACATAGTGGGTCTAATGACGTACTACAAAATAAATTAGGTGATATTCATTATTCTTAGGGCAAGGGAATCGTTTCTGACGTGGTCGCGACGAGCATAGCAAATCCGATGTAGCAAGGGAAAGTTTTGTGGTATCCTATACCCTATATTTTTCGAACGAATGGTTTTTTGAGAATAACGCTCAACACAACATGCTGTATTATATCCTCTAGAAAATTAACTCCTCTAGAGGAGTTGAGATTGAATACACTACTAAAAAAATATTGAGGTGTAAACCGTATCGATTCGAATACGTTTTAAGACGCCTTAAATTGGACATGTTGAAGGATGTTCTAAGCTAGACTTTGTGTCTGAAGCGCTGAAGCTATATGACAACAAAACAACCATCCTTTAGAAAAGCTTACGCCACTTCCGCTCTAATTCGTTCTTGAGCGTTCTATGTTAGTGTGTGTATGTACATGTATGCACACTTACACAATGCTTACAGAACCGTGGAAAAACACAATGTGGGCGGAGTACCAACTTAAAAAAAATAAAGGGTGGGAAAAAATTTTCCTACTGAAAAGAATGCGATTGGTCGTCGTGCGGGAAAACATGGCGGACAGTTTTTTTTTATTGAAACACATAGGTACCACCCTACGTTTCCCTCTCCTGCATTTTTTTCCACCAAGAACCACTTTTCCCGCCTACAATGTGAAAACAGTGTTGCTCTGACAAACTAAAAAAACGTCGGATCAATAGCAATGAACTGTTCAACTTTTTTTTACTGTTTTATACAGTATGTACTAAGAAATAAAAAATATAATGATAATGAACAAATACTTAAAATGTTATTGTATAAAATATTATATAAATTTTATATAATTTTATTACAATTATAATTATAAATTTACTTCACCATTTAAGTTAAATTTCGAAACCACCATTAAGAACGTCTTGTGCTTAGTTGTAACTTAGTGGCAGTAGTATGTAGTATTAGGTATATAATGCTTATCCTTGCAAGGAGTTAAGTTGTTTAGCTGTTAATAACTCTCTGATTTTACTATTCTTCTTTAGTCCGATTTTAGATTCAAAACTTTTAAATGATCCCACCTTCTGTAGGAAAATAAATTGGATGTACCTCAGATCAAAAAAATTCCTTCACCTTAGATCAATCTTAGAATCAAAACTTTACGATAATCTTTCCTTGGTCCAATTATGAAGGTATAGTTTTTGATGATGCCACCTTAGATCAATCTAAGAAACAAACGTTTATGATATTTTTTCTTGGTCCAACCAATAAAATTACAGTTTTTGATGGTCTCACCTTAGATCAATGTAAGAAGCAAAAATTTATGATAATCATTCCTTGGACTAATCCATGAAACTATAGTTTTTGATGGTCCTACTTTAGATCAATCTAAGAAAAAAAATTATGATAATCATTCCTTGGACTAATCTAAGAAACTATAGTTTTTGATGGTCCCACATTAGATCAATCTAAGAAACAAAAATTTATGATAATCATTCCTTGGACTAATCCATGAAACTATAGTTTTTGATGGTCCCACTTTAGATCAATCTAAGGAACAAAAATTTATGATAATCATTCCTTGGACCAATCTATAGTTTTTAATTATTATATCTTGGCTCAATTTAAAAAAAAATCAAACCTTTTGATGACCTAGGCCCCAAGTAAAAGAGTACTAATAATTGTAAGAAAATTGTATCACTAAAGTACAAGTATAGACTAGGCTTGATCAAGGGACTTTAGTTTTAAAAAAGTTTGAACGATTATTCAATTTAATATATTTCGCCTATCATTGTAGGCATCTTCAGAATAATATTTACAAGCTACATAATAACTATTAAATAAATAATAAATAAACAAACACAATACATTAATAGAAAGACTAAAAAATCACAGCTTAAAAAAAAAAAAAATTTTTTTTTTTTTTTTTATTATTTAAGCTGTGATTTTCTAGTCTTTCTATTAATGTATTGTGTTTGTTTATTTATTTATTTATTTTAATAGTTTATTAATGTAGCTTGTTGAGAATGTTTCTGAAGATGCTACAATGATAGGCGAATATATTAATTGAATAAATCGTTCAACTTTTTATAGAACTAAAGTCCCTTGATCAAGCCTGAGATGGAGTTCTATAAACTTTCCAGTGCTACAAAGAACAAACTATAAGTATAGACTAGTAATTACAAACGGTTTTTATACATTTGTATTAAAAACACTAGGGGATAACAATTTTGTATCTTAGATCTCCTAGGAAACGAGCATAATCGTTTAAATTCTATTAAAATTTGATTATATCCATTAAAAATCATACAAACTATTGCACAAAAACAACTTGTGTTCAGCCAATAATCCATGATAAAAATCATGTAAGATTAGTGGCTGATCTTACCAAACACTTTACTCAAGAATAACTAATAGCTCCATTTTCCTTAGTCTCTTACTATATTTTAACAAACAGCCTTCATCTTTTATAGTCTCTTACTATATTTTAACACAATGTCTCCATTTTTCTTAGTCTCTTACTTTATTTTAACACACAGTCTCCATCTTTCTTGTCTCTTACTATATTTTAACACACAGTCCATCTTTTTAGTCTTTACTATTTTTAACACACAGTTCCATCTTTCTTAGACTCTTTATACTTTACACATCTCATCTTTCTTTGTTCTACTATATTTTAACACACAGTCTCCATCTTTCTTGTCTCTTACTATATTTTAACACACAGTCTCCATCTTTCTTACTAATCAACAGTAATTTGTTGTCGATAAAGATAAGAAATACGTACAGAGACTATCTTTCTTTTCTCTAACTATATTTTAACACACAGTCTCCATCTTTCTTAGTCTCTAACTATATTTTAACACACTGGCTCATCTTTCTTAGTCTCTTATTCTTTAACACACAGTATCCATCTTTTTAGTCTTTACTATACTTAAACACACAGTCACCATCTTTCTTAGTCTCTTACTATACTTTAACACACAGTCTCCATCTTTCTTGTCTCTAACTATATTTTAACACACAAGTCTTCATCTTTCTTAGTCTCTTTATATATTTAACACACTGCATCTTTCTTAGTCTCTTACTATATTTTACAACAGTCTCATTTTCTTAGACTCTATATATTTTAACACACAGTTCCATCTTTCTTAGTCTCTAACTATATTTAACCTGCCTCCATCTTTATTAGTCTCTTACTATATTTTAACACACAGTCTCCATCGTTCTTAGTCTCTAACTATATTTTAACACACAGTCTCCATCTTTTTTAGTCTCTTACTATATTTTAACACACATCACCATCTTTCTTAGTCTCTAACTATATTTTAACACACTGCCTCCATCTTTCTTAGTCTCTTACTATATTTTAACACACAGTCTCCATCTTTCTTAGACTCTTATATTTTAACACAGTTCCATCTTTCTTGTCTCTTACTATATTTAACACAGTCTCCATTTTTCTTGTGATTTGTTTCTTGAAATTGTGATTTGGCCCGCATAATATACTAGACTAACATATGTGCCAAGTTTATCTCATTATATGCATTAGTTCAATTTTTATCGAATAACTTTTATACGTTTTTTATTAAATTTTAAAAAGCGAAAAACTCCGGAAATTTGTTTTCCCCAATTTGATCTCTTAGTAGCATATAATAGATTTGGAGCTACAATGATAACAGACATATAAAGGCTTATAACTTGGTGAAAACCAATGAGGAGGTCTTAAAACGCCTAAGGATAGTTCAGTTAAAATCTTGCTTTCAGATTTTTGGTGCAAAAGCATTACTTTTCTTATGTAGGAAAAGTAATACCTTTGCACAAAAAACCTTAGGAAGTGTATATACATTTTTAGTATAAATGAAAAAGTATTTAAAAAATTCTTCTTTGTGGTCAATGTCCTTTTCCAATGTCTGTGTACCTTTGACACCAAGGAGGTCTGGTGTTCGTATCCAATGCTTTCAGTTTATGCAAGATTATTGTTTAAATAAATTATCGTCAAATATAGATTTCACTTGCGCTTACTTCTTAGGCCGTATTCAAAGACATCTCCTAAATTTTCCTAACATTCTCCTAACATTTTCCTAAATTTCTTGTTTACTTAAGGAGAATGTTAGGAAAATGTTGGGAAGATGTCTTTGAATTCGGATATGTCGATTCTGCAGGGATTATTCCTGTTGGGTCGCAAGGCTCTAAACGGGCATCATTATTATTATTATAAAAACTATTATTGATAAAAGACAATGGATAGATATGCAGTAGGATACAGCATTTTCACCATCTGCTCGATTTTGATCAATACTTTGCTAGAGAGTTAGTATTTCTGCCACAAGGTTAGGATTTTGGAGGGCGTCCTTGTACCCACAGCCTGTATTTTGGAAAGCATAGTTATTTTTCCAATTCGCAAACTTTTACTTCTTCGAGGAAGAAATAGATGTTATTTTTCCAATTCCGAACTTTATTCTCCGCTCAAGAAAATTAGTTATTTCAAGTTCGCACTTTACTTCTATCTTAGAATATAGTTATTTTTCCTCCGACTCGAGCTCTAAGAAAATAGAGTTATTTTTCCTAGTTCCGCAAACTTTACTGCTACTGGAGGCTCTAAGAAAATATAGTTATTTTTCCAAGTTCCGCAAACTTTACTTCTACTCGAGGCTCTAAGAAAATAGAGTTATTTTTCCTAGTTCTGCAAACTTTTTTGCTACTCGAGGTTCTAAGAAAGCATTGTTATTTTTCCAAGTTTCGCAAACTTTACTTCTACTCGAGGCTCTAAGAAAATATAGTTATTTTTCCAAGTTCCGCAAACTTTACTTATACTCGAGACTCTAAGAAAATAGTTTTTTCCTAGTTCCGCAACTTTTTTGCTACTCAAGGTTCTAAGAAAGCATTGTTATTTTCCAAGTTCCGCAAACTTTTTGCTATCAAGGTTTTAAGAAAGGTTATTTTTCAAGTTAACTTTTTTGCCTCAGTTGTTATTTTTCCAAGTTCCGCAAACTTTTTTGCTACTCAAGGTTTTAAGAAAGCATTATTATTTTTCCAAGTTCCGCAAACTTTTTTGCTACTCAAGGTTTTAAGAAAGCATTGTTATTTTTCCAATTTCCGTAAACTTTTTGCTACTCAAGGTTTTAGAAAGCATTTTATTTTTCCAAGTTCCGTAACTTTTTTGCTACTCAAGGTTTTAAGAAAGCATTGTTATTTTTCCAAGTTCCGTAAACTTTTTTGCTACTCAAGGTTTTAAGAAAGCATTGTTATTTTTCCAAGTTCCGTAAACTTTTTTGCTACTCAAGGTTTCTTTTTTGCTACTGTGGTTCTAAGAAAGCATTGTTATTTTTCAAAGTTCCGCAAACTTTACTGCTGCTCGTGGCTCTGAATAAGTAAGTCTATTTGGCATTGTGTTTTTCTTATGAAAAATACTAAAGAGGAATTATTAGGTTTGAAATCAGCAGCCTGTATTACTTGTAAACAAAGACGGACAAAGCATTTACCCTGTTAAGTTAGCTCAACCTTTGTAACTATCAGAGTTCCATTAATTAGTTTAGACAATAAGTCGTTAAGAGTGTCCCAAGATTACTTATCGTGATACTTCCTCTACTTAGAAACGCTTTTCTTATTTTGGAAAAAGTTATTTTTCAATATAAGTAGTATAATTAAACGAGTTAAAGGAAAAATACCATCATTATTTCTAATTAATAGTCATTCAGGGTAGAAACGATTTCAAGTCGGTTACAGGATGTTGGCACTTGACAATATTTTATAGTTTTCGGGCATTCCTTAAAGTTTCTTATCAGATTGGTTCTTTATTTTTGAAAGAGGAATAATAACATAAGCTTAGGTTTTAATTGTTGATATAATTGAACAAACGTAAGCGAGTTATTACGTTTGAAAAGTTTGGCCGTCTCAATAGAAAGACTTAAACTTTAACTTCTTCTTTAACGCCCTCTTCACCGACCACCGTCTCCATCAAAAGACTTAAACTTTAACTCCCCCCATCACCGTAAGATTTAGAACTTTCACCTTGAATCACCTTAAAATCATGCTTCGTAAACTAAACTTTAAAATTAATAATTTAATTATTAAATTATTTTATTTATTAACTTTACATTATGTTAATACAATTGAAATTATAATTAGTTAATATTGAAAAAAATATGTACATTTTTATATATATTCTTCAGTATTAGTATTTATTTATTCATTTAACCATTACATTATTAATTTATACTCCTGTTTACAATATTTCAAAGCGCGTTTTAAACATTAATTAATCTTTAAGATAAAAGACCAGTTTTCAGAGCCAAATAGACCTTCGTCAAGATAAGTTGTTACACCTGCTACGGGATCATTTAAAAATGATCTGCTACCATAGAAAATGCGGATAATTATAGTGGTGCTAGTTAATGATTGAACAAAGGTTAGACATGTTTGGGAATTATAAAAGGTTATAGCTATTAATTAAAAATAAAAAAGGATAATATACATTGATCAAACGAATTAAAAATTTAACATAAATTAATTAATCAATATGAAAGTTACATTAATTAATTGAAAGAAATTATGTTCACTTTCATTTCGTATTAATAGTTTTTATTAAATTTTATATTACGTTTAGTTACGTTAATTCATGTTAAATTTTTTTATCGTATTAAAAATTCATGTTATATCTTTCTTTTTGTTTAATTAATTTATATTAACTTTTATTTTTATTTTTAATAATTTACGTTTTGTTTTTAATTAATTTTTGCTTTCTTTAATTTTGTTTCATTATTTATCGAAAAATAATAAAAGTAAATAATTTCGTGGGATTAACGGAAATAAAAATAACAGAAATTAATAAATCAAAATAAATTTTAATATATTTAATTAATTAAATCTGGTTCAGGGTATCTCGAAACTTTTCCTCGAGATTTCGAATTCGCTAAGCTCTTCTCACATCTTCGAAATCCCTTTGCTCGTCTTTAGATTGAGGATATACGTATTTTTTTATTTCAATACGTCTAAGATTCATGTATTTACTCTTCTATGACAGTAAACACATCCTTTTCAATCTCAGTGATCACCATCCAGGTATTGATCTCGTTCGATGCTGCTTAACATTAGTGACCTGACAAAACCCAGTTTATCTACGGGTTTTGTAGGCGTATTGGAAGAAAAAAGGGATTCACTCGTGCCAGAAGTCAACTCAATTTTTTTTTATTCATTTTAAGTAAAAAAATAATGGTTATGGTCAAATAATTATGTTGACCGATGGCAAAAGAGAAACAATTTTTAAAATAAAAAATCAACTAATGCTGATAATAAGATGGAATTTGGCACTTTTACTTTCCCTATATTACTTTCCTATAGTATACTTTCTTATAGCCTTATAGTATTCCTAACCTTTTTATTAATGAGGCAAATTTTTAACCATTTTTTTTGTTTAAAATAATTATACCAAATTTACTGTATCATAAAAATGCCAATTTTTGATCTTTGCAAGTTACTAATCGGTGCTTGTTACTTGACCATGCAGCTACTTGTCTGCGTGCTTATTACTTGACTACCTCTTTCTTGGGAGCGCTCCTTATTTATAAGTCCAGTTAATTGACTTAGCCAGTTCCTTATCATGTCCTAGGACTAGACTTAGCCAATTCCTTATCAGGACCTATTACTAGACTTAGCCAGTTTCTTATCATGTCCTAGGACTTGACTTAGCCAGTTCCTTATCAGGGCCTATTAATAGACTTAGGCAGTTCCTTATCATGTCCTAGGACTTGACATAGCCAGTTCCTTATCAGGACCTATTACTAGACCTTGCCAGTTCCTTATCAGGGCCTATTAATTGACTTAATCAGTTCCTTATCAGGGCCTATTACTAAACTTAGGCATTTTCTTATCAGGACCTATTACTTGACTTTGTTAGTACCTTGTCAGTGCGAGTTATTTATCTGTACCTATTACCTACCTATTTATCCGTGCTTATTGCTTTACCGTGACTGTTAATTGATCGTGCCTGATAATTGTCTGTCCCAGTATACTAGTTACTTGGCAGACACTGTTTGTAATGAAATAAGCGTGTTTATCTAACAATACAGCGTACTGTGTTCAATAATCCGCCCGAAGCACTTTATAACGTGACGCACCTGCCATCAGTTTCTGTGTTTAGTGTTCATAAATTATAATATTATTATTATTTTAAATTACAAACAATAGTAAATATTATAAGTTCTCATACATACATAAGCAATTAGCAATCATGTACATATATATACACACACACACACACACACACACACACACACACACAACACACATATATATATATATATATATATATATATATATATATATATATATATATATATATATATATATATATATATATATATATATATATTATATATATTTATTATATATATATATAATATATATAATATATTAATATATATATATATATATTATATTTATATTGTATATGTGTATACGTTTATATATGTATGTGTTAACGATCAAATACCTACATTTTTCTCGGATTGACCCATAATTTTTACTTTTCTTTACCTACTGGCGTAGGTATATAGGAAAAGTATTGTTTTCATCCTATGAAATTCGAAACCAAGATTTCATCTTAATCGTGTTTTTAATAGGTTTGATTTTAATTCCTAGAATTATACGAAATAGTTAATTCTGTGACGTTTTATCACAAAAATTTAAAAACAAATGTGATACATAATACATATAATACATTTTTAAAAATCTAATAAGTTAAAAGTTCAAGACTAGTGAAAACTTAGTTTATTGGTACTAATAACTTCAAGACTAGTGAAAAAGTTTATTGGTACTGAAGACTAGTAACTTTAGTTTATTTGGTACTTAAACTTCAAGACTAGTGAAACTTGTTTATTGGACTTTAGTGAAACTAGTTTATTGGTACTAATAAACTTCAAGACTATTAAACTAGTTTATTGGTACTAATAAACTTCAAGACTAGTGAAAACTTAGTTGATTGGTACTAATAAACTTCAAGACTAACTTAGTGACGTCAGACTAGTGAAAACTTATAGGTACTAATAAACTTCAAGACTAGTGAAAACTAGTTTATTCGTACTAATAAACTTCAAGACTAGTGAAAACTAGTGTATTGGTACTAAAACTTCAAGACTAGTGAAAACTAGTTTATTGGACTAATAAACTTCAGACTAGTGAAAACTTAGTTGTACAAACTTACTATAAACTTTTATTGGTACTAATAAACTTACTAGTGAAAACTTAGTTTTTTGTAATAAACTAATAGTGGCTATATTAGTACAAACACGATGCTTTTTATATAATACCTACAGTATAATAAGGAAATTAAGTGGCTGACTGAGCCAAAATGGCCCGAGGAGGGTTAGGCCAAAAAATGCTTAAACTTACATCTCAAGGGGCAAAAGGGGAGGGGGAGGTCCTATAATGCTTCTCAGAGGGGTCTACTTTTAACTAGAGTAGTATTAATGATTATAGCAAGCTTAATTTAATTTTTTTAAATTTTTATTTCATATTTACTAAAATTAAATCTAAGGGTATTATTTTATTTAAATATATTAAAATAAACTTAATTAAATGAAATACGTAAGTATAAAATTAGCTTAAGCTTATTCATTTAAATGAAATTTTTAACTAAAATAGTTTATGTTTAATCTTTGGTGCCTTTTTGTACTGCTCTTGTGCCCTGATCAAGTATGTTAAGGGTCCCTTGTGGCTCTACTCTTCCGTTTGGGACCTTTAAAAGTTCAATTATAAAGAATGGGGACCTAAATTTAGGTAACAAATTGAGAATATTTTTAAGTACTTCAAAACATTTGTCTCTAGACGATCTTCAGGCCCTACCTTAGAATATTGGGCCCTTATGACTCTTGTGTTATAAATATATCGAATATTAAATATAATATTTAACTTTTTTTTCATTGTTTTTTCTATAAGTTTATTTTTAGTTGAGGGGCCCAACAAGGGCTGCCACCCTCGCCTTCAATGACCTGTCCTCCTCTGAGGCGGACACTGAAATGTAAGAAATTCAGTGTTACTTTTTCTAAATTTAGCAACTAAATCTAGTGAGTTAGATTTTTCCTAAATCTAGCAGTATTAGTGACTATAAATATACTATACATACCTAAAAGTGAGATTAAGGTTGTCAATGATTTGTGTTTTGACACTAAAGATAAGGCAATTAATTATACTCATGGCAAATTTTTTTATGTCAATTTAAGCTTTAATTTTGAGTTAAAATTATCAACTTTTACACTTTGGGCACTTATTCCCGCAAAAATGTAGTGTGTATATCCGTAAAACCCAAATAGGTTTTACGGAAAGGTTTTTTAAAAAAGGTTTCCCTAACAATTTTCTTTCCCTCATTTATACCGTAGGTATATAGAAAAAGTATTATGTTAGCAAAAAAATCTGAAACCGGGATGATATCTAAATTATCCTTTTGAGGTGTTTTGAGGCCTCTTAAGTGGTTTTCACAAAGTTGTCTGTCTATGTGTGTGTAGGTTATCGTTGTTGCTCCCAGCATATTTATGCAAAAAAGTTGAAACTTGGTACAAAAATCAATCTTTAAGTGTTGTTGTGCTATCCGGATAATATTTTTTTATTATGTTACTAACCCGCAATAATGACTCAGCAAGAATTCGGTAAAACGTGTTGCTCTATAAATTTGGTGGTTTGTATATTCTGAGGACGAGCAAAGCGAGTCCGAAGTAAGGAGGATGAGCGTAGCAAATTCTATGTGATAAGGAAAAGTTCCGTGGTATCTGATTTTCTCGCAAAATTTGGTGTTTCATTGGCAACCCGAAGTTAACTGCACCATTAAACATTTTCTTTATGATAATTCCCTAAAATATGTTCCCTTTAAAAGAATTCCCCAAGATTTATTACTTCCTAACTAATGGTTTAAAATTTAAGAAGGAGGGATTTTATCATGTAGATGGTGTGCTGTAATTTAAAATTACCAAATGTGGTATCAAAATCAGCATATATAACTTGACATTGCATTTTTCGAATTAATGGGCCAGAGATCTAAAAATGATAAAACCATGTTTTTCCCATTTAGTGAAATTTTATTATAAATACCTTTTATAATAATTAGTAAATAAAACTGTTGCATTTTAAATAAAGTGGGGTTTCTCTGTTAATAATGATAGTAACTCATAACGCATTACTCAAATCAAATGATGAACTTTAATTACCATAAAATTTAGATAGTGTCCTCTGCTAATGACAATATTTCTTGACGCATCACACGCATCAAATCAAATGATGAACTTAAATTATCTTAAAATTTTAGATAGAGTGGCCTCTAATAACGACAATTTTTTTGACGCATTACTCAAATTATTTTAAAATTTTAGATAGAGTAGGCTCTGTTAATGACAATATATCTTGACGCATTACTCAAATCAAATGATGAACTCAAATTTTCTTAAAAGTTTAGAATGAGTGGGCTCCGTTAATGACAGTACCTCTTAACGCATTACTCAAATTAAATAATGAACATAAATTACCATAAAATTTTAGATAGTGAGGTCTCTGTTAATGACAGTACATCTTAACGCTTCACTCAAAGTAAATAATGAAATTTAATTACCTTAAACCGAGAATCGAACCTGAAGTTTCGATGAATCTTTGCTGAATCCCAACCAAATACTAAAACTATCCGTCTTTCATTATCTTTCTCTGGTCAAGCTACACAAGAGGGGTGACTTTCTAACATCTAGGGGATGATTTGGTAGACTTGCACCAGACTTGACCTCGTCCTTGCAAGGTCTCCTTTCTCACGACCTTCAAGAAGTAAGTCACCTTCTAAAGGGTTCTTCGAGACCTTCAAAAAGGGTTGGTCATCATTCGAACGGGGGGATAGTCGTAATCATCTTTTTCTCTTTTAGGGTTTTTTTTGCCAACCTTTACTATTATGGTCAACTTTTTTTATGCATACATTATTTTTTCTTAACGACCTTGAAGAAGTAAGGCACCTTCAAAAAGGCTGTTTATATGTTCAAGGATTTTAAATAAAGGTACTCGGTCTGTACTCAATCTACTTTTTTGTCCTTTCTTCTTATCTTCGTCATCTTATGTTTTTATAATTTTTAGTTTTTAATATGGTTACTACTTTACCTTATCTTTTATTTTCCGTTTAGGAAAACGGGATACGATTTTCCTGTCATAGTGATCTGTAATGGTCAAGCATCTCCTACTTGGTAGCTTTTAATATGTCAACGTTACCTCATTTAAGTTCTCATTTTTTTTTCGTTAACGGTCTGAAATTAGTAAGGTACCTTTAAATGGACTGTTTATACGTTAAATGCTTTAAAAAAAAGAGGACTAGGTCAGTTCTCAATCTACGTTTTTTGTCCGTCCTTTTTAACTTCGTCATCTTATGTTTTTATCATTTGTAGTTTTTAATATGTTTACTACTTTACCTTTCATTTCCCGTTTAGGAAAACGGGAAACGATTTTCCTGTCACATTGATCTGTAATAATCTAGCATCTTCTACTTATTATTTCCTTGAATATATTTATTTCATTTTAACTAATTTTTTTGTTTTTATAATAATTAATTTTTTGTTCCCAGGTATGCTGATGGAGGTTCAGTTTAATTATAAGGTAGTATTTATTTATGAAAGATTAATATAATTCGTATTTTATATGTTTAACTTTGCATGTTGCACTAATTGTAACCTAATGTTTAATTTTTTTAATTAATAACACTAATCATATGGAACTAAGTTAAAGTGCATTACGTTAAGAAACTTGTTCCTCTATACTTCAAGAACTGGCTTTAAAAATTCGAACTTAGATAAACGATAAATTAACTATGTTTTGTGGGCCGCTATAAGCTAGGTAACAGATTTGCAGCCTCAATGTTGTTGTTGTTGCACATGGTTATCCACCACGTTGTTAAAGTATTTTAAACCTTAGACTTAAATTTTTAAGTCTAAGGGTTTTAAAACGATTATTCCTTGATATTAGATACAATGGTACAGTTTCCTTAGAATTTAAGTGTTTAACGGGATAAAACGGATGTTTTTACTGTTTGAGAACGAACAAATCAAGTCGAAAGACGTGCTACAAAAAATAAATTTGCTGATTTATATAATTTAAGCCGATAGAAGCAAGTGAGGAAAATTTTCGAGGTACTCCGTACCCGATTTATTTTAATTTATCTTGAAAACAAACTTTTTCTTTAGGGTTTCAAATTTTTATGATATTTTATCATATATATTTATATTATAATTTTGTTATATTTTATAATATAACATAAAATTGGAATTTATTGACAATTCCAGTTCTTCATATTGGCTTTACGAAAATTTTAGGATTGTTAAAACTGTGAGCCTTTTATTTTATTAATTATTTTTTGAGAACTCTAATTCCTCCGGCTCAACCTGGTTTCGATAAATTTATGTCCCGAATATTATATTTATTTGTTATACCTAATAAATAATTATTTAGGTAAACTCAATTATTTTTTTGGCTAAATCAAAACACGTTGGTGAATAAAACTATAAACCCATAATTATATTTAATTTAGTTTAATTCAATCCATTTTTTTGGTTCAACTAAAACTGTTATAAAACCATATTAGTTTAATTTTATTTATAATTGTTTCAGTCAATCATTATTTAGCTCTCATTTGGCTCTAATTAACCAATTCCATTAAACCATAGGCATATTACGAACCGTTTATTACACCCGAATCGAACGTATCTCAACCGTATCCGAGCACCAACTAAATACTCTCACAGTTCTTCAACTTCTCAATTTTATCCCTTAATTTTTTCCTTTATTTTTTGCCCTTTTTTCCACCTACGGCTTTCTTGTTGTTGTTTTTATTTCAATTGAATCCCAATTATTCTTGTGTTTTTTGTCGTTTCATAGTCTTGTTCTTTTCCGTGTTTTTGTCGTTTTTTCTCTACAGTCTTTTTTATATTCGTCCTTTTTAATTTTTTTGTTCTTTGGTCCTTGTTATTATTGATTTTTTTTGTCTTTACTTTTTATGAGATAACCTTACATAATAGTTTTGTCTTGTTCTATTTCTTCATCAATTTATGGTTTCATATCCTCTTTCTTTATTTTATTTTTAATACGTTTTTTTCCTTTTTACATTTTTAAATGAAATTTAAAACCATTTTTAATAAAATGTAAGGATTGATTTCAAATTAATAAACATTTCAATACTATTTCTCAGTATATGGAATAGTCATGAGAAAAAGCCGTGAGTGCAAGTGAGAGTTAAGGCCATAAAGTAAACAAATAGGCTAAGAGCATGGGCCGCAGAATTTTGTCTAGGGGGGGGGATCAAAACTGTGGGGAGCAAACCACAGGAGTGGGGTTTTGCTACACTAAATATTAATGTATTGACAAAAATGATCTAATATTTTAATTTATTGTGCTTAAATATTTTATTTATTTAAAAATAAATGTTAGAAGGAACTTCAAGCATATTAAATAAGGGTTTTATCAAACTAGCAAGACTCTATTACTGTACATAATTTTTAATTTCAACAATGTAGTAAGCAAAGCATGTTCCTTTTAACGAATCTTCTATATCTATCCACGTATAAAATTATATAGCTATTTTGCGAGCGAAGCGAGCCTCTTTTGCTTATTGCGAGCGAAACGAGTCTTTATTATTTTTTAGAGCCAAGCTATCCTTGTTTTATTATTTAATTATTTGTCTATCCTATTTAGCCAGCAAATCGAGCAACTAGTTAATTTCAACGCATTACAAGTTTAATTATATTTCAATTTTTTTCAAATGAAATTATTTTTATGAAAAAAATGCAGAATAATCTAAGCACCAAATTTTTAATAATTTGATGTGCGAGTTAAGGGGGTTCAAGTTTAATAATTTGGTGTTAATTTCAAGTAACATGTTTGACCCCCCCCCCCCTGCGGACCCACATGGCTAAGGGTGAGATAAAGATGTATCTTAAGAAGATTCCGAATATTTCTGGACCGGTTTCAGCAGCTCTCAACTAATCAAGTTATTCACTGATATAACTTTATTAGTTAAGAGCTCGAATGTTGCCCCGCCTCCG
This sequence comes from Microvelia longipes, assembly GCA_018340805.1. NCBI lineage: Eukaryota > Metazoa > Arthropoda > Insecta > Hemiptera > Veliidae > Microvelia > Microvelia longipes. The sequence goes on from JACMZG010001859.1 coordinate 17,968,256, forward strand.
CTGCTGATGATGGCCTAAGCTGAAGTCCAGGGATATTCATATCTAACAGCAAGTATCGACAATATTCTTTAACAGTCTCTAAACTTGAGTCATTAATTAAAATATAAACTTGAGATAAATATATCCTCATTAATTATAAAATATAAACTTGAGATAAATATATCCTCATTAATTATAAAATATAAACTTGAGATAAATATATCCTCATTAATTATATACTTTTGGAATGATTCCCAATTTTGACTTTTACCAGGGTTTACTATTTCTAATTTTGTGTTTACTATTGAATAAAAAAATGAATTAATTTTACTTTGTACTATTTTATACTTACTTTTTTTATCAAAGGAATTAACCATTAGCTATTAAAACCTTCTTCCTTCTTATAAAAAGGTTACTTAGATTGTTTACTTGTTGTTTTGGTACATGTACCTGGAATAAGAACCAGGTACCTGAATACTTTGAATTATCCCAACAGGTGCCAAGATTAAATAGTTTCTTCACTGTTTTAGTGTCCAACCTCTTGGTTTCTATTATTCATTCAATTCTAGTAATTGATTGTTTCTAGTTTTATTTTGTTTTGTTTAAGTAAATTTTTCTAATTTTATTTTTTCTTATTTCTTTGAGTTGTATTTTTAATTTTTTTTTTGCTTTTGTTCTCATTCTTTCATATTATTTTTTTCTATTTCTTTATTTTTATTATTTGCCCAAGGCTTGAAGACACTTTCTTTTTACATGAAATAAAAGATAAAATAGCGGTATCTTCATATTATGATTATCTTACATTATCTTTACCTAGGTCTATTTATTTACAAATGAATAATATGTTTTCCCCATGTTCCTATACCTTAAAATTTCATTTTTCTTATTTCTTGTTTTATTTTTCCTTTCTTGTATACTATAAAATAAAAATATAAATATAGATAATAGCTATCTATAGATATCTTTATCAAAGATAATCTAGTATATATATTATTGAAAAATAACACCTTTATAATTTTCCTATTCCTTTATTTTTTTATTTATTTATTTATTTGTATGCTCCATATTTAATTTGTTATGTATTATACTGTTGTTGTTGGCTTTAATTTATTTATTATTGTGGTTAACTTTACTTCATACTTATTTTTGAAGCAATTATCAAACTTTTAAAAAATAATAAACCATAAAAGAATAATTTGAAATAGTTAATATTTAAATAAAATATGAACAATATTAAATTATTTAAATATTTTTTTATGCTGGAATATAAAAAATGTTTATTAAAAAATTGAAATCCCGTAGTGATTTAGTGTTGAGATTTGAAGTGCACCCCTTTTGGACTCCCCCTCCTCTTGTCGTTAGATGTGCTTTGAGTATTGAAAAAAAGCATGGTTGGAAGAAGGGGGGGGGGGAGGTTGAGTGCCCTCAATGTTCGATGGCAAATATGGCCGACCGCCTCCGGTTAGGGGACTGCTTTTTTATAGGACCGCCCTTTTTTCATACTCCACCCTTTAAGGGTAGTAGAAAAAAATGCTGCCCTCCAAATTCGGAGGGGAGTAAAAAAAGTCCTTAGGAAAAATTCAATATAACCCCCTAGGAAAGCTGGCGTGATGTGAAAATCGCTAAAACGGAATTTGTTGTTTTTCAAGGGTTGTACTGGGATGGGGACTTTTTTGAAATTTCGAGTTGATCCCCCCATCAGGATTTTCCCCCCATCTGGTTTTATAAAAAAATATAAAAAATGGAAAAGCTATACTTCTACAGTAATAAAGAACCCCTTTCGTATTCGGAAAAACACTAATAATTTAGATTGCGGTAGAAGAACTGCGGCTTTTTTACCTCTAAAAAAACCGCCATCTATTTCTCCCTTCTAGCTTAGAATAAAAAAAAATATACTAGGTAGTGTATAAAAAGAAAAAAATGCATAAACAACACAATTTTTTTAGAAAAAAATATATATTGGAAAAAGAAAAAAATAAAATCATGTATAGAATACATGAAAAAATTGGAATTGGAAGTTGGAGTAAAAAGAAACAAAAAATCCCATTTACCCTTCCCCCAGGTTTTAGTGGGTTTTCCCCTTGAGCAAGGGGAGATGTGTGTGCAGAGACTGGACTAGTAAAATACCAATTTTGTTGCTATTTTTTTTTGTTTGTTTAATTTTATAATGGGATTGGTTTGTTTTACTTTGCAATGTCAGTAGTGACTCATAATGTTTTGCTGTTTAGGATTCACAACGTCGATTGAAAAAATATTAAACTATCCGTCAAAAATAGTTAGTTTTGTTGAGAAATAGAATTTGAACCGGTTTTATTCGATTTAGCGTCCAAAAATACATTAAAAACGACACCCTGCTCGAAGTTTAATTCTTTATAGACCGCAATTTTGGTTGTCGGTAATTTATTATGATCATTTTGGTTACTTGTTTTGTTACTTGAGTGGTTGAATCGACTTTGGATATATATATATATATATATATTTATATATATATAATATATATATATATATATATATATATATATATATATAATATATATAAATATATATATATATATATATATATATATATATATATATATATATATATATATATATATATATATATATATATATATATATATATATATATAATATATATATATATATATATATATATATATATATTTATCACAATTATGTATTTTATAGCTTTTTTTCTTCCTTTTAATTAAATTCCTTGTTTATTATTGTAATATTTTTTTTTAATCTTCTATGGAATGTTTATTTAAATTTTATCACCTTTGTTTATATTATATTTTTTTATCAGTTTATATTGACACTAATTTTTATTTTTAGATTTCAATTTTTGATAATTTTGAATTGACCGTAAATAAAGGTACAGTTAAATAAATAAAAATTAGTTTATTTTCTAATAAACAGGAGGTATGTTTAATGGAAAAGTGATATCTGTGCACTAAATAGCCAAAATCAAGATTTCACCTAAATTACCTGGTTCATGTGTTTGTAAAACCTCTTAAAAACATAAAACAATTTAAACCATTAAATCAGGTGATCAGTATTATTTTGATCCGCATCTAATTGAGGCCAACAAAAAGGTTTTTACCTAATTACCAACAGTAGTTCATATTTTATAACTGGATTGTTTGGAAATCACATTATTTTATGAGATTGTTTGGAGATCACATTATTGTTTCATTGTTAGTAATCTTCATGGTTAGTAATAATATATGGATGATTGGATGAATTTATGGATAGATGTGTGGTTGGATGGATTTATGTATGGAAGGATGTATGGATGGTTGGATTAATGGATAGATGTATAGATGGATGTATAGTTGGATGTATTAATAGATGTAAAGATGGATTTATGTATGGACAGATGTATGGATGGTTAGATGAATGGATAAATGTATGGATGGATGTATAGATGTTTGGATGGATGTATGGATGAATGTATGTGTGCATTCATTGTGGACATGTTGCTTAATTAATTCGAATTAAACTTAATATGACTGTGGTACAAAACCACAGTCATATCAGACGGAGATCTGGATTGAAGTTTAGACATTAATATACTTGTAATATATTCTCAAAAAAAAAAAAAATCTTAAATAAATTTCTAAAAAAGCCAAATTTTTTTGTTCAGCCATATTTTTCTTTATGAAGAAATTAGTTTTTATTGTTTGATAAGAGTTTTTTAAGCTCAACAAGATTCCAATCATATTAGCGGCCAGCGCAGTTTCCGATATTATTGAATGTATTACGTAGTGTTCTGAGAGGCGTGTTTTAGCCAATTAGTAATATCCTACGACATTAATAACGTTGTTTATTCTATTTGAGAAATAAGATACTGAAGCTTAATCACATATTTAGCAATTTGTTTTATGCTTTTAAGTTTTCGGCCTCTTTTTTTCTTCTTTTTGATTTTTTTCTTAAAAATGTAAAAACGAACATTTCTTCCGCGTTGGTATTTTCTATCCGGCCGGCACCGGAAAATTTAGAACTTAGTACAATGATTAGGAAAAATGAGTTTTTGAAAAAAAAATACTGAAAGTTAACAACTAATTATTTGAGGGGTAGTAAAAAAAATAAATAAAACACATTTTTGGTATCAGGAGACCAAATAGTCCCGACTCCGAGTCCACTTCCGTCATTTTCTGATAAAAATTAATGAAGGGTATTTTTTACTATTTTTAAAACTTGTTTAAATTAATATACAAAGATTAAAGAAACCAATTATAGCGTAAAACCTATTGTTATTGACCCTTTCTTTTATAACAGTTTTTCCACGATTCTTTTTTCTTTTTGGGTAGATTGTTCTCAAAAATCTAAAAAAGACATAATGCATTTCTGTAAAACATATATATATACACACACACACACACAATATTAATTTAGAGAGCTAATTCTTACAGCATTAAGGGTCTGTTTTTTTCTCTTTAAAAAAGGAAAAAAATAAATTCAAAAAATCTTTTCTACGTACCATTTCAACCTTTTTTTGGTTTACTAAAAAATACCACCAAGTCGCTCAAAAGATTTCATTATTATATATGTCAATTGATAATTAATAAATTTGTTAGATGTGTTTTGTTTCTACCCGGCATTTCATAATTAATTAAAAACAATTTTAATTATATAGTTAGTTCTTTTTTAGTTGATTTTTCAAGTTGAGCAAATTGTATGAGTTATCATTGTTGAGAAGGGTCTTTTCCTCAAACCTTAGTCTAATATGGCCCAAAACCAAAAAAAACAACAAGACCTTGAAGATCCCTTTTTAGGGCCAAAACCCCCCTGTTTCCGCTTTTAATAAAAAAAGAGGGAAAGGGGTTAATTCAGAGAAAAAAATCATTTTATTTATTCTTTGTTTCCTTCTTGGATCTTTTTAAATTTATCTAAAAATATTAGGTTCACTTTATTAAAAAGAAATTATTAATTTGTTCTTTTAATAAGTAACAATAGCGCTAGAGGGGTATCATCGTAATATAATAAATAAAAATTGTCTTCACTGAATTATCTTTATCATTATAAAATGGTCATCATCAGTGCCGATGAGATGAATAGAAAGAAATATAAATCTTTTTTATTAGGCCCATTAGAAAATTCTTTAAAAAAATTGCTAATCACATGACTCAAATAGCACGAGTTGGACCTAGGAATTCGACCAAAAGTCGTTTCAAAGTCCTATCTAACTAATTATTATATATATATATATATATATATTATAATATTATATATATATATATATATATATTATTATATATATAATATATATAATATAATATAATTTTCTCCCACAACTCAACTCTCAGGTAATCGGTCAGTAAATAAAGCAAATTTCACTTAAGCCGACGTTTCGGTAACTTTATTTATGCTACTATCATTCAGGGCGAACTAAAAAAAATTAGAAAGACTATAAGTAACACAGTAAAAACAAATAATAGAATAAATCATAAAACAAAAGATGTAGAGAAAGAAATAAACTTACGTGAATAAGTAGGAAAAATATAAAATTATAACATTACTATAATTAAAAGGGAAAATAAATGAAAATGAAAAAGTTTTAAGGGCGCCAAATGAAAACGGGTCGGTGTATATAATATATATATATATATATATTATATATATATATATATATATTATATATATATATATATATATATATATATATATATTATTATATATATAATATATATATATATATATATATATATATATATATATATATATATATATATATATATATATATATATATATTAACGTTCTCATAATCTTTGGAAACTATGGAAAGCTTTAAAAGTCGTTGGCATATGGTCTTTTGTGAGATTAAAACTAGTTTTTGGATTTACAAATCCTAGTTGAAATTTCAGGGATAACCTTCTTTTTTCACTCCTATCTCAGGGAAGCGCGATAAAAATATGCGTGCCATGCGAGGGTGTTTTGTTATCTAGGGGGAACAATTTTTGAAAAATCACCCTACACGACTTTCACAATAGATCTCTTATTGTGTATTCTAGACTATGTCTGTTGAAATTTCACTATTATTACGAGAAAACATTGTGACTAAAACTGGTTCTCAAAGATCATCTTGGGGAACACCCACAATTAATAGATTTCATAGACTTGATTTTTAAAGGCACCTTTTCACATCCTTCATAGACGTTGATGCTAGACTACTTTTTTATGAGAGGGAACTACTTTTGTAGTTATCGCAGACGTTAAAACTAGACATTTTTTTGTTGAAGCCGCCACCCTACAACGCAAATAAAATTTATAGTAGGTGATTTTTAAATAAATATCTATACAATTAACGAGTAAAGTAAGTTATCTATAAAATTGCAAGTTGCGATTTTAAATTCTATTCCTTAGAAAAAAATAAAAATTATTTCTGGTTAAACTAGAAATACCATACAAAATTTCCTTTCATGTACATCAACACAATTTTGTTTCTAATAATGAAAAAAAAAATTGTTTCCTTACTTGCGAATTTTCATTATGGAAAGAACGCTTATAAGGTTGTTCGTTTGACGAAAATAAATTGTTGGAATGGAGGGGGGGGGGCAGATTTTGTTTGGCTACCCGATACCAAAAGTATATGTTTCACAACGTTTTACCTCGCTTACACAAATCGAAACGAAACTTGACATATAGCGAGATGTTGAGGAGGTTATGGAACCTATTATTATATTTGTAAAGAATTAATAAGGTCATCAAGAACAAGTCGTTTGACTTGGTGATATCAAAACTGTTTAAACTATTCTTACAAACCACACAAAAAGAGCCGTTGTCAAGTTTTGTAATTGGACGATCCATTAATTAGGAATGCATAGGAATGATCACAATGATTAGGAATTCTATTCCTACTAATTGAAGAATCCAATGATTAGGAATTCTATTCCTAATCATTGGAGACTGGAAGTCGTCCTTTTCCTATATGCCTATGAAATAACTAGTTAATAACACTAAAGTACAATCCTACTAATTGGAGAATCCAATGATTAGGAATTCTATTCCTAATCATTGGAGGATTTCAGTTGATCTGTTCATATGAAATTACTAGGTAATATCAACGAAGGACATTCCTACTTTACTCATTGGAGATTCAATGATAGGAATTTCTATTCCTAATCATTGGAGGATTTCAGTTGATCTGTTCATATGAAATTACTAGTAATATCAACGAAGGACATTCCTACTTTACTCATTGGAGAATTCAATGATTAGGAATTCTATTCCTAATCATTGGAGGATTTCAGTTGATCTGTTCATATGAAATTACTAGGTAATATCAACAAAGGACATTCCTACTTTACTCATTGGAGAATTCAATGATTAGGAATTCTATTCCTAATCATTGGAGGATTTCAGTTGATCTGTTCATATGAAATTACTAGGTAATATCAACGAAGGACATTCCTACTTTACTCATTGGAGAATTCAATGATTAGGATCTATTCTAATCATTGGAGGATTTCAGTTGATCTGTTCATATGAAATTACTAGGTAATATCAACAAAGACATTCCTACTTTACTATTGGAGAATTCATGATTAATTCTATTCCTAATCATTGGGGGATTCAGTTGATCTGTTCATATTATTACTAGGTAATATTAAGGATATTGACTTTGGAGAATCAATGATTAGGAATTCTATTCCTAATCATTGGAGGATTTCAGTTTGATCTTGTTCATATGAAATTACTAGGTAATCATCAACGAAGGACATTCCTTTTACTCATTGGGAGAATTAATGATTAGGAATTCTATTCCAATCATTGGAGGATTCAGTTGATCCTGTTCATATGAAATACTAGGTAATATCAACAAAGGACATTCCTACTTTTACTCATTGGAGAATTCCATGATTAGGAATTCTATTCCTAATCATTGGAGGATTTCAGTTGATCTGTTCATATGAAATTACTAGGTAATATCAACGAAGGACATTCCTACTTTACTCATTGGAGAATTCAATGATTAGGAATTCTATTCCTAATCATTGGAGGATTTCAGTTGATCTGTTCATATGAAATTACTAGGTAATATCAACGAAGGACATTCCTACTTTACTCATTGGAGAATTCAATGATTAGGAATTCTATTCCTAATCATTGGAGGATTTCAGTTGATCTGTTCATATGAAATTACTAGGTAATATCAACAAAGGACATTCCTACTTTACTCATTGGAGAATTCAATGATTAGGAATTGGTAGTAATTATTTGGAATGTAAATAAATGATCATAACGATTGGGAAATCAATTCCTAATCATTAGAGGATTGAAGTTGATCTACTCATATGAAATTACTAGGTAATATCAACGAAGGAAATTCCTACTAATTGTTGTAAATAATTAATTTTAATTTTTAAACTTCTTTATTTAAGTAATATACAAAGTTAGTACATAAATAATATATTTATAAAGATACCCTGCTCGGGATGACCCAGGAGCCTGAGGTGAGCAGGGGTCACTATTGACCTTAATAACAATAAGGTTAATAATAATAGTTAATTGTCAGTTTATGCAGTTTTAGCTTACTCACTAAATAAATGAGCCTTGCTTAATTCATACCCGTTACACTAGCTAGATTTAAGTCAGTTGTCTATTATTCACGTCTAGACCATTTTCAAAAGCTGAACCCTTCGTATCCTTTGGGGATTCGGCTCACCCACTACAAAACCTAGACAGTTTTTTTATCACATGGATTGCGATAGAAACGGCTTTATTGCGCATGGTTGGATTCACTGTAGATTTTCCGTTTATTTTGAAATATATTGCTTAGACCAGGTGAAGATAGACTTGTAGATTTTGAAATTTAGTTATTTCCATAGAGATATCATTACTAGAGAGGTTAAACCCTATAGGTTAAATTTTGAAACATTGAAAAAGTAATCTGACCACCTTAGATTATAAATTTAATCAAATAATCAGTACAAAATTACAATAGTTTATGTAGTAAAACGTTTGCCAAAAAAAGCCCTTTCAGATTCATGCTACCATCTGCTATTAATACCTCTATACCTCTGCTATTATACCTCACTAAGTCTATGAAACCAGTTAACAATATCTCTAGCTAAATCACTCCTCTTTAATTTCAATTGTTTATTTTTTCTCATCCCCCTTATCAATAGTTATATTTTACCACATTTCTTTAATATCCCTCTTTAATTATTATTCTTTTTACCAAATATGCAAATTTAATTCTTTTTTTTAGCAAATGTATACTCATTAAAGTGAATCAGATCTTTCTGGCGACGCCTCCCCAGACAGCCGAAAAGGCTATGAGGAAAGGCTTAACAAGACATATTATGTAAAAAAAAAAACAGTTGTATACTCTGATAAATAAAGCCATTTATTATTATTATTATTATTATTATTAATCTGACCACCTTAGATTATAAATTTAATCAAATAATCAGTACAAAATTACAATAGTTTATGTAGTAAAACGTTAAAAATACAAATCAATACACAAACAGTGTGCTGGAAACCGAAATAAACTTATTAAATATAACCTTAAATCACTCTTGATGAAGGTTTCAATGAGGTTACACAGAGCTCCTGAGAGCCCCGAAAAGATGTTTCAGGTCTCTCAATGTATTGAGATAGGCTATGCCCTCTCTAGTATATATTTCTATGGTTATTACCAAACGTTATCACAATGGAAAATAATCAGATATTATTTGCTGATACATTAATGGACTTGCTTAAGCACGTAAAATATTTGTCTACTCTTTGTATCAAAAATAACTATTTTAAAATATTTTTTTTAGAAGGTTATAATAGGTTGAGTCATGAAAGTTATAATAGGTTTTAGTAGGCCAGGTAGATCACATGTTTATTAATCAACTAGTCTTTGTAATTTGAGGTTGAGATTGAAGATTTAAAATATTAATAGTGAAAAGGTTTTAAAAGAAAACAGCAGTCCAAATATAGTTGAAAAACAACTACAGAGCTATCAACTAGGTATCCTGGTCGTCATCAGGGTAAATAGATTTATTAAAACATAAACAACAAGACTATTTACATTAAACTAAATAGACCAAGAGCCCAGGGGTGTTTTGTTAATAAAAAGTGTAATGGCTGGAACCGGTCTCAATTTTTCGTAAATACCTTCCTGAACAAGGATCTGCAATTCTGCAGACTCGTATCGGATGGGTTTCCCAGGCAGAACCTTTGACCCTAAAGTGCGTTCTGCCTGGACACCCATCCGATACGAGTCGGCAGAATTGCAGATCCTTGTTCAGGAGGTATTTACGTAAAATTGAGACCGGTTCCAGCCATTACACTTTTTATTAACAAAACACCCCTGGGCTCTTGGTCTAAAATAAACAAACAGGTATACAATATCAAATAATGTAACAGAAAACAACAATGATCTTTTAATTATCTTTATTTTATAAATTAATTAAAATTACAAAGTACATTGTTTAAAGATTAGCCTGTTCATGATGACCCCTAAGGCTAAGCTGAACAGGCGTTGACTTAATATTTCACTCTTACTATTATAATGTTTATCTATGATTTATGTTTTATCGTTTATTTATTTATATTTTTAACATTTATTTGATTTATAATTATATTTATAAATATATTAAATTAATTAAAGTTGGCAAAATCTTTTTATTACAAATAATATACATATAAACGTAGAGAATAGCCCATTGGCTGCAAACCCTGGAACTCCAAGGTTTGCCAAAATCGAATGTTTATACGTAAGATGTGATTAATACGTAACTAAAATATCTTGAAATTTAGGTTATATACTCTATGATTTTATGGCCAGGCCCATACACTTTACAGATTATAGCAGTCAATGAGTAAAAAAGTGTAGCTGGAGCTACCATTTCCATTTTTAAATAATCCAACTAGTGAAGTGATCACCATCTACACTTGCCCTTATATTTCAACTATTAATCCACAGGCTGTGTTTACCTCTGTTATTACCAAGGCGTGTCATTAAAATACTCATAATTTATTGCTTAATATCTCTTCAGGTTTTTAAGGAAGTCATTCTTTTTTACACTTAATGGGTTTTTCTTGGTTTAATTAAAAATTTCAGGAGGTATTAATTACGTTTTTTTTTTCTAAAAAGAACCTTAGTATTTCCTTTAAATACGAATTTCCGTAGCTAACGTTTTTTCGCTAAATGAGAGGTAAAAGTCTTTAAAATGGATTAGCCTCAGCTGCTGATCATCGAAACCTATAAAACCTAATTTTATTTTCTAAATAAGACTCTACTTATTGTAGGTTTTTTAACGGTCTAAATGTTTCCAAAGGTTGGGAAACTGCAATTTGTAGGTCTTTATAGGTCTTGTCAGCGAATTTAATTTGAAAAAAAATCGCTAATAAGATACGCGTCATGGCGAAAGTTGAACCTCAGAAACACGACAAAACTCGACAAAAAAAGTATATTATATTATATTTATATATATTATATATATATATAATATATATATATATATATATATATATATATATATAATATATATATTATATATATATATTAAACATATATATAATAAATATTTTTTAATCAAATTCGGTACAAAATCATTCTTAGGGAGGACACGAACCCTTTTGAAAACCATGTTGTTGTGATGTCATCACCCGGTTTGCTGAGTCAGCAAAAGTTTCGAAAAATTAAGGTTATTGTTTTTTGTTATTTGTTTTTCATTTGATGCTGCATCAAATGAAACCGATCCGAAGTCGATACGACCACTTTAAGTGACCAAAAAGTCGAAAAAACGGTAGTCAATTGCCAGAAAACCTGAGCAATCGGATAAGACAACCTCTGAGTTAGATAAGAGGGGTCCGGAATCGATACGAGCACTCAAAGCCAGGGTACCTGGGTTCGAATCCTGGTAAGGACGATGATTTTTTATCGTTTCTTTGTTACATTATATTAGTTTATAACTTCAAAATAGTTCTGACACGGTGGTCCGTATGTCGGGAAAATTTACTTTGGAATGCGTGTTTCGTGCTTTATAATCGATTTATTGCATAAGGTTCCAGTTTATGCTTTAGAACCTAAGCAGTTACACAATTGTCAAGCACTGCTAGTAACTCATTTGTTCTGTATTTTACAAAGGAAATGCGCTAAAACCTTTGAAAAAACAAATCAAGAAACCAACTGAGCATTAAACTGGCGCTAATAATGGTGTGAACTTAGCGGCATAGTGTTTTATAGCCAACAGGATAATTGTACGCATTTTCGTATCAAAAATACAGCAAACATGAGTTAGTGCTTGTTTATTGAGTAACTGGTCTAGTTATAAAGCATAAACTAGAACCTTAAGCAAAAATGGATTGTTAATCATGGAAACGAAAAATCGTAATATGCATCAAATTATTAAAATGACCGATCATTTTAAAATGACAGCCAATATGGGGGACAAATTTTTATTAGATTCTGACGTTCCTGATCCTTTTTACTATTGTTTACCTATAACTGTCAAAATATTTTTTTTTGGTTTTATTTATGCAATGTTTACTTATAACTGTCAATTAATATTTTACTTCTGTGTGCCTATAACTGTCAAAATTTTTAAATTATTTTCCACTACCAAAAAAGTCATTATGTTGGCCTAATTTAATTATTCTTCATTATCTACCCTGTTTACATTATTTCTTATTATTTTATATTGGATATTTATAAGCTCACCTGTTGGATAACGAAACACTAATAAATTATATTGTTTAAAAACTATGTTTTTAATAATAAAACTCATTAAAATATTATGACAGACACCTTTTCCATTTGTTTATTTTTTATTTAATTTTTTATTTTTTTTAACACTTTTTGTTCTTGTATACATTATTTTTTCCCCATTTTTTCTCATGCTTATTAAGATTATATTTAATAGATAACCCAGTAATTTAGAGATTACCCTTTTAAGATAGTTTATACTTTTTTTTTTTAGACCGTTCTTTATCTTTTTTATCTATTGCTTTGCATCATAGGTCCTAATAGAGTTATTAATACGCTATCTATTTTTTATGATATTAATTAATTTATTATAGATTATTGATTCAGGTATTATGTTAGAAAATAAAATACTAGCTTAGTATAATATTTAGTAAATGTGACCTAAGTCATATCTAATCTAAAAATATCAAATTTAAAACTGCTTTTTTACTTCTCAATTATACACATTCTTAAATTTCTTATTTTAATTATTTTTAGGGAATCTTAAAAAAAATGAGCTCATGAGATTAAAGTCATGGAGGGGGAGTGGGGTAGATGATTTTTTTGGAGTGAAGGACTTACTGATCAAGAATATATCACACTGATATATTAATATATATATATATATATATATATATATATATATATATATATATATATATATATATTATATATATATGTGTGTGTGTGTGTGTGTGTGTGTGTGTGTGTGTGTGTGTGTGTGTGCGTGCTTTTGAGATTTTGTCCCTAGCGTTTTATGAAAACGATAACTTTCAAACGCTTTCTCGGATAAGAATGAAACTTGGTACAAAAATCGACCATGTTAACCACACGAAGCCAATTATTTATGAAATATGTGTGTCGTCATGAACCCACCATAATGATTGAGCGAAAATATAGAAATCACATATACATATATATATATATATATAATATTATATATATATATAATATATATAATATATATATATATATTATATACATATATATAATTTGGTTAAGTTAAACTAGTCTTTCCACAAACTATAAACTATATTTCAGTATTTTTGTAAATTACCTATAGACTCCCACAAAAAAATTTCATCCCTTCTATTTGCACAACCAATAACTACAAAAAGTCCATAACTCCTAAAAAATCGGAAGCTAAATGAGGTATTGTATTATTTAAAGGATTTTTTTGTCGGAGCTCCACCCCCGCACGTGAGCAACGCGTTCTGCCATCATGTCCGTTGTTTTGCAACCCCAACTTAAAAAAAGTCCCCTCGCAACCAAACTCATCCCCCTTATCCTATCCACCCAATCAAATAGCACACGTCAAATGTTATATTTTTTTGTTATCTTTTATTCAATACAGAAAGCACGAGTCCAAGATGTTAAAAAATATGGAACTTGAAACCAAAGAAAAAAAAAACGTAAAAATATGAAATTTCGAAATATAATAATCAATGCGCAATCTATATTACTTTTCTAGAAAGCTCAGCAATAAAAGAGGAGTAGAAACGCCTTTTTGTTTGGTAAAAGAACGTCAAATCCTATTTTTTGGAATACATATTTTTTTAGAGTTAGTCGTATTCCCCTTTTTTTATCAGATATTATATACATTACAGATGGAATATCTTTTAAAAATAAGTAGTTTAAAAGGGATAGCAACAGTCAACCTATACAGGTCATTATGTAGCCTAAGTCATAACTAAACAGCAGACAATGAAAGAGATGGATCTGGTCTCAGGATTGAAAGAAATATCAAAGGATAGCAACAGTCAACCTATACAGGTCATTGTGTAGCTAAGTCATAACTGAACAGCAGGCAATGAAGAGAGATGGATCTGGTCTCAAGATTGAAAGAAATATCAAAGGATAGCAACAGTCAACCTATACAGGTCATTGTGTAGCCTAAGTCATAACTGAACAGCAGGCAATGAAGAGAGATGGATCTGGTCCTAAGATTGAAAGAAATATCAAAGGATAGCAACAGTCAACCTATACAGGTCATTGTGTAGCGTAAGTCATAACTGAACAGCAGGCAATGAAGAGAGATGGATCTGGTCTCAGATTGAAAGAATATCAAAGGATAGCAACAGTCAACCTATACAGGTCATTGTGTAGCTAAGTCATAACTGAACAGCAGGCAATGAAGAGAGATGGATCTGGTCCCAGATTGAAAGAAATATCAAGGATAGCAACAGTCACCTATACAGGTCATTGTGTAGCGTAAGTCATAACTGAACAGCAGGCAATGAAGAGAGATGGATCTGGTCTCAGATTGAAAGAAATATCAAAGGATAGCAACAGTCAACCTATACAGGTCATTGTGTAGCGTAAGTCATAACTGAATAGCAGGCAATGAAGAGAGATGGATCTGGTCTCAAGATTGAAAGAATATCAAAGGATAGCAACAGTCAACCTATACAGGTCATTGTGTAGCCTAAGTCATAACTGAACAGCAGGCAATGAAGAGAGATGGATCTGGTCCCAAGATTGAAAGAAATTCAAAGGATAGCAACAGTCAACCTAACAGGTCATTGTGTAGCCTAAGTCATAACTGAACAACAGGCAATGAAGAGAGATGGATCTGGTCTCAAGATTGAAAAATATAAAGGATAGCAACAGTCAACCTATACAGGTCATTGTGTAGCGTAAGTCATAACTGAATAGCAGGCAATGAAGAGAGATGGATCTGGTCTCAGGATTGAAAGGAAATCAAAGGATAGCAACAGTCAACTATACAGGTCATTGTGTAGCGTAAGTCATAACTGAACAGCAGGCAATGAAGAGAGATGGATCTGGTCCCAGATTGAAAGAAATATCAAAGGATAGCAACAGTCAACCTATACAGGTCATTGTGTAGCGTAAGTCATAACTGAATAGCAGCAATGAAGAGAGATGGATCTGGTCTCAGGATTGAAAGGAATATCAAAGGATAGCAACAGTCAACCTATACAGGTCATTGTGTAGTGTAAGATAACTGAACAGCAGGCAATGAAGAGAGATAATCTGGTCTCAGGATTAAAAAACAAATCAAGGATAGCAACTGTCCTATACAGGTCATTGTGTAGTGTAAGTCATAACTGAACAGCAGGCAAGGAAGAGAGATGGATCTGGTCTCAGGATTGAAAGAAATATCAAAGGATAGCAACAGTCAACCTATACAGGTCATTGTGTAGCGTAAGTCATAACTGAACAGCAGGCAATGAAGAGAGATGGATCTGGTCTCAGGATTGAAAGAAATATCAAAGGATAGCAACAGTCAACCTATACAGGTCATTGTGTAGCTAAGTCATAACTGAACAGCAGGCAATGAAGAAGATGGATCTGGTCTCAGGATTGGAAGAAATATCAAAGGATAGCAACAGTCAACCTATACAGGTCATTGTGTAGCGTAAGTCATAACTAACAGCAGGCAATGAAGAGAGATGGATCTGGTCTCAAGATTGAAAGAAATATCAAAGATAGCAACAGTCAACCTATACAGGTCATTGTGTAGCCTAAGTCATAACTGAACAGCAGGCAATGAAGAGAGATGGATCTGGTCTCAAGATTGAAAGAAATATCAAAGGATAGCAACAGTCAACCTATACAGGTCATTGTGTAGCCTAAGTCATAACTGAACAGCAGGCAATGAAGAGAGATGGATCTGGTCCAAGATTGAAAGAAATATCAAAGGATAGCAACAGTCAACCTATACAGGTCATTGTGTAGCGTAAGTCATAACTGAATAGCAGGCAATGAAGAGAGATGGATCTGGTCTCAGGATTGAAAGGAATATCAAAGGATAGCAACAGTCAACCTATACAGGTCATTGTGTAGCGTAAGTCATAACTGAACAGCAGGCAATGAAGAGAGATGGATCTGGTCCCAAGATTGAAAGAAATATCAAAGGATAGCAACAGTCAACCTATACAGGTCATTGTGTAGCGTAAGTCATAACTGAAAGCAGGCAATGAAGAGAGATGGATCTGGTCTCAGGATTGAAAAAATATCAAGGATAGCAACAGTTAACCTATACAGGTCATTGTGTAGTGTAAGATATAACTGAACAGCAGCAATGAAGAGAGATGGATCTGGTCTCAGGATTGAAAGAAATATCAAAGGATAGCAACAGTCAACCTATACAGGTCATTGTGTAGCGTAAGTCATAACTGAACAGCAGCAATGAAGAGAGATGGATCTGGTCTCAGGATTGAAAGGAATATCAAAGGATAGCAACAGTCAACCTATACAGGTCAGAGCGTAGTGTAAGATATAACTGAACAGCAGGCAATGAAGAGAGATGGATCTGGTCAAGATTGAAAGAAATATCAAAGGATAGCAACAGTCAACCTATACAGGTCATTGTGTAGCGTAAGTCATAACTGAATAGCAGCAATGAAGAGAGATGGATCTGGTCTCAGGATTGAAAGAAATATCAAAGGATAGCAACAGTCAACCTATACAGGTCATTGTGTAGCGTAAGTCATAACTGAACAGCAGGCAATGAAGAGAGATGAATCTGGTCTCAGGATTAAGAAACAAATCAAGGGATAGCAACTGTCAACTTATACAGGTCATTGTGTAGTGTAAGTCATAACTGAACAGCAGGCAATGAAGAGAGATGGATCTGGTCTCAGGATTGAAAGAAATATCAAAGGATAGCAACAGTCAACCTATACAGGTCATTGTGTAGCCGTAAGTCATAACTGAACAGCAGGCAATGAAGAGAGATGGATCTGGTCTAAGATTGAAGAAATATCAAAGGATAGCAACAGTCAACCTATACAGGTCATTGTAGCGTAAGTCATAACTGCAGGCAATGAAGAGAGATGGATCTGGTCTCAGGATTGAAAGAAATATCAAAGGATAGCAACAGTCAACCTATACAGGTCATTGTGTAGCGTAAGTCATAACTGAACAGCAGGCAATGAAGAGATGGATCTGGTCTCAAGATTGAAAGAAATATCAAAGGATAGCAACAGTCAACCTATACAGGTCATTGTGTAGCGTAAGTCATAACTGAACAGCAGGCAATGAAGAGAGATGGATCTGGTCTCAGGATTGAAAAGAAATATCAAAGGATAGCAACAGTCAACCTATACAGGTCATTGTGTAGTAAGTCATAACTGAACAGCAGGCAATGAAGAGAGATGGATCTGGTCCAAGATTGAAAGAAATATCAAAGGATAGCAACAGTCAACCTATACAGGTCATTGTGTAGCGTAAGTCATAACTGAATAGCAGGCAATGAAGAGAGATGGATCTGGTCTCAGGATTGAAAGGAATATCAAAGGATAGCAACAGTCAACCTATACAGGTCATTGTGTAGCGTAAGTCATAACTGAACAGCAGGCAATGAAGAGAGATGGATCTGGTCAGATTGAAAGAAATATCAAAGGATAGCAACAGTCAACTATACAGGTCATTGTGTAGCGTAAGTCATAACTGAACAGCAGGCAATGAAGAGAGATGGATCTGGTCTCAGGATTGAAAGAAATATCAAGGATAGCAACAGTTCAACCTATACAGGTCATTGTGTAGTTAAGATATAACTGAACAGCAGGCAATGAAGAGAGATGAATCTGGTCTCAGGATTAAAAAACAAATCAAGGGATAGCAACTGTCAACTATACAGTCATTGTGTAGCGTAAGTTATAACTGAACAGCAGGCAATGAAGAGAGATGAATCTGGTCTCAGGATTAAAAAACAAATCAAGGGATAGCAACTGTCAACTTATACAGGTCATTGTGTAGTGTAAGTCATAACTGAACAGCAGGCAATGAAGAGAGATGGATCTGGTCTCAGGATTGAAAGAAATATCAAAGGATAGCAACAGTCAACCTATACAGGTCATTGTGTAGCGTAAGTCATAACTGAACAGCAGGCAATGAAGAGAGATGGATCTGGTCTCAAGATTGAAAGAAATATCAAAGGATAGCAACAGTCAACCTATACAGGTCATTGTAGCCTAAGTCATAACTGAACAGCAGGCAATGAAGAGAGATGGATCTGGTCTCAGGATTGAAAGAAATATCAAAGGATAGCAACAGTCAACCTATACAGGTCATTGTGTAGCCTAAGTCATAACTGAACAGCAGGCAATGAAGAGAGATGGATCTGGTCCAAGATGAAAGAAATATCAAAGGATAGCAACAGTCAACCTATACAGGTCATTGTGTAGCGTAAGTCATAACTGAATAGCAGGCAATGAAGAGAGATGGATCTGGTCTCAGGATTGAAAGGAATATCAAAGGATAGCAACAGTCAACCTATACAGGTCATTGTGTAGCGTAAGTCATAACTGAACAGCAGGCAATGAAGAGAGATGGATCTGGTCCCAAGATTGAAAGAAATATCAAAGGATAGCAACAGTCAACCTATACAGGTCATTGTGTAGCCTAAGTCATAACTGAACAGCAGGCAATGAAGAGAGATGGATCTGGTCTCAGGATTGAAAGAAATATCAAAGGATAGCAACAGTCAACCTATACAGGTCATTGTGTAGCCTAAGTCATAACTGAACAGCAGGCAATGAAGAGAGATGGATCTGGTCCCAAGATTGAAAGAAATATCAAAGGATAGCAACAGTCAACCTATACAGGTCATTGTGTAGCGTAAGTCATAACTGAACAGCAGGCAATGAGGAGAGATGGATCTGGTCTCAGGATTGAAAGGAATATCAAAGGATAGCAACAGTCAACCTATACAAGTCATTGTGTAGCGTAAGTTATAACTGAACAGCAGGCAATGAGGAGAGATGGATCTGGTCCTAAGATTGAAAAAAAATATCAAAGGATAGCAACAGTCAACCTATACAGGTCATTGTGTAGCGTAAGTCATAACTGAATAGCAGGCAATGAAGAGAGATGGATCTGGTCTCAAGATTGAAAGAAATATCAAAGGATAGCAACAGTCAACCTATACAGGTCATTGTGTAGCGTAAGTCATAACTGAACAGCAGGCAATGAGAGAGATGGATCTGGTCCAGGATTGAAAGAAATATCAAAGGATAGCAACAGTCAACCTATACAGGTCATTGTGTAGCGTAAGTCATAACTGAACAGCAGGCAATGAAGAGATGGATCTGGAAGATTGAAAGAAATATTAAAGGATAGCAACAGTCAACCTATACAGGTCATTGTGTAGCGTAAGCATAACTGAACAGCAGAATGAGAGAGATGGATCTGGTCCAAGATTGAAAGAAATATCAAAGGATAGCAACAGTCAACCTATACAGGTCATTGTGTAGGTAAGTCATAACTGAACAGCAGGCAATGAAGAGAGATGGATCTGGTCTAAGATTGAAGAAATATTAAAGGATAGCAACAGTCAACCTATACAGGTCATTGTGTAGCGTAAGTCATAACTGAACAGCAGGCAATGAGGAGAGATGGATCTGGTCTCAGGATTGAAAGGAATATCAAAGGATAGCAACAGTCAACCTATACAGGTCATTGTGTAGCGTAAGTCATAACTGAACAGCAGGCAATGAGAGAGATGGATCTGGTCTCAGGATTGAAAAGAAATAGCAAAGGATAGCAACAGTCAACCTATACAGGTCATTGTGTAGCGTAAGTCATAACTGAACAGCAGGCAATGAAGAGAGATGGATCTGGTCTCAGGATTGAAAGAAATATCAAAGGATAGCAACAGTCAACTATACAGGTCATTGTGTAGCGTAAGTCATAACTGAACAGCAGGCAATGAAGAGAGATGGATCTGGTCTCAGGATTGAAAGAAATATCAAAGGATAGCAACAGTCAACCTATACAGGTCATTGTGTAGCTAAGTCATAACTGAACAGCAGGCAATGAAGAGAGATGGATCTGGTCTCAGGATTGAAAGAAATATCAAAGGATAGCAACAGTCAACCTATACAGGTCATTGTGTAGCCTAAGTCATAACTGAACAGCAGGCAATGAAAGAGATGGATCTGGTCCTAAGATTGAAAGAAATATCAAAGGATAGCAACAGTCAACCTATACAGGTCATTGTGTAGCGTAAGTCATAACTGAATAGCAGGCAATGAAGAGAGATGGATCTGGTCTCAGGATTGAAAGGAATATCAAAGGATAGCAACAGTCAACCTATACAGGTCATTGTGTAGCGTAAGTCATAACTGAACAGCAGGCAATGAAGAGAGATGGATCTGGTCTCAAGATTGAAAGAAATATCAAAGGATAGCAACAGTCAACCTATACAGGTCATTGTGTAGCGTAAGTCATAACTGAACAGCAGGCAATGAGGAGAGATGGATCTGGTCTCAGGATTGAAAGGAATATCAAAGGATAGCAACAGTCAACCTATACAGTCATTGTGTAGCGTAAGTCATAACTGAACAGCAGGCAATGAAGAGAGATGGATCTGGTCCCAGGATTGAAGAAATATTAAAGGATAGCAACAGTCAACCTATAGGTCATTGAGTAAGTCATAACTTAACAGCAGACAATGAGGAGAGATGGATCTGGTCTCAGATTGAAAGAAATATCAAAGGATAGCATCAGTCAACCTATACAGGTCATTGTGTAGTAAGTCATAACTGACAACAGGCAATGAAGAGAGATGGATCTGGTCCCAAGATTGAAAGAAATATCAAAGGATAGCAACAGTCAACCTATACAGGTCATTGTGTAGCGTAAGTCATAACTGAACAGCAGGCAATGAAGAGAGATGGATCTGGTCTCAGGATTGAAAGAAATATCAAAGGATAGCAACAGTCAACCTATACAGGTCATTGTGTAGCGTAAGTCATAACTGAACAGCAGGCAATGAGGAGAGATGGATCTGGTCTAAGATTGAAAAAATATATAAAGGATAGCAACAGTCAACCTATACAGGTCATTGTGTAGCGTAAGTCATAACTGAACACAGGCAATGAGAGAGATGGATCCGGTCCCAAGATTGAAAGAAATATTAAAGGATAGCAACAGTCAACCTATACAGGTCATTGTGTAGCGTAAGTCATAACTGAACAGCAGGCAATGAGGAGAGATGGATCTGGTCTCAGGATTGAAAGAAATATCAAAGGATTAGCAACAGTCAACCTATACAGGTCATTGTGTAGCGTAAGTCATAACTGAACAGCAGGCAATGAGGAGAGATGGATCTGGTCCTAAGATTGAAAAAAATATTAAAGGATAGCAACAGTCAACCTATACAGGTCATTGTGTAGCGTAAGTCATAACTGAACAGCAGGCAATGAGGAGAGATGGATCCGGTCCCAAGATTGAAAGAAATATTAAAGGATAGCAACAGTCAACCTATACAGGTCATTGTGTAGCGTAAGTCATAACTGAACAGCAGGCAATGAGGAGAGATGGATCTGGTCTCAGGATTGAAAGAAATATCAAAGGATAGCAACAGTCAACCTATACAGGTCATTGTGTAGCGTAAGTCATAACTGAACAGCAGGCAATGAGGAGAGATGGATCTGGTCCTAAGATTGAAAGAAATATTAAAGGATAGCAACAGTCAACCTATACAGGTCATGTGTAGCGTAAGATATAACTGAACAGCAGGCAATGAAGAGAGATGGATCTGGTCTTAGGATTGAAAGGAATATCAAAGGATAGCAAGCAGTCAACCTATACAGGTCATTGTGTAGCGTAAGTATA
>JACMZG010001859.1:17990608-18028108 GCA_018340805.1 Microvelia longipes
CGTACTTCTAATTTAGAAGGCATAGTTTTTGGTTTACCAACAACTGGATGATGTATTGCGCATTTTTCCTTTTGGGAAAATACAGACAAAATGAGTTACGAAGCCAGTGCTGACCAATTGAGAACTGCTTAGGTTCTAAAGCATGAACCGAACACACGCAATGGGCATGTTCTTGCATAAGCAAGAAAGGTTGTTTAGCACGGAAACACGCATTCTAAATGAAAATTCGCCCGACAGCGGACCACCGCGCCGGGAGATTATTATTTAGTAGTATGTAAACTTATCTTAATGTAAAAAGCACGGAAAACACTCATCCAAAGGAAATTCGCCCTACATGCGGACCAGCGCGCCAGAATTTTTAAATAATAAATTACATTTTTTGCTTTTTCTGAAAGAGCTATAACTTTGGTTGTAGTCATCTGATTTTGATGATTAAACTCTCGTTTTCTAAAACATTTTATCAACTTTTCAATGAGGCAAGTATATATATAATTTTTGTTAAGACATCAATGTTAAGCATCATCGATCGAGGGAATTTCTTGGGTGGGTGAATGCTGAAAGTAAAACGACATAGTGTCTGATGGCAAGCGAAGCGAGTCCGAAGACGTGTTGTAGTATTAATGTGGTATATTTATATTTTGAGGATGAGCGAAGCGAGTCCGAAGTAATGAAGACGAGTATATGTAATGAGGACGAATTCTGAGGTATCCTGTACCATGTTTTTTATGCTTTACTTTGCCTTTACGCATGCAAGTTTGAGTTTAAGTAGGGATGAATAAGAATTCTTCAACGTGTTTAGTTGCTATTTGACCAAGAACCCAGGGGTGTTTTGTTAATAAAACGTGTAATGGCTGGAACCGCGTCTCAAGTTTTCGTAAAATCTTTCCTGAAACAAGGATCTGCAATTCTGCCGGACTCGTATCGGATGGGGCTGTCCCAGGCAGAACGCAACTTTAGAGGTCAAAGGTTCTGCCTGGGACAACCCCCAGATCCTTGTTCAGGAAGGTATTTACATAAAAATAAAGACGGTTCCAGCCATTACACTTTTTATAATTTGGGTGCTAAATTGACCTCTTAAAGTGCGTTCTTCTTGGGGACACCCATTCCGCCCCCCCCCCCCAATACGAGTCGGAGAATGCAGATCCTTGTTCAGGAAGGTATTTTACGAAAAATTTGAGACCGGTTCAGCCATACACTTTTAGCGAATCCTTGAAAATTCGCCTAATGGGATAGGCGTCATGGCGGGAATTCGAACCCGGACCACGACACAAAATCCGTTCAGAGGTCCCTATGACCGAAAAAATACTTTTTGAAAACTTTATATATATATATATATATATATATATATAGTATATATATATATATATATATAATATATATATATATACTATATATATACTATATATTATATATGTAATAATATATATATATATATATATATATATGTATTCGGACACTTTTTGTAAACACTCTATCTTCGAACGGATTAATATTTTTTTAACCAAACTTGGTACAAAATCAACTTGGGGAGGACACGAACCTATTGAAAACCAGGTTTTTGTGACGTCATAACCGCGTTTTGCTGAGTCAGCGAAATTTTTTCAAAAAAATCGGGCAAAATTCAGGGTTAATATTTTTTGCCGCGAAAAGGTCAATAGTTATGTTTTTTGAGACGCCGAATCAAGATGAAACCGGTCCGAAGTGGATTTACAACCACTCTAAGTGACCTAAAAAATCGGAAAAAACCATTTGTAAATTACCAAAAAACCAAATTTAGGTCGATAAAAAATAAATTTCGAAGTAGGGTGTCGTTTTCTAGTAATTTGGGCGCTGAATTCGATGAAACCGGTCCGAAGGACGATACGGACCACTTAAGTACCAAAAAGTCGAAAAAAAGCCATTGTAAATTACCAAACAATCTTTAGGTCAAAAAATAAATTTCGAGATAGGGCTGTCGTTTTCTATGTAATTTTGGGCGCTGGATCGGAATGAAACCGGTCCGAAGACGATACGACCACTTTTAAGTACCAAAAAGTCGAAAAAAACCACAAAAATATAGAAAACCAAAATTAACGGTCGTTTGAAAATTAAATTTCGAGTAGTGGTGTCGTTTTCCCATGTTTTTTTGGCCTCTGAGATGAATGCCAGTGGTCCCGATCATACAACCACTCAAACTCAGGGTACCTGGGTTCACATCCTGGGAAGGAGTCGATAATTTTTTATTCGTTTTTTTACCTAATATAAGTTTCAACTAGGAAATAATTCTGGCGCGGTGGTCCCGGCATGTCGGCGAATTTCCTTTGATTGCGTGTTTCCGTGCTTTTATATAAGTTACCAACTACTAAATAAATAATTCCGGCGCGGTGGTCCGCTGTCGGGCGAATTTCATTTAGAATACGTGTTTCCGTGCTAAACAACCATTTTCTTGCTTATGCAAGAACCATGCCCATTGCGTGGTTTCCGGTTCATGCTTTAGAACGTAAGCAGTTACTCAATTGTCAAGCACTGCTCGTAACTCATTTTTTTGTATTTTCCAAAGGAAAATGCGCTAAAACCTTAAAGATAACTGACTAAGCTTAAAGATAAGTAACTAATCTTTTAAATTAGTGCAAATAATAGTGCGTACTTTAATTTTAGGGCATAGTTTTGTACAACAACTGGATGATTATGCGCATTTCCTTTGGAAAATACAGACAAAATGAGTTACGAGCAGTGCTTGACAAATTGAGTAACTGGCTTAGGTTCTAAAGCCATGAACCGGAACCACGCAATGGGCATGGTTCTTGCATAAGCAGAAATGGGTTGTTTAGCACGGAAACACGTATTCTAAATGAAATTCGCCCGACAGCGGACCACCGCGCCGGAATTATTTATTTAGTAGTTGTAAACTTATATAAAAGTACGGAAACACGCATCAAAGGAAATTCGCCCGACATGCGGACCACCGCGCCAGAATTTTTATTAACAAAACACCCCTTGGCTCTTGGTCTATATAGTTAAACAAATGGCTAAAATCAGTTGACAGTGTTAAGGAAGCAATGAGGTTTGTCCGATTTGAAATTGTGGGCGTGGTTTAACATCCTGGAATAACCTCATTGTCTCCCTGGTATTATTTCCCACGCTGTCAACAGATTTTAACCGTGTGTTACACTACAGTGATCCATTTTAATTATATCTTCGCCCATATTCTATTATTCCTAATTCTCAGCTTGATGTAGCTAGAGAAAAAGAAAAATCAAAAAGTCGGCTCGCTTAATTCACAAAGAGAATCTAACATATTATTAGCGAGGTGATTAGCATCTTTTCAATTATTATTCAATGTTAGTAGAAAAATAAAGCTAATTTTTGTTTAATGTCTGATTATGAGAGCTAATTTTATTGCAGTGTTATTTTTCAAGAAATGACTCGATTAGATAAAGTCTAATAGTATAAAGGTTAGCTAGTTATACGTTGCTTTAACTGTAAACTGAAAAAAATAGGAAATGGGGTACCTCGGTACTTTTTCTCATCACATAGGGTTCGCTATGTATGTTCCTTACTCATACTCGCTTCGCTCGTCCATCTGAGGGATTTGGTAAAATTAACTGCATCAGTCATTTATTTGACCAGGCCTATTTTAGGTGTCGCTCACCTTCAACTCAATTTCTTTATGAATCTGCTGAACTTATTTTAAAATCTAACTTCTTTCGGTTTGAAGATGAATTTTACTTACAGCAGGAGGGAACGGCGATGGGTTCACGCTTTGCGCCGAGCTACGCGAATTTGGTCTGGCCAGCGTTCCTTAAGAGGAACTTGTAAAACTACCCCTAAACAAGTTGCTAACTTTCTACGAGTCAGTAGACTTAATCAGGGGGTAAAAGGAACCGGAGGGCTTCCTTTCACTCTCTGAAGGACCCACCTGAGTGGTCTAATGCTTTGGTTTATACCCCAAGTCTTAAATTCAACTCCCATAGAAGAGGTTTTGAATTTATAATAACGCGCCCCGTATGAAAAAGTTCTTGCGGAAACCCATAATTTAATTTTTCCTATTGCCCCCCCCCCCTTCTCATACACCCAAAATCTATTTTATTATTTTTATTTAATGTATGTAAATAACAGACACTTTAAACGTCAATTATTCCACGCAATAATGGATTAATCACGTTCGTTAATTACAATACTTAATTTATAAAAAATGATAACATATGTGTGTCTCTCAACAATAAACAAACTTAACATATTTTAAAGTACTTATGTATACAGTTTAATTAATGGTATAAGTATGTAAGTTTACGAAATTATATTAATTTCGTTTTAATTACTTTCAATTTATTATTGTTAGACGTATATTACTTGTTGACTCGAAAATATCAGCATAACAAACTTTAATTAAAATTTAAATAGATTAAATCAGTTATATATGTCACTGCGGATGATATTATAATTAAATAGTTAAATAGTTCCGTACGTACTTAAATGGTTTTATTAATTTTGCTTGTACTATTGACGTATTTTTTTTATAAAACCTTCGGTTTTATAAAAAAAAAAAACTGATAATAATTGATTTGATATCATCTCCTTTTATGCAAGTTAGTGGTGAATAATGTTTTAGATAATATTTATTTAAAGTATTTAGCGGTCGTTACGGTTAGCTGGTTATCCAAGGTTGTTGTTTTAGGAATACAATACAATGTGCTGAAGGAGGATGTCTGGGTGAAAATGGTGGTTATTTTTAATATCAACGAACTACAAAAAAAGAATTTTGCTAATAAAGTATATGGAAAACACAAATAGACCTGATTTTTGATTTTTCCAATTGAATGACCTGATGAGAGAAATGATTTTTGTGCTAACTCTCTAACTTAAATACACTGAGAGCTACGGTAGTAACAGACAGACAAATACATAAGCACTTGTATGCAAGCAAACAACTTGGTAAGGACTAGTCAAGTGTTTATAAAATTACCTGATACGAATAATTCTGGAATATCTTAGTTCCGGATTTTTCCAGTACAATCACAATACAATCCTTATAAACATATTAATGAGGTAAAGTAAAAATTGCATATGTGGTACGCCGGAAGTCTTGGCCATGCTAGACGTTGCATTATTAATAATAATAATATTATTACTCTATATATATATATTATATATTATATATATATATATATATATATATATATTAATAATATATATATATATATATATATATAATATGTACTCTATATATTTTAGAAGAGATTATTATACTTAATATACTTAAAATTCTAAATATAAATAAAAAACACATCTATTTACATTTACAAAAAATCGGGTACGGGATTCCTCGTAACTTTTCCTCATTACATTGGATTCACTACGCTCATCTTCTCTAGCTTCAAACTCGCTTAGCTCGTCCTCAAATATACAAGTCGTTTGAGTTTTTACTGCAACATGTCTTCAGACTCGCTTCGCTCGTCCTCAGATAGTAAATACATTCTTTTCATTCCTAATGGTCATCCATCCAGGCTCCGATCACGCTCGATGCCGCTTAACTTTTATGATCCACGAAAAATCATGGATATACTTGTCGTATTAAAACGAAACTTGGTTTACCTATTGATTACGTAAAGGTATATACTTAAACTAAATTTCTACTTAATTACTTAATAATCACAATTTTTCTTAAAAAAAGTCATTCGATAATAATTGAACTAATACTGATAATGAGATGACATATACTTAGTACATATATTAGTCTTACACATACGTGCCAAATTTCAATGAGATCGCATAATTTTTCCGTGTTTTATGATATATCGAATTTTTTCCTGATTCTTATTGCAAGTTAGTGACGTCAAAAATAAAATTCTGAATAGCACAACTGCAGCGGTAGATTGATTTTTTTACAAAGTTCCATCTCTCTAGCTTAAATACACTGGGAGATACGATGACACACACACACAAATACACATACACACACACACACACAGACACACATACAGACAGTCAACTTTGAGAACACCACTCAGGAGACCTTAAAAACGGCTCAAACGGATAATTCCGGTTTCATCTCGGTTTTGGATTTTTTTGCTTACACAATACTTTTCCTATATACCTATGATATAAATGAGAAAAAGTAAAAACAGGAGGGTAAAGGAAAAATTACGTTTTTAAGATAATATTTTAATAAATACTGCTAAGATTATTAATGTCTTGTTTTTGTTCTTAAAAAATAAACTAATATAATACAGAAATATTTAAGTTTACTTCTTTTAATTGCTTTAATAAAAATTTTAAAAAGGATTCAAGCTTTTTGTGAAGTCAATACATAATCTCATGGCTACATTGAATATTTATATATTTGTTGAGAATATTTGTAATTATCTGTTGTTGTATATGGTAACTCAAATAGTAATAATTTTTCTAGTTTATCTATAAAAAAGTATAATAAATTAAGTTAAAAGGTATCTGTTGTTGTATATGGTAACTATAGTATAATTTTCTAGTTTATCTATAACAAGTAAGTTAAAAGGTATCTGTTGTTGTATTATGGACTCAATAGTAAATAATTTTTCTAGTTTATCTATAAAAAAGTATAATAAATTAAGTTAATAAAGTAATCTGTTGTTGTATATGGTAACTCAATAGTAATAATTTTTCTAGTTTATCTATAACAAAGTATAATAAATTAAGTTAAAAGGTATCTGTTGTTGTATATTGGTAACTCAAATAGTAAAATTTTCTAGTATCTATAAAAAAGTATAATAAATTAAGTTAAAAGGTATCTGTTGTTGTATATGGTAACTCAAATAGTAATAATTTTTCTAGTTTATAACAAAGTATTAATAAATTAAGTTAAAAGGTATCTGTTGTTGTATATGGTAACTCAAATAGTAATAATTTTTCAAATTGATCAATAAAAAGTATAATGAAGTTTAAAGGTATCTGTTTTAAAGCTATGTAAAACCCAATTCATTCTAATTCATTATAATTATAATTATTATTATGATAAATAACAAAAATTTAATTTAATTTAAAACAAATTGCATAGTCCTCATCTTTAAAATTTAGTATAAAAAATTCTATGAATGACTTTTAATAAATAAATAAGTGGTATAAAATAATTTTTCATTTGAAATAAATTAAAATTTGGATGTAGAAATGTTTGATATATATGTCAAATGATGCAAAGTGTAGGTTCTTAATGAAGTTTTTACGATTTTTTTACAACGAGAATTTAATATTATTAACAATATGTAGCAACTGTTTATTGAGTAATAAACTCTTTCATGATATTATCAACATAATTTATAAACATACCAATGTTTCCATTATACAGATGATATCAAATAATCCGTATTTTTTGAATAATTTTAAAATATTAATATAAATAAATTAATAAATAATTACAAAATTAATAACATCTTTTCTTTATTAAAATATTCTTATAAATATTTTAAAACAGTATTTTCATGTCTACAAAATATGTTTTTTCAGGTAGGAGGTTTTTATAATTTATTAATATCCGAGATGGGCGATTATTCAAATTTTTGATTAATTTTGTTTTTTATTTTGAAAAAAGACAGATGTTTTTTAGGCATACCCATTGGCTACCGAGCAGAGTAATTAAACATTGTATTTAAAAAAAATAACGACAAATAATTCTTTAAAGTAATTTCAAGGAATTAAGAAGTTCACATGAAATGTTTAATTATTTATTTATTTTATTTCTTTATAATCAAATTTTCTTTTATGAAAAAAGTAAAAGTTAAGGAAAATTAATGTGTTTAAAAAAACTACTTAAAAACTCTTTAAGTAGTTTTTAAAGCTACTTAGTAGCTTTTACTAAGTTGTCTGTCTGAATTTATGAGTTTATGTGTGTGTTTTATCTAATAAAATCGTATACTTGTAGCTCACAGTGTGTGTATGCTAGAGAGTTAAAACGTTGCACAAAAACTAATCATTGGGTCTAGTTTGCTATTCGGAAAATAACTATGTATGACGGCATTAACAGCCATTACTGACAGCTAAATTTTAAAATGTTCATTAAACGCGGAAAAATGTTTTGAAATTTTGTGCGCTTGTAATCCTATATAATTTTAACGAATGAGCAAAGTTTACTTCTATTATATGTTCGATTTCGCTGCGCGTATTTTGTTCGAACACGCGTGTTAGGATTCCCGCCTTAACTCTAAAATCCTAGCGGCAATCTCGCCAGATTTTTTAATTATATTTTATTTTGAGTTTATTGAAATTATATGGATAGGTTGCAGCGAAGGTGTATTGTGTTTTTAAAAATGTTTTCCTATGCTCCTTGTGATTAGAACTGCCTTATGTTTATTGTTCCTTTGTTTTAATTGTTCTATTCTTTTACTTAGCAGATTGTTTTGTTTTTAATTGTCCGTTAAATGGAGGAATTCTATTGTTAGGTAGGGGTAAAAGAACTTTGGCCTTTATAGTATTTTATTGTTTTTAAATATAGGGAATAGTTCAAGATGATAATGGAATAGAGCTTAGTAGATTGGAAGCGCAGTAACTGAGAATTAAATGGTGTCATAGGAGTTTTATATACAAGAACTGACGATGGTTTCGGTTTGAAAAAAATTAAGATGCAGGTACTGAAAATTAAGTTTAGGGAAAACTGAAATTGCAGGTAATGAGAATAGAATTGGGTTAAAAATATTTGAAATGTCGCTCCTAAGAATAAGAATAGAGTTTTAAGATTAATTTTGCAGGTACTTAAAATAGAGTAGAGTTAGAACTAAGTGAAATGCAGTAAATAAAAATAGGAATTGAGTTTTTTTTTACATTTATTTGCAGGTATTTAAAATAGAGTAGAGTTAGAACTAAGTGAAATGCAGTAAATAAAAATAAGAATTGAGTTTTTTTTACATTTATTTGCAGGTACTTAAAATAGAGTAGAGTTAGAACTAAGTGAAAGCAGTAACTAAAAATAGAGTTGAGTTTTTTTACATTTATTTGCAGGTACTTAAATAGAGTAGAGGTTAGAACTAAGTGAAATGCAGTAACTAAAAATAGGAGTTGAGTTTTTTTATATTTATTTGCAGGTACTTAGAATAAAATAAAGTTAGAACTAAGTAAATTGCATCACCTGAGATTATATTCGAGCAGGAAAGATGCTCTATATATTTCCGAACAACGAAAAGACTTGTTCACTGCTTTTAATTTTTCTTATTTATGTCGTAATCGTGATGTGTTTGTACTAAAAATCCGTAACCGGGATTTCAAATAATCTATAATTTTTAGGTATTTTTTGGAACCTCCTAAGTGGTTTTTACCTCTATGTCTGTTATCTTCGTAGCTCCCAGTGTTTTTATGCCGGAGATGAAAAAATCAATACAAAACCCAATCTTTAATTTTAATCCTGCTTTTTGGAAAATATTTTTCATAGCGTTATAAACCGTCATTCATAGTTCAGCAAATTGGCTGTTGGATATGAATATATAAATAGCAAGTATCGACGGTAGCTGATTCTTCGATTGCTTTTTCAACTTGCGATAAATAAAACCTTTTTAATTTAAGCAAATTTCATTAATGAATAAAACGAAAAAAAAGTTTATATTAATTTGAAACCGTTTACACATGTCATTTTAAATAAGAGCATTTACTCTATATATTTATATGTGAGATATTTTTATAGTATTTCATCTCGCTATCATAAATTTCAATATATATGTTCAATTCTTTTCCAACGACTTCTTTAGGTTTTATTAAGTCTCATTGTGAAAATCGGGTACAGGGTACTTCAGAACTCATCCTCCCAGCAACGGACTCGCTTCGCTCGTCCTCAGAATATACATTTCGTTAAATTTATACTGGTTATTACACCTTAAAATACGTTTTATACCCTAAGTTTTACAAAGTTGGCAGTAGAAAATATTAAAAAAAAAATAAGAAACGATCCTAACACACGGAAGGCTACTTTATTTCTCGAAGCTATTAGCTCTAAATAACAGTTTCTATTTCTCCTCTAAGGTATAGCTTACCTACTACTATGGTTTCATGTATTGGCAATATTTATTTGTTTAATCATTATAAACAAGCTTTAATTAAAAGGTAAATGCTGTGATTAGGTTTAATTATTAGACATACAAATTATTTTATAGTCAATTGTAAACACGGAAAATCAGAGTTTATGTTTGCTGTAGTCTTTATTAAATTTCCCTCTATAAAGTTTTTTAATTTGAAATTTTTTATTAATTAATAGAGCCTTTCTTCATGCCTCGCACTATTTGTTGTCTTATTATAATTCATTAAAATTTATAAAAAATATCGTGTACTGGGCAGCATAGATTTTCCTCATCTCTTCGAATTCGCTACGCTCATCTATACTTATACGGACTCGCTTCGCTCGTTCACAAACTTTGAATTGATTCGTTTTATTCTCACCGGTTCCCATTCAGACACTGACCTTGCTTGATGCTACTTAAGATGCATAATCCAACAAATCCCGTGAACATACTTGCTGCATTAAAGCGAAACTTAGTATATTTATTTTTTTTTACGTAAAGGAATATGCTTGAACGAAATATCAACAAAATTGGATAATTTTTTGACTAAAAGGCCCCTTTAAATAAATCTTCAAAGCTAAAAGTTATTGATTATGATTTAATTTTATTTATTTTTTTTTATAATTACAATTTATTATAATATGTCTACTAATAATATATAATTTAAAGTACAATTGCACAATTTATTTTTAAAAGGAGGTAACAAATTTTTATAAATAGTACTCAGGTTTGAGATATCAGACTTTTTATTACAAACATTAGGGTTAGTCGATATATATGTCATTTCTTTAAACATCTATCTATGTCTATTTCTTTAAATACATATGTCATTTCTATTTGTTAGCAATCATGTAACAGTTTTTTGTTATTATTTATTATGTTAAGGCTTGAAAAGGATAAGATTATATCGAAAGCTCGGCAAAATTAGTTTTATTTATTACTTTGGACCTTTTCCTTCTCAAAAGCTTTAATAAATTAAAATAGAGGTCCCTATAAAGTTTTTTTTGTATTCAACTCTCTAGCATACAGACAGAAAATTTTGTGAAATCTAATCAGGAGGCCTTCAATCGCCTGAAACGAATGATTTAGATAAAATCCCCGTTTTTTACAAACACAATACTTCTCGAATATACCTACGGTATAAATTAGAAAAATGGGTCTTTTCGCTTGATAAATATCTTTAATGAATTGAAATTCAGGTATTACGGTAAAACCAACAAAATCTACATTTGCTTTTTTTCCTTTTAAAAACTTAAGTTCACTACTATAAATAATTTGATCTACCACATAGGAACGCGATTCTATCAAACCAATATAACTTTTCTTATCCTAAAAAAGATAATTGAAAGAAAATCAAGAAAAAAATGGTTTGAATTACAGTTAAAAGCAATTTCATGTTGGTAAGACTGTAATTAATTCCTGGAGAAGGTATCGGAGGAAGTACTTAAAAAAGTCATGTCATTGTTTCTAATGCATTAGATAGTTCTTGTTGAAATTTTCTTGCTTTTAATTGATCTTTTTTCAACTTTTAATTACAATATAGTTATATTCAACTTTTATTTTGAATATATATCATGTTAAAATTGTTTAAACTGTAGTTACATTTAATTAAGCGATTTCAGGGTATTCCCTTAGCAAGAATGAGCTACTTAAAAGTGTTTTATACTTCTACCTTTTATATTATTTGTTTGACCTTTTGATTTAATCTTAATTTGTATTATTTGTTGTACCTGTTTCTTTATTTTTGTAAAGCCCATCAGTTGTTTACTTACTTTTATTATTCCGTTTGATTTATTCTATTCTTACTTGTTTGTTAGGGTTTTCACTGATGATGGCCTCTACCTAGGTGAAAGCTTTGTTCATTAAAGTTTTATTCTGTAGAGAGACTTTTATTTTTTATTATTTAAAAAATGAACTTTATTAACGCTTATTCAAGAAGATTTAGATTGAAATGGTTTTAATTAAACCAACCTAAGGAGCATGAATCGTATTTTTTTGTAAAATTTGTCTTATGGGAGAAATTTTACCAAAAAGGAGAAGAAATGCATATACGCTCGAAGACAGCCGTCTGACAACAGAGTTGGGCTCATAGTCTGCCTAATATCAACTAAAACTCTCTACGCGTAACTTCTAATACCTAGTCTGGAACTGTTATTTACATTACATCAGGCTAAGTCTTATCTTGAGCCAATTGGCTCCCTCGTCCTACCCACCTGTCCATTTTGTTTAGATATTCGCAACAGTTCTAGACACACCAAATTATCAGATCCACAACAAAACCTGGACATAAAAAATATTACCCTTTGCCATTTTTTGATTACCCTTTGAATACCCTTTGGACCACAGCTCTCAAACCTATTCGACACAGGGTACAAACTTTTAGTTTTTTAGAATAAAAAATATATAAAAAAATCATGAAACGTTATTAAAACATATATAAATGGGACGTGGCGAAAATACTAAATATTTTAAATGTTGAGAAGTGTACTGGTTATAAATATATTACGGAAAATGTTAATAAGCTTAACTATTTGTTCTTAAATTTTTATTAAAATGTAGAGGATAGAATGTACGCT
Organism: Microvelia longipes; assembly: GCA_018340805.1. Lineage (NCBI taxonomy): Eukaryota > Metazoa > Arthropoda > Insecta > Hemiptera > Veliidae > Microvelia > Microvelia longipes. Next base: position 18,003,177 of record JACMZG010001859.1, read on the forward strand.
GTACTCACGGAAGAGAGTTCACTGACCGCGCATTTTACATTATTTTTATCTAACCCTAAAAATCTTAAAAAAGAGAATTTCTAAATTTTTTCCCTTACCAGGTAGTATCTCTTGGGTTTTGAGTGAAACATACTTGTTTTTAACGAGATACTTGTCAGCTTTTTTTAAAAAAAAGTGCAACTACAATCTTTTCTTTCAAGTATGTCACTTTTCTTTTTTCTGCTGACGATAATCACTCTTTTCCACCCGAAACAAAAGACAGAAGTAGTTTTCTTGATGACAAGAACGGAAAGTATAAAAAAATATCTTTTACATTTTTTTTAAGAGGCGCATACTTAAAAAATAGAGCTTACACTGAAAAAAGCTTATACTTGAGAAAGTTCTCATCAGTTTCTCAAAAGAAGTATCTTAGGAATCGCTGATTTTAGTATTTTTTGAGTGGTTTTTTTTCTCTAGGGAGTTTGTTAATCTTTTTGTCCCTTTTTAGATATTCATAGCAACTTTTTCTATTGTTTTGTATAAAAAAAGTCCTCATGACAAAACAAAAGGGGTTTTTAGTGTCGCTCCAAGATTTTTCTTTACGGACTAATTACTTTCTAAGATGGAGATTGTTAGAAGCCCTTGTGTGTTCTTAACTATGATCCTCAATGTTTCATGTAATCTCGCCTATACTTTCCCTTTTTTGGGGTGGGGGGGGGGGGATTTTTTATCCTTTTTGTTCGTGATCCCGTAACAACGTCCTCGACCTCGATACTTTAAAGCCGTTTTCAAGCATCACTTCTCATGTATAAAAAGGATTTTTTTGTTGTAAAAAGTAGTTTTTTTTGTTTAAAAAGTAGGATTATATACAATTTTTGAGATTTACACCTACAACTTATAAATAATTTTAAAACCACCAGGTTGAAAGTCAGTTTGTAAATAGCTGAGTGATATAACACGTTATGCTTTAGATCCTTATAGCTAAACAGCTAGGATTGTCCCGCCTAAAGGTCGAGTCCATTTTAGAGGAGCATTTGTTTTACTTAAGGAACATGATTGTTTTAGTCGTTAGAATAACTAAGACCTCATAGAATTGATTTCCTTTTATGTGTTTTTTTCGTCTGCTATAGATTCTGCTATTTCCCCTGTATCTTTCATACAGGGTATATATATTGTAACGTCTATGGACGATAACTTCAAAGAAATGGGTCGTGGACAGAAATATAAGAAAGAATTCTATTAAACAAAATATGAAAACTGTATTTGTTTGAAATGATCAAATCATTATTAATTAACAATAAAAATAATTATAGGTACTTAACTTATTGCCGATTTTCTTACGAGGCGAACAAATACTTCTGCACCTCTCGTGTCCGGACATTACATAACATAACATGAGGTCTTAGCAAGACTAATATAAAGGTAATAACCTATCACATAAGGGCTACTAATCATCATATCTTAGAACAAGTGTAGCCGCTACCTGACCTCATAAAATTGATTTTCTTTTAGGTGTTTTTTCCTCTGCTATAGGTTCTGCTATTTCCCCTGTACCTTGATACAGGGATATATATATATATATATATATATATATTATATATATATATATATCTATATATATCGATATAGTCCCTATCGTTATGAAACGATAGGGACTATCGTTTCAGAAGGGAAATTCGAATGTATTTACTATCAAAGGATGAGCGTAGCGAATCCGATGTAATGAGGAAAAGTTCCGAGGCACCCTGTACCCGATTTTTTTGTTACATAACATTTTGTTATGTATTTACGAATTTTCTTCGTCTCGCTACACAGATTTCGGAGCGGCCGCCACACACCCCCTTAACTTTCGTCATCCGAACGAGGTTGCTTAAATAAAGCTTTGAGGTTATAAGCTTCTTAAATTTCATCTAATAAAAAATTTTCATCATGAAAGTTGCTTAATAAAATAGATTGTTAAGCATGGTAGCACGCATTTCGAAGGAAATTCGCATGGAATTCAGATTTCGTGCTATAATCATTTAACATGAAGCCTTTTTAGTAGTTTTGCTCAGAACCGGCACATGAAGCTGCCTCTTGGTTTTGGTTGCCACCCCACTTTTTTGCAAGAGAGTCAGACAATCAAATTTAGTTAAAATATCCGGGCTTAAGTTTTAGCGAATTTCCTTTGGAAATTCGGCTAATGGATAGGCGTCATGGCGGAATTCGAACTCGGACCACGACACAAATCCGTTTCAGAGGTCCCTAATGACGAAAAAATTACGTTTCGCGAGACTTTATTATATATATAATATATTAATATATATATATATATATATATATATATATATAATATATATATATATATATATTATATATATATATATATAATATATATATATATATATATATATATATATATATATATATATATATATATATATATATATATGTATTTCTAGACACTTCTTGTAAACACTCTATCTTTCGAACGGATTAATATTTTTTAACCAAACTTGGTACAAAAATCAACCTTGGGGAGGACACGAACCTATTTGAAAACCAGGTTTTGTGACGTCATTAACCCGGTTTGCTGAGTCAGCGAATTTTTCAAAAAATCGGAAAATTCAGGGTTAATATTTTTTGCCGCGAAAAAGGTCAATATTTATGTTTTTTGAGACGCTGAATCGATAAAACCGGTCCGAAGTCGATACGACCACTCTAAGTGACCTAAAAACTAAAAAAACCATTGTAAATTACCGAAACCAAAATTTGGTCAATAAAAAATAAATTTCGAGTAGGGTGTCGTTTTCTATGTATTTGGGGCGCTGAGTCGAATGAAACGGTCCGAAGTATCGACCACTTAAAGTTACCAAAAAGTCGAAAAAAACCACCAAAATTATAGAAAACCAAAATTACGGTCGTTGAAAATTAAATTTCGAGTAGGGTGTCGTTTTCAATGTTTTTCGGGCCTCTGAGTTGAATGCCAGTGGTCCGGAGTCAATACGACCACTCAAACTCAGGGTACCTGGGTTCACATTCTGGAAGGTCGAAAATTTTTATCGTTTTTTTTTTTACTTAATATAAAGTTTACAACTAGAAAAATAATTCTGGCGCGGTGGTCCGCATGTCGGGCGAATTTCCTTTGGATGCGAGCACTCAAACCCAGAGTACCTGGGTTCAAATCCTAGTAGGGACAATAAATTTTTTATCGTTTTTTTACCTAATATAAGTTTACAACTAGAAAATAATTCTGGCGCGGTGGTCCGCATGTCGGGCGAATTTCCTTTGGATGCGTGTTTCCGTGCTTTTTACATTATATAGTTTACAACTAGTAAATAAATAATTCCGGCGCGGTGGTCCGCTGTCGGGCGAATTTCATGTAGAATGCGTGTTTTCCGTGCTAAACAATCCATTTTTGCTTATGCAAGAACCATATCTATAGCGTGGTCCCGGTTCATGCTTTAGAACCTAAGCAGTACTCAATTGTCAAGCACTGCTCGTAACTCATTTTGTCTGTATTTTCCTAAGGAAATGCGCTAAAACCTTTAAAGATAACTGACTAAGCTTAAAGATAAGTAACCAAGCTTTAAACTAATGCAAATAATAGTGCGTACTTCTTATTTTAGAAGTACAACGTGAAGTAATCACGCAGTTGCAGAACAACTGCGCATTTCCTTTTGGAAAATACAGACAAAATGAGTTACGAGCAGTGCTTGACAATTGAGTAACTGCTTAGGTTCTAAAGCATGAACCGGGACCACGCTATAGATATGGTTCTTGCATAAGCAAAAATGGATTGTTTAGCACGGAAACACGCATTCTACATGAAATTCGCCGACAGCGGACCACCGCGGCGAATAAATTTATTTAGTAGTTTGTAAACTTTTATAATGTAAAAAGCACGGAAACACGCATCCAAAGGAAATTCGCCCGACATGCGGACCACCGCGCCAGAATTTTTATTTTCAAGAAATAATGTGACGTTGATTTATTAATGCGGGCTTTAATTTTCTTTTATTTATGATAATTTTTACTGATATTTTCTGTAATTTATGTCTTAGCTTGAGGGCATGCTAAATAATTTTCTTAAAACGGGTTAAATCGTAAATTATTATATCCTTTAATAAACTCCTTTCTTTCCTTCGAGATGTTTAGCAAAATAATTAAAACCAAGATATTTGTAAACTAACTAAAAAATCTGATACAGGGTACCCTAAAACTTTGACACACCCCATCGGATTCGCTACGCTCGTTCTTATACTGCTTCGAAGTCGTTTCACTCTTCCTCACTATATAAAAATAATTACTATTGTACTGCAGCACGACTTTGGAGTTACTTCGCTTCGCAGTCGAAGACTCTCACACACGTTTGATGTTATATATAATGGGTTCATATCTTTGTAATTACTTCTGGATGGGTAACTAAATCCAGTTTTATATCTAGAAGATGGGTAACTATATACCAGTGCAATCTAGCCTGGTAACTGTATCAGTGTTTTTATCTAGTGACTGGATGGGTAACAATATCCAGTGTTTTTATCTAGTGCCTGGATGGGTAACTATATCCAGTGTTTTTATCTAGTGTCTGGAGTGGTAATGTGTTTTTATCTTAGTGGGAGTAACTTATATCCGTTTTTATCTAGTTCCTGGATGGGTAACTATATCCAGTGTTTTTATCTAGGTGCCTGGATGGGTACTATATCCAGTGTTTTTATCTAGTGCCTGGATGGGTAACTATATCCAGTGTTTTTATCTAGTGCCTGGATGCAAGTGTTTATCTAGTGGATGGGTAACTGTACCATTGTTTTTTATCTAAGTGCCTGGATGGGTTAACTATATCCAGTGTTTTTTATCTAGTGCCTGGTGAACTATTCCAGTGTTTTTATCTAGTGCCTGGATGGGTAACTATATCCAGGTGTTTTTATCTAGTGCCTGGATGGGTCTATATCAAGTGTTTTTATCTAGTGCCTGGATGGGTGTAACTATATCCAGTGTTTTTATCTAGTGCCTGGATGGGTAACCTATATCAAGTGTTTTTATCTAGTGCCTGGATGGGTAACTATATCAAGGTTTTTATCCAGTGCTGGATCTAACTAATTATCAGTGTTTTATCCAGTGCTGGATGGGTAACTATATCCAGTGTTTTTTTAGTGCCTTGGGTAACTGCCAGTGGTGCCTGGATGGGGTAACTATATCCAGTGTTTTTATCTAGTGCCTGGATGGGTAACTATATCCAGTGTTTTTATCTAGTGCCTGGATGGGTAACTATATCCAGTGTTTTTATCTAGTGCCTGGATGGGTAACTATATCAAGTGTTTTTTTATCTATTGCCTGGATGGGTAACTATATCAGTGTTTATTCTAGTGCCTGGTGGGTAACTATATTTTTATCTAGTGCCTGGATGGGTAAACTATATCAGTGTTTTTATCTAGTGCCTGGATGGTAACTATATCCAGTTTTTATCTAGTGCCTGGATGGGTACCTATATCAAGTGTTTTTATCTAGTGCCTGGATGGGGTAACTATTCAAGTGTTTTTATCTGTGCCTGGATGGGTAACTATATCCAGTGCCCTTTAGTGTTTTTATCTAGTGCCTGGATGGGTAACTAATATCCAGGTGTTTTTATCTGGTGCCTGGATGGGTAACTGCAGGGTAAGCAGTTACCCATCCAGCACTGATCTCACTCGATGCTCATTAGCTATTATGATCTAACAAAAACTATAGCTATAATTGACGTATTAATACGAAAATTAGTATACTTATTTATACGCTTAATGGTTTATATACATAAAAAAATACGCATTTGTTGGCCTTATGTAGGACTACAGTCGTGTTAAATTTTCAATGAGATGAGAATTTGCGCATTTATTGGCCTTATGTAGGACTACAGTCGTGTCAAATTTCCAATGAGATGAGAATTTGCGCTTTTGTGGTAGGACTACAGTCGTGTTAAATTTTCAATGAAATAAGAATTTGCGCATTTATTGGCCTTTTGTAGCACACAGTCGTGTTAAATTTTTAATCGATACAAACATATTTCCGCGTTTTATAAATTCTTGTGTGTCATTAATGACGGTTTTTGTTATGCTTTGTGGGGGTACTAATAGTGCTGCATTATTGATTGGGGTTGGGGTCGAGGACTGACCCTATTTGCACTGTAAGCCTATTGTTCAAAACAGTGGTGCATAGCAAAACCTGGTTCTGTCAGAATAAATTCTAATTTGTTTTAAAAGGCGGGTTTATCATTGTAATAAAACTATTTAGTTAGAAATTGTATTTATTTAATCATGCTAACCAAAAACCAAAATTAGCAATTAATGCTTAATTTTATTCTTACTTGTTAATAATAAAAATTAAAAAAAAAACATAAAAATTAGTAAAGGAAATATTCATGACATACAATATTTTAATCCTTTGATTATTCTTATAAATGGAAAAAAATTAAAACCTGTCTAGCATATTGTTTTAAGTCAGTATAATTTATAAAAATTAAAACGTCCTGAAGGAAAATTCTCATGTAAAATATATGACTTAATTGATGGCATATTTTACATTTTTTTTCTTGCAGTAAACATTTTAACATATTGCGTGTGCGTATTTACGCATCCGTAATGCGACTAGACTCGGCGCTTCAGTGCTTTAACTTGTAATTTTTACGGTATGCGTTCGGTTTGTTTAAATCGAATTGAATCACCTTGTATATGTCTAAGATCTTGACTAAATACATGTCAATATTTTCGCAAAATTTCATTTGACATCAAATAATAATAATATAAAATTTAATATAAGAAATAACTGTAAAGAGACCTAGGTCCTTTAACTTATTAAATATTAAGAATAGTGCTTACTTGCACGCTTTGAATAATTGTGCAATGTACATTTTTACAATGTTCCAGCCCCGATAGGTTCTGGAAATCCTTATTTTTTAATTTTGAAAGAAAAAAAGCAGGCCTATTATATAAAATTTGAAGGGGCTAACATATCGTCTGGGAGGGCTTTGCTCTTTCAACTAACCCCTTAAGTCCGCCTATGCTTATAATCAATGAAACGTAGGTTTTAAAATTTCGTGTTGGGTTAAAAATAGAATCGTAGAAGTGCATCGTATAAAACATCGTACAAAATCGTAGAAGCATTGTGTCATCAGATTTGCGAAAGTATAACAGCTTCTTTTACTTCTTATATTTATATTTTTTGGCTACCTATATATTTTGCATTTTAAATTAAATGAAAAAAAATAAGAAAACATAAAACAGTTTTTGACGCGACTTCTTTCCTTTTAATTATTACTTGTATAGTTTAATATTGAAATTTATTCCTGAAAAATTATAACAAAATGGAAAAGATAGAATAAGTAGATTAGGATAAGTAGTATAAAATAAGATGAAATAAGAATAGTACTGAGAACGTGTGAAAGACATAAACAGGCTGTCTATTATGGACGAGAATGTAACAATTTAGTTAACGAATTTTCTTTGGAAAAATATAGTATAAATAGTATGAATTATTGCATAAGCCGATTTTTTTAGTGATTTAAACAAACATTATTTCTAGAATCTCTAAAAACCTTAATCAAGTGTAAAATAAGATATTTATTGCTGAAATTGTAAAAATTTAAGACAGAAATTTTAAAAGAAATTTAGTAAAAACAAAAATGTATAAAGAAATGCAATAAAAATAAAAATGTAAAAAGAAATATTATAAAAATAATTTATATGAAGAAATGCTATAAAAACAGAAATGTAAAAAGAAATATTATAAAAAACAAAAATGTATAAAGAAATGGTAAAAAAGCAAAAATGTAAAAAGAAATGGTATAAAAACAAAAATGAAAAAAGAAATATTATAAAAACAGAAATATAAAAAGAAGTGCTATAAAAACAAAAATTTTGTGTTCCGTGAATAGTTTGTTTTAAATTTACATGGTGGCAGCGCCAACTGGAAAATTTGAGCCCACACCCTGGTGGACAAAATTTTAACTACATGCCATGTCTGACAGAAATCAAATTTTTCCCAACTTGTTTTATATATTACTATAGCCTGAACCCAGTAAGTACAAAATAAGCTCATCGCATAATTTTAAACGTAATTTAAATTTTTAAGATTTAAGTGCCCAGAAAATCGTAAACGTTGAGTGTATTTATTCTAAATTATAGGGGGGGGGGGGGGTGGTAGAAGAGATGACAAATGTGTTAATTTAAAACCTCAACTTTAGGCTCTGATAGATTGTTATTAGATACTGAATTGGGTTCTTTTAGCAAATTCCTTACCTTCATTTAAAAATAGGAAAATGAAAAAACAAGAATATAGTAGAAATCACGAAAAGAAATAAGACTTGAACTTTTGGATCTGATAAAAAAAATTAAACTAAACGTAAAAATAAATCGTCAAGATAATAATTAAAAATATAGCTTAAATGAATGAAATAAATATAGTATACAAAAAAAGAAAATATATTATTCTATAGTAATAATTAAGAATTGTAAGATGCTATGGATAGCGAAAAGTCAATGAAAACTCATGGAAAATTATAAACAAAGGAAATTAGGCAAAAAAATCACGTAGTGGCTATTTAACGCCTTTTAAATTTGTTGTTTTCTCAACTAATTGGCTGTAGCGCCAACTATTGTAGCATGTACTAATTGACTATGTGATAACAATTGTAGCGCATTCGTAGTACATACTAATTAAAATTTGGTAAATAAGTTAATTAAAGATTGTATCTGCTCTAAAAAAAATTGAGTAAATATATGAATGGTTATCAGTGATCAATGAAATTCGAAAACTGGGTTCATTAAGGTTTTGTAGTACTTTTTCTTTTTTCCTGAGGAGGAAGCATCGTAGTAGCAATGAAATTCCCTACAACTTGTTTCATACGTGTAGTTTCTTGCATTAATAGTTCTGATAAACTTAAAAAAGAGTTAATATGTGTGCACATATCTATATAAATCATCTCATGGGATTAAAAAATAAAAAATATCCTGTAAAGGATAAAACTAAAACTTATTTTTATTGTAATTTAAAATTTTTTTGGAACTTGGGGAAGTATCTTAATCGGAAAAAATGTTGGACTTACTGTTTTATATTGTGACCTTTTTTCGGTATACACCGATAAAAGTAAGTATGTATATGGATAGTTGTAATTAGTAAAATTTTGATGAAACTTGGCGTAAACTCAAATTCTTTAAAAGGAACTACGGGTCATAGGCATGTTGCAGCTCCTTCCTCTTCTTTTTTCCCCTCCATTTTCATCATCCAAACCATCTCATAAGCGTAATTTTCATGATCAAAATAAAATTCACTTACTAAATTGATTTTGACAACATCCAAAATAGCTATTAAATTTGTTACATTAGTTAGTTATTACATTTCATCAATTATACCGTAGGTATATAGGAAAAGTATCGTGTTTGTAAAAAATCCGAAACCGGGATGAAACCGGAATTATCCGTTTTAGGTGTTTTTAAGGCCTACTGAGTGGTATTCGCAAAGCTGTCTGTCTGTGTGTGTGAGTGTGCGTGAATGTGTGTGTCCGTTATCATCGTAGCTCCTACTAGAGAGTTGAAACTTCTTACAAAAATAAGTCTACCGCTGTAGTTTTGCTATTCGGAACATATTTTTATGACGTCATTAACCCGCAATAATGACAGCGAAAATTTCAAAAAATCATAAACCCGAAAAAATGATGCGATCTGATTCATTATTGCACATTGAATACATATGCTAAGTTTCATCTCATTTCAGCATTAGGTCAACTTTTATCGAATGATTTGTATTGGATTTGAGGCAGGGAAATTTAATCTTACATTTGACAGCCTAATTTAAATTGTGGGCCTGATGGCGCCCCTCTTTTTCTGCAAAGTTTAAAATACGAGGCAGGGAAATCTAATCTTACATTTGACAGCCTAATTAAAATTGTGGGCCTGATCGCGCCCCTCTTTTTTCTGCAAAGTTTAAAAGCTGTCTGTGTGTGTGTGTGTGTGTGAGTGTGTGTGTCCGTTATCATCGTAGCTCCTACTAGAGAGTTGAAACTTCGTAAAAAAATAAGTCTACCGCTGTAGTTTTGCTATTCGGAACATATTTTTTATGACTTCATTAACCCGCAATAATGACAGCGAAAATTTCAAAAAATCATAAACCCGAAAAAATGATGCGATCTGATTGAATCATTATTGCAAATTGAATACATATATGCTAAGTTTCATCTCATTATCAGCATTAGTTCAACTTTTATCGAATGATTTGTATTGGATTTGAGGCAGGGAAATTTAATCTTACATTTGACAGCCTAATTAAAATTGTGGGCCTGATTGTACCCCTCTCTTACTGCAAAGTTCAAAATACGAAGCAAGCAAAGCTAATCTTACATTTGACAGCCTAATTTAAATTGTGGGCCTGATCGCGCCCCTCTTTTACTGCAAAGTTTAAAATACGAGGCAGGGAAATTTAATCTTATATTTGACAGCCTAATTGAATTTGTGGGCCAGATCGCCCCCCTTTTTTTCTGCAAAGTTTAAAATACGAGGCAGGGGAATCTAATCCTATAATTGACAGCCTATTTTGTATTGCCAGTTTTTAGTTTTTTCTCACATTTATTCAATCTAGATATAATTGACGCTGTCAGATATGGAAATATAATGAATTTTTACGTGAATACATTAATATTTTTTTCACGCAACGCTTGGCTTTCCTCTACCATCTTGATGTATCGTTTGCTCTACACCCTCATTTGCATTTTCCTTAATTTTCCTCCATTTTTATTTAGTGTTTTTTTTTTATTTCTATTTATTCCTGTGTTTTTTATGGATTTTTAGTTTTAATGCTATTAAACTTGTATAATTCTGTTTAGATTCATTTAGATTTTTTCTAAATGTAGTTTCTTTATTAAATTTTTAAACAATTTATTTATTGTTAACAAATAATAATTTAAGAAAAATTTTATTATATTGCTTATAGCAAAATAAAAGGACAGGTAATAAATGTTTAGAAGGCAGTAAAGTTGAATAAAAATATAAGAATAACAGTAAGAGGAATACATTTAAAATGGAATAATAAGAATTTATAAATGTATAATTAGGAAACAAAATATAAAATAGTACTTGAAGGATGAATAAGACAAAGGAAATAAAAAAACAAATAATTAAAAATAAAAAAAAAATAAAAAAAAGAGAAACGAAATTATTGTAAAATGCAAATTCCATCAATTAAAGAAGAGAAAAGAAGGTGTAGCAGGGAATAATGACAAATTGTTCTTTACACCTTGTCTGTGGGAAGTCCCTTGGGAGATAAAAGTTAAAAATAGTAGTTTTTAAGGGTTGCGTGAAGGAATTAAAAAGATCTTAGACATCTTGAAATGGGGCCAATTATATTGTTTTATTTCTTTTCCTCATTTATACCGTATAGGTATAAAAGAAAAGTAGTGTGTTTGCGAAAAAATCCGAAACCGGGATGAAATCGGAATTATCAATTTCAGGCTTTTTAAGGCCTCCTAAATGGTTTTCGCAAAGTTGTCTGTCAAATGGTCTGTATGTGTGTGTTTGAAATCATCGTAGCGCCCAGTATATTTATGCTAGAAAGTTGAAATTTTGTACAAAAATTAGTCTACCGCTATGCTATTCGGAAAATATTTTTTATGACGTTATAAATAATGACAATAATGACTAATCGAAAATTTCGAAAAATCATAAAACGAAGAAAAATGATGCGAACGGATTAAGATTTGGCACGCATATGACTATGTATAAGACTAACATATGTGCCAAGTTTCATTTCATGATCAGCATTAGTTCAATTTTTATTGAATGGCTTGTTCGTTTTTTTAAAAAAATGTAAAAAACTAGGAAATAATTTAATTAAGTTGAAATTTGACACAAGTGTATATTACTACCTAATAAATAGGTACACTAAGTTTCGTTTCAATACGGCAAGTATATCCATGATTTTTGTTGGATCATAAAAATTCAGCAGCATTATGCGTGCTCAGTGCATAGATGGGTGACCACTGGGGATGAAACAGATGTATTTACTATATGAAGTCGAGCGAAGCGAGTTCAAAGGCATTTTGCAGTATAAATTTGACGAACTGTATTTTTGAGGACGAGCGAAGCGAGTCCGAAGCAGGGAGGATGAGCGTAGCGAATCCGATGTAATGAGGAAAAGTTCCGAGGTACCCCGTACCCGATTTTTTTTATAGTTGTTAGGAAAGTTTATTTATCAATTTTTAAAAATGCCTGGCACAGGAGTCTGTGAGCCAGTCGAATTTCCTTTGGAAACATTTCTATCTTGCTCAGCAATGCTTTGGATTTTGGTCGATGCTTCATAGTCTAAATTCAAAATATTACACTTTTGTGGATACGCTGAAACGTTTGAATATCAGCATACAAAACGTTGTGCTGAGCTGGTTTTGAAAAAATGAGAATAATTTTGTGCAACCGATAAATTAAAAAAAATGTCAGAATAAGAGTATAAAATAAAAGAAATTTAATAATATATAATTAAAGAATAAAAGATAAAATAGGAATTGAAAGGACAAATAAGACGAAAAAAATTGGAGTGCGGAGTTCCTTGGAAATTCTTTTCGTCTCATCGGATTCGCTTACCTTATCCTTAATACTTTGGACTCGCTTCGCTCGTCCTTAGGATATAACAACGACATTTTCATGATAAAAGTTCGCTAAAATCACCAAGTGTACTGCGGCACATATTCGTCTTTAAACATTAAACATTCTCCTTTTTTGTGAATTTTCGAAGAAAAAAGCAAGAGTGGGGATGGATTTTTGGAAGGAGGGGACTCACTGATCAAATATATTATATATAATATATATATATATATATATATATATATATATAATATATATATATATATATATATATATATATTTGTGTTGTGTGTGTGTGTGTATGTGTGTACAAAATGTTTGTTCCTAGACGTTTCTATAGCACACAATACCATTCCTGGATCGAAATGGATCTTTTTTACAAAAATCAACCTTGTTAATGTCCCGAACCCTTTTGTTAATGAATATGTGTGACGTAATTAACATTAATTACCCCTAAAGATTTCAAAAAAATCACAGATCTTCAAAACGTTTTTAAATCAGGCTGAAATGTTTCACACATGTACTACTATTTATTTTTATCAAAAGTACTATGATACATTATATCATCAGTATTGATCCTGGTTTTATTGATTGACATATATAACACATTGTAAACAAATCACGTTTTTTATCAATACAATTAAAAATTCACTTAATCGTGGCAGTATGCCACTTTATAGACTAGTAATATGATAAACTGATATAAGACGACGAGCATATGACCACAATGCGGCTACAGAGAAGCGCGAGGCTGCTAAACAGACCTCAGCGCAGCTTAAGAACTTTAAGTAGCTAAACGTGACTTAGGTCTATGGAGGAGGTCTATGGCCTCTTGTTATTCCCAGCGGTCTCCTAGCTCAATGCTGCAACAATGCTGATCCATTAAAATAGTAGATATACTTGCCGTATTGAAAACCAATTATTACTATTTTTTTACATAAAAGGTAAATCAGATTAAATGTTATAATGTTTAATAAAAAAAAATAATAGCCATACGATAAAAATAAAAAAATAATAAAACTTATAATTAGATGAAACTTGGCGCATATGTTGGTCTTATATATGACTACCTGCGTTCTTAATCGCTATATGACTCTGCCTAAAAAGTCAGACTAGGATTCCGGCAATGATGATGATCGTGAGGTCGAAAGCCGGCTCTGGTTTTAATAAAGGTTTTGTGGAGAGATTTTGGTGTTGTTATTTGTTAGCTGTGTTTACTCCACTGCTCAGTTTTCTGTTAATAATCTCAGACTTGTTACATAACCTGTGTTTCACAGTGAATTTTCGAAGAAAAAATTTGGTTATGTGATTAGGATTATGTAGGGGGCGAGTGGGGGAGGTTGATTGTTGGAAGGGGGAATTACTGATCAAGAAATATATATAATACATATATATGTATGTATACATATAGGAAATTATTACATTAGGAAAAGTACTTCTCATAACATTAGTAAAAGTACTCACCATTACATTAGATAAAGTACTCTCTATTACATTAGATAAAGTACTCTCCATTACATTAGATAAAGTACTCTCATACATTAGATAAGTACCACCATTAAGTTACATTAGATTAAAGTACCTCCATTACATTAGATAAAGTACTCTCCATTACATTAGATAAAGTACTCTCTATTACATTAGATAAAGTACTCTCCATTACATAGTAAGTACTCTCCATTAATAGAAAGTACTCTCCATTAATTAGATAAAGTACCACCATTACATTAGATAAAGTACTCTCCATACATTAGATAAAGTCTCTCCATTACATTTGGAATAGTACTTCTCATTATATAAGGAAGAGTACTCTCCATTAAGAGTAGTAAAGTCTTCTTATAAATAATAAAAAGACTAAATAAACAAAAATACAACTTAAATAAATTTTTTATCTACAGAGTGATCTAAAAAAAAATATATTTTTTAAAATTAATACTTTATTTTAATAATCATAAAATAAAATAATGTTATGCAGTACTAACATTTCATTTTTTTAAATACTAATGAAATTGTTTTTTATATTTTTATTACGTATAATTATTTATATGATTGTAATTTATATTAGTCTGTTATTTTTGTTATAAATCATCCTTATCATAACATTGCATACAATATGTTAGTGAAATAGAATGTAATATTTTATGAAACAAGGAATAGCATTTAAAGTTATGAATATAAATTTATAGTATGATAAACAATTATAAACACAAACAACGAAAAATAAAATAAAAATATACAAATTAAAAAGTATGAATTATAATAGTGTTACAAACGATGTAAAAGGAAAAATTTTAAAAATATGAAGAAACTAGAATTTATAATAATAAATATATAATATGTATAATGGAATAATAATGGACGTCCAACCTAACTTGCATGAGTGTATAGAGTTAAAGTACAAAAAGATGACAGTGTTTATCTCATATAACTATGTGGCTTGATGCAGTCTTGAGAGGACTTGTTGTACCTTAACTTGCATGAGTGTATAGAGATATGAGTACATGGAGATGACAGTGTCTATCTCATACCTTGGTGTTGCCTGAATCAGTCCTTAAAGGACTGGTTCTTTGGTGCTGTCTTTCAATTTATCCTGGTGTACTATTAGACACTAGGAGGTCTCGAGTTCGAATCAAAATTCAAGTGGCTTTTGATTAAAGTCCCAGCACTGGAGTCTAAAATTTTTGACAAATTAGGGAAAATCTGTAAAGTCTGTGCAATGCAGGTACTCGTTCTAGAGTTTCTGTACCCTAAATAAAGTTTAGCCAATTAATAAATTAACTTCTCCCCGTCAAAATAGCTTAACGGGTTTTAGCCGTGCCGATACGTGGCTTATTTATAATTTTAAATATGTAGCAGTAGGGTATGAGTAGGGACATTTAAAGTTTAAGGTCTTTCGGTGGTGACCGGAATGTAGATGAAGAATCCGACGTTTCGCTTTAACTGTGGGAGGCATCTTCAGAGATGTAGAACATCATGGGTAAAAAACACAATGCCCTGCAAAACTGAATTAAAAACTACTACTCTACGAAACTGATTTGTTGTGCATGGTGTTTTTATCCATGATGTCCTACATGCCTCCCAACTTGTACAAAAGACTCAAAGTCGCAGTGCAAAAGGTTTTACACCTACCCTCACAATTAATAATAATAACATGCCTCCCACATTGGAAGCGAAACGTTTGATTCTTCATCTAAATTGACGTGGTCTCTACCAGAAGACCTAAAGCTTGATGACAATAACAGCAGAAACCTACGTAGTTTACTAAAAGGGAAATTAGTTGTTGCCAGATTTTAAGAGATGCCTTAGACATAAAACTGGCGGCAGATGAGTTTTGACCTTATTTTATAAGTATTTTACACACTTGCTATCTCTATATACTAACTTTCATGATAAACCTAATAAGGACCAGATTATAGACGTAAAAGTTTGTGACAACGGTGAATTATGAGTAAAATCAGTTGGACGTAATCCATTGTCAATGTTATTTACACATTGACAATGGACACACATGTGTGTCTATTGTCAACATATTTTTTTTCTTTTTTTTTCTAGCCAAAATTTTCTTGCGGAAAAAATGTTACAAAAAAGAGAGAGAAAAGCATTTACGGCGGACGAAGACAGCGACTGTCAACAGTGTTGGACTCACGGTCTGCCTCATACCAACTAAAACTCACTCCGCGAAACCCCTAGACCCTAGCCTTGATCCGTTATTCACATTACTTCAGGCTAGGTCTTATCTTGAGCCTTCCGGCTCCCTCCCATATCAATTGTCATTGTCCATGTCCATTGTCACATACATAACAAATGTGTTTTGTGTAGGTTGTCAGGATTTTGACCTGACTTAGTTGGCAAGTATCAACAACTTTAGAGAGCACTTTGAAACTTATCAACTTTCCCTAAAACAGATTTTATTCATTGGATTCCAAACAGTTGTGTTAAATAGGATAAAATAATAGGATAATAATAAATAAAAGCCACAGGTATATTTTATAGCTACGGCAGTAAAGGTGTTAAAATATAATTAAAACAAAGCCTAAGGGGTTATGAACACTTTATGGTACTTAGTTTCTCCTGTTATTTATTGCTTTTAGCTTTCTAAAGTTAAAAAGTTCAAAATAGTTGAAATTGAGATTTACAAATAAATGTGTTGTAAACAAAATTCGTTAAGAAGTTGCTTTGTTGTAACAGTTTTATGTGAAAACGGAAAATAATGAAAGTTAATTGTGCGTTACGCCACTAGGAAAAGCGTAGTTTGTAATTTGAGTGTGGCCAAGACTGGATGGTAGGCAACTACTGAGGAAAATAGTTTGTTATTTGAGCGTGGCAAAGTGCTGTACATTAAGCACATACTGAGGAAAATAGGGCTTCACTTTAAGCGTAGTTTGTAATTTGAGCGTGGCATAGTTTTGTACTTTAGGCAACTACTGAGAAAATATGGACTCTTTGCTTAAAGAGTAGTCGTAATTTGAGCGTAGCAGAGTCTGTACATTAGGCCACGTACTAAGGAAAATTGGACTTTGCTTTCAGCGCAGTTTGTAATTTGAGCGTAGCAGAGTGCTGTACATTAGGCACGTACTGAGGAAAATAGGACTTTGCTTTAAGAGTAGTTCGTAATTTGAGCGTACCAAAGTGCTGTACATTAGACACGTACTGAGGAAAATAGGGCTTTGCTTTACCGCAAAGCCAAAAACGCCTTCGGCCGCTACGCGGTCATGTGGTTTTTGTCCTATATCAGTCCGTCAAATATTACTAGTTTGTAAGTGGCATACTACCACGATCTGAGCGAATTTCCATAAATTTAATTAAAAAGCACGATTTCTTTACATAATATTATAAATGTATGTCAATAAAATAATCCTGATAATAAAATTTAACAAATTTGTACATTCCTTTACCAAACATTTTAAAGGAGTTCAAAATTTGGACCCTATGAGACATCTTTTCGAAGTAATGTTTTTTTTTAATTTTGCTGAATCATTATAGTGATTATTTGTGAATCATTAATGACGTCACACAAATTTAATAAAAAATAGGATTTCATAGTACGGTAATTTAAAATTGACAATTTTCAAACCTTCTCTCCTTCCGTAAGCCATAGAAACATCTAGGAACAAAAATCTTGTACATATATACATACATACCATAAAATTTCGCTGAAAATCGCTGCATCTATAGCATATAAAATAATTCTCTAACATCTTACAAATAAGAAATAAATATAAGAAAATAAATAACAGATAGGAATGAGTAGGTTAAGAAGCAGGTGCGACTGACCACACCTTTTGGGGTAATAAATAAATTAAACACAAAATTATTCAACTCAATAAAACCCGAATGTAATGTGTAAGACAAACACACTACAAAGTACTCAGTAAGCCTAATTGAAATTATAATAAACTGTATGCACAAGAAATAAAGAGAAAATTGGGTATGAGGTACCTAAGAACTTAGCTTTTCTACATTTGATTCGTTTGAATATACTCAACTACTTTTTCTATTGTTTTTTTACTCGTCCAGAGAAAATGAAAGAGGAAGTTATAGCTATGTTAAATTCTCATCGGTTACCAACCCAAGTAATGATCACGCTCGACGCTTCTCGCTACAAGTAATCCTAAAGTTTATTTCTTCACCAAAATTAAACTTTGTGACTTTTTTAATTAAAATAAGTTACTTCGTCTTAAAATCCAACATTATTGGTTAATTTTTGCATGCTTTCCTCATATAAGGAGGGGGAAGTACTGAAAAGAGAAAAATCTAATCTGAATCTTGAATCTAATTTTGTTTATAAATAAATAAACATTTTATTATTATTATTATTATTATTTTTATTAAATTGTGAAACCCATTATTTTAAATGTCAACGGTTCAAGTACATCAGATCCAAAAATCGAAAACAAGAAGTACGTGCACTATTTCATGTACACAAGATATAGACCATGTGGTAAAAAATTAAGTCCTATAAGAGGAAAACTGATTAGATTTTGGGCGTACGTCAACATATAATCTAATAATGGCATATATTTTATTTTTTTTAAAAACCCCAAAAATTTAAAATATATTTTTTGGTAAAACTTATTTCTGGTCGTATATATGATCTGAATTCAACGAAACCTCAACCTCATCAGTGGCATAAAAATATCGTCCAGCCCAGTTATATTAATCACTTTTCATGCTCGTTTAAAGCTCTGTTAGCGAATTTCCTTTGTTATTTTGTTAAAAATGTCGCCTTTCATTTGAAAACTTCGGAAAAACATTTACTACCAAATAGAAAAGTTGCTGGAATTATCTTGAATAAAAAAGGATAACGCAATAAGAAACTGACCCCATGGACGTTGTATGAGATAGAGAAATAGGTGCAAACTTATCATTTCATGGTTATAGGAAAATCGGCGCTTCCCCCCTTGGCCGCTACAAGGAGTTGGCGTTGCGGGCCGCTTCATGGCTCCCGCACCTACCTGAGGGCACTTCGCGGCCTCATGGTTGTTGTACTTTATCAGTTCGTCATATTACTGGTTTATATAAGTGGCATATTGCCACTATATAAGCGAATTTTCAAATGTATTAGAGAAAAACGTAATTTGTTTATATTATATTAGTGAATTTCCTTTGGAAATTCGCCTAATGGGATAGGCGTCATGGCGGAATTCAAAACCTCGGACCACAACACAAATCCGTTTCAGAGGTCCCTAATGACGAAAAAAATAAGTTTCCCGAGTATATATATTATATATATATATATATATATATATATATATATATATATATATATATATATATATATGTATTTCTAGACACTTTCTTGTAAACACTCTATCTTTCGAATGGATTAATATTTTTTAACTAAACTTGGTACAAAAATTAACCTTCGGGAGGACACGAACCCTATTGAAAACCAGGTTTTGGTGACGTCATTAACCCGGTTTGCTGAGTCAGCGAAATTTTCAAAAAATCGGCAAAATTCAGGGTTAATATTTTTTGCCGCGAAAAAGGTCAATATTATAGTTTTTTGAGACGCTGAATCGAATGAAACCGGTCAAAGTCGATACGACCACTCTAAGTGACCTAAAAATCGAAAAAACCATTGTAAATGACCGAAAACCAAATTTAGGTCGATAAAAAATAAATTTCGAGTAGGGTGTCGTTTTCTATGTAATTTTGGGCGCTGAATCGAATGAAACCGGTCTGAAGTCGATACGACCACTTTAAGTTACCAAAAAGTCAAAAAAACCACAAAAAATTATAGAAAAACCAAAATTACGGTCGTTAAAAAATAAAATTTTGAGTAGGGTGTCGTTTTCAATGTTTTTTAGGCCTCTGAGTTAAATGCCAGTGGTCCGGAGTAAATACGACCACTCAAACGCTGGGTACCAGGGTTCACATCCTGGAAGGGGCGATAATTTTTATCGTTTTTTTTACTTAATATAAGTTTACAACTAAAAATAATTCTGGCGCGGTGGTCCGCATGTCGGGCGAATATCCTTTGGATGCGAAAACTCAAACCCAGAGTACCTGGGTTCAAATCCTTGTAGGGACAATAATTTTTATCGTTTTTTTACCTAATATAAGTTTACAACTAGAAAATAATTCTGGCGCGGTGGTCCGCATGTCGGGCGAATTTCCTTTGGATGCGTGTTTCCGTGCTTTTTACATTATATAAGTTTACAACTACTAAATAAATAATTCCGGCGCGGTGGTCCGCTGTCAGGCGAATTTCATTTAGAATGCGTGTTTCCGTGCTAAACAACCTATTTCTTGCTTATGCAAGAACCATGCCCATTGCGTGGTTCCGGTTCATGCTTTAGAACCTAAGCAGTTACTCAATTGTCAAGCACTGCTCGTAACTCATTTTGTCTGTATTTTCAAAGGAAATGCGCTAAAACCTTTAAAGATAACTGACTAATCTTAAAGATAAGTAACTAAGCTTTAAACTAGTGCAAATAATAGTGCGTACTTCTAATTTTAGAGGCATAGTTTTGTACAACCAACTGGATAATTATGCGCATTTCCTTGGAAAATACAGACAAAATGAGTTACGAGCAGTGCTTGACAATTGAGTAACTGCTTAGGTTCTAAAGCATGAACCGGAACCACGCAATGGGCATGGTTCTTGCATAAGCAAAAATAGGTTGTTTAGCACGGAAACACGCATTCTAAATGAAATTCGCCCGACAGCGGACCACCGCGCCGGAATTATTTATTTAGTAGTTGTAAACTTATATAATGTAAAAAGCACGGAAACACGCATCCAAAGGAAATTCGCCGCGACATGCGGACCACCGCGCCAGAATTTATATATGTGTATGTCTCTGTAAAACAATAAAACCGGAACTAATTCCCATAACATAATGAAGCATATAATTTGTTTATCATATGTAGCAGTATATGTGTAAAACATATTAGCCTGAATAAAGCATGTGTTGAAGATTTGTGATTTTGTGAAATGTTCGAGGGGTCATTATTAAGGGTTAATTATTAACGTCACACAACATTCATAAATAATAGGGTTCAAAGTTTCTTTTTGATTCGAGAAAGCGTTCAAAAGTTATCGTGTCGTATAGACGCGTCTCGTACACACATAACACACACACACACACACACACACACACACACACCACACACACACACACACATATATATATATATATATATATATATATATATATATATATATATATATTATATATATATATAATGTCATACTATTATTACGAATTTAACTAGAAATATGAACTAGAAATTTGACACCTGAGTTCGATCACTGGATTGTTTCTCTGCCAAGCCTTTTAAGCCACTAAAACTATTGAACTTAAATACATGTTCTATTATTAACTATTTACTCAACAATCATAATTGTTGTATTATCAATAAAAAATGTTAAAAAAATAAATTTGACTGACACAGATCTGTAAGGTTCACTAATTTAAAAATAGATGTGCAACGTGTTCTCTATGATGCTAATTGTATGACGTACTTTCATACTTGACAGCCTGTTTTATAATGAAGCATCCAGATATTATGAACTTATAAATAAACTTAAACACTATCTCATATTTGAAAAAAAACTGTTTTAGTACAATAAAACATTTTCATTATAACTTATAATAATTCATTCATTATATACTTATAATTATAATTTTATTTAAATTTAAATTTATTTTAATGTTTTTAATATTCATTTTAATTTTATTTAATAATATTAACAACACTGAATTAACACACAATCAACACTCTGAATTAACACACAATCAACACTCTGAATTAACACACAATTAACACTCTGAATTAACACACAATTAACACTTTGAATTAACACATATAACACATAACTAAATATTAAAGCAATAAAACCTCACACACTGTGAGGTTTTATTGGGATTGCCTTAAGCAACTTTTAAATTTTAACTATCATAAAAATTAAAATTTTCATTAATTTTAATAATAATATCTTCAAACACTCAATAAGAAAATAAAAGAAAAAAAAGACAATTTTTTGGCCGGTTAGTGGTGCAGTCTAGCGGCTAAATATTTAACTTTAAGTGCTATTCATTTAATTAATTAAATATATCTTTTAATTTATACTTCTTATTTTATTACATGAATTTATTTTACAATTAATATTATTAAATAGATTTATCAAATGTAAGGTGTACGTAGTGGTTCATAATTATTTTAAAGATAAGTGTGAAGTTGTGGGAATTAGAAAGTTAGTTTTTCAGTTATCCGCTAGATGCCAGCAGTTGTATTAAAGGCCAATTTGTCTTTTAATCAATTCTACTTTTTAGAAGGTATGTCTTTAGAAAGAAATAAAATCTTAAAAGTATCTTGGTTTAGAATGCACCTTGGGAGTAAAAAGCTATTTATCTAATTATTGTAATAATTACCTAATTATTGCTAAGGGGTATAGTAGCGTTCTTTCTCCTAATACAATGCATTATAGTACGACACACGGCTAAAATCAGTTGACAGCGTGGAAAAATAGTGTTGAGGAACCAATAAGGTTGGCCTGATTTGAAATTGAGAGCGTGGTTTAACATCCATCCCCCCCAACTTTTGTGTCGAACCCTAATCTTAAAAATCGGGTACAGGGTACCTCGCTTTTCTAATCACATCGGATTCGCTACCTTCGGACTCGCTTCGCTCCTCTTTAGACTATACAAGTCGTTAAATTTATACTAAATCACGTCTTCAGACTCGCTTCGCTCTTCCTTAGCTAGAGCGAAGCGTAGTATTAAATACATCCGTTTCATTCCCAGTGGTTACTCATCAAGGCACTGACCATTTTCGATGCTGCTAACCTTCATATGATCTGACAAAAATTATAACAATGATATGAAACTAGGTCCATGTGTTAGTCTCATACATGGGCTACATGCGTCCTGAATCTCAAATTGATCCCCGATTTATGATTTTTCGAAATTTTTGTTGAGTCATTATTGCGGGTTAATGACGTCATAAAAAATAGTTTCTGGATAGCACAATTACACATATACACTGATTTTTTTACATAGTTTCTAGCATAAATACACTGAAAGCTACGATAATAACAGACGCACACATACACACACAGACAACTTTGAGAAAACCACTCAGGAGGCCCAAAAAAACACCTGAAACGGATAATTCAGGTGACACCCCAGTTTCGATTTTTTTTTGCAAACACAATTATTTTTCTATATACATACTCATGTACATGAGTACATGTATACCTCATATACATCTATATGAGGAAAAGTAAAAGAATTCATCCGATAAATACTGAGATATGGAATATGCTTATAAATAAATAAACTTTGTCTTTTCACAGATGATTTATTATTATAAAACAAAGCTAGCTTTCAACCTAAACGGTCATCATCAGTGCCTAGAACCAATAAAGTAAAAGAATAAAAAATAAGAAGTCAAAAACACTCTGACGATGACCGTTCAGGTTGAAAGCTAGCTTTGTTTTATGATAATAAATCATGGAAAGACAAACTTTATTTATTTAAAAGAATTCATTTTTTCTTACCATTTGTAGTTAAATTAAAAGTTAGTATGCTAAGAAAATTTTATATTAATATGTCTCAGAGGTCTAAACGAAAATAGAATCACACCAATGCGAAGGTCTAAATAAGTTTTTATTTTTATTTTTTCAACTATTACTTCCTAGCTCTGCGTTGGTCTTTGATTTAAATTGATCTTTTTCTTTAAGCTTAGACACTATTTTATGTTTTTGGTAGTTTGTTACCTCCTACCAAGGAAAAATATTTTTCGGGTTCGAAATCTATATCCTTGGAACCATCACTAATGTTGGAACCATCAATTAAAATTTAGTATTAAATACTAGATTTGTTTAGATTACTTAAAACGAGCGGCTAAATAGACTTTTTTTCGTGTGTACTACTTAACTTTTTATATTTTTGCATGTGATTAGTGTTTTTACCCATTCAAATAATTAATTTATCCTTAGTCTCACTTTTAAGTTTATAGAATTCACACATTTTATATAAATTAAAAACAATGACTTTAATTCTATAATTTCGTAAGCTATAAAATTAAGCTATGGCCATTTCACCCAACACTGTGGGCATCATCAGGCTAATAAACTAAACACTACATTAACAACTAAAAATCACAGAAAACAAATAAAGCACATTAATTTAATGTGCTTTATTTGTTTTCTGTGATTTTTAGTTGTTAATGTAGTGTTTAGTTTATTAGCCTGATGATGCCCACAGTGTTGGTTGAAATGGCCATAGCTTAATTTTATAGCATACGAAATTATAGAATTAAAGTCATTGTTTTTAATTTATATAAAAAAAAAACATTCAAATAATAATTTTTAATAATAATTTTTAATAATAATTTAACAACTTTAACCTAAAGTTTTTGAATACAATCATAGTAATCGTAATTTTAAACTATATTTAAGTCAATAATCTTTCGTCTGCATATTTTTAATAATCTTAAAAAAATAGACCTCTGCTATAGTTACTCTTTTTCTTGACAACTAAATCAATATGTTAATGAAATATTATTTCATAGAATTTAATACAATTTTTTTAACTATCAAATTAAAGTACGAAAACACGATAACAAATTAAAGTTACTTTTACGTTATCAGTGCTTCCAATAAAATTAAACAAGGTAAATCCTTTTACCTTATTATTTTTTATTATTTTTTTTTATTTTACCAGCTAAATGAAGATTCATTAGCTGTTATTTAAATTTTAGCGATTTTTTACATTTTCGAGCCAGATAATAACTAGTTAAGCATGTCCGGATTGTTACTTTTCCTCATTTATACATGTAGGTGTTTGGGAAAAATCCGAAACCGGGATGTCAAAAAATCCGAAACAGGGGTTTTTTTTAGGGCCTCCTGAGTGGTTTTTGCTA
>JACMZG010001859.1:18033108-18043108 GCA_018340805.1 Microvelia longipes
ATTTTGTTTAATCCTTACTTCAAAAGGCAAAATCTTGTGCACACCTCGAGGTCTAATCGGCATAGATTCGTAAAAATTTTTAGTTCGCTCGGCGTCGCCTTAACAATTAACTTTACGTTTACTACGGCTACGCCTCGAGAATTGCTATTTAATTTGTTTTCTTTGAGACTCAACATAAAGAGTTAACAGGACAATTTTGGTCAAATTCTCGGGTCTACCTCCCGCTATATAAGCCCCTTATGAGTGATTCTTTTAAAAGAAAATTTTTTAAAAATAACTTTTTTTTAGGATTACAATGCTTTCTCTTCTTGAATAGAAAGTAGCATAAATAAAGACTTTTGGTAAGAAAGGAAACAAGAAGCATAAAGCACAACAATTTTCTATAACCTCATGAAAATCCGCAAGAGAAAGAAAACTGATAAAAAATATTTATTAGCTAAAAAAATTGATGAGTCTCCAAGAAAAAAAGCAATTTGTGTGAAATTGACTAGATTATTTTTATTACTACCCCTTCCAGCGGCAGTTTGGGTGTTTATGGCTGAGCCAAAGACTGTTTATTCTCACCCAATCATTATTAATATTTAACACCTTTAATATAATTTTTTATGGTTTCGGTTATAAAATGGTGGAAATTGGTTTTCCGGGGGAAATGGTTGGAACAGGATGCTGTAAAGATTAAGGTCCTACCGCTTAGTTTAGTACTTAAATGTAATTTGATTTTAGCTTTAAACTTTTTAGTTTAAGTATATTTCATTTTACAAATAATTTTATGTTACATTTTAAAGAAATAGTGTTACTTTATTTACTTTATTTAAACCCTTCGTATGCAGTGTTGGTTTAGAAAATTTTATAATAAGAGCCTATAGCATGGGCTAAGCTCGCCGCTTAGCGGTATATATATATATATATATATATATATATATATATATATATATATATTATATATATATATATATATATATATATATATATATATATATATAATTAAAATAATAGTATTAGTTATTGCATGTAAAAAGTAATTATTTAATATTAATTAGTTTCTCAATTTTAATAAAATAATTTATCCGACATAATTTTTACGAATTCTGTTTTTGCTCAGGTTTATGCTTCATGCGTGTAATCTGTTTGTCTAAGTTCGTTGTTGTGATAAATTCGTTTTGTAAGATTGGATGTAGCGTGCTAATGAGTTCTGGATACATAAATGTGCGCATGCATGTAATCTGTTTGTCTAAGTTCGTTGTGATAAATTCGTAAGTTTTGTAAGATTATCGTAAGATTGTATAATGTAGCGTAGACCTCATTTAAATGAAGATTGTCGTAAGATTGGATGTAGCGTACTAATGAGGTCTGGATACATGAATGTGCACATGCATGTAATCTGTTTGTCTAAGTTCGTTGTCATATGTTCGTAAGTTCTGGAAGATTGTCGTAAGATTGGATGTAGCGTGCTAATGAGATTTGGATACATAAATGTGCGCATGCATGTAATCTGTTTGTCTAACTTCGTTGTTGTGATAAGTTCTGGAAGATTATCGTAAGATTGTGTAAAGAGGAATAAACATCAATTTTTTTAACCAAAGCGTTTCGTTTGTTCTCGCTACAAATGTTATTAAATAGTATGGTATAACTGTTTAATTGGTAGAGACGTTTTAAAAAATAAAATTAACTATTAATAGCATCTTCCTTTATATATATAGTCATTTTGTACGTTTAATACTTGTCATATGTTTACCATATGTTAATATAGTGAAAGGGTTAATGTATTTGACTACTCCGATATGTCATGAAATATTTTTTGGGTGCGTCAGTTTTGAGTTGATTTAGGTAATACGAAGAATCTAATCACGCTACGTGGCCTGGGGCCTCCCTGTGGCCTCTTCGCAGACAAATTGATCTTTTTAGCGAATTTTTCATTATGAAAATGACGCTTATGAGGTTGTTTCGGATGACGGAAGTTGAGGGTAGGAGTGAGTGGAATCGGTTCCTATTGGCTTCCTGAAAACAAAAAAATATGTCCGAAAAAAATATATATATATATATATATATATATATATATATATATATATATATATATATATATATATATATATATATATATATATATATATATTATATATATATATATATATATATATATATATATATATATATATATATATATATATATATATATATATATATATATATATATATATATATATATATATATATATATATATATATATATGTATGTAAGAGTTTCTACCCTTTCGTATGGCGAACGATAACTCTTGAAGGCGTTCTCAAATTGAAACGAAACTTTGCAAATCGCGAGATGTTAAGAGGTTACGAGGCCTATGGTTTATAAAAACATTATGACGTCATCAATCAAAGTTATGACGTCATGAAATTTTTTTTTTTTTAAACTTGAATTGGATTTAAAACAAGGTATTTCATTTTTAGGTAGACGGCTAGCTAAATCGATTAAGACCAATTTCAGCTCAATCGAACTATCACAAATGGCGCAAACAGTATACATATATATATAATCTTGTATATATGTATACGTCTAGGTCAAAGACTCGTACGATATCTGTTGGGTTCAGTAGTGTTAGAGGGTGGGAATATAGTATATAAGAGGGGCCTTTACCTCTTGCTCCATCCTGGTAAGCCTATTGTCCCAGAGAAACAGGACGAAAATGGCTATCACTGAACCACGCCGAGCTAAGCAGGCCCGTAAAGCGGAAGAACCTCGAAGTAGTCTTTATATGGTCGAAGTCATTCTAAAACGCGGCTACGGGCCGAAGGCCCGTATTTTTCCTTGTATCTATGGTGAATTTTTATCGCTTCGCCCTACAGTCCCACACTGCGGGCCTGTTAGGCTCAACATGGCCCCTTATATGCATGTATAATATACAATAAGATATATCTAGCGTTAGCTAATTATTTACACCTGCTGTATAATAAAATAAATCGTCTTTTTACTCATTGGTAATGACTTGTTAATTAATTGATTTGCCAATTGGACCACTTAAAATGGTACGATTAAGCTGAAACTAGTTCAATTGTTTAAGAATGTCTACGATCATAAGAAGCCCATCGAGGTCTCTTCACTTTGCGGGCCGGCTTAGCTCGCCGTGGTTCCGTGAGAGCCATTTTTTTCTGTTTTGTCCTACATTCCCACATTCAAACACTACCGATATCGCAGAGGTCACTGACCTAGACATATACATATAAATTAATATATATATATATATATATATATATATATATATATATATATATATATATATATATATATATATATATATATATATATATATATATATATATAATATATATATATATATATATATATATATATATATATATATATATATATATATATATATATATATATACCTTTAACGATCTCAACCACGTAAACAGCTTATCTTATGTTACTTTTCCTTTCAAAGATTAATGTTAATTTTATTATAAAGCACGTTTGACAGCACCCCAACGTTTTAAATAGTCTCATTGATTTTTTGTATAAAAGTTACAATATTCCTAAGACAGGGAAGGTATATAGTGAAGATAAGAAAACTTGCTAAAGGTATACTTAATATTTTCTTTGCAAGAAGTGTTAAAAAACTCTTTTAGGGCAAAACCCCTTCCTTAAGAGGTCCTTTTCCAGGACTCCCTTGCACTGTAAAATCAATATTAAGGCGGGAAAAATCTCCCTCCAAAATTTTTCCTACTTTTTCCTACCCCTTTACCTTTTATACTTTTCAAGTAATGATTTAGCAAAATTATTTTATGTAATGACTCTTTTCCTATTATTTTTTCAAATTTAATAATTATATTTTGCTTATTTTATATCTTAATTTTATACTTAATTATTGGTGCTGCTTAATCATCTAAGATAATTGATTTGACCTTTAATTTTTTAAAACAAAACTCGGAGGAATTATTTTTCCGTACTACTGATTAAAAGTGTTAATGAGCGCTAATTATAAAGTATTGTGCGGGGTACCTCGGAACTTATACTTAACACACCTGCTTTGCTATGCTTATTCTCACTACTTCGGATTCGCTTTGCTCGTCCTCAAAGTAAATATAAAAATCACTATATGTACTGCAGAAGATAAGTTCTTTAGACTCGCTTCACTCGTCTTCAGATAGTAAAAACATACGTCTTATTTCTAGCGTTCACCCATCCCGGCACTTGTTTGATGCTAATTAACTTTTATGATCCCACAAAAACCAAAAGAGATATACTTGCCGGATTAAAAACACGTCCGAATATGTGCTGCAGTATAAATTTGTCGATTTGTATATTATGAGACGAGCGAGTGCGAAGTTGTGGGCGTAGTGAATCTTTTGTGTTGAGGAAAAGTTCCGAGGTACCACCCTTACCCGAATTTTTGTAATTAGCTTTTATGTGAATAAAATTGGCTGACGACATTGAGATAATTAGATGGCTAAAGGTTTGGTCACTTAGATAACTATAAAATTGCTGGGTCATTTTACCATAATATGGTTTTATAAATTTAACTAGCCTTTAGTTTGTTGACTCAGCAGAATCAGATCTTGGCATCTTCCCATAGGAGTCATCTGAATTTTTTTTCTAAAGCATGATGGAATACACAGTTAAAGATGGCTAAAGGGTTGGTCATTTAGATAACTATAAAATTGCTGGGTCTTTTTACCATAATATGGTTTTAAAATTTAATTAGCTTTAGTTTGTTGACTCAGCAGAATCATATCTTGGCATCTTCCCATTTCAGATGACTCCCATCTTCATGGGAGTCATCTGAAAATTTTTTCTAAAAAAAGATGGAATACACAGTTAAAGATGTCTAAAGGCACTCTTAACGACTTTACAAGGAGATCGTTAGCGAACAAAACGGCTAACGAGGTGTTCCGAGGGCTCCTATAAAAATGGCCCTTTGCAGTTAAGTACCCTTACATCCACTATTTTCCCTAACACCCCATTTACAAGGAAAAGGAAAAACATTTCCAGAAAAGGTGATCTTTTGTTGTACTTTTAATAAGAATTGGAAACAAGATGCTAGATTTAAAACTTTCCTCTGATGCTTTTAAGACAGTTTTGAAAGACCTATCCAGAACTCACAACAGTAGAGTTTTCGGATAGGTTTTGTCAAAGACTGGCTCAATTTTATGACGAAGATTATTTTATTAATGTTTAGTAAAATAGTTTATTCATTATTGACGTAAAAAAAATCTGTTAAGCAACTAGACCTAAAAATTGATTTTCTGCGAGGTTTCAACTTTCTCTAGGAGAAAAGATGATCACTGATAGAAAACTTTGTAGAAGCTATTAAGGAGGTTTTTAAAACACCTAAAATGGACAAATCTTTAGAATTTTTTTGGAAAGGTTTTGGATTTTTAGTACAAACTAGAAAATGAGGAATTTATGAGTTATATGAATGAGGATAAGTAAAAATCGGGAAACTGATGATTGGTACTGGTAAATATTTTGACATTTTTGCTGATTCATTGATGACGGTTAATGACGTCATAAGTAATATTTTCCGGATAGAATGTCTAGACCTAGATTGATTTTTTATTCCAAGTTTTAACTGACTAGCATAAACAGACGGGAGCTAGAGTAATATCAGATAAACAAAAACTGTCAGACAACTTGATTGTAAATCACTCAGAAGGTCATAGAGATATATACTAGAGAGGGCATAGCCTATTTCAATACATTTAGAAACCTGAAACATCTTATTAGGGCTAGGAGGGGGAAGCCTCCTAGCCCTCACTTATATCCGCATGCTGTCTTGTAGATGTAGAAATAGTTCCAAATAGGTATAAGAAATTTCGCAGGAAGGTGAACCCCAAAAAAGCAATTGAGGTCCCTTGAGAAATGCCAAAATGCATTTTTCTAATTATATTTTTTCCTACAGAATTATTTCTCTCAAAGAAAAATCATTGTCCTCCTCACTTCTACTTATCAATCTATACATCATTCACTAATATTCTTTAATCCCTCTTCTTCTAAAATCTTCATTTATTATTCCATTCTTCTTTTTATTTCCATCATATTTTTTTAACTTCTATTATCAACATTTCTCTAATAATCTACACCTTATATGACATCCAATATGTTTAAAACAAGACTTTTTCGTTGCAAAATTAAATCAATAATAAAGAACAACTTATAAAATACAAATCGAATATTAATAAGAGCGACTAATTACTTTCTCTTGTTTGTTGTTTTATAATAACATGTAAAACTTAATGAAAACTTTATTTTTTCAATTATCTTAGGTATCCATTTTCATGAAACGCTATGAAGAATGAAGCACTTTCCTCGATTTCTCTGTGCCGTTTATTCATCTTTTCTGGCCGTTTTTCTTTTTATTCCATATTATACTTTTTCTACCTTACAGTTTTTATTTTTACATATTTATGTTCTTTTTTTTACTTTTTTCTCCCATTTAGTGAAAATTACTTTGAAAATAAGGAAGTGGTTTTTTAAAAAAATCTTAAGTAATATTTGGGGATGAACAATTTTCATTTCTTTGTATGTTAGTATTTATATTAAAGTTTGCCCGAAAGGGTCATTGATTCATATTGAACTCATTTTTTCATGTTAAAATAGATTGCTTGATATTAAATTATCTGATATTAACTGTTATGTTCCTACAAAAGAAGTAGATACACTGTCTTATTAAAACGTACGTACTTATTTTTTTCGTCAAGGGATATACTTGTATGAAGTTTCAACGCAATTAGATGTCCTTCGATTTTTAAATATTTAAAAAATAATAACGCATACATGTCATTTGATAAAAATTAAACTAATGCTGATACTGGTATGAAACTTGACACACATAAATAATGAAAGAAAAGAAGTCTCTCCACAAAATAAAACTTTATTGGCAAAGCGCTTTCAACCACTACATCATTTGACACATATGTTGGTCTTATATATGAATATATGTTTGCTAAATCTCAAATCGATCAAAACCGTTTTCCGCGTTTTATGAATATTAGAAATGTTTGCCGACTCATTATTTCCCGTTGTTGAGGTCATATAAAATTATAGCACAGACCTGATTTTTGCACCAAGTTTAAACTCTAAAAATAAAAATCAATGAATGTACTCAGCACGCCTTCGGACTCATTTCACTCGTCCTCAGCTAATAAAAACGTTTATTTTGTTTCCCAGTGGTCATCTATCTAGGCACCGACCTCGCTCGATGCTGCTTAATTTTTATAATCCGATAAAAACCGTAGATATACTTGCTGGATTGAAACTTACTATAACTATTTATTAGATAAAGAAATATAGATCTTCTAAGCTTCAAAATCTATTGAATTATTTTTCGATATTTTACAATTTATTAAAAAGCGTAGTCATTTTGAAAAATTGAAATAAAGATGATAATGAGATGAAACTTGGCACATATCTAGTTCTTATAAACGATTTCATGCGTGAAAATTATCCAAAATCTACTTAATAAACTGCGTAGGTTTCCGCGGTTATTGTCATGAAGATTTAGGTCTTCCGGTGGTGACCGCGTCAATGTAGATGAAGAATCCGACGTTTCGCTTCCACTGTGGGAGGCATCTTCAGGGATGTAGGACATGGAAGAAACACAATGTTCTACAAAACTGAACTGTTCAGTTTTGTAGAGCATTGTGTTTCTATCCATGATGTCCTACATCCCTGAAGATGCCTCCCACAGTGGAAGCGAAACGTCGGATTCTTCATCTACATTGACGCGGTCACCACCGGAAGACCTAAATCTTCAAAATCTAGTTAATTTTAGTTAAAAGAAGTTATGTCATTTACATATATGAATGTTTAAAGATTATTTACGGTTAAGGACGTTATAAAAATATTTTTTTGGTAGTAAAACTAGACCTAAAGATTGATTTTTGTACCAAGTTTTAACTCTCTAGCTTAAATACACTGGGAGATATGACGATATCAGACACACCCACACACAGACTGACAATTTTGTGGAAATCACATTAGAGGTCTTAAAAACACCGACGAATCATTCAGATGACATTCCAGATACAATTTTTTAAACAATACTTTCCCTATATACCTACGCTTTGAAGTAGGAGAAAAGACCGATAACAGGGTTCCTCGGAGCTTTTTCTTGCCTTGCCGGATTCGCTACTAATGTTCAGTTAGCTTTGCATGTGCAATTTATACACACATGTACCAATTTTTAAGTTCTGTGGATCATAAAACGTAGATATTCGATAAAAGAGTTGGCATTTTTGTTTAAAAAAATACTATTCCTATCCTCTTATCGCAGGGGATAGAAATAATTGGGAAAGTGAAAAAAAATAATACTATACTTAATACTTAACTGTGAATACAACACAAATACTTAATTGTGAATCCATGGTTGAGTACCTAGATTATGCTAGTAAATCATACTTCAGCTATGTTTTTATAGGATTTGCGGCGTTCTACTAATTTCATCCTCATTAAACCGATACCAATAAAATGTAAGAAATTTTTGGTACTGATCTGAAGGCACAAACAAATAAACCAACAAAACGAACTAATTTTACATGAGACCTTTTTATTTTAACGTTTGAAATAAAAATATGCTGAAAGCCAGGATGCATAAAAGATATATTTGAAGATCCGCCTTCTATGTGTTTTTCTTTCCCCCTAAGAAGCTTTTCCTACGTGAGAGAGGGGATTGTGTTAGTTTTACTTATATTCACACACGAGTAAGCACCGGTAAGAAAAAGGAGGGAGATTTTCCGCCCTTAACAACAAATCTTTACGATTCTATTGGCTCTTTAAATCTCCCTTAAACTTGCATTTTTTTTCCTTATCTACATATAAAGATTTTTTTTGCAATTTAAATCCGCCAATCCCATTTAAGGATTTGAATAAGTTCCGCTTTTTTACTTTTCCTTACTTACTACCTACAAGCCTGAAGTCGTAACACTCTAGACTTACGATCGCTATTTTATTCTGAGGTCAAACATAGTGAGACCGAAGTAATGCCTTTATAAGGTCTCGATAATCATATATTTCTGTGGACGAACCAAAAGAGTCCGAAATTTTTTTCCCAAAGAAAGCTTTTTGGCAAAAAAGCGTCCCAGAGACATAATTGCTAAGATCTAGGATCTCCCCTACCAATTTAAATTAATTGGTGATTCAGGGTTTAAGCAATTAAGTTACTAATGCTGGTTTAGTTTCAAAGCAAACGTTGTTGGTCTTGGTCGTTAGCACTTTGAGAGACTTCCATTAACTTAAGTAGACAGTAGTCATGCCTGGTGAGTAGACCGCACATTTGTGTCCTTTCCATCAACCCCAAAATCATCCACCCATCACTACATCTCCACTATCTTATCCTCATCAAACCTCTTGCTTGTAATAGTAAGAGTAGACAGTAGTCCAACCTGGTGAGTAGACCACACTTTTGTGTCCTTTCCACCAACCCCAAAATCATCCACCCATCACTACAACTCCACTATCTTATCCTCATCAAACCTCTTGCATGTAGTAGTAAGAGTGCACAGTAGTCATACCTGGTGAGTAGACCACACCTTTGTGTCCTTTCCACCAACCCCAAAATCATCCACCCATCACTACAACTCCACTATCTTATCCTCATCAAACCTCTTGCATGTAGTAGTAAGAGTGCACAGTAGTCATACCTGGTGATTACACCACACCTTCGTGTCCCTTTCACCTACTCCGAAGGCCATTGACGTGATTTTTGAGTCACGAGGTTCTTGTGGGATTAACTCAAATATGTCTTAACACCCGCCTTTGTGTTTCATCGTCATTGAAGATGCACTGTTGAGTGAATAAGCTTCATATGTTAATATATTCCTTAATACCTCCAGTGTGTTTTATAGGCAAATTGTGCCACTGGCAAATGTGACGATACACAAAAAAGGGTAAAAACTGGCTCTTATTAATCGGACGGTTAGATTAAATCGTTTGAATACTTGTAGCTTTTAGAATTTTAAAAGGCCAACCTTTGCCAATTGGCTGAATTTTTAGTTTTTATGCTCT
>JACMZG010001859.1:18045608-18150255 GCA_018340805.1 Microvelia longipes
AACTTCTTAGCTTTTTTTCTTTCCCAAAATTCTTTATAAAATAAATGGTGATGTTTAAGGTAAAATTTCCCTCCGCCATCTTGATTCCCCGGAGAAACTCTTATATTAGCAATTCTTTTCCCTTTCAGATTTTTATTCCGCTCCAAAAGAAAATTTTATTCCGTATATTATATTTTTCTTACTTTTTTTAATATTTTCTCTTTTAGGTTCTACTTCATTTAGGTCTTGTTATACTTTTATAAGATTTAATTTTTTCGCTTATTTCGTCATTTTTTAAACATAATTTTGTTGAAGTATTAGCACCTATATATCCCAAAAATTAAATCAAAATACATTTCGTGTCTAAATACATGTGTAAACCTTTGTGGACTCAATTATGAACCATGTACAGATCAATCGGCTTAACCAACACAGACGAAACACGATTCAAAAATAGGTTAAATAACTTTGTCTATTCAAAAATATCAAGGCTGTTCAGTAAAAGTTTGATATCTAGAGATAGTTTAATGTGTTCTGACAAATAAAAGTTCAAAGTTGCTCAAAATAAAATTTAAAATTCCGTCTTAGATATAGAAAAATAGGTTTTCCTTAACTTCACAAGTATACTTGGGGGAAAGTGGAAGAAGAAGAAGCTAAGGAGAATAAGAAGATGGACAATAGGAAGGCTAGGAGAAGGAAGTTATGTATCAGGAGATGCTGCAGTATTGGGAAGCAAAAAGAAGCACGAAGTGAGAGTTGAAGGCCGATAGAACATTATTTAAATATAATGCACAAATTTAATATTCCTGACAGCGTTAAAACCTATAGAAATTAAATTTTAAAATTTCTACATTAAACTAAAAAGAATCTAATGTGATTTTTCTTCAAGTGGTGTATTTGTTTTTTGAAAAAGCATTGCAATATTGATAAAACCCAGTCTGTTTTCCATTTCCTTCTTATACTGACTTTTTTATCCAATTTACCTCTCTGCTTTAGCAACATTCATTCCAATTGTCTTTCCAACAAAAAATATATTCAACGTTTCAAAAATATTGAGTCGTTTTCTTAGATGAAAAAATTCATTCTGGACCATTAAGCACGAAGCAGAGGTATATATCACTTAGTTAAGTAGGGACTTTGAATCTAAGGGTATGCTTAGGGAGACTGATTTCTCGTTCTACCGGGGAGGCCTTGCGCTTGGAGATCTTCCTTCGTGGGTCGCTACCGCTGCCAAGCCGCTGCTAGTTCTTTGTAATTCTTATGTTTGTTCAACTGGAATATTTAATGTAAATGCTGCTTTTACTTCTTTCTTGCTTGAGAAAGGCCATAACTTCTAATTTATTTGTTTTTTAAAGCCTTTTAGCGAATTTTTGTTAGAAAATTACGCTTATTTCTTGCACAATGAAAATTAAATTAATGTTTATAATGAGATCAAACATAGGCATGTATGTAGTCCATATATGACTACATACGTGCTAAATTTCAAATCAATCAAAACATTCAACCGATCAAAATTTCGCTTAGTCATTATTGCTGGTTAATGACGTCATAAAATTTTTTTTACTAGCGCGACTAAACCTAAATATTAAATTTTGTATCAAATATCCAATGTTTAGCAATAACACACTGGAAGCTACGTTGATAATAGACACAAACACATTTAGGCTGACAAATTTTTAAAACCACTCATGTGTTCTTAAATACTCCTGAAACAGATAATTCGGTTTTCAAATCCGGTTTTAGATTTCTAGTGCAATCGCATTACTTCCCTCTAAGGTATAAATGAGGTAAAGTAAAAATATTTATAACTAAATTTGAATATAACGTCGTACTGGTAAAGAATAAATAGTGTGAAATCTAAATTGTACTCTCCCGTTACTAATGATTTTCCATCTGAAAATCTTATTAAACGAAATTGGAATCGAAACCAAGCCTTTTTGAACCGCATTAGCATGCTCCATATCAATATAAACTCCCTTCAAACTAATGATGATAATAATACCAGTAATTTTCATGGTAAAAACAGGGAGTAAAGGTAAAAAAAACCAGGGAATAAAGAAAGGTATTATTCCTTCTGAAAAATGATTAACATTACATGCAAACAAAGGAGATACTTATCTTTATAATGTTTTATAAGAAACTTATCCGAGGGGTTTTTTCGAGTTTTTTTCCATTTTCTTTCTTAGGGTGGGTTTGGGAGGGTGCCGTAGGGTTCAGGGGTTAACAGTCATATTTCTTAAGGGGTTACAACCTGAAGTAATATCTCAAAATAAGAATATGTCTTTAACCAGGCCTTCAACAATATTATAAAAAGGAAGACTAGAGAGTGGATTTGATCTCATGATCCTTTGCTACGTGGATTTTCGTATTACAAAAGAAAAAGAAATTGACAATTGCACTCATTGTTGCTATAATGAGTGCAAAAATTTTGAAAAAATCATAAAACGCGGAAAAATTATGTGTAAGGCTAACATATGTGCTAAGTTTCATCTCAATACTAGCATTAGTTCAAAATTTATCAAATGACTTGTGTATGCTTTTTCAAAAATGTAGAAAATATTCCAATTCGGGTATACCATTACGTAATAGATAAGTGCAAAAAGTTTTATTTCAATATCCATGATTTTTGGTGGATCATGGATCATGGATATAGCTCAAACCTTTAGGATCATATTAGCGTTTTTACCCTTACTGAAAGCTCAATCATCTAATCCACCCCAGAGTTTGTACACTCAATCCTCTAGGAAGCACAACCTCTGTACATGTTTCCAGTTCATCTAGCCCAACCAGACTCTATCCAAACTCACCGCTCTGGCTGCAACTAGTTCGCCGCGTGTCTAGTTCATCTAGGCCAGCTAGACTCTGGCTAAGCTCACCGGTCTTGCTTGCGCCGACTATTAGTCAACTGCGTGCTTAATTTATCTAGTCTTACTAGCTCCTCTAATCACACTAGTCTCACTTGGTTTGCCCTTGTTCAACCAGTCTCACCAATCAGCTTCTACAGCGTCACAAGACTCTTCCTGTGCTCACCGCTCTAGCCAGTCCAGCGCCACCCAACAGAGAACTCTAGCAACCTTGACGCCAATTTGTACTAACTCATTCTTTAGCCCTGACCTGAAAGTCAGGCTGAACTGACTTTCAGGTAAGAGTTCCTAGAAGCTTCGCTGTGCTGCTAGGAAACGTCTATCTTCAAGAACTGAGAACATTGTTCCTAGTCACTTACGTTATTCGTGTCACCGCTTTCACTTTCACTGTCTAAGATTTCGGAACCTTATACCTTATACTGAGAAGGCTCAGTATATCTTTCCGACCTTTAT
Source organism: Microvelia longipes (assembly GCA_018340805.1). Taxonomy (NCBI): domain Eukaryota; kingdom Metazoa; phylum Arthropoda; class Insecta; order Hemiptera; family Veliidae; genus Microvelia; species Microvelia longipes. Next base: position 18,048,905 of record JACMZG010001859.1, read on the forward strand.
CTCCCTCAACCCGCAGAACATTAACAGACTTGATGTTTTAGAATGATGATTTAGAATGAGCATGAATGGAGTCCATTGTATTAGAACGAAAGAGTAAAAATATCTCCACAGTTAAAGATTTTTTAAAAGTAAAGCAGAGCGCTATCGACGTAACAAGAGGTCATCATCAGTGCCTATTAAACAAATAAGACAAAAAATGTCAAAACGAAACCTATACATAAAATTACAAATTATACCAAAGCAAACAGATAAATAACTGAAATGGATTGATAAATAAATAAAATATAAATATATTACCGTTGAGCAGAGATTTAAGTGTTAGAAAGAGAAGTTTGAAATATAAAACAAAATCAAGAAAGTTTAAGTAAGCTTATAACAAGACACATAGTGGTGGATGCAGGGTGCAGTGCATCCACATTAACAGACTTGTCTCAGATTAAACAGGATCCACCCCGCATTTGCTTATTAGCAGCCAAGGATACCACGTAAAACCTCCAATTCAAATTTTAATGTTTCTTTAATTCAAGGGATTCAAGACCTTCAGAGTGTACGGTGCAAGGGATACCTCATATAGGTCCTCCCCCGGCTGGATTTGAACCCTCGACCTCCAGGTCGAAAGGCGAGTGCTCTAACAATGAGCTTGCCGGACTCGGTTATAACATAATTACTTATTGTTTTTTAAATCCTAACAATCGTAGATAAAGTACGGTAGTCAACATGCGAGTAAAACGTCTTTGCATTGTAGAAAGTTACTAATGTGGTGTTACAACCCTCGCTTCGTATAGGCTGCAAATCCACACTCGCATTCTAAGTTCCGTTTAGTTACTAGTTGCGTAACGTACTTAAATAATTTTATAATTTTAAATTTCTTATCATTCAAAGTTTTCCTACCCTGAATCGCTAAAGTTTCAAAGTCACAAACAAGCTCTAGTCATTATTTTTTATTCAATTTTCAAATTTCCTTCACTTCATCCCAGTCTAAAAATCTTTAAGAATTTTCTGACTTTTTTATATAAAATATTCTTATTTTTAAGGAAAAGAAGGAGTTGCTGTACAACACCTTGAAACCTCCTCTCCCTTCCCTCTCTTGTTCTGAAAAAAGTTGCCACCCCTGTGCTTCGGGTCGATAACAAGGAGCAAGGAAAACCCTTGGGGTGGCTTTTCTTCTAAGGGTGAATATTTTCGCATTTTTCTACAAAAGTTGGTCCTCCTACTTTTTCTTGCTATATTTTCTTTAAGCATGGAAGATGTGTGGTGAATCCTTTAAGGATATGGGAAACTCCACCCTTCATATATGTATTTTCTTTTCCTTTTCTGATTGGTTCGAGATTGAATAACCATCTCAACCTTATGGATTTATTGTTTGAATTTAATAAATGCTCAGTAAATGATGCTATGTCATTATCAGGAAGTATCAATAGCGTAACTAGTATATTTTTTATTCCTTGTTTTGCTATTAGTTGATTATATACAGTGTTAGCATATAGAACTCTATTTTTAAAGAGCGAAATAGCCTGCGACGAAAATCAATATTTTGATTCCTTTCCTACTACAATTGAAGGTTTTAGGGACTTTGTCATTTTGATTATATCCTGGAAGTTTTACTTATCCTCCTTGATACCGTACATGGTAAAAGTAATATGAATTCGCACATTATTTTTCCAATATAGATTTGGATTTTTTAACTGAATTATCCGTTTCAATTGTTTTTACGACATTCTGAGTTGCTTTTACCCAAGCTGATAGAATTTATGAGGTGATTCAATTGGAGGGTTTTTATGAATGAAATTATATTTTTGACATATTAGGTTATAGTCCGGATTTAACGTCGTTGTAGGAATATAACGCCTCTACCGATTTCTTCAATGACGCCACACGTCATTCATAAAAAAAGTCAGGTTATAACCTCATAAGCTTCACAAATGTCCGCTATATATCAGCATATATCAATCTATATCAGCGTCTATGAATTCTATAAATAAAAACATCATGTACGCAGTACTTCAGAACTTTTTACCACGTTAACGGATTCCCTACGCTTATCCTTCTAGTTCAGACACGCTTCGTTTGTCTTTAAGATGTGGAAATAACTAAATTTGTATTGCAGTATGTCTTCAGAGTCACTTTGCTTGTTCTGAGACAGTATAAATATCTGTTTTTTTCCCAGCGATCACCCATCAAGGCACTGACCTTGCTCGATGCTGCTTATCATTAGTGATTCAACAAAAACCGTAAATATGGATAGATAGATAAATTCATGTTAGCCTAGATTTATATTAGTCGTATTGGAATAAAACTTAGTATCCTTATTTACTTTCTAAAAGGATACACTTCAACGACATTTCAACTCAATTGGATATTTTTTTTACTTTCATTCGATAAAAATATAACTAATGCTGATAATGAGATGAAACAGCACAATTTTTTTTTTTAAATACATCTTTTATTTTACATTATTTAAAAAAATTTTACAAACGTTAAAGTAATACGTTAAAATACATACACACAAAGAAGTTAAAGAAATAATAAAAATATCTTTGAAAAATTGAAAAATCCTAGGATTGAGTGTGGGGGAACCAATTATAATGACAATTTGGAAAAATCAAGAAAGAGGAAAAATCTTCGTACATGCCAGACTAAATTCACATCGATCCGATCCTTTATTCCGTGCTTTATGAAGTTTCGAAATTTTGACTAAGTTTATTGACGGTAAATGACGTCATAAACATATTTTGTTTCGTGTACCATACGTTTCAACTCTCTAGTATAAAGCCACTTGGAGTTACGTTGTTACGATGATAACAGACACACACAGACAGACAAATAACTTTATAAACACCTTTCTGGAAACCTTAGAAACATATCAAACGGATGACGAAAATGAAATTCTGATTTTTCAGCTTAGTTCCATAATTGCCAGCTTAGTTCCATAATTGCCAGTTTAGTTCCATAATTGCCAGCTTAGTTCCATAATTGCCAGCTTAGTTCCACATTTGCCAGCTTAGTTCCATATTTTCCTGCTTTGTTCCATATTTGCTTGCTTAGTTCCATATTTTCCTTCTTAGTTCAATATTTGCCAGCTTATTTATTTTATTTTTTTCTATTTCAAACCAAAAATCATGTTTCAAAATATGAAAGTCTAGTCTAGCTTTGTTTAAAAATAGGACTGAAAGTTAGATTTTAAAGTGGGTTATTAGGTTAAAGAAGAAAATGTTAAAAAAAGAAGTTAAAAATGAAAATGAAGGTTATATTAGGTAAGGTTATGGTTTAAAAAATTAACTTACTATGAGATTTTTTTTTAAAGAAGGGACAAACACTAAATTAGGGGCAGAGAGAAAAGCAAAAGAAGGGGTATGAAAGAACAGAAACTGGTAGATAAAGAGGGTGTTTTAAAAAGTTAAAAAAATTAAAAAAAAGCTAAGATGAAAAAATTAAAAAGTTTTTATTTAACTGAGGGGAAAATTGTAAAAAAAAATAGGGAATGGTTTTTTAGGGAAAAGAAAAGCGGAAAGTGGAGTGAGAAAGGCAACTGACCTTTGGTTTAAAAAAAATGCCCAGAGATTTTTTTTTTAATTTATATATTCTTTGGAGAAGATAAAAATATTTTATTTAATTTAATATTTTTTAATCTCATTTTGATCAAGTCTCCATCCGTTACAGGTCAACCTTTTAAAAATCATGTCTACGAGGTTAAAGAAAAATGAATTTATTTTTTAGTAAAATACCAGTTGGTTATCTTATAGCGTTAGGATTTTTGGTTTAATGTTAAATTCAAATTTCCAAACGTTAAGTTCAAACTTCGTCTGATTAGTCATACTAATTGCGACTAAAAAGGAAGGAAGAAGTCAATAGTTCTAAGAAGAATAATATTTAATTACATAATATATGTTAAAATACGACTTGATAGCAAGGAAGATGACATAGAATAATATCTGTACTATGCAACTAAAAAGCAAGGACGAAGTCAATAGCTCTAAGAAGAATAATATCTTATAGCACAATTATATCTGTGCTAAAAAGATGACTAAAAAGCCATGAAGATAAAATACAATAATATCTGTACTAATGCGACTAAAAGTCAAGGAAGAATTCAATAGTTCGAAGAAAAATAGTATCTAATGACAATAATATCTGTGCAAATCGTATTTTAAAAATAAAGTTATAGGCTAATCAAAGACGATAAAAAACTACAAAATGGAAGTGTTCTTTTTCGCTCTGTTAGATTTAGTTATAATTACATTCTTTATATTTAATGTTTTTATGTAAGTAAATTTTGGAATAATTTATTGATGTTGAGGCTCGAGTCTTTTCCTCGCCACTGTGCATGAATTGTGTTTTGGTTATATGAAAGGTAGTTTTTTAGTGTTGTTTTGACTCACTGGTCAAGGATTTTTATTTTTTATTTGTATAGTGTTAGTATTATATTATATTACTATTATATATTATATATTATATAATATATTATTATATTATTATATCATATATAATTATATATATTATTATATATTAGTTATTAATATTAGATATATGTGTGTTGTATTTCTTAACTTTATATCATATATTAGTGTATATTTGGATCTTGGATTTGATTGTATTATAATGGTGATTTGGCAGGCGATTCTAATTATATGTTTGGTGATCTGTTGCTGATAACTGTGTGGTCGTTATTGTGATCGAGGCTATTATTAGTTGTTTGACATCGTGTTCTTTGCGGAGGCAGCGCTTTATAGGTATTAAACAGTTTCGAATAGGACATGACGTTTAATATAAACGTGGATAGATATGATATGACATTAGTTCTAATAATTTAAAAAAATGGTTCAGTCTATAGTGTGGCTCGAACGCCCGTATGAAATATTAGATATTATGGATTGACGTCATACCACTATATGACCCCACAAATTTCAAAATAAATCTTCATATAGTTGCTCACTATGGCTCCCTCCTAGCTGTCGTACTTCGCCAGTCGTTGTAATGATGTTGTCACACATTGGTGTGACCCATCCTCTGGGAGGTAGAAAGTGAGCGCGACGCTCGCGCATAATAGCCTGGAATGTGGCTCTGGGGCCAGGTGCCGAACGGGTCTTTTTCTTGATTATGTGATTTCTTGTTGGGTGATTTGGCTTTTAACAGAAAACATTAAAATCGGATATTAATGATTTTTGGAGAAATTTAACTCTATAATTAAATAGGGTATAAGCTTATTAAAGGATTAGTATAATGATAGATACATTGTGGTAGAGTGTGTTCTTTTATAATATTATATATTATATATTTTATTTCGAGGCCTGTTGCTTTTTAAATATTTTAGCTTTTTTTTGTTTTATTGTTCTTCAAGTTTGTTATCCGTGTTGATGCTAGACTGTTACAAAAATTATTTTTTTGATAGAGACTTTTATCATTTATTCAATATTTATATAATTTACTATGTTTCTTTGGCATGGGTGATATAAGTAGCTTTTTAATTATTGGGGATAATTTTTTGAGACACGATATAGAAGCTTAGAGAAATTTATTCGGTGGTATATATTTTCTAATGTCTTTTAATTGATGGTTTCTGTGTTTAATAGATTACGTTTTAAGACATATACTTAACACCTTTATTAGTATACGCGCTTTTTTGTGTTTACTTGATTTAACATGATTAGTTGAATCGTTCTACCTATACATGGATTTTACCAATAACTTTTTTTGATATATTCTGTCCTTGGACTACTTTACAAGTTAGCACCCTAAAGAAGTTACGTTAAAGAAAATGCCCAATTATCGAACAGTTTTCTCTCATCGCTTCTTAATTGATTATTCTTTCATCTATGTATTAAATACTCCATTATCAGAAAAAAGAATTAATATAAAAAGTACAGAATGATTACTAATTAAGCAAAATAGGTTCGAGATAATCTTTAGGACCTCTACCGTAACTAAGCATGTGTATTTACTTTGGCCTTGGTATTTAATTTCCGGTCTGTGTACGTTGGCTATTAACTTAAGGGGTGTCTCGGTGAGTGTGCTTCTCGCAAAAATATATGTGTTGTTGGTATGGAGATTGTTTATCTCTAATATTTTAGTAGTCGCGTGTCCTGTTATTAGTTTTATTGATAATTTGATATAAGTTTGTGGTGTTTCCTTGTTATTATTCCATATGAATATTTTACAGGGGTCAGTGGTGTTGACTAATTATTTCTTCTTAACTTCAATTTTTGAGGGGGTGTATGAATATTTTAGAATTATGAGTATTATATTTTATCTTGGCAGAGTCTCTACTAGTATAGATAGTAATTATTATTGTTTCTTCTTTGAATTATTTACTTATTTGATCTTAGCTATTCAATCATTTCATTGGTTATTAATTATTTACGTTGTGTTGATTATCATAATTTCTATTGAAATTTCTTATTTGTTTTATTTTATATGATTCTTATGTGTTTACCATCTATCTATTGGTATTGGATTCGTTCATGATCTCTTTGCTATTTAATCTGTCTTCATCTATTAAATTTCTTAATCTGCTGTTATTAACGTTAAAATTCCATTTGTATTGAGGATTATTTATTTCTATTTTGAATTAATCACCATTGCATTTTATGTAATTTTTCTTTGTGATGTCGTGCTAGGAATTGCTATACATTGTACCATTAGATGTAGTGTGTTATTTCTTGCTTACCATCCATCTTTTGAATTCTTATTTTCTTTGCAATAAGCTGTCCATCTATTAAATTTCCATTATTTATTTTTCTGTTATGCTATTTTCCATGTCTTATTTGAATGTATTATTTGCTTTGTGGGCCTTAACCTGCATGCTTTGTATATTTGCCTTAGTTCTCTCTGTTTTACTTCCATCTACTTATGTATTGATTTTTATTTTTTCTGAGCTTCCTATCTCAGTCTTTTGTAATTTAAAGAATGTAGCGTTTATCTTCTTGTGAATGGGCATATCCATCATATTAATTCTTTGTATACATCTGTATGGTTGTATGGCAGAGGATAAGTTAATCGCAGAAAAAGATATAACTCGTGGTCTCACTGGGTAGTAGTGAGGTCGTCACATTATGGCGTGTTATAGTTTTGCTGACCTGTGTATTTAGGTTGCTAATACGCTTTATTGGTGTATGACAATACTTGACTATTTTGCTGTGCTTGTGTTTTTAGGTTGTGCTAGTCTTCAATTGTGATTACTGCTATCCATGTGATATTGCTGCCTGTTTAGAGTGATTTGCATCTTATATTGTTTGTAATGTATGCACCACATAGCATATTGGTCGATTGCCTAGTTTTATATTGGATGCGTGAGTCTATTGTTTGATCTTTGAGATTGTGTATATTCTGGTGTGCCTGTTTTAGGTAATTGTCATAGTGATTCTACTTTGTTTAGGCTGCACACCGGATATAATGACTATGGGGACCTGATTTTCAGGAATGTGTTAGCTCGACTTTGTATTTGCAAACATGATATTGCATGACTGTTTCTAGAGTGCAAGTTCCTGTTTTTGTAATTTGCAGATATTGCTTTGTACTGGTTCATGTATGTGCAAACGCAGATATCTAGTTTTATATCACAGATATTGCTTGTGGGTTGTTGGTTTTAAGATGCAGTTCACTGTGTTGCAACGTATTGCTGCTGTTTTTCAGCTGCAATCTCATTGTTATGCAACACTGAGTATTTGTGGTGCTGTTTATAGTGTGACATATGGCACTGTTTTTCAACTACGAGATATCTGCATGTTTAGATATGTCAAGCTCACTGTGTTTGCGCGCACTCAATGTGTGTGTGTTTTATAGGATTGCATCTCCTTGTATATTGTGCACCCGATATGATGCTGTTTTATGTTGTGCAGCACATATGTTGTCTGAGTTATCGATATTGGTGTTCTCGTGTTGTAGATGGGCTAAGTATCACCTTACTGTATTGTCTACTACGAGTATTGATCGCTGTTTTTAGATGCAATTGCTCACTGTTTGGCAACACGATATTGTGCTGTTTTAGGTGCAAGCTCATGTTTTCACGCGATCTTGGCCGCCTGCTTGTTTTAGTTGGTGCAAATTCTTACTGTATGCAAACTTACTGATATTTATTTGCTGGCTGTGTATATTAGGGAGTTGCAAGCTGATTTCTTAGTTTTCAACACATGATTTGTCTGCACTTGTTTAGAATGGCTATTGATTTGGTGCACTCTTAGTGGTGCTCAGATATTGATTTAGTGTGTTTCTGTGCTGATTTGTAGTCGCGAGAGTGACTGCACTTTGTTGTGTGCTCAACGATATTGCTGCCTGAGATTTAATGATGTGCAAGCTCTGGACTATCTTGCGTGCGTTGATATTGCTGCCTGTTTTTTCATTACAAAATTTTTTCTTAGTTTATTTTTTATACATTTTGTATTTTCTCTGATGTCGTTCTTTGAACGAAACTTCTTTTAGTTCCTTTGAACGAAGAAATAAACATTTTTCATTTTGTTGTATTTTGAGCCTTTTGTCGAAAATTTCCTTTGACTGCGAGTGAGCTAATATTACTTGAAAGTAAACGGGAAAATTTGCGAAAGTGGAAACGGTACGGTGATGAATATGTTGTGTGTATGTTCGCAATATGGAATGATTGTATTGAACAGGTGGAGAAACCGTGTATTTAAGATAAATCTGTTATGAAGAAGGTCATTAGAGTACTAGCATCTATTAAGTCGGTGTTTGATGGGAATTATTTGTCAATCTGAAGTCCTTTTTCCGTGCGTTATATATAGTTTCTTGTTAGACAGAGGACTAAAGATTGATTTTTCGTGATTAATAAGTCTTTGAATTAAGTAGATTTGGGAGAGAGAATTGACAATAAGAGAGTCCAGCAATATTAGGCAGGCAAAGGGAGCTTGAGGTTAGCAGACTTTGAGGTGCGTAAGTTCATAAAAAACGACATGAAACGAACAATCCAGTAGACATTGCCTCGGTGTTTGTACGGAGTTGTGTTAGAAGACATTACTCTTTAGAAAATTACTTACGAGGAAGGTAAGTAAAAAAACATTGTGTTCCCAGGAAATACTTTATACTAATATGGTTTTTTTTAATGTTTGTTTTTCTTACTTTGTCTATGCATTTTATAATGTATTTCTTTTCTTCGTTATCTTATATTTTGTATTTTTCTTTTTGTGTATGGTTGTTTTAATTGGATTTAATTTTGTGTTATTTACGCTTTATTATACTTCCTACACTTGGTTATGGTACTCGTATGATAGTTGGAGTGGAGGTTTCGCTAAAGATGGTAGACAGTTTATGTCTTAGATATAGTGATGTCATTTTTAGATTGTGTGTTTATATCGAACTCGCTAACGCCATTGGATGAGTTTGACTTATATATTCTTTTTTTATTATTGTAAATAGTTATCGCTGACGTGCATTGAGCAGGAATCGGTATTTTAATTTAAGAATATTATGGTGTTGGTTAATCTTTAACTCTATATTGAAATTATTCACTATTTTATTCTGCGGTAATGACGTAATTTCTAACTGTGTGGACTTTAACAACTGAACATTTCCAAAAGAATTGTATACATTACGTTTCATTTAACAAACCTCCCAATTGATCATCGGGTTATTCAAAGATTATTCAATTGTGTTCTTATGTGAGCAAGTGTTAGTTTCTTTGTACTTAAGGATTTGTATTACTATTATTAAATTTATTGAACTTTCGTATGTTCATTTAAGTTAAATAATTTGTACAAGTGCGCGATAATAGTTAATATTAAATATGATCCTAATCTGTTATAATAATTCTACTGTGTTATGCTGATCAAACTAATCCATTACGTAAATATATTATACTAAAATATCTCCACTCAAAATTTATAATGTGCGAGAGAGGACAATATTTGTGACAAGTATTCTGTTTTGCAAACTCGTGGAATTTTATTAATTGCTTTGGTAGTATTCATGATTATAATAGTACTAAAACATTTCCTCTCTTTTACTTAACACTTCGTTTGGCATCTGCGGTTTATATTGTTCATGTGATGATTTGTTAGGTCTTCCTGGTGGTACTCGGCTTGTTAATTGTAGAATGATAGTATATCCGACGAGTTTTCGCGCTTCCGTACGTGTGGTGGAGTGAGCTTCATTCAGGTGAAAAATAGGACTTTATGTGTATTTCTACGATCTCGAATTGCGCGCTCTAAAAACTTGTTCTTGTTCTGTCGATTATTCTTCTCCGTTTTGTTAATCATTCGTACATAACACGCAGTTTTTATTTTAGCGGGTCTGCACGGAAGACTGATATTTCATTTGCTATACTTGATTCTTGTGTTAGTGCATTGTCTTTGATATAAGATATATTTACTTTCGTCACTTCTTTGTGTGACACAGTTTTAATAATTATTTACTTTATATGTAAAGAAGTGAGTCAGTTATTGTCTCTATAGATATTAGAGAGATTCACGTGTAATTCTTGATGTGCAGGTGGAGGTATTTGTTCTATTTTCAAAATAGGAGAGATGATTGATGTGGAAAGAACATATAACGAAAGAAATCAAGTTGAGAAATGCAATACCATGAAACCTGGGATGTGGCCACAGGGTGATGGCGTAGTTTTTAAAGAGTAATATATACTGCGGGATATGAAATTGCAATTATGCTAACATTTGAATGTTCAATAGTGTAATCGTATATGTTATGTTAATTTTAAATTTTAGTGTAAAATGAACTGAGTTTGGTGAATTGTTAGTTAAGGTCAGGGGGGTGTTAACTTAAATGAGGAGAAGTTTGGGATGTCCATGGTATCGCAAGTACTAGATAGTGCTGCGTGCGGACCGGTGCTACGAGTGTATATGACTAACCAATAGGCTTCCAAGGTCTGGGGAGTTAGATCTTATGGATATATTTTTTATTATTTAAATTTATGATAATTTCTGACATTCTTGGTCTATGACAGCAGGAGTACAGTTGTTGATGCTTGTATTAGTGATAGATACAAATGATTGTTATTCGTTGTAAGTTTGTCATTTTTCACATAACGGTTTCGCTGCGGGTTTGATTGTGCTGGTTTTTTCAAGTTTTAGGATATGTAAACGTATAGTAGAACTTTTTTAAAAGCTGTGTTCAGAGAGAACGCTAAGTTGGATTCCGGTCGAGATAAGCTGATAATATGTGCAGAGGTTTATTAAATTTAGTGTGGATGTTAGGTCGGCACGACGTTTCTTGTACAGAGGGTAGATATACCAGATGTTAATCGGATTATGTGGTGTAGCAGTCATTCGCCGGAGTGGTTAATATAAAAGTACGTAGGGCGTGAGATCATTCAAAGTGCCTCAGAATATGGTGTGCGTATGATGCTGTGTTTGTAACGTGTTCGATAGAATAGCGTTAGGGATGCACGAATATTCTCATTTCATTACCATCGATTGATATTGATTTATGATTTACTGTGTTAAATCCTAGCTTATAGAAGATAGATATTAATCAATATAATACACAAGTTGTTTTGGTTGTATGTTAATGATAGTGGGTAGGGGTTAGTTAGAGAGTAGAAGTCTAATCTCTAAGTATAAGAAATTTAAATTTTCCTAGAACTGATCGTAGTGGCTGACGCATAGAGGCTGGGGAATGTAATTAGAATTATGCCACTCAATTAATGTAGATCTGCTCGTGCTCGCGCAGTCTGCTAGGACGCAGTCGTCACTCGAGAGATTCCCAAATTTTGCCTACTCAATTGAGTCGACGTCTTACTGTTTAAGTATCTATAGTCTCTGGTATAAGGTATCAATATTTTTATTTATTTTATTACTTTTGACATTAATTTTTTCCTTCATTTCCGTGAATCTCTTAAATTATTTTGCGACCCCCACTTTTAGAACCATTGCGCTAGATACATGCGTAGATGCTAAGATTCGTAGCTTCAAAATGCAGCTACGAATGTTTGAAATGTGTGCTTTCTTGCTTATCAATCCAATTTTGCTGAAGTTTTAGGAATATATTTCTTTCATTCCAAATTAAATTGCCATCCTAATCCTCTTGTCCAAACCTAAATTCTAGAACCATTCTCTTCCAATTCTCCACGAAGATGTTTGATACCCTATTTCATATTTATTTTGTGCGCCTAATCCCATCATTTTTTGCGTTTTATTATTTGTGAAATTTAGCTGAGCCTTTATAATACGACACACGGTTAAAATCAGTTGACAGCAAAGGAAAATAGTGCGAGGGAGCCAATAAGGTATAGTTTGGTGTTAAAGTCTTGTCTATTGTCAAATCAGGGTCAAACCTTCATTGGTTTTTTAGTACACTATTTTTCTTGCGCTGTCAAACTAGAGTGTTTTAGGTGTGTGTTTAGAAGTCTTACAATGGAGGGTAATTGAAGCATTGGACAATATATTTCCCGGTAGTAGTAGCACAACTTAGACTAATGAGATTGTATATTTTTTGATATCCTCAGATATCAATAACTTATGAAGTATAAAAGTTTACGTTAACATGGAACAGCCTCACATGTAACGCGCATTTACGCAAGTACATTGGTGATAGAATATTATTTTTTGTCAGAATGTCTTGATACAACACCTAGTATGGAGGAGTGACATTTTACCTCGAAGAGCTATGAGGATTGTGCGAGAGACACTGCGAGGATATCGTGGTAGCATGCAGAATATAGGTGTCGCAAATGTGCTTACAGTATCTGGGTTTTTGTGCAAACTCTGTATTATCAAATGAGTATAGGATTAACTAAAATTACCGCCGTGTTACTGAAGATATTTTTCGGAGGCTAAATCCATTGCTTTTTCTGTGTGTAAATAAAATAGACAATGTCGAAGCTGGCGAGGTCACTCGTGTACTTACAATTCTTTAGCGATTATCTAAGAACTATATTATTTAAAAATGTTACTATTCATGTTCATGTCAATTTTTATCTTCGTCCAGTAGCGTTTCATGCATTTATTCTTGATATGCGCGTGTAGTTAAAGTAAACGTGCAAAAATGTTTTTCCGTGTATAGAAAAAAGTATTTATTGCTATATAGAACTTAAAAAAGTAATAAGCGATAAAGCTTTTTAACTCGCGCATTAAAGAATTTTAATAGATCAAATAAGGCATTAATAATTTTCTCACACTAGGTGTAAACTTATTAAAAACGCTATTATATTTAATTGCCGAGTAATTTTAAGAATTTTACTGACGAGTAAAAAACTATTAGATATAGGACTAAAAGAATTTTTGTCTTTCATACAATTTGTTCACTTTTCCTTACCTATTGAAGTTAATATATTGGAAAAGTATTGTTTACAGCGTAAAAAAAACTGATCCCGAGATTTAATAAGTAATCATCGGTTTCAGAGATTTTTGAAACGTTGAGTGGGTTCTCTGAAATTTGTGTCTCTGTCACGCTTAACTTACGCATAAAATTAATCTTCAGATATAGTCGTGCTGCCCAAAAGATAAAAACAGATGCCAACCATCATTTTATAAAGTAATCAAATATTAAAAAAATCGCATACGGGGTACTTCGGAACTTTTCCTTATCACATCGAATTCGCTCTTCTTGTCCTTTATACTTCGGATTCGCTACGCTCATCCTCTATACTTCAAACTCATTTCGCTCGTCCTCAAATACTAAATACATACGGTTCGTTCTCAGCGGTCACCAATAAAGCACTGACCACGCTCAATGCTGCTTAACTATTTTGATCCAACCAAAATCACGGATATATACTTGCCGTATTGAACAATTGTATTGAATTTTAACTCAATTGGATTATATTTCGATTATTAACAATTTTTATGCTGTCATTATTGCGACTTAATGACGTCATAAAAAATCATTCCGGATAGCACAACTCACCTCTAGCCTAATTTTTGTACAACGTTTTAACTCTTAGCATAATTACACCGGAGATACGATGATAACAGACACACAAACACGCACGTTCAGACAGACAACTTTGTGAAAACCACTTAGGAGGTCTTGATAACTCTCTTTTTTGGTTTTGGATTTTCCTTTAAGCACATTAATTTTCCTACATGCCTTCGGTATAAATAATAGTTATTTATGCCATAAGGCTGAGAAGTGTGTCTTTATGTCACGGCAATTAGATTTACCGACGAGCGAAGCGAGTTGGGAAAAATTGCCAAGACATAAAGACATTCTCAGCCGGATGGCATACACTATTTTTTTTGAGGTAGCAATCATTAAATAAACTGCGCTATATACTTAATTGAAAAAAAAAAACAAACGTCCAATTATTATTAACTCTATATTATCGTCGTCATTAAATTCATCCATAGCTTCACACTTTTACTCAAAAATGTAAAAGCTTTACAAATAAACACACAAAAATTGTCAATTAGAACACCTTTTGAAAACGAAAAAAAATTAGTCTACGAACAAAAACAGAAACAAAATGAACGTTTTTAAAGAAAACTCATGAAGGTTTAACACAGATTGTTTTTTGAACACGCTACATTACAGTAATGGCAGCAACATATGAATTACTTTTACGTCCTAGGAGTTTTTTTACATTCATTATTGTCCTCGGGGGTGAAAAGTACTAAATAACCTCCTATAACAATAATGATTGGCTTCTCATCCTAAAAACGGTCCAATAAAGTGCTCAATTACGTACTACCTCAAAAAAAAAAAAAAAGAAATTAGTGTATTCGTATAAACAAAGCGCTTCTGAATTATTACGTCTATTCTAGTCATCGACTTAACTCGATTCTACAACTTATTCTTTCAGGGTTAAATAGTACGTAATTAATTAAAATTAAAACCGTTAATACGAAAGTTAACTATGACATCATGAGATGAAATTGACAATAATTCTCTGTTCTAATGTCATTGGACCAACTACAGCCTTTAGTATCAATTAGTCTTGTGACTCTACTAAAGGCTCTGTTTTAATTACTTCTTCATTTGTTATTTCTTACTGAAACACTTGTTGAATATTGTAGTTCTATGCTAACTTGTATGCTGTCATAGTTTTACTCTGTGTGGCTTTATTATGTCTTATAATAAAGCCATACGATCTTCTTTATTTTAAAAAATATAATTATTTTGGTGCTTTATATATATATATATATATATATATATATATATATATATATATATATATATTATTATATATATATATATATATATATATATATATAATATATATATATATATATATTATATATATATATATATATATATATATATATATAATATATATTATTTTTAAATAAACTTTATTGATAAAAATATACAACCATCAAAATACATATTTAAAATTAATCAGGTTTATCCCTCCACAGAAGATAAACAAATATCTTGTGCCATGAAGGGAGTAAATATTGGGGATCTAATTTGTTAGTCTAATTCAAAAATATTTATGAAAATATTTACCAATCGCTTTAAAACTCTTTCTTGATGTAGCTAGAATGTATAGTCGCGTTGCTGTACAGAAGCGATAAAAGGCTAGACCTAACAAATTGGGTTCAAGGTACCTCGGAACTTTTCCTTATTACATCGGATTCACTACGCTCATCCCCTCTACTTCAGATTCGATTCGCTCGTCCTCAGACTATACAAGTCGCCAAAAATATACTGCAAAAAGACTTCGCTTTGCTCATTATCAGTTTCTTTCTCAGTAAACATGAATAGTTTCGTCACGTCTAACTCATCAGGGTGCCGACAGAGCCTGAAGTCACTCTGACCTTCAATTAATTCCAAAGAATATAATGGGAAGTACTTACCAGAGACGAGCGGTGCTCTCTTATCGCAATCATGCGGAGTGGGACATGACATTATGTGGAGCCATCAATGATGAGGAATGTCGAATGATAGAACAGTTCCCAGATGTAGCACTGCATTTTGCTTGTTACATTTCCTAGGTGTCTCTCGCACAATTATATTGTGTCAACTATTCATGTTTTGCAAAACTCGGTAGTATCAAATGATATAATATATTTATGTTTTAATTATTAGTACTTTTCTGTTTTAAAATTTTGAATGACGAAACGCGAACTTGTTATATCACATAAACAATAAGGAATATTTAGCACTGACTGTTTAATTTTAAAATAAAAGCAAAATTTCTCTACTCCTGTATGAGTTGAAAATATGAAGAAACACTGAGACATATCTACTCGTGTGATGTGTTTGTAGTTGTTAACAAATCAGAAAAGATGAAAAATAAAGAAAATGATGGAAAGCCGTCGTGTTGCACTCAATGCGATGAGTTCTTTTGTACTAAAATATTACCAGTTTTCATAACAGCAGTTTTTAAAGAAGTGATTATACTGAGTTTGTATTCTTTAAAGCTGAAAATAAAAAAAGCGTAATATTTTTTTTAAAAGTATTTTTTGTTTATACTTTTTTTCCACTAAGGTTACCATTTTTCATTTCTTCGAAGAATTGAAATGTTCATTTATTTTTGGCAGAAGATAAGTTTGCCGAAGTTTAACATTTTTTTTATTTTTCTTATCTTTTACCTTAGGTACATTGAAAAAGCAATTTATTTGATACTACCGAGTTTTGCAAAACATGAGTATAATTGTGCGGGAGAATCTAAATAATGTAACAAACAAAATGCAATGCTACATCTGGGCACTGTTCCATCATTGGATATTCTTTATTATTGATGGCTCAACATAATGTCATGTCCCACTCATTTTCCTAACGCCTAACTCATCTTGGCGCCGAAAGAGCATGAACTTAATCTGATCTTCCTTCAAATTCTGGAGAACATAATGTAAATAGTAGTTAACAGACCATTATATTATGTCAACTATTTAATATTCGATATCCTATAAGGTTAACCTGATAGAATAAAGCTTGTAAAATATGTTCCAAATAAAGTATTATTATTATTACATTATTATTATTTGTAAAATTCGGTAGTATCAAATGATGTTATGTTTTTCTTGCCAAGCATTATGGCGTTTCTAGAGAGTGATTCAAGGAAAAAAATCTCTAGGATAAATAATCTGGAACTACGATGATAACAGTCACACACTCACATTTACACGCACACATAAAGAAACACATACCAGTGTTTTTATTATTCTACTCTATGGTCCTGTAAATCCTATGGCTGAATCACCAGACCAGTGTTTTTATTACTCTACTCTATGGTCCTGTAAATCCTATGACCGAATCACCAGACCAGTGTTTTTATTACTCTACTCTATGGTCCTGTAAAACCTATGACCAAATGGTTCATAAATCTTATGACATAGAAAATCAACAGACCAGTGTTTTTATTGCTCTACTCTATGTCCCTGTGAATCCTATGACCAAGTGGTTCATAAATCTTATGACGTAGAAAATCACCAGACCAGTGTTTTTCTTAGTCTATTCTATGGTTTTTCTTTCTCTCCTTTATATCCTACAACCAAGTGGTTCGTAAATCTTATGACGTAGACAATCCCCAGACCAGTGTTTTTATTACTCTACTCTATGGTCCTGTAAATCCTATGACCAAATGGTTCATTAATCTTTTGACGTAGAAAAATCACCTCTAGGCTCCCGGTCAAAAAAGAAAGTTTGGCTTCTAAATAGACAAGGATTATACACTTAAAAGTAATCTAAACATTAAGTGAGGTCACGTGATGTATTACTCAATATGCATATTTACCCACACATGTTCAGTAGTTATATTTACTTATTCAAGGTAAGGAGTGTTTGCATACCTATGACATGACATCATCTCACACCATGTAAATAAAAATCACATTATATGTCAATCAATAATATTTAGGTAATGATATTTATAAAAAAAAGTATCCAATATTTTGAAATTATATATTATAACCTATCTTTATTTATTCATTAGTATCGTATAATTATGTTTTTGAAAATATTATATACTAATATATATTAAACAAATTAAAATGATTAACTATCACTTAATTTTATTTTAAAAAACAACGTATCACAAGAAAGTTTTATATGCCATGCAATAATATGTTGAAACCCGCAATGCAGTAAAATTTGTACGATTTGTAAAAAATATATTTTATAAATCTATTATAAAATTAACGAAAATATTTGATTAAATATTTGTTTAATTTTTATCGAGTTACATATACATTTTTATGACATTTATTCTCAGCCAATTAAAGATGTTTAATGCCAAGGACTTTACTGAAGACATAGATAAAAAGACTTATTTTGATTTTATATTGGATATTTTGGTGTTATCTAAGAATTTATATGCATTAGGATGTATAAGTTGTGTGATATATTATGTATGAATATTAACAAGCTTTATTAGGCTGAAGTTTAGTTATAAAGCACATAATTTTTGGGTTTTTGGTTAATTATTGCCTTTCTACTCCGGAGTGCAAATAAAGCGACTGAGCAGTCATAGTTTCTACTCCGGAGTGCAATCAAAGAGACCGAGTAGTCATAGTTTCTACTCCGGAGTACTGACAAATTGACTAAGCAGTTATAGTTTCTACTCCGGACCGAAAATTCTGAGTCATAGTGCGATCAAAGAGACCGAGCAGTCATAGTTTCTACTCCGGAGTACTGACAAGGTAACTAAGCAGTCATAGTTTCTACTCCGGAGTGCTGACAAAGTGGCAGCTGTCATAGTTTCTACTCTGGAGTGCTGACAAAAAAATGAGCTGTCGCAGTTTCTACTCCGGAGTGCCGAAAAATTGACTGAGCTGTCATAGTTTCTACTCCGGAGTGCAATCAAAGAGATCGAGCAGTCATAGTTTCTACTCCGGAGTAATGACAAAGTGACTAAGCAGTCATAGTTTCTACTCCGGAGTGCTGACAAAGTGACTAAGCAGTCATAGTTTCTATTCCGGAGTACTGACAAAGTGACTAAGCAGTCATAGTTTCTACTCCGGAGTGCTGACAAAGTGACTAAGCAGGTATAGTTTCTAAGTACTGACAAAGTGACTAAGCAGTCATAGTTTCTACTCCGGAGTGCTGACAAAGTGACTAAGCAGTCATAGTTTCTATTCCGGAGTACTGACAAAGTGACTAAGCAGTCATAGTTTCTACTCCGGAGTACTGACAAAGTGACTAAGCAGTCATAGTTTCTACTCCAGAGTGATGACTAAAAGTTAAAATTGCAAAGTGCAATGTGGTCTTTATGTTTTATTTAATGTTTAAAATTTATAAGAGAAAAGCTTCGTTTCAGCGTCTTTTATAATAAAAGTATTCTAAAGTGAGTATGAAGTTATATGTTGATGCAAAATCATAGCTATGGCAGGCTTTTAAGAGGACTAGATGTTACCTTACTCTCTTGCATATAACCTATTCTTATATAAAAGAAAAAAAATCTCTCCACAAAATAAAACTTTATTGGCAAAGCGCTTTTAACCTAACTAGAGGCCATCATCAGTGCAAAACCGTTGAGATGTTAAAGAAGTAGAGAAGTGAGTCTATGTTTTCTTACTAGACATTAGAGTCAGACTCAAGTTTTGTTTTGTGGAGAGACTTCTTTTCTTTTATTATTTATGATGGACTCCATTCACGCTTATTCTACTTGTATATTCTTATATTCATTAACAACATTGCTCATTTTTAAAAAAATAGAGTTGTGGAGTCCAGATGTACAGAAAAATAAAAAAAAAAACAAGTCACTCCACTGATGTTAAAGTATAATGACTTAGCCAGCTTTCAAACTTAACAGTCCATCATCAGTGCCAGCGAGATGCGAAGAAAGTGTTAAGAAACGGAAGAGATTGAGTCGTCCAACTCGTTGAAATCGATTGAATTCTGATGATGGACTGTTGAGTCTGAAAGCTGGCTCTCTTGTTTTTTTATTTTTTCTTTTTGCTTATTTATTTCGTCTCAGTGTTAAATTTATATTAAACATCTTAAAATTTCTAACCCCTTGACATTTGTAACAACACAAAAATTCAAATCAATTACCTTAATTTCCATCGAGTCTTTGTCTTATCTAAAAAGTTTGATTTTTTTTTAAACTTAGCTAAAAAATTCTTGATCATTTATAGTAACATTCTGTCATTTGTTTTTATTATCTCATTTAAAAAACTTAAGAAAATATGTCTTAACTTAATGTGTAAATAATGTAATTAAATTAATATACATCCAACAATAACAAATAATACGTAATTCTTAAACCAAAAGTTATGTATTGTTAACAATGAAAAAAGCAATTTTAAGATATATACATAACTCTTTTAAGCGTTTGTATTGTTCAGTGTTATCTAGTGACATATTTTAAGGGACAAAATATTACGATAAAATTAATGTAAACTATTTCGAATTCGAAAAATCAATACATTTGACAAGATGTTATCTTGAAAAGTCGAAAGAGTCAAAAGTTTGACAGCAGCATTTAACACATTTTGCACGTACGACGCATTAACGAATTCGTTGTTAAGACTTTTTTCTTTGTTTTTTACCATAAAATTCTTTTAACTTCTCCTCATTTATGCCATAGGTTTATAGGAAAAGCATGGTGTTAGCAAAAAAATCCGAAACCGGGATGAAACCGGCATTATCCGTTTCAGGTGTTTTAAAGGCCTCCTAATATTGTTATGTGAGGATAACTATCGCTCGTCATTCTTTCATAAAGGCGAAGAGATTTTGAAGTTATTATGTTTATTGGTCGGACGATCTCTGCTGTTTAAAGTAGCAAAGCTATTTAGGGAATTAAAAAATTAGCTGCAGCCTTAAAAAGCATTTTATTCATTGCTTCAGCAACAAATACATTCAAAGCATTAAAGGTGTGGTCAAAAATCAAAATATTCTTAAAATGTCCTGTCTTAAATTTATAACATTTAACAAAGACCGTACATTTTATGCGATCTTATATTGTTTAAACTCCTAAATCATCATTAGTCCATTTAGTTATTTTTATTGTCAAATTTTGAATACATTATTTTTGTAATAATTTACATTGAATATAATTCTACTTTCGTCTAGCCTTTTGCTTTTTTCACATTGTTTATTTGGGGTTTTATTAAGATTGCATTAAAACTTAGCATCAACGATGAGGAAACACTCGGGAAGTGGTTTTTAGCGAATTTTCATCATGAAAATGTCGCTTATGAGATTGTATGAATGACAGGAATTCAGGGGGTACCTGTCAGGGAACTTGGGTTCGGATCCTGGTGAGGAAGATGATTTTTTATCGTTTACATTATATAAGCTTATAATTACAAAATAATTCTGGCAAAGTGGGACGAATTTCCTTTGGAATGCGTGTTTCCGCGCTTAAAGATCCATTTATTGTTAAAGGTTCTGGTTTCTGCTTCATGACTTGGGCAGTTACACATTTATCAAGCACTACTCGTACCTCAATTTTCTGTATTTTTCACAGGAAATGCGCAAAAGCTTTTAAAGATAAACACTAACTGAGCTTTAAACTATAGCAAAGAATGTGCACTACCAATTTTAGAGGGATAGTTTTGTATAACCAACTGGATAAACTAGCAGGATATGCGCAATACCGGAACCTTAAGCAAGAAATGTTCTTGCTCCATTCATTTCTATTCCCATATTCGGCAATTTTTAAGCACGGAAACACGCATTCCATAGAGAACTATCCCCACCTGATAAAATCTCGAAGGCTCTAGGTCGACAATACCAAGTAACTTTTGTATATATGTGTATACATCTACAAGAAAATTGGCTAGATACATGGCAAAACGCCATGCAATAATAAATATGAACACATAAAAAATTGAGCGTCATAAGCCCGTGAGGAGTGGCGATAAAAATTTGCTAAATACGCGGCAAATCAAAACAAAACAATGTGACTGAGTAGCGGCGACGGGCCGAACGCCCGTATTTTATGTTTCAACATAGCACACATCAACGCTAGTGGCTAGTGCTCCTTCTATGTGTAGAATTATTTCATATTTAGACCAACGGTTCTTTTATATTGTAACCAATAAAGATTTTAACTTTGTTCTATTAATTATGCTTATAGAGATTACTCATAGGATGAGAAGTAATAAATAATTGAAATAATCTATGAAATAAAGTATTACCTCACTACTAAAGAAGTTTAGAAATATTACAAAATTCATTCTGGCTTTTGTTTTTTTGAAATATTAACGAATAACAAATCCATCAATAAACAATAGATGACATGTCTTGTTGTGTTTGGATTACCTTTAGGGCGAATGAGGTGTACCACAAGGTACTAAAACCTCCCCGATATTAGTGGTGCTTGAAAAATTGCTTTTCTTTGTTAGGTTTTGTGTTTATTATTTCTATAAGAATAGGTATTGTTAAAATTGGTACAATACAAGTAAAAAGGTACCAAAAAAGTACAAAAGTTATATAAAAGGTATGAATGTAATAATACAAGGGGTCTTAAGATCTTGTCTTAAGAGAGGGGTCTTGTTTTTAAAGTCTTTATTAAATAAGACATATCAATATGTAGCCTATTGATTTATTATATTAAATGCTTTTTGGTTTCGAAACCAAAATGCCATTTGTCAAATGGAACAAGTTGTTAGGGCGTTTTATTTGTTTATTGATGTAAACAAAAACCGCTCAGAAAACTTTGATCGGTGTAACATTAAGTGGATTCGGGTTCATTATTGGCATTTATATAGTTATATGAATAAACAAAACGTCAAATATTAAATAAGGTTTGATATTGTATGGATTTAATTTCTTTTATATATCCATGATAACATTTTAGTCAGCCACCTATGTGGTTAAAGTTTTAGTGGATTTTAAAATCATCAGTAAAGTAAAGTAAAGTAGAGTCAAGAAGTCCATTAATTAAGCTATCAAATATTTCTGTTTTACAAATTTATACATTTTTTCGGCAGAAATTAGCCAAAGTTTGTGACCAAAATTTATCAATCTTCTCTTCCTCTAAGACTTGGTTTTTAAAGCAACGTCTGTTTTCGTATCGTTTGTGATGTGGTTAGTTTCACACATGGCAGTTTGTTTTTCTTAGTACCCGTATGATCTCTTACAATAGCAATAATTCTTGATTTCCATGTATACGAGAAATAGTAAAAATTAAAAGAACCCAAAAATTATTTTTATTGCTTCATTTTTGCCCTTTGATGTATTATAAATTTACATTTATGACATCGTCAAATATGATGCGGGTATTACTCAGCAAATAACCAGCATTAATACCAACTATACCTTAAATGCTTTTAATGGATGTACAAATCTTCTTTTTGTTTATTGTCAAGAATAAGCTGCTAAAACCGGAAATAATTTAATTATCTTCAGAGGGCTCGTCGTGCTCATTGAGACTAGAAGTTAATCACTGATATAACTTTACTAGTTGAGAGCTCGTGTGTTGCCCCGCATGCTGATGATGGCGTTATGCCGAAACCGGTCCAGGGATATTCATATCCAACAGCAAGTATTGACGGTAGCTGATTCTTCTATTAATAATTTCATTATAGGTTTTACTTTTTATATACTGCCGAAACAACCCTTGAATTAAATAAAAATCTTTCGATATCGAAATGAAATTGTTTGAAGTTATGTATAACCTTTCGTACTTAATAAATAGTTTAAAACCATTGATTTTATATAGACAGGCCGTTGTTTCGGCCTTTCTATGTGTAATTCATGAAGCAAGTATCTATGTCTATGAACTTATATATAAGTTCATATATATACTGACTCAGAAGTATGTATAAGTATACTGCATAATATACTGTATAAAAGTATACTGTAAGTATATATAAGTATACCGACTCAGAAGTATTCATAAGTATGTATCAGTATATATAACTTTTGTCTAAAAATTCCTTCCCGTCGTTTCGCCGACGATGCAAAATTGATTGATTGTATATTATTGTAAAAAAGATGTATAAACTTGTTTACATTACACGCACTGTGCTGAAACTTGGATATGTTATATTGCAATACTTTTTCTCTTTTTATTAAATATGGAAAAAATAATAGTCCCTTATAAAGTTAGTATGACATAATATTCAATCCAATTTAATACCTTCAGTATTTATAGTTGATTTAATATGTTAATACTTAATTTCTCAATAATTTTATTTCCATTTTTCAAGTATCATATGGGTATTTTGCATATGCAGCAGATGTAATATGTTTAAATCATTTACATATTATATTTTTATATATTTACTAAAAGTTAAGACTGATATTACTAATGATAAATTATACATTACATTTACTGTATAGCCGCTTCTGTGGCCGAAGTCATATTTATACTGATCTTTGACACCACGGAGGTATGGGGTTCGCATCCCAGGTTACGCTCTCAGTTTGTATAAGATTTTGTCTAATAAATTATCGCCAATTTTAGACTATGCATTGAGCGTAACGGTTGCCACTATCATAGGTCCGAAACCAGACAAATCTTGTAGGAGGTGCGAAACCAATTTCAAACGGGGTTTGACATTGGTATTTAAAAAAGGGTTTTTAGTTTATAAAAGTGATTATAATTGAAAATTAAGAAGTATTAGTGCCAAGTAATTAATTATTAAGTACAGTATAAGATGTAACTGTATTATGCAAAATGTGTCGAAACATAATCAATTTAAAAAATTTGGTACCGTCAATACTTGTCCCTGATGAGTATCCTTTTTACTTTTCCTCATTTATACCATAGGTATATAGGAAAAGTATTGTGTTTGCAAAAACAATCACAAACGGGGATGAAACCGGAATTAAATTATCCGTTTCAGGCGTTTTTAAGGGCTCCTGAGTGGTTTTCGCAAAGTTGTTTGTCTGTATGTGAGAGTGTGTCTGTTATCATCGTAGCGCCCAGTGTATTTATGCTAGAGAGTTGAAATTTTATACAAAAATCAGACTACCGCTGTAGTTGTGCTATTCGGAAAATATTTTTTTATGACGTCATTAACCAGCAAAAATGACTTAGAGAAAATTTCGGAAAATCATTAAACGCAGAAAAATGATGCGATCAGATTGAGATTTGGCACGCATGTTGTTATGTATAAGACTAATTATATGTGCCAAGTTTCATCTCATTATCAGCATCAGTTTAATTTTTTATCAATTGACTTGTGTACGTTTTTAAAAAATTGTAAATCATCAGGAAGTGATTTGATTAAGTTTAAATTTGGAAAAGTGTATACCTTTACTTAGTAAATAAGTACGCTAAGTTCTGTTTTAATTTCGTTTCAAGTATATCTATGATTTTTGTTGGATCATAAAGATTAAGCAGATTAAGGCGTGGTCAGTGCTGTATGGGTGACTGTTGAGTATGATACGGATGCATTTACTATCTGAGCACGAGCGAAGCGAGTTCATATACATACTGCAGTATAATATGGCGAATTGTATATTCTGAGGACGAGCGAAGCGAGTTCGAAGCAGGGAGGATAAG
This sequence comes from Microvelia longipes, assembly GCA_018340805.1. Classification (NCBI taxonomy): domain Eukaryota; kingdom Metazoa; phylum Arthropoda; class Insecta; order Hemiptera; family Veliidae; genus Microvelia; species Microvelia longipes. Next base: position 18,074,151 of record JACMZG010001859.1, read on the forward strand.
CGTAGCAAATCCGATGTGATGAGGAAAAGTTCCGAATTTTGAATTTGCTTTTCCTTTTTTGATTGCTCCATATCTTATTTTTTGTAAAACATTCAAATTAAGGTTACATACTCAGCCTTGAAGTAAACATGAGTCCGTCATCTCTTGAAATGTCGTCTCTTGGTGTTTAAAACCTTAAGTTTTACTCCTTGGTTAAACATCTAAAGATGGATATCAATCTCAGATCTATCCAGAGCTTGAATCTGGATTTTTGGGACATCATAATTATTCTTGGATACTTGAAGTAAATTATTCGCACTTTTTCTGTTTGCAGAGTGTCCAGTGGTCTGAGCTATTTCGTTAGTGATGCTCTATATGCTCCACCAGATCAGTTGGAGAACACCAAATCCATCACTCTTGAAGTTATCACTCTCGGAAAACAAATAATAAACCAGGTAATTAATTGTTTTCACTTTCTATACTCAATCCACGAAGATTAGACGAGGTAAATTTGTGCAAAAACACCTAGGAATGTATCAAGAAATATGATATACGTATATAAGCTGGACTAATATATAACTAACTTTTTGGTTAGTTGGACTAATAATATATAACTCTTAACTTTTTATTTACCTATCAATTCTTTACCCTATTTATTTATATATCAAGAATTTGTTAAATATTCGTAGTCTTCTTAGGAAGAATTAAGCCCTCCTTGCCCTATATGTCACATACGTGACTCGATGTATAAAAAATTACGTTTTGCTTTCATCACACCAGCTTGAGTTGGTTGACTCATACACTGATTAAAAAGGCTGAACCACTGCCGAGCTCTCGTATTTAAAGCTCCTTTTTTTTAATCAGCTAAATCCAAAATTTAGTGAAATTGTCAATAGTATTTTCGTCAAGAATACTATATTTGACTTACACATAATTCAATATAATTTTATCTGATTTATTTATACATATAAATATTCGTCCTACACATTATTATATTAAGATTTCCGATATTTTATTCAATTTCGTCCGCTATGTATCCAAATTATAATTTAGCAATGATACAAACAAAGAATAATAATGGAATTCATAAGATAAAAAAAATCTTGTAATTCACAGACGGAGTTAAGAAACATTTACAAATTGAACTATTGTATGCAAAACATTACGGGTTGGATATTCTTTTAAGCATTATGAGAAATGGCATTTTTGTGACTTTAAGAAATGATGATTTTGGATTAGAAGTAATAAGAACAGAGTGTTCAAGAACACCCAACTAATAGAATTAAAAACAATTAATATATTGTCTACCACAACAGTATAAAATACGGGCCTTCGGCCCGTAGCCGCTAAACGGCCTCGGCCCGCCGGGCCGCTTCGCGGCCACATTGTTGTTGTTTTGTATTATCTATGGCTTCATTATCGTTTCTTGTTACATGGCATTTTGCCACGTATTTAGCGAATTTTCACAGGCCCGCTTCGCGGGCCTGAGAGGCTTTCTCACAAATTTGATTTTATTAATCCTCTATTATTAATAGTAAGCAATAATATTACAGTTAACAAGCAATATAAGAAAATAATAAGTATATTTAAATACATAACTAATACGTTTTTTATAGAGGTATATAGAATACCAGGAAAAAATCCACACGTTGCAACTGTTGAAGTAACCTTGTATAAAGAGTAAGAAAAGATTATAGTTTCATCTTTCATCAGCTTTAGTTATCGTTCACTATACAAAAGGGTATAAACTCTTACTTACATTTATGATTGTTTATAGAATTAAAGAAAGATGTCAAATTTTTTTTGTAAACAAATTGTTTATTTGAGTAAAATCTTAAGGTTGAAAAAAATTTATTCATGATTATTTAAAAAAAAAAAAATACCATTTGCGTCACTTAGGATTGTCCGATTGAGCTGAAACTGGTCGCATTCGTTTTAGAATAACTTTGACCATATAAAGACTACTTCGATGTTCTTCCTCTTTACGGGTCTGCTTAGCTCGGCGTGGTTCAGTGGAAGCCATTTTTGCCCTGTCTCTCTGGGACAGTAGGCTTACCATGATGGAGCAAGAGGTAGAGGTCTCTCTTTTATACTATATCCCCACCCTCTAACACTACTGAACCCAACAAATATCGTACGAGTCTTTGACCTAGACGTATACATATATACAAGATTATATATATATGTATACCGATTGCGCCATTTGTGATGGTTCGATTGAGCTGAAATTGGTCTTAATCGATTCAGCTAGCCGTCTACCTAAATACTAGATACCTTGTTTTAAAGCCATTTTAAGTTTCAAAAAATTTTTTTTTTCATGACGTCATAACTTTGGTTGATGACGTCATAATGTTTTTATAAACAATAGGCCTCGTAACCTCTTCAACATCTCGCGATTTGCAAAGTTTCGTTTCAATTTGAGAACGCCTTCGAGAGTTATTGTTCGCCATACGAAAGGGTAGAAACTCTTACATACATATATATATATATATATACATATATATATATATATATATATATATATATATATATATACATATATAAATAAACTTTTTTCGGACATATATTTTTGTTATCAGGAAGCCAATAGGAACCGATTCCGCTCACTCCCACCCTCAACTTTCGTCATCCGAACAACCTCATAAGCGTCATTTTCATTATGAAAATTCGCTAAAAATGATAACTGACCGGTTCCGACTTTACGTCGTCATCAGATACAGTCTGTAAACACCTCTGATGATGACATGAAGTCGAAACCGGTCAGTCATTATTTTTTTATCCTGGCAAAAGAGGTCATATCAAAAAATATTTTTTGGTTTAAAGTATGGGCACAACTAGGGGATGAAATGGGCTTGGCCTTGCATGAGACAATTTTATCCGACATGGGAAAACTTAAATTATGGATGAATGGGATAGTGGCTAGAGTCCAGGTAACAGAACGTAATCAAGCTTTAATTAAATCTCAGAATGCTCAATTTCACAATCTTTACTATCCTCTGATTGCAAATAGAAAAGTACCTGATTTTTTAAAATACCTAAACAATAGAAATGTTGCAAGCTGGGTGATTAAGGCTAGAGGACAACTGTTACGACTGAACTTTAGCCATGGCAGGATGGTTCACAGGTGTTCAGCATGTAATATGGGTGTAATAGAAGACAATTATTAGCGAATTTTCATTATGAAAATGACGCTTATGAGGTTGTTCGGATGACGGAAGTTGAGGGTGGGAGTGAGCGGAATCGGTTCCTATTGACTTCCTGATAACAAAAATATATGTCCGAAAAAAGTTTATATATATATGTATATATATATATATATATATATATATATATATATATATATATGTATGTAAGAGTTTCTACCCTTTCGTATGGCGAACGATAACTCTCGAAGGCGTTCTCAAATTGAAACGAAACTTTGCAAATCGCGAGATGTCGAGGAGGTTACGAGGCCTATTGTTTATAAAAACATTATGACGTCATCAACCAAAGTTATGACGTCATGAAAAAAAAATTTTTTGAAACTTAAAATGGCTATAAAACAAGGTATTTTCGTGTTTAGGTAGACGGCTAGCTGAATCGATTAAGACCGATTTCAGCTCAATCGAACCATCACAAATGGCGCAAACATATATATATAATCTTGTATATATGTATACGTCTAGGTCAAAGACTCGTACGATATCTGTTGGGTTCAGTAGTGTTAGAGGGTGGTGATATAGTATAAAAGAGGGGCCTCTAACTCTAGCTCCATCCTGGTAAGCCTACTGTCCCAGAGAGACAGGACAAAAAATGGCTTCCACTAAACCACGCCGAGCTAAGCAGGCCCGTAAAGCGGAAGAACCTCGAAGTAGTCTTTATAAGGTCGAAGTCATTCTAAAACGATTGCGACCAGTTTCAGCTCAGTCAGGCAATCTTAAGTGACGGAAACGGCATTTTTTTTATTTAAAACTAAAATCATGAATATATTTTTGGTTTATAATTGTCGCGGCCGCCGCTAGGTTTATTTTTATCTATATTTGTTTTTTTTTTTGTAATGTTTTTGTTTTGGACAACACTGTCAGGAAAGAATTATGTTTGACGTATTTTATTCTAGTTTTTCGATTCGTTTCAAGATTTATTAGTTTAGACGGTAAAATATTCTTTTACGGGTTCTAACCAGGGTTCAAATGGGTTTTTTACGGGTTCTTGTTCGATTATTGTTCGCGAAAACGGGACGTTTTATGTTACAGTTGTTCCTTCTTCGTATCGATACTTATATCAATAAAACTCTGTGAAAGTTAAAGCTGTCTGACTTTAAATTTGTGTAGCTAGAATGAATTTCGTGACGATTGTTGCGCGATTAATTAATTTTAATATTATAGCATACTATTAATAATAGAGTATGAATAAAATCTCAATTAGCAAAATCAAATTTGTGAGAAAGCCTCTCAGGCCCGCGAAGCGGGCCTGTGTGGAAAGGCTGTGAAAATTCGCTAGATACATGGCAAAATGCCATGTAACAACAACACATAATACAAACCAACAACAATGTGGCCGCGAAGCGGCCACAGGGAGGCCCCCGGGCCGCGAAGCGGCCCGGTGGGCCGACGCCGTGGAGCGGACGAGGCGCGAAGCGCCGAGGCCGCGTATCGGCTACGGGCCGAAGGCCCGTATCATTTTATTGGTGTTTGCCCAGTTATGGGGGAGTTTCGATGGAAGTTCTTCGGAAAGTCTCCCATTACTAGAAAAGAATATTTTTCCTTTTTGCAGGTTAAAACAAAGGAAGATTGTTACAATGTAGCATCATATATAAAAACTATATGGACTTACAGAGCATATTTAATATCACACTTTAATTATGACTAAGGGCTTTATTTTGCACTCTTTTCTCCACTCACAAATATGTGTGTGAATATTTATGTGCACCCACACATGAATGTGCTTATGCAGGCTGCATTAGTGTGTATGTTTGTATGCATGTGTGTGGATATGTAAAAGTGTGAACATGTATATGTGTGTATGTATATATGTATGTATGTATGTATATGTGTGTGTGCATATACAATAAACGAAAAAAAAAAAAAAAAAATCAGTTATTTAAGTAACCCTCCTCCTAACGATCCAAAGAAGGATCCTGGAGTAGGCTTCAATGCATTTATTTCTGTATATTTTTATGCTTATTTTTCAATAAAGTCATTTTTTCTTTCTTTTCTTTCTTTCTTATTTTTTTATACCATTGTGGTTGACAATATATTAACTGTTTTTAATTCTAGTGTGTTTTTTAATTAAACATCATGTTGGGTCTATACCACAAAATCTCCGTCAAAACTACTAATGATTTGACACTCAACGGTTTGCAGCGATAGTAACTGAGTCCTTTGAAATTCTGATTTTATTTCATGACACTAAGGAAAGTCTAATAATTAAAGATATAGAAATATTAAGTATCTCGAAAAGTAAGCGCTTATCCCGATGAGCGCTTTTCACACATCCATATGGATGTTGTAGGTCCGTCGCCCCAATCATGCGGTTTTAGGTACTGCCTGACTATCATCGATAGGTTTACTATAGATGGCCGGAGGCAATCCCTGTGGCAGACATTAAAGCCCAAACGATAGCCAGAGCTTTTCATTTTAATTGGATTAATCGATTTGTCGTTCTATTGAAATGCGAACTTTCGCTGATAACAATTCATTTCTGGCTTATTTTTCGAGATACTTAATAACTTGAGCAATACGACATGCATTTTGTTTTATCAACCGTATAGTAGGTTTTTACCATGGTTTCCAAAGGAACTTCGCTTAAAAAATCGCTTACTAGTTTAGGGTTATAAAAACATACTATACTGACTTTCCTTAGTGTCATGAAATAAAATCAGAATTTCAAAGGACTCAGTTACTATCGCTGCAAACCGTTGAGTGTCAAATCATTAGTAGTTTTGACGGAGATTTTGTGGTATAGACCCAACATGATGTTTAATTAAAAAACACACTAGAATTAATAACAGTTAATATATTGTCAACCACAATGGTATAAAAAATAAGAAAGAAAGAAAAGAAAGAAAAAATGACTTTATTGAAAAATAAGCATAAAAATATACAGAAATAAATGCATTGAAGCCTACTCCAGGATCCTTCTTTGGATCGTTAGGAGGAGGGTTACTTAAATAACTGATTTTTTTTTTTTTTTTTCGTTTATTGTATATGCACACACACATATACATACATACATACATATATATACATACACACATATACATGTTCACACTTTTACATATCCACACACATGCATACAAACATATACACACTAATGCAGCCTGCATAAGCACATTCATGTGTGGGTGCACATAAATATTCACACACATATTTTGTGAGTGGAGAAAAGAGTGCAAAATAAAGCCCTTAGTCATAATTAAAGTGTGATATTAAATATGCTCTGTAAGTCCATATAGTTTTTATATATGATGCTACATTGTAACAATCTTCCTTTGTTTTAACCTGCAAAAAGGAAAAATATTCTTCTCTAGTAATGGGAGACTTTCCGAAGAACTTCCATCGAAACTCCCCCATAACTGGGCAAACACCAATAAAATGATAATTGTCTTCTATTACACCCATATTACATGCTGAACACCTGTGAACCATCCAGCCATGGCTAAAGTTCAGTCGTAACAGTTGTCCTCTGTTTTTTAATTAAACATCATGTTGGGTCTATACCACAAAATCTCCGTCAAAACTACTAATGATTTGACACTTAACGGTTTGCAGCGATAGTAACTGAGTCCTTTGAAATTCTGATTTTATTTCATGACACTAAGGAAAGTCAGTATAGTATGTTTTTATAACCCTAAACTAGTAAGCGATTTTTTAAGCGAAGTTCCTTTGGAAACCATGGTAAAACCTACTATACGGTTGATAAAACAAAATGCATGTCGTATTGCTCAAGTTATTAAGTATCTCGAAAAATAAGCCAGAAATGAATTGTTATCAGCGAAAGTTCGCATTTCAAAGAACGACAAATCGATTAATCCAATTAAAATGAAAAGCTCTGGCTATCGTTTGGGCTTTAATGTCTGCCACAGGGATTGCCTCCGGCCATCTATAGTAAACCTATCGATGATAGTCAGGCAGTACCTAAAACCGCATGATTGGGGCGACGGACCTACAACATCCATATGGATGTGTGAAAAGCGCTCATCGGGATAAGCGCTTACTTTTCGAGATACTTAATAACTTGAGCAATACGACATGCATTTTGTTTTATCAACCGTATAGTAGGTTTTTACCATGGTTTCCAAAGGAACTTCGCTTAAAAAAATTCGCTTATTAATTTAGGGTTATAAAAACATACTATACTGACTTTCGATAGTGTCATGAAATAAAAATCAGGATTTCAAAGGACTCAGTAACTATCGCTGCAAACCGTTGAGTGTCAAATCATTAGTAGTTTTGACGGAGATTTTGTGGTATAGACTTAACATGATGTTTAATTAAAAAAAGGAAAATCGACTTTGGCCTTTTGGGCAAGCGGAACAATTTTTGGCCCAAAGTTGGCAGTCTTTTTTAATATCAGGTACGCTTTAATATCAAACAAAGCGTTTTCTGATTAGATTCACCGTAGCTTCAGGACTAGGGTGCGATAAATTATGCAGGGCATTAAATATTTTTTTTTCTAAAATTATCAGGTTCGTAGGGGTGAGGTTGTTGACTCTTTACGTCACAAATAATTTCTGTTTTGTATCTGGTAAAGCGATGCTCTTAAGTTGTAAAGACGTTTTTGAGTTTAAAAGAGTCTGTATTCTTTATCCTCAGACTGAGCTTTACCTAGCTCCTCATAATCAACCACAAAGTGGAATGAAATAGTTTCTATTCTGAAATAAGGGTCCTTTAATATGACGTAGGTCTGTGCTAAATTGTCCAATGAAATCTAACTGTCTCACTTGTCCAGGAGAGACTTTATTAGACTTTTGCTGAAATGCAAACTTTATAGGATTTTGATCATAAAAAATAATAAATCGTACTAATTTTGGAAGTACTTATTTGTCCGCCCCTGTATCTACCAAGAATTGTAAGCCAGAGGTTTTATCATGAACAAACTGGCGACATTTAGAGTTTTGGCCTAAGTCGCTTGTCGCCCCCAGCGACAGGCACGTGAGTTTTTCGAATCAGCAATTATACCGCCAAACTTGCAAGGGGGGTTAAACTTCCTAGCCAGTTTTCCAAATTTTTTATGAAAATAACATATGGTAGAAGGTTTTGATAAAACTTTGTGAATTTTTGTTTTTAAACTCGAAAAAAACAAAAATTTTTCTATTTCTGATTTTAATTCAGAAATAGTATTGTTCAGATCAGTTGTATTTACAGATTGCATCTCGTTGGGAGTGTTTGATAAATCACTGTTATTATTGTTTACAGAAATCATATTGTCAGCAATATTTGCTAACTCGTCATGTTCGTATTTCATTGCTGTCAACACCATTCTTATGTTACCGGGAAGATTTTTTAACCAAACATGTTTCAATATTTTGTTGTCAATTTCTAAAGGAGCTAACGATTTTAAATATCCTAAAAATTGGGATGGTTTACGATCTCCTAGGCTAACATGGCTAAACAATTCATTTTTTTCTTCTTCAGATTTGCCGAATTAAACGTTCTTTAATAGTTTCATACTTATTATGTAATGGTGGATTGTTAACTACATCACTAATCTGGGTGATTATGTCAGTTGGCACTGACCCTAAAACGAAGGCGTACCTAGATTGGACGGAAACAATCCCGGTTGCAGTCAATAAAGCTTCCATTTGAGCAAACCAAAGCGCCGGATTTTCTTGGTAGAAGAGTAGTGGACAAAAAAACTACTCGGGAGGGTTGAGCTTAAATGATTAGGTTGTACAGTGTTTGCTGTTGTTCGTGGTGCGGCTGTTGTTCCTACTGCTGTCGAAGTTCCTGTTTCTTTCTTTGGTGGCATTTCTACGTCGGGGCCACTAATGTGCAAGTACTTAGATTGAAGAAATACGAATAATTATATTTTTGACAACTCACAAAAATTAAAACTAAAAGTAAAATTGTCAATCTTGACACCACTACATACATAATTATAGTGAGCATAATTATATGCTCGCTGATTATACTTGATAAACTCTAAGAATATGGACAGGTATTATCGTTACTCTTATGTTACTTTTAATGTTTAATTACCATATGTTTCTGTCCATAAATAATTATAAAATTTTCAATTGCATAACAAAAATCAATAACCAATCCCTATTAATGTAGGTTGATCATTTTCATAATTATTTACTCTATTACCACTCTATATCTGATAAATATTTATTATCTATTTATTATTAGATTCAAAGGAGTGTCTTAAACCTTCTCTAACCTTGAATATACAGTGCCATCTAAGTAAATAATACTTAACTATTCGCGTCAATCATAACTCGAAAAGTAACTGAAGTAACAAAAAATTTATTTTGTTTTACATAACTAGTTATTATATTTTTTTAAAATATTTATGGTTGCTCTCTTAAAAATTATTAATGAACGACATATATAGTTCTTATATTCTATTGAATAATGTAAAAAAAAAATTCTAGTCATATTTTACAATTTATACAAAACAATATTATATAAATAATTTTATTTGTAGCATAGATACTAGCTTATTTTAATGTCACTTGTATAAAATTATTAAATAAATTCATTACTGTTGTTATATTTTACATTTGAGTTATTGGTTGACATATAGAGCTTTATGGTAACATTAAAAGTATTTTTTTATATGCACAAAGCAATTAATGCATTTGTTAAAGAATAAAAAAGTGAAGAGGCGATATCCTTGAGGGACTCCGCTTTTCTTGCTTGTTGCAAAATTTTACATTTAAAGGAAAATGTTTATATCGTTGCGTTAAGAAGATAATTGCATTATAAAGATTTTATTGTATGGATTAGATACTAAATTCCTAATATTTTCATTTTTCCTCATTAATGCTGTATAGTCCAAGAGCCGGACCGGAAAAAATGTTACTCATTTTGTACTACTTTAAACCAAATTTTTATGAAAATATAACTTTTCTGATTTTTTTTACATTATGAAAAAAAAACATAATCTGCCTATCCAGAGTGGAGACTGTCATATAACTGCGCATGCTCAAAAATTTATCATTCGCACAAATTTTAGTTTTCCTTAAATAAGTGGTTCCCTGTGTGTCGTGTGCAAAAATAACAAATAGCTAAAATATGTACAAAAATAATTAAAAATCTGTACAAAAATAACAAATAGCTAAAATATGTACAAAAATAATTAAAAATCTGTACAAAAATAACAAATAGCTAAATATGTACAAAAATAACTAAAAATGTACAATAATTAAAAATCTGTACAAAAATAACTAAAAATCTGTACAAAAATAATAAATAGGTAAAATATGTACAAAAATAACTAAAATCTGTACAAAATAACAAATATAAAATATGTACAAAAATAACTAAAAATCTGTACAAAAATAATAAATAGCTAAAATCTGTAAAAAATAACAAATAAATAAAATTTGTGTAAAAATAACAAATAACCAAAATATGAACAAAAAATGGGCCGAAGTTTTCATATTCATAAATTCCAACCATCATGATGATTCTTCTTCTATGTAAAAACCTGTTTCAATACCTCTTATTCCTCAATATTAAAGAAACTCTCAAAAAATAAGACAGACGTATTGAACGTGAAAAAAAACGTTGTTTAAAAGACCATTTATCATAATAGTTAATGTAGGGTGCGTCAGTACCATAAGACATATAACCGTACTGCTAGAAGTGTAACCTTTTAGAAATATAACCAGCTAAGATATACCCCTCCCTCTCTCAACAGCTTTCGAATATCAAATCATTTTTTTGCTGCTATTTTTCCTTATTTATATTTACCAAGGGGGGGGGGAGTCGTGATTTTTTTTAAAGGAAATAGAGGACATAAGATTTTTTCCCCTTTTTGGTATGGTGCGAGTGAAATTCATTTTATAATGTAGAGTTAACGACCTTTTTGCTTTCCTATCTATTATAAGAATGGGGAAGTAGTGCGAAGACAAAATTTGTGAATAATCTGATGAGCATAAATTTCTTTTCGCGACAAGAGCCACAAGCCTTAATACCTACGTTTTTATGTAACATAAATATTATACTATCATGTAATATATAATAAATTATATATTACATTAAGTAACGTAGAAATCGTTGTATTATCGTTCACTGCAAGCACGTCTTCACGAAATGTACTATCACATATTATTTCTTACATGTATAAAATATATAATATTCTAAAAAAACAACTCAGGAGGTCTTGACAACCTCAAACGGATAATTCAAGCAAAATTCTGTTTTCGTAGTTTTTTGAAACACAGTACTTTTTGAGAAAAGTTTATATAAGGAAAGTAAAAAGTTATGAGGTTTTGGTCATGATAAAGAAAACAACATTTAAGCTTTAGACCGTATGATTAGGTCTTCATCAGAAAGTGTTTAATAACAAACTAAAGCCGTTAACAGAAAGAAACAGATAAGGTATCTTAACATAGCTAGCTGTGTATACTATCGAAGAATGAACTACAAACTAAACAAAGATCTAGCCCCGGGGCTAAGTAAAAAGTTTATATTATGGAACTTTCAAGCGCTATTTGAAATTTTAGGAACGTAAAACAAAGGTGCATCTTCCTGTATTTTTGTATTTTGTGTCTTTGAAGCTTGGGATGTTAGAGAAATGGTTTATTAGAATTTCATGTACCATGCTTAGAAATAGAGATGAAGAAATATTTGATGTTGTTACTCCTATTTTTAACCAAAGATCCTTTGATTTAAATGGTCAATTACTTTTAAGTTTATATGAAGAAAAAGAACAAAACTTGAAGCTCTCTCTTTGAAATCTTGAGTTCGATCAAGATCAAAGATAAGGAAAAAAGTATGAGTTAATCGTCTTTTAGTAAAATGTAAGAAGAATGAAAAAGAGTTCATCGTCTTTAAATTTGAAATATAAAGTAACTCCAACAACAGGAAGCGATTGAAAGTACGAAAGCATGTTTACAATAAAACGACAAAAATGTGACACTGCAGCAATTGTACGCAACAGCACGATGTGACAAAGCTGTAATCGCTACACAGCGGATGCGACAAGAGCTACTTAATAAGAGGTGTAATTAAACTCTAAAAGGATGTTGTATGGGTTTGAAAATGACCCAGGTTAAATCGCTAACAATGCCAACAGGGTTTAATCGTCGTGTAATTTACGGGATAAAAGCGTTTTCGCTTCTTTTTGTTTTATAAAAAATGTTTAGAAACCATTGAAGGGTGAAAGTAGGATATATTTTTAAGGATTAAAGGAGTTTTGTAATTGATATAGATATACAACCTACTTAAATAGTAGGTACTAATGATATTGTTAGTTACGTTAATACTGCAGGCGTAAGAAAAATGCCCTTTTGGCTAGGACCAATTAAAAAGCGCTGTAGGTCTGGGATATGCTCTCAATTATTTATGAATAGTATTCTTTTTAACGGATCACGTTAAATTTTTTAATATTTTGAGTTCATAGAATATGAACTCTGGGTGAACATCTGGTTGTTTTGCAGGGAAATATTAACAGATTTTACTCATCGTCTAATATACGGGTTAAAAGCTGATTTTTTATTCACCTGTTATTTCGGCCGTTTTAGGGCTTTCGGCTGTTTTTGGCCGAAAGCCCTAAAACGTTTATTCAATAAATTTAACTTAGTGTCCTAGTGTTCCTCTTTAAAATTCAAAGAAAACTCCTTAAGTTTATAATTATAATTAAGGTATTCATTTAAATGTTTTGAAATAGTAAGATCAATAACTGTTCATTTGAAATATCTTTTGAAGTATAGCATTTTTAAGAGTCTCTAAAATTTTTTCATGCGAAACACAATGACAAAAACATAAAAATAATGAAAAATACAATATAAAGAGTGAAATTTATGTTTAATCTATATAAAAGCATGGAGCCAGAAGATTTCCCTGTGGAGGACCTCCAGAGAGAAAGAAAATTCATGCTACGCTTGGAAAAACTTACATCAAGGGGAGGTGTATGAAGAAAATAAACTGATATTGCTATGTGTGTAGCTTGACAAAGATTTTCATTATTTATTTATATTTTTATTTATTTGTTTTTATATAAATATATAAGATTATGATTAATAGAGATAGTTAGAATAGTATCATTTTATTTTTGAAGATTCGCTTAGATAAACGATTATGAATGAAATGTAAATACTAATAAATTTTTAAGTTATATTTTTTTTTAATTTATTAATTTTTACTTCAAAATTTATTGCATTATTCTTTAGTTTATACTTCTTTTAAATTTTGTAAGTTCCTCTTTCGATATCTCTAATTATTATTTTTCGTTTGTTTATTGATTTGAAATTGTACCATAGTCTTGTACCGTTTATAAATAAATACATAAATAACTTCTTGTTACTGCTGAAAATTAGTTTTAAAAATAATAAGCAAATCACTTTAATATTTAATCAATTAAAATTGCTTTCTCCCACATTATGTTTCTAATAACTATATTATGTGTTGGACTACATTACGTAAAAGAATGAAACAAACTACAATGTGTTGTACACCTCATTAAGTGTTAGCTTTGTTGTATTTTATCTTTTGATATTCTTCTGATAAAATAAACTACAAAATACTACCTAATTATGAACGCATTGCACTCCATAATGTGATAAACTATCTTAATTGGTAACTTAAATTATTAATATCAAATTACTACTAAACTTATAATAGAGTTTAATGTAATATTAAAATTAAATTGGATGTAATAAAATACTTTATAACAATATGAAGTTGTTAATTACTTATAATTTATAGTATAAACTGACTTAACTTAAGTTTTATTTTACTTTTTATAGCTTAAGTATAAAGTAGAAAATCATAGGTTAGACTTAAAAATCAGTTGTCTGTTATAAATAAAACTTTAATAAAAAGTTATAATTTTATAATATAAGTTCTTTAAAAGAGGATTTTGAGATAATTTTCTTGAAAGTCTGTAATTATATGAAAACGTCAAAAAATTTCTAAAAGAAAGGGATTGTTCTACATAATAATTTAAGGATAAATTATGAGCTGTTTCTTTTAGACGGGAGTCGTATATCGTGGCTTGTAACATGAAGTGAGAAATTTAAGAATGTTATCATAGATTAAGTCATTTTAAGAATGACTTAAAAATTTTAAGAATAAAATTGATCGGTGGAATCCTAAAATAGGACATGGAGTTACAGTTCTCTTCACAAATTGATGGATGAGAGGCATTGAAGTACCTACTTTGAAATACTACGAAGTCTGGTGCGGAGCTTCGCAAAACAGACAATTGTTTTCGAAACGCGTGCTTTCCTTATTTAACAGTCCGTTTTTCGACGGACTATAAAGTGGTTGTATCGACTTCAGCTCGGATTCGTACGATTTAAAGCTTAAATTAGTTAAAGCTAAGTTAAAGCTCTTGAAATTAGTGTATTAACAGTTATTTATTTGTTTAATAACAATGCCTAAAATATAACACACGGCTAAAGTCAGATGACAGAGCGCCAAAAAATTAGGAAGGGAAACAATTCTATTAGTATAGACCGACCGCGCCCCTTCCCCCTCCACTTCATGCCAACCTCGGTAAAAAAATACCTTTTTCGTAAGTAAAATCATAAAAAGGCAAAACTGTAAACGACCACTTTATGCGACATAAAAGTCGAAAAACAAGTGGAAATAACCGGAAAACTATAAACGGCCGCTAAACTACTATGTCGAGTATGGTGTCGTTTTCGATGTATTTGGGCCTCTGAATCAAATGAAAGCGGTCCGGAGACGATAAAATCACTCAACGTACTCAAAGCTAGGGTTCCCAAATTCGAATCTTGTTAGTGCCGGCGATAATTTTTTTTTATGTATTTACATTACATAATTTAATAACCACAAAACAATCCTGGGGCGGAGGTACACAATCCGGGTGAATTTTCTTTGAACTTTTTTTTTTTTTTTTTTTTTTTTTTTTTTTTTTTAAATTCCTTTATTTAAATAAATAAATAATCAGAAAATCAAAAAATATAGAAAGGTAACCCACATAATAGGAAGAAAACTCCAGTGCTATGTGGGTATACATATTTAACTAAAATATTCTAGTAATTATTATTGTTAATAATATATTATAAAGCATGCAAGTTGTTAAATTAAGATAAATAAAAGGATCACATGTAAAATAAATTGTGTTGTTAGTACATTAAGTTAAGTAAAAAATAAGAAATGTGATGAAACATTAAATTAAAGTTAATAACTATAAAAATATAAAAATTCTATTTTTAAGTTTTATACAGATATCTGACAATGCAAAATATATTCAAGTAACGTTTTCACAACTCTATTAATTTTTTTCAAAACATTTAATTGCTTTTCCGTGTCGAAAAATGTTAATTTCAATGTAGAATCAAGGATAATTTTAGGTAATATTTTACTATTTTTGTTCAGGTTTTTTATTTGCCTTATCGTTCAAAATAAACTGTCTAAGATGTTTTTTAGTGAGTCAGGTTTGTTAGTAGGTGTGTTTTTAAACATGGTAAGTAGCTCTGGTGATAGTTTGTTTACTAGTACAGGTCCAGTGTAAGTCCAGTAGTTCTGTCTTGTTGAGGTGTTGGTTTTTGGAGTCAAGTACATCATTTTAGTCTGATTTCTCGTGCCTTTAGTATGATTAATTTCTATTAATTTGTGTCTGTTTTTGAAAGTCATTAGTATTGAGTTTAGGTCATATATTTGGTTAACAGTTAGTACGTTTAATTTTTCAAATAGGTCTTTGCTTGGTGAGCGTCGAGGTTTTTTTAGTATAGTTCTTAGTATGGCTTTTTGTTGTACTGATACAGATTTTTTCAGAGTTTTACTTGCAGATCCCCATGCTATTATGCCGTATTGTATGATAGAATTTGCAAGTCCGTAGTAAAGGTTTGTACGTTGCTGTAAAGTCAAGAATCCAGTAGTTCTAGAAAATATATAGATAAGTCGTCTGAGTCTCAGAGTAAGTTGTTCGATGTGTTTTTTCCATGTCAAGCAGTCGTCTATGATTATTCCAAGGTAGTTAGTGTGCTGAACTCTTTCTAAGGAAGGACAAGAGCAAGGTAGAGGGTAGGTACTGTGGCATGTATTAGAATGTACTCGCAGTTTGGTCTGTGTTGGTTGTTTGTTCGCTTGTAGTGAGTAAGTCATGTATGACGTCTTTTTAATGTTTAGGGTAAGTAAGTTGTTGTCAAGCCAATTTTTTATTTGTTGCATGTCTTTTTCTAGTGTTGTCATAGTCTCCGTCCAATCGTGTCCAGCATATGCTATGAGTGCGTCATCTGCATACCCAAATATTTTTGACTTCAGCCTGAGCTTAAATAGTCCATCTATATACAGGGTGGTCCAGCTAAGAAGGACAAGACCTTTTTCTCGGAAACTATGACAGCTAGAAGGATGCGGTTTTCGGCGTTGGATTCAATGTAATAGTGAGCAGACGAGAAAAATCCGTTTTCGGGCGCGCTTCGCGCCTGTCATAGAGATGTTAATGCTAACTTTTTTAATTTTATAGTTAGGTATAGGGAACTTTTTATTGTTCTTTAAAGAATGAAAAATAAGGAAGATTAGTGAAGACCGCATCAAAATCGGACAATTTTTAACCGAGCTATGATGAAAAAACACTTTTTTTAAATTTAGTTCACTTCGGCGCCATTTTGGATGATGTTGCATTTAAATAAAATTTATTATATGGACATATTTTTAAACTAGAAACATTGCTTTAATAAAAGAATATCAAAAGTTTTAATTCCAACCTCAGTTTTAGGTGTAAAATAGTCGTTAAACATAACAAAAACAAAAAAAAATGGTTTTTCTAAGATACCATGAAAAGTAAGATAGGGAGCTATAGTTTTTATGGTTTGTACAGTTAGCCAACATAAAAAGCAACAAAATGAGTCCAATTTTAACAAATTCGCTTCACAATTTCAAAAGTTATTACTAATAAATCTCTTAAAATTGCCAAAAATGGAATATTTTTTATAGTTTACCCCTCTATTGTTGATATTTAATGGAACTGCAACGTCATCACACCTTGTGATCTTTATTGCAGCTTGTATAAGGATTCCAGAACGCCTAAAAACACTTATTTTTGTTCCTCCCTTTACAGTATGTAATGTACACTTACTTGTACATCCCTTTACAGCCTTGGATGTCTCCTGCTCTATTAGTTTCGTTCAGAAATAAAGAAAAATTAGAGAGAAAATTAAAAAAACAACCTTTTAACTTAAAGCTAATTGAGCAGGTTAAGAAATACAAAAGAAACATGCATAAAATAGTAAAAAAAGTAAAAAATAAATACTATACAGACAAAATACTAAACGCTGAAAACGACCCTAAAAAAATTTGGAAAATCATAAATGATTCAATAGGAAAAACTAAAAATAAAACTCTAATAAAGAATATTACAGACGATACAACAGACGAAACGATAGACGCAACACAGGATCCTAATAGAGCAGCAGACATCATGGTTTCTTTCTTTACAACGGTTGGGGAAAAGTATGCTAGTAAAATCATAAATTCTAAACAAATATCAAAGAAACTAACACCAAAACAATAACAACTCAAAATGGGACGAACTAACTTACACTGAAAACGATGTTCTACAAGCAATAATTGAACTGAAAAACAATAGTGGACCAGGACATGACCAAATAACTGTTGAAATATTAAAAACTCACAAAACTTTAGTAATAAAACCTATTTCTCATCTAATTAATATAAGCTTTTCTTCTGGGCAATTTCCTGACTCACTGAAACTGGCAATAATTAACCCAATACATAAAGCAGGAGACCCACAGCAAAGTTGTAATTACAGACCGATAGCTATGGTGTCAAACTTGTCTAAAATAATAGAAAAGGTGGTAAAAGGGCAACTAATAAAGTACCTAGAGACCAACAAACTACTGACTGACTCACAGTTTGGATTTCGACCTACATATGGGACACAGGACGCTATTGCTACACTCGTAGATTACTTGACTGACAATCTAGACAAAGGGAAGAAACCAGGTGCCATTTACTTGGATCTTGCTAAAGCCTTCACTGTGTCTCACAAATTATTAATAAAAAACTAAAACTGTTGGGACTAAAAGGCACAGTGCTCAATTGGTTCAAAAACTACCTATATCAAAGAAAATATAGGGTCAAAGTGAATGGCACCTGTGGTTCCGATTTGACTTCACAGTTTTCGATACCGCAAGGAACAGTTTTAGGTCCGGTGCTCTTTATTATATACAGGGTGGTCCAGCTAAGAAGGACAAGACCTTTTTCTCGGAAACTATGACAGCTAGAAGGATGCGGTTTTCGGCGTTGGATTCAATGTAATAGTGAGCAGACGAGAAAAATCCGTTTTCGGGCGCGCTTCGCGCCTGTCATAGAGATGTTAATGCTAACTTTTTTAATTTTATAGTTAGGTATAGGGAACTTTTTATTGTTCTTTAAAGAATGAAAAATAAGGAAGATTAGTGAAGACCGCATCAAATCGGACAATTTTTAACCGAGCTATGATGAAAAAACACTTTTTTAAATTTAGTTCACTTCGGCGCCATTTTGGATGATGTTGCATTTAAATAAAATTTATTATATGGACATATTTTTAAACTAGAAACATTGCTTTAATAAAAGAATATCAAAAGTTTTAATTCCAACCTCAGTTTTAGGTGTAAAATAGTCGTTAAACATAACAAAAACAAAAAAAAATGTTTTTCTAAGATACCATGAAAAGTAAGATAGGGAGCTATAGTTTTTATGGTTTGTACAGTTAGCCAACATAAAAAGCAACAAAATGAGTCCAATTTTAACAAATTCGCTTCACAATTTCAAAAAGTTATTACTAATAAATCTCTTAAAATTGCCAAAAATGGGAATTTTTTATAGTTTACCACTCTATTGTTGATATTTAATGGAACTGCAACGTCATCACACCTTGTGATCTTTATTGCAGCTTGTATAAGGATTCCAGAACGCCTAAAAACACTTATTTTTGTTCATTGGTTGTGGAGAAATTACGATTATGGTGATTTTCGTCAATCGTAGAATGCAGATTAGAGGTACCTTGCAAAACCAAGTAAAATCCTTCATAAACGTTAATAAAAAATTGATTTTGATGATAACTACTTCGTTCTAGGGGTGAAGGACCAATAAATAGCAAATCACACAACTAGACTGTAAAGTGATATTTTACTGCTGCGGAAATTTGTTTATTAACGACAATAAAACCAGCAAACTTTATTTCTGGAGCTATAAATTTTTATTATTTATATTATTTACCTTCAGTTGCGCATTGATTAAAAAGAGTCGATTTTTTGTATGAATAATTTTATTTAACTTAGTTTAAATAAAAACACAAGATTGATAAATAATTATTCATACTTTTACAAAATTAAGGTAAAATAATATGGGGACCTGCGGCTCAATTAGGTGGCCATTAAGGTCACCGGACTTGACCCCACTCGATTTTAAATAGCAAATCACACAACTAGACTGTAAAGTGATATATCATTGCTGCGGAAATTTGGTAAAAAATATTGGTAAAAAAGTTTTTTTACCAAATTTCCGCAGCAATGAAATATCACTTTACAGTCTAGTGGTGTGATTTTCTATTTAAAATCGAGTGGGGTCAAGTCCGGTGACCTTAAGTCCGGAAATAAAGTTTGCTGGTTTTATTGTCGTTAATAAACAAATTTCCGCAGCAGTAAAATATCACTTTACAGTCTAGTTTGTGTGATTTGCTATTTATTGGTCCTTCACCCCTAGAAACGAAGTAGTTATCATCAAAATCAATTTTTTATTAACGTTTATGAAGGATTTTACTTGGTTTTTGCAAGGTACCTCTAATCTGCATTCTACGATTGACGAAAATCACCATAATCGTAATTTCTCCACAACCAATGAACAAAAATAAGTGTTTTTAGGCGTTCTGGAATCCTTATACAAGCTGCAATAAAGATCACAAGGTGTGATGACGTTGCAGTTCCATTAAATATCAACAATAGAGTGGTAAACTATAAAAAATATTCCATTTTTGGCAATTTTAAGAGATTTAGTAATAACTTTTGAAATTGTGAAGCGAATTTGTTAAAATTGGACTCATTTTGTTGCTTTTTATGTTGGCTAACTGTACAAACCATAAAAACTATAGCTCCCTATCTTACTTTTCATGGTATCTTAGAAAAACCATTTTTTTTGTTTTTGTTATGTTTAACGACTATTTTACACCTAAAACTGAGGTTGGAATTAAAAACTTTTGATATTCTTTTATTAAAGCAATGTTTCTAGTTTTAAAAATATGTCCATATAATAAATTTTATTTAAATGCAACATCATCCAAATGGCGCCGAAGTGAACTAATTTAAAAAAAGTGTTTTTTCATCATAGCTCGGTTAAAAATTGTCCGATTTTGATGCGGTCTTCACTAATCTTCCTTATTTTTCATTCTTTAAAGAACAATAAAAAGTTCCCTATACCTAACTATAAAATTAAAAAAGTTAGCATTAACATCTCTATGACAGGCGCGAAGCGCCCCGAAAACGGATTTTTCTCGTCTGCTTCACTATTACATTGAATCCAACGCCGAAAACCGCATCCTTCTAGCTGTCATAGTTTCCGAGAAAAGGTCTTGTCCTTCTTAGCTGGACCACCCTGTATATAATAAAGAGCACCGGACCTAAAACTGTTCCTTGCGGTATCGAAAACTGTGAAGTCAAATCGGAACCACAGGTGCCATTCACTTTGACCCTATATTTTCTTTGATATAGGTAGTTTTTTGAACCAATTGAGCACTGTGCCTTTTAGTCAACAGTTTTAGTTTTTTTATTAATAATTTGTGAGAACAGTGTCGAAGGCTTTAGCAAGATCCAAGTAAATGGCACCTGGTTTCTTCCTTTGTCTAGATTGTCAGTCAAGTAATCTACGAGTGTAGCAATAGCGTCCTGTGTCCCATATGTAGGTCGAAATCCAAACTGTGAGTCAGTCAGTAGTTTGTTGGTCTCTAGGTACTTTATTAGTTGCCCTTTTACCACCTTTTCTATTATTTTAGACAAGTTTGACACCATAGCTATCGGTCTGTAATTACAACTTTGCTGTGGGTCTCCTGCTTTATGTATTGGGTTAATTATTGCCAGTTTCAGTGAGTCAGGAAATTGCCCAGAAGAAAAGCTTATATTAATTAGATGAGAATAGGTTTTATTACTAAAGTTTTGTGAGTTTTTAATATTTCAACAGTTATTTGGTCATGTCCTGGTCCACTATTGTTTTTCAGTTCAATTATTGCTTGTAGAACATCGTTTTCAGTGTAAGTTAGTTCGTCCCATTTTGAGTTGTTATTGTTTTTGGTGTTAGTTTCTTTGATATTTTGTTTAGAATTTATGATTTTACTAGCATACTTTTCCCCAACCGTTGTAAAGAAAGAAACCATGATGTCTGCTGCTCTATTAGGATCCTGTGTTGCGTCTATCGTTTCGTCTGTTGTATCGTCTGTAATATTCTTTATTAGAGTTTTATTTTTAGTTTTTCCTATTGAATCATTTATGATTTTCCAAATTTTTTTAGGGTCGTTTTCAGCGTTTATTTTGTCTGTATAGTATTTATTTTTTACTTTTTTTACTATTTTATGCATGTTTCTTTTGTATTTCTTAACCTGCTCAATTAGCTTTAAGTTAAAAGGTTGTTTTTTTAATTTTCTCTCTAATTTTTCTTTATTTCTGAACGAAACTAATAGAGCAGGAGACATCCAAGGCTGTAAAGGGATGTATTTTCTTGGTGTTTGTTTTGTTTCACTTGTTTCAGACGCGTCTTCAGTCATTTTTTGCACTATTTTTATAAAGTTGTCCGCCGCTATATTAATGTCTGTTTGGCTTGTCACGGCTGTCCATTGTTGTTGTTCTAGTAAAGTTCTTAGTTTATCTTTGTTAAGTTTTGTTTTTGTTAATTTTATTATATCTTTAGCTTTCTTAGTTTATTTGTATGTTCTGTCTTAATGTTAAAAATATTGAGTAGTGGTCTGTTATGTGAGATTTCAGAATAGTTATGACTGACTTCTTTGGTTATTTTAGTAGAAACAATAGGTGATCTATTGCAGTTCTAGTATCTACAGTTTCTCTTGTTGGTTCGTTAACGAGTGATATTAGTTTATTCGTATACATTATGTTTAAGTACTCATTAACTACGTGTTGTCTTGCAAAACAATCCATTACTTGCCTTGATTTCCGGTATATGCTTTATGATCAAAGCAATAGCTTCACAACTTGATATTTATTCCATCCAGATTTTTTCAAAGAAAATTTGTAAAAACATTTACATAAACCGTGCTTTACTGGAATAAATGCGTATTTCCTTTAACAAATCCAAAATGATAAAGTAGTTGTACGAATAGTAATGGTACTAAGCAATCAACTTGTTGCTTAAATATTAAGTAAATACTTAAGCAACAAGTTGATTCATTAACAAGAAAGACTCTTGTATTTCAAAGGAAATTCACCGGGCTTGCGGACTTTTCCTGACAAATTTTTCCCCTTTCTGTCTTGGTCTATTGATTACAATCACTTTTCGTTGATATAATTATCTGAGTATATCCTCTATATGATTTGCCTGCCCTGTTATTTAATCTGTTATTCAGGCGGACTTATCTCTTCTAATTTCTACCGACAAAGAAGTGTCCACAAACAATAAACAAAACATAATAATCACTGTTATTACTCTCACAAAAATATTAAGCGATCCTTCCTGAATAGTGTTTAAGTAATTTAACAAAAAAAGTAAATTAAACTAAAACATATTTAGATTTAAAATTTTCTAAAAGGATATTTCATAAATTTTAATTTATTTTTTATTCAATACTTTTCAAATATTAAAATTATTTTGTCGTTAAAATTACTAACTTTTAATTATTGTTCGACATATAAAACATTCTTTGTCTATAATGACAGCAAAAGTTAAGATGGATTTTTGTCATTTTTTATATGTCATTAAATAACTTTTAATAAAACATAAAAGCAAAAGAGTAATGTTAAGATGTACAGTAACATAACTGCACGTTTCAGATTAATTAAATTTGTTGTGAATATTGCTATGTATTAATTATCGTTAGACATAACAACTAATCTTACATTATAATAAAAAATTAATTTTATTAATAAATGAAGTATGTCCTTTAATTTATACTTATTAACTTAATATTCTAGTCATTTTTAACGTTGTACTCTGTCTTCTTTAAAATTATTATAATCTGTTTTTTTGGTAATCCTGATTCTTTGGTTGACAGATAGATATGCGTGTGATATTATTTAACAATAAAATTAAAGGGCTAAAAAATCATTGTGACAGGCTATTATTATTTGTAGTTATATTAATTGTTTATAATTTTATTCCTAAAATCGAATATTCTCTATAAATGTAATAATAATATTTTAGTAATAGGATGCATCAATATCCTTTCCATATATATATATATATATATATATATATATATATATATATATATATATATATTTATATTATATATATATATATATATATATATTATATATAATATATATATATATATATATATAATATATATATATGTATATATATGTATTATATAATATATATATATATATATATATAATATAATAATTACAAATGAAAAAGGAAAATACTAAAAGTATAACATAACAATCTTTTATAATAATAATAACTTACAGGAGGTGAAGCGAAGAGATTTAGAGGGGTTTTGAAAATTTTCGACATATGTCTTCTTCGGTCAGGTAAGGTTGGGAAGTCCCGAGTGACTGAGCCACTCGGGACTTCCCAACCTTACCTGACCGAAGAAGACATATGTCGAAAATTTTCAAAACCCTCTAAATCTCTTCGCTTCACCTCCTGTAAGTTATTATTATTATAAAAGATTGTTATAATATATATATATATATATATATATATATATATTTATTTATTTATATATGTAATTCTATCGGATATAAAGGATATTTGTAAACACACTATTTTTCGAATAGATGCATTTTTTTATCAAATTTGGTTTAAAAACCAACCTTTGGATATGCACGATCTCTATTGAAAATAAAGTTGCTGTGACGTCATAAACCCGTTTGCTGAGTCAACAATATATTAAAAAAATCGATAAAATTCAAGGGTATTATTTTTCGTCGCGAAAAGGTCATTATTTGTGTTTTTTGGGGGTGCTGAATCTAATAAAACCGGTCCTTAGTCGTTTAGACCACTGAAAGTGACAAAAACGTGGTGAAGTTTTTTGCTGAGTAGATTAACGTTTTTGTTTTAGATTAATGTTTCTTGGAGTGGCTGAATCTAATAAAACCTGTCTAATAAAAGACCACTCAAAACTAGGGTCTCTAGGTTCAAATCTTCGTGCCGGTGCCAATTTATATCGTCTTATATTGAGTATTTAATTTTTTAACTTCTAAATAATGTAAGCGTAGAGGACCGCTAGCTGGGCAATTTTTTTTTTTAAATACGCACTTTCTTACTTATAAATCTAATTTTACCCTATTTTTCAGTATATAGTTTATAACCTGAGCAGTAGCGTCGCAACTTTTTATTTTGTCAGATATTTCAAAGAAAATGCGCAAAAAGTAACACAAACTGAGCTTCAAATGAGCGAAAAAATGCTTTGCCGTGTAGTGTATAATATATGGAATAAATTTACGCATTTTCTTTGAAAAATTCGAAAAACTTTAAATAACAAGTTTGGACGCTACTGCTTAGATTATTAAATATGTACCGAAAAATTAAGCAAAAATTGTATTGATATGCAACAAAGCGCTTATTTTAAAAAAATCATTCCACTTGCGGACCGCGCTTTATTTTTTTTTTAAATTATTCAATTTATCTATCTTTGATAATATTGTTACCTATGTTAAAAACTAGGTAACAGTTAGGTGGAAGCAGCAGAGCACTTCCACTTTTTTTGTTCATCATCTTGTAATTACATATCGATTAAATTAATGAAGACTTTAGTCCTTATAAAAATTTATTGAAAATAAATTGTTGAAGAGCTTTCGCCCAGGGATCCTGAGCTTCTTCAGTTCTTTAAAATTGACAAAAATGAATTTTTTTGTTGGAATTTTTATTGTTTTGTATTTTATTATTTTTTATTATTATCCAAATTAAAAAGTTGGAAAAATTATTTTCCAACTTTTTCATTTTTGTCAATTTTAAAGAACTGAAGAAGCTCAGGATCCCTGGGCGAAAGCTCTTCAACAATTTATTTTCAATAAATTTTTATAAGGACTAAAGTCTTCATTAATTTAATCGATATAAAATTTGTAATAGTCCAAAAAGCTCTAAAGTTATCTTGTAATTACTTATAATAATATATAATGCCCGTTGTAGGGCCTTTCGGCTCTTCAGGGTATTCGCCCTGCGGGAACACTCTCGGATGGGTCACATCTACTATGCTCAAAGTAAAGCTAAAGTTGGCGAAATCTTTCTACACTAAATTCTATTCATAAAAACTGAAAGCATAGCTCAGGCTGTGAATCCCGGACCTCCGGTGCCGAAGTCCAGTACTATACGACCGCGGCTACGGAGGCAGATCTTGTAATTACTTATTATTGTTAATTATTATCTCTTGTATGTAAATCCTACTTAGTAAGTATTTCTTGTATAATATACACGACTTTGACATGGTAACCTTGACATTCATCCTGAAGAGTTTTTATTACATCCATAGTGTTTTAAGTCGAATGAAATCATACTTTGCATAACTTGATCATGTAAACTCAGTACTTTGGCCGCCTTCGTCTAATATCTCAAGTCCAATAAATTAATATTGGACATAACTTTGTCCGTTTCTATGTACGTGTCTAAGTCGTTTTAAGCAACGTTTACGTTCTATGATCAAAGATCTGGAAGGTGACAAATGTTTGAAACATTTGTTCGAAACATTGCACGAGAAATCGTGCAATATTTTTACTTGAAAATTTAATAATTTTTTTTTGACATTGCTATATATTTTTACTTTCCCTCATTTATTCCGTAGGTATATAGGAAAAATGATAGGTTTGCCAAATAATTCGGTACTGGGATGTCACCGGAATCATCCGTTTCAGGCAAGGATCTTGAATAAAAGGGACGACGGGAAATTTGTTGTTTCGACAGAGATTTTGTGATAATTGCTCATTTTATGTAATTAATAAAACACAATATTTAAAAAAAAAACTTATTACACTTTGTCTATATCACAATATTAACACAATTTTTTCAGACGCGTTTCGGGACGTTTCCTATCTTCAGTGTATAAATAAACTGAAACACGTCTGAATAAATTGTGTTAATATTGTGATATAGACAAAGTATAATAAATAAGTTTTTTTAAATATTGTGTTTAATTAATTATATAAATTTTTTAGGACGAGCATAGCGAGTCCAAAGGTACTGGTTGCTGTATAAATTTGGCGAATTGTATATTCTGAGGACGAGCGAAGCGAGTCCGATGTTTTCGGAGGTACCACGTTCCTGATTTTTTCTTTTATTTTTTTATATTTTAGTTCTTTTACCTGAGTGAGGTTACTTAAAAGATGTAGGCATTAAATCATAATAATTTCTTATTTTTCTCCGGTACTATAATGAATAGGAATATGTGTTGGTTGTGTCACGGTTTTGACCTTTGACCGTTTTGTGCCGTAAAAACCTGATTGTAAACCTGTACTACGTGCCTACGTGCATCTTCTTGCTAGAGGCGACCCTATAGTCTTTATTCCTTGTAGTGAATATTGTTAAAACAACTGTGTGGATAGGTTGTTCGATACTGATGATGTCATCATGTCTGTTTTACGGATTAGGTTGTAACATAGCTGCAAATTTAGAACGAATTTTGTCCTAATTTTGACTCGCTACTTACGTGTTTGACAGACACGTAGGACTGTTTTAGAAGAGTGAGAATCTAGAAAATATAAGTATTTAGAGATCTAGGAAACGAAGAAAAGAGTTTCTCCACAAAAATAATACTTTATTGGCAAAGCGCTTTTAACCCAACATGAGGCCATCATCAGTGCCTAAAATAAATATGAAAGTTAAAAATACATAAAACTATTTCCTTTTCCGAGATGGTAATAGCTCAGTGAGTCGAGTAAGAGAGATCATTTTGTTCTATACCATTGAATTGCTTAGATTAAGCAGTCCTAATTAATTTGTTAAACTAATCAGAG
The DNA here is from genome assembly GCA_018340805.1 of Microvelia longipes. Classification (NCBI taxonomy): domain Eukaryota; kingdom Metazoa; phylum Arthropoda; class Insecta; order Hemiptera; family Veliidae; genus Microvelia; species Microvelia longipes. The sequence goes on from JACMZG010001859.1 coordinate 18,101,374, forward strand.
TACTAAAATAAGTTTCTCCACTGATGTCAATATTTTATTTAAAATGTAGCAAAACCGGCTTTGAAGCAACTAAAGGACATCATCTGTGCCGTTGAGGTGTTTGGAAGCTAACACCTTAAGATTGAGTCTTGTAACAGTCAACTGTTAGAAAAAACTCAAAACCTAGTTCCCTAACACCTCACCGGCACTGATGATTACCGTTGGTTGAAAGCCCGTTATGCTTTATTTTAATTAAATTTTTGACATCAGTGGAGAGACTTATTGTATTACTCTGATTTTGACGAACTCCTCTAGCACTCATTTTTTGAATTCTAATTGTTGGCCTAGTTGTAACTTAAGTGACCTGACTAAATTGAGGTATAAGAATATAGAGATAAAAACGTTCCGATGGAGCAATGGTTAGCATTCGCGACTGTCACCCAGACAGTTCGGATTCAATCCCAGTCGGTGCCGCTAGGATTTTTTGTAAGAGATAGAAATCCTTTATGTAACGGCCATCGGAAGGGACGTTTAGCTAGTGCTTCCGAACCTGTGCGATGTCAGGTACTCATATAAGGTCTCTAAACTTAAATGAACCTAGGTTTACGCAAAATTTTGGATCCTTAATAGTAGTTTAGATAAAATATATATGTTTCTGCCTTGCGGTTCCGAGAGCAGGCTTGCTTAGTCAGGCAGTGAGGCCTGTATAGAAACTTAAAAACATTAGAAACTTGTAGTAAAGCCACGGCTCCTCTGTGGATTCGACGGAAATGACTACACAAGGACTCATAAGATAGAACACTATCTTTTATCTAAGGGAGTCAGCAAAAAAAAGTCCAACATCGTGGCGTACTTACTAAAGTGATCTCACCTCTCCCTATGACGAATAAAGTACTCTATAAGTACCTGTTTCGCCATCTTCCAACCTTGGTTTAGGCAAAATTTAGAACCCTTAATAGGCACTTGTTTCTAGTAAAAGCTATTGAAACTTATAGTAAAGGCACGCCTCTTCTATGAATTAGACGCAAAAATGCTTGCACTAAAACCCATAAGATAGACCTTATATCTTAGTGAGTTAGCGAAAAGGACCCAACTACATGGCCTACTTGCTGGGTGGTCTTCCCTCTCTCTAATTACTATTGCTGTCACTAAAACTCTATCTTACGCCATTAAGCTCGGTGTACAAAGGGAATATCTTTTATTTATTTAATAGCTGTCCAATTATGACAAACTATGCACTTTCAGATAACTATGTTAAAGTGCATAAAGACGGTATTACTACCGTCTCAATAGGTTTCACTCCCTCCACATAAATTATAAAAGAAAAACATTAAAATATCCTTTACTTAATAGCCTTACTGAATAGTGACTTGATTGAAAGTGAAGGACCTGCTAGATAATCTCCAAGATGCGCAAGTCGAGGTTGTTTTAAGTCCTTTCACCTCCAGTAAAATTCTTCCTTTTTCTTTGAATAAGTTCTACCTATTGAACTTTTAACCTGTTAAAATGCATTAAAACTTCTTCTTTCTCTTTTTTTGAACATAAAAAATCAAAGCATGGAACTAAGCTTCTTTCGTGCCAAACTTGTAAGATAGGGACCAATCATCCGCAGGATTTTAAAATTCGAATATCTCGAGAACTGGGTCATCCATGGTTGGTGGCTAGGCCTTCCACGATTGGTGGCTGGGCTGTTCAAGGTTGGTGGCTGGGCCGTCAAGACTCAAAACAATTAAAAGCATTTCATACTAATTTAGATGAAGAGCTCTTGAGAAAAAAAAAAAAAAAATAATATATATATATATATATATATATATATATATATATATATATATATATATATATATATATATATATATATATATATATATATATATATATATATATATATATATATATATATATATTATATATATATATATATATATATATATATATATATATATATATATTGTACATACTTTTCCTCATTGCCTAGCTATAAAGAAAAATTATTTTGTTTCCTTTTTTGTGTTGTATTGTGTGCACAAAATATTCGAAACCAGGATTTCGACAGGAAATATCCTTTTCTTATGCGTTTTTAAAACCTCCTGAGTGGTTTTAAAAAAGTTGCCTGTCTGTTTATGTGTGTCTGTGTTATTACCATAGCTCCTAGTGTTTTTATACAAGAAAGTTAAAACTTAGTAGAAAGTCAATCCATAGTTCGAAAGGTGCTTTTAGGAAAAAAATTATGACGCCGTTAACCGATAATAATGACGGGAAAATTTTTCAAAAATGTATAAAACAAAAAAAATAAAAAATGAAGTGACAGTCTCTCTAAAAAATGTAAAACTATATTTACAAAGCCAACATTCAACTATTAACAGCCATCATCAGTGCCTACCAACAATATAAAAACTTAAAAAGATAAAAAAAAATTTCGATCAATATGACATTCAGCACGCAAGTAGTCATATGGAATACAAAGAAATGTGTCAGTTTTCATCCTTTTAGCATTCGGTTTTTACTCTTCCTCATTTATACCTTAGGTATATAGAAAGAGTATTGTGTTTGCAAAAATAATCCGAAACCGGGATGTCACCGGAAAAATCCGTTTTAGGTGTTTTAAAGGCCTTTTGAGTGGTTTTCACAAAGTTGTCTGTATGTCTGTGTGTGTGTGTCTGTTGTCATCATAACTCCTAGTGTATTTATGCTAGAGAGTTAGCATTGCACAAAAATCAGTTTACTGCTGTAGTTGTGCTATTCTTAAAATATTTTTTAATAAGATTTGGCACGCATTTAGCCATGTATAAAACTAACATAGGTACCATGTTTTATCTCATTATCAGCATTGGTTCAATTTTTTTTAAATCACTTATGTACGTTTTTTTAAAAAAATGAAATGAATCGGAGAACAATCCAATTGAGTTGAAATTTGGTACTAGTTTACACCATTACGTAATAAATAAGTGCACCTAGTTTCGTTTCATTGCGACAAGTATATCCATGATTTTGGTTGGATAATAATAATTAAGCAGCATTGAGAAAAGTTAGTGCTGTATGGGTGACAGCTGAGAATAAAAAGGATGCAATTACTATGTGAGGACGAGCGAAGGGAGTCCGAGAACATGTTGCAGTATAAATGTGGTGAATTGTATATTCTGAGGACGAGCGAAGCGAGTCCGAGAACATGTTGCAGTATAAATGTGGTGAATTGTATATTCTGGACGAGCGAAGCGAGTATATTCTGAGGACGAGCGAAGCGAGTCCGAAGCAAGGAGGGTGAGCGTAACAAATCCGATTACATTATCATCAAACCAGTATCAATGAAAAGTTTAAAACATTTATTTCTCCTTAATACATAATTATCGTTGTTTAAATGATAAGAAAATTACATCTTGGCATTCCTTACTCGTGCTTATAAAGTTAACTTGTGACTTAACCATTGCGAAATAAGTCCTTGATAAAGTAATACATAAATATATTGCTTAGAACACTAAAACATAAGTATTCTTTATTCGCAAGTAATGCTGACAGCTTCATGTCGAATCCTTTTGCTTTAATATGTTATTAAATCGAGGCCTCTTAAACGATATATATATATATAATATATAATATATATATATATATATATATATATATATATATATATATATATATATATATATATTATATAACTTCAGTGAGCCCGTGGAATAATTTCAATTCTTGGAGTCTGACTCTAAGAATTAAAAGGCTCAACATCTCATCGGCACTGTAAATGGCGTTATAGCCGAAAGCCGGGGCTCTGCTCAGAGCTAATAAAAGCTTATTGGTGGAAAAACGAAGTTGGTGTGTTAATATATATATTATAATATATATATATATATATATATATATATATATATATATATATATATATATTAATTATATTATATGTAACATATTTAACACACCAACCTCGTCTTTCCACCAATAAGCTTTTATTAGCTCTGAGCAGAGCCCCGGCTTTCGGCTATATAAGTTAAGCATATGATAATTTGCAAACCTTATAAGATGATTTTGATGTGTCGTTATCGTAATGATCCTCAAAAAATCGTTTAAATCCTATCAATACCTGATCGCATTGCATGTATACTGGATGCAAATCATATTGAAATTTTTCATGTACTCAAAAGCTACAGATTTTCAATGCTATATTTTATCTTTATTTATTTATCTTATTTTTTTCCTCTTACATTCTATAAGCAAATCAGATTTTTCCTAAAAAAAGTAATTTTCAATAGAAACATAAATCCTTGAAGATAAAAAAACTCTTAAGAGACAGAAAAAAATAAGAGGGAATAAAATATACCAATTTAAAAATATAAAAGTTAACTTTAACTCCCAAGTAAAGAAAGTTTAGTAGGATTTAAAGGCAAAAAAGTATTTTAAATCCGGTAAAGTTACTATTTTTTCTTCTACTTGGAAAAAATCAGGACATCTAATGAAGTCGTGTCTGCTTAAGCCTTTAGGTAGATTTGGGAGGGGGGATTCTGGAACCAATCCTGATTTGTCAAGGTTTTTGCCCCTTCTTACTAAGGGGGTTTGCCCCTACAAGCGACAACCAGGGGGGCGCCACCCTCAACCTAATCAACTGCCAGTCTCCTGGGAAATTGAATTTTCACGGCGCACTTTTTTCCAGAGATCCTCTTCTCAAAAAAAAATATAAAAGTCACAAAATTGGTAAGGTTTAAAAAAAGGCAATTTTAACTCCCAAAAATCTTTAAGCTAGGCTTGAAAAACTTTTTTCTATATGATTTTTCATAGGAAATATTTTCCATCTCACTTTCTCCTCCTATCCTTTCTTTTTATCCCTCTTTATTCCAGAGGATTTCATTATACGATATTTTTAGAGGGGATAAAGCAAAAATCTCGTAAGAAAATTGAATATAATAAAATCGAAAGAAGAACACCCAAAGACGATTAAATGAGCAAAATGTTCCTTCAAAATATTTTTGCTCTTTGAAAATAAAATTTTCTTGCAAATTAAAATCAAAAAGTTTACAGAATATAGAATAAGCTAAATAAAAGTGAAATAAGATAAGAGAAAAAAAATATATTTTTGGGACTTAATCAGGCTAGTGCTTAATATCAAAAGCTGTCAACTTAGCTTTATAACAACAATTTGTGAACTTAGAGCTAATATGTTTTCCTAAAGGCTGGGCTCTCACTCTAGTGGTCATCCATTACCGAGGCCTTGTGATTCTAAAGTGAAGGGCCTGAAAGAACTATTAGATTTCCTTTACCGGATGATTGTCGGTTGATCATCAACTCAATGTAGCTTTATGCGAATCTCTTAAAAATTATTACAGAATTAAACCATTTTTTTTTAAATCTAATCTTATTATTTGAATTTTTTTTAAATTTACATACGAACATACAAACATTATAATTGACATATTAAACTTAAAAAACAAAAAACAAATAAAATAATGCAAAAAAGATAACAAAAAATAGTTTTTACTTTAACTTTTATAAAAAATAATTATAAAAAAGCTCAAAAGAGTTTAAATTTAATTTGTTAAAAATGTCGCTTGTAATGATTTAGCAATCCAAGCACGAGCGAAGGGTTAAGGTGCTACTTGATTTTTTTTGTACTTGTTTTAATTTAATTCAAAGTTTTTTGTTTGTAACGTCTGTCTTTTGTGCTTAAAGTTTTTTTGGGGTTTTCTATAAAGGGGGTAATAAATTAGGGTGGGTTTTTACCTTGAAAGTGTTAGGATGCGTTCAGTTGAAGTTAGTTGTGTTTTATTAAAGAACGCACCTAGGTAAATTTTTGGATTTGATGGTTTTAAAATATTGTACTTTGAAATGACCAAAGAACATATTTTCATTTCAGTTTAGTTTAGGATCCAAATTTAGCAGCATGACAAATTCTTCTTACTAACTTCTAAGAAGTAAATTAGTGTAAATTCTTCTTACACTAAGACAGACAACTTCTGAAAATGAAGTTTATGAAAACTACTCAGGAGTCTTAAAAAGATTAAGGTCTTCTTAAAAACACCTGAAGGAAAAACCTATAATCGTTGGGTTTCGTAACTTTAATACAAACACAGTACTTTTTCTTCGGTATAAAAGTAAAAAGTAAAAACCGGTATAAAGGATCCCAGCTGATTAAAATGTCAACGTTGTTAAATTGTCAAAATATTATCAAGTTTTGACTTAATTAGATCTTACTTAGTTTTTTTATCTGATCCCTCTTAACGATAGGAAGGCTTAATGTTGTAAAAAAATTAGTTGAGATGTGAAACGGAAGTTGATATTCTTATCAAGACAACATCACAACTTGAAAAACAGTCTGCCAAACATGGAACTATGCTTTCTTATTTAAATGTCATAAGAATCACAGACACACCAGAAATGTATTAGTCAATACACAGTTGAAAATTCTTAAATCTGAAATGCTGAATTGATAAAGATCTTAAATGCTCAATTGATAACTTAAAATAATATTATATATAGAAGGAGCACTACTGATAACACGAAAGCCGGTTCACTGATGGTCTTAAGTAATGCTGTCAACCTGACAAAATAAAATGTTTTTAACGAAGTTGGCAATATTTCGGTTGCTAAATTATTGGTGTTCTATTATAATTAATGATTGATTATTCATAAAATACTAAATAAATATCGGTGCATTACAATATTTTAAGCATTTTAAATTGTATTTTAACGTTTTTAATTAAAATTATGTTAAAAGTAGTCCTCGTCAACTAAATGTAGATTCTCGTTTTGCCTTACCATTTTGCTATCTAAGACCGATTTTATTAAGTACTTAGCAAGGTTTTTAAGCTATTTTATTTGCTACTTAAGATCTTTTTTCATTAGTGGATATTTATAACACATTTATAAAATAATGTTTTGTTGTAGGTCCCCTATATTAGAAGACACCAGTCAAACGGCTTTCGTGTTATCAGTAGAATACATTTGTGTTTACGGTCCTATTGCTCCTTCTATATTAGTATTATTCTAAATTGATAAGACCTTGAATTCTAAATTGATAACGATATTAAATACTGAAATGTGGACATTGGTGAGAAATTGGTTATAATTGTTTTTAAACAATGCTTTCTCCTCCAATTCTAGTAGATTAGGGAAACAAAACCAAGATAAAACAATTGGAACACCCTAGAAGTTAAAATGACAACAGTTTATCGCCATGAGACACTGTCGACCGTTAGTAATGTCTAACGGCAGGTGACTCGGGAAATTGCATCAGATAATATGCATACCTTGTTACTTAAATAACAGATGGTTCCTCAGGTCCTCAAAACTGTCCTTTTTTCTATTTTAGTGAAAAAAAAACTAAAGTATAATTAAGTAGATAAGTTGCTTATAACAATAAAAACAAAAACAGAAAGTAAAAAAAATGTGAAAAATGTTATTAGAATAAAAAACATAAAATTAGTATAGATTATCGATGTTTAGATAGACCAAAAAGAAAGGAAATTATAAATATTTTGTAATTAAAGTTAAGAAACTATATGGGTAGTTACCCTTAGTTTCTTTTGATGCTTTTATTACTTAGTTAAGTATTAAAAAAATTACTTTTCTATTTTTTTGTCTATGTTATGCTTTATATAGTTTTAGCGAATTACCAAAAGCAAAATGAGCTTATGCGGTTGGGGTCATGAAATAACAACCGGGCAAACACTTCCAGACCATTATCACCGGAAAACATTAACCTTTTTTAAAAAAAAAACCATACAAAAATTATTAATAATGATCAATTAATGATTTTTTTCATAATTTCAATTTATAAATACGTTTTTTGTTGGTCACTCCAGCAGTACGAGTTCGGAAAATGTATTAAAGTATTAGGTCATTAGTTAAAGTCAATTAGGAAGTTGACTATGAGGACAAGAAGTTATTGTGTGAGGTTAGGATTCAATATAAGGTTAGGAAGTTGAACTATGAGGACAAGAAGTTATTGTGTGAGGTTAGAATTCAATATAGGGTTAGGAAGTTGAACTATGAGGACAAGAAGTTATTGTATGAGTCGGGTCATATAGGTAGGAGTTGAACTATGAGACAAGAAGTTATGTGTGAGGTCGGGATTCAATATTTAGGAAAGTTTGTTACTATGAGGCAAGAAGTTATTGTGTGAGCTCGGATTCAATATATGGGTAGGAGTTGTACTATGAGGTCAAGAAGTTGTGTGAGGTCGGGATTCAATATAGGGTTAGGAAGTTGTACTATGAGGTCAAGAAGTTAATGTGTGAGGTCGGGATTCAATATAGGGTTAGGAAGTTGAACTATGAGAAGAAGTTATTGTGTGAGGTTGGGATTCAATATAGGGTTTGGAAGTTGAACTATGAGGTCAAGAAGTTAAAATATGAGGTCGGGATGCAATATAGGGTCCGGATGTTGAACTATAAGGCTAATAAGTCTAAGTAAGAGGATAGCAAATTGAATTGAGGGGTTTGAAAGTGTTACTTCATACGTGTCAGCAATTGAACTTGAATATTTTTTAAATATTCTTGATTCACACCTATAACTTTTATTATGTTTGCAGAAAGACGACTTAGCCTGTCTGGAATTAATACTGAAGAAATACATAATACCAGAGTCCAGTTACATTCTAGATGTAGACTTGGATTATTTCAGTACCGATAATCCGTTCAAAGCTCTATATAGAAATGCCAACTTGTACGACATGCTGAAACCTGTCTATGGCTACCTACCTCCTAAGGACATCAATAATCAACAGGTAAATAAAATCATTTTTTGAGAATTAGTCAGCATGTGGTTTATTATAAGTTCATTGAATGCATAGAGAAATATACTAAAGGAGGCATAGCCTATCTCAATGTATTGAAAGACCTAAAACATCTTTTTGGGGCTCTCAGGGGTTCGGTGTAACCTCATTGAAACCTCGTTCAAGAGCGAGTTAAGGTTTTAATGTATTAATTGATTTCGGCCTTTCGCTCATTGTTTGTGTTTTGATTTGTATTATAAACGCTCTACTATATAAGTTACTGTACTTTTGTTCTGTTTATTTGATTATTTTGATAATCGAATGTGGTCAGGTTACTTTTCCGATGTTTCAAAATTCAACCATCTAGGGATATATCTCTATGATTAAATGTATAGCTCATAATTGCAACCACTAGTGTGGTATGACATCATGGCTTTTGCGCGTCACAGGGGCTGCTCCCTACTCTGCCTAAGTAAATTTCCTCCGCCCCTCCCCTAGATTATCGAAAATATCATGAATCCAATTTTAAAGAATTTGTAAACTAGCTGAACTTTTTAAAGTTATAGTGAAGTACACTCTATTGGCCGGTCAAATGTGTAAAAGTGTAATTAATTAACTTTTTAAATTTTCATCATTGTCTGCTAAAAAATTGCCAGGAATTCGATATTTTTTACGTGTCAGACGTATGAAATTCGTGAAAGAAAACTAATTTGTTTCTGTACATTTTTAAATGCCCCTCTGACTTCCTTATAAAATTGCAACTAATTCTACCTAAATGAATCCACTCTGATTATCTCTTAATATTAAGATGCTCCCTCCATTGATTTCCCATTTTTTTATGATTCCCTGGTTCTCTCTTAGAATTCATATTTAGCATCTAAATTCGTTGTATTGCCTTTACGCACTTATAACTTTATTCCCTAACGATCAACCTAATCATTTATCAATTTACAAAATCCTTGAAGATGCATCTGGCTTAAAACGATACGTCAGGTATTGCTAACAAATTACTTGTTTCTTGCACTCTTAAGTTTTTTATCGAAAGTGAATTAAACCCTCTAAACATTAAAAAACACCTTTACCTAATCGAATACAGGAAGCTATAGATATTTATTACTTGTAATAGTTATAACCAAAAGGAAACCTATAACTGTATAAGACCCTAACTACCTTTATATACAATCCTTCTCCCAATCAATTTCTGTTTATAGGTTCATAATCAATCAATCAATTTAATCTTAAAATGGATCAATTAAAAGGACTAAAGTATTTAAAATGGAAAATCGTATACATTTCAAGTGTAATAATAATGCATTTATTTATTTTTGAGAGATATTTAGTGACATATATACTAGTATATTTTTTCTGATGTAATTATTTTGATAGTAGTACCGAAGATTGTTATTATAGATTATTTTCACACTTGTTCACTTCTTTGAAATTAATTGTGGTCCGTATTATTTTTATTATAGTGTGGTTGTTTGGGCGAACTGTGCAGTTTTTAAGACAGTAGTTATTAATAATTTATGGTCGGTTAGGGATGCACACATTTGACTTATCGCTTTGAGTTGTAATTTTGGTCCCTATTTTATTCATGATTGTGAGCGTTTTATACTTAGAATAATACTATATATAGAAGGAGCACAGGACCGTAAACACAATGTAATTCCACTGATAACACGAAAGCCGGTTGACTGGTGCAACTAAGTTAATGCTTGCCTAACCTGACAACAAAACATTTTTTTTAAATATGTGGCATAAAATATCTATTAATGAAAGAAAGATCGTAAAGAAAAATATATAATAACTTTAAAACACCTGCTGAGTATTTAATAAAACTGGTCTTAGATGCAAAAGGTGGCGGAATACAAGAATCTACATTTAGTTGACAAGGACTACTTTTTATATAATTTTAATAAATACGTTAAACTACAAATTTAAAATGCATAAAATATTGTAATGCACCGATATTTATATTAGTATTTTATGAATAAATCAATCATTAATTATAATAGAACATAATAATCAGCAACCGGAAGTAATTGCCAACTTTTTTTTTAGAAAATTGTATATTGTAAGGGTGGGCAGCAATTACTTAGTTGCACAGAGAACCGCCTTTCGTTGTTATCAGTAGTGCTCCTTCTATAATATATAGTATTATTTAAGGGTTTATAACAGTTTTCTGCCAGTAAAAGACAAGACGTCTAAATACAAAATTAAATTTTGAACTTTGAATTCTTTAAAATAAATTGTGTTCCGTATTATTTTTTTTATTATAGTGTGGGTGTTTGGGCGAACTGTGCAGTTTTTAAGACAGTAGTTGTTAATAAGTTATGGTCGGTTAGGGATGCACACATTTGTCTTATCGCTTTGAGTTGTAATTTTGGTCCGTATTTTATTCATGATTGTGAGCGTTTTATATCAGTTTTCTGCCAGTAAGAGATAAAACGCCTTAATACAAAAATGAAATTTGAACATCGAATTCTTTAAAATAAATTGTGTTCCGTATTATTTTTATTATAGTGTGGGTGTTTGGGCGAACTGTGCAGTTTTTAAGACAGTAGTTGTTAATAAGTTATGGTCGGTTAGGGATGCGCACACATTTGTGTTATCGTTTTGAGTTGTAATTTTGGTCTGTTTTTTTATTCATGATTGTGAACGTTTTATAACAGTTTTCTGCCAGTAAGAGACAAAACGTCTTAATAAAAAAATAAATTTTGAACATCGAAATTCGATCGCTAAGTTTTTCATTTTTTGCTTGATAGTGTTTATCTGCTGAATTTGCGATATCACAATTCTTCATTAATATTTTACTTATTGTTTATCATAAATGCACCAAATCCGGTATAGGACTACAGAATGCGTCCAGTTTCGATAGTTAAAGAGTAAAAAGGGAGTTCCTTTTTTACTCAATTCAATTCCATAAATTATGGTATTAATGATATTGCAAATCAAGATGCTATCAGCCTGTTGGGTGTTCTGCAGCGTTATCGCTTAGGGCCGCTTCCCGACCCTGCGCCTACCTGACCGGATAGCGGCCACATGTTAAGTAAGGTGTCGTTTTCGATGTTTTATGGGTGCTGAATTGAATGATCCCTCAAAGTACTCAATCTAGAGTTTCCAGGTTCAAATCTTGGTAATGATGCTGATTTTGTACCGCCTTGTTTATAGTAAATACGTAAATACGTTAACTTCAAAATGATTCTGGTGCGGAGCTTTGCAAGCCGGGAGGCTTTTTCAAAGAAAATGCGCTAAAAATCAGCATAAACCGAGCTTCAAATAGGTGCAAATAATAATAATCTATGAGATAAATTGTGCATTTCTTTGAAAAATTCGAGAAAATTAAATAATAAATTGTGACACTAAAATTCAACAAGAATTGGATTAATACGCTAGAAATCACGTATTTCTAAGAAAATTCGCCCAGCTTGCAGACCTCAAAGCCATTTTTTTTTTCTACTTTACCCTAGACTTTTCAACTTCAATAATTTTAAGTAACCACGACGACAACATTAGAAGAACTATTCTAGAAACATCATAGAAGTCATCCATACTCAATGGGTTTTGTCTGAAAAGATATCCCTTTATTCCTTTGGAATAAAGCGTATGTGTTTGTTTGTGTCGCGATAAATAAATGTCACTATTATTAAATAGTGACATTCACGTCCAGATTTCATATTATCTACTCATAAATACTAATCTAATGTTGTAAAACATCCATGGTAGAGGATATAAGCTGTGATGCATCATGAAGTCAATATGAATTAGAGAAGGCTTTAACACCTGTTTCCGTACCTTATAATCCGTTTCCTTTATCAAAAATATTTTTTCACGCCAGTAATATTAGGATCATATTAAGCATCTAACCTTTTGCTAGAGTATTAAAGTTAATTTATTTTAGTTTATTCTTAATTAATATGTAAACACAAGCTAATGGTGCGTTTATTCGATATCGGTTTTTCTATCATTTACTTTATAGCTCTTTAATATTTTTTTTAATCAACGGAGTGTAAAACGCGACGGTCTCTAAGAGAAGGCTTTATCCCTTGGAATCAAAACAGGTAACACCAATATAAGAGGATGGCTTCTGATCATCCGAATGTTCGTCTACCTAAGATTTCCTGTTGGGAAAAATAAAGGTGACGAAGCCAACTAATTTGATGAACATTATACAGCAAGCAGGTCTAGGGAATGTATAAAAGGCTGCGTTCTCAGTTTATAGAAATAATTTTTAAAATAAAAATAGACTTTGGGAACAACTAAGTCCTTAATAAACTGCGAGGGCTTCCGCGGTTATTGCCATGAAGATTTAGATCTTCCGGTGGTGAACGCGTCAATGTAGATGAAGAATTCGACTGAACTGAGAGTTCTGTTTTGTAGAGCATTGTGTTTCTATCCATGGTGTCCAACATCCCTTAAGATGTCTCCCACAGTGGAAGCGAAACGTCGGATTCTTCATGTAGGAAGACCTAAACCCTCACAACTAAGCCCGTGCTTAATTCGGTTACTTTATCATAACAACCTTCAAAACATTTATATATGAGATTTAAAAATTGGTCATTTACACCAGTTTTTGCTTTTCCTGTCTCCTTTCTGTGAAAAATTTCCATTAATTTCTTAACAACACAAAACATGCTACTTGACAATTATACTAAACCCGCATATTTTATAATAATACCTTTATTGTTCTTATAATGCATAGAATTAGACAAAACCATACAAATCCACATTTTTACAAAATTTTGTTTATTATATCTATTTCAGGCTTAAAAACGTTTTTGTCAAAATTGTTCAATAATGTAGAAGTTTAAAATTTGGTAGTTATGATTTTATTGGGGGTTAGTATTTCAGCCCCGTTCAAATAAAATCCTGGATGCGCCACTGAGGCATAGTCATTCACCTTCCAGTTCTCTCTCTTTATCACTTTAACTCTCTTTATCACGCGCTGGCCTTGACTGTTGCCAGAAAGTGCCTGTATCACATCCTGACTGCGCTGTTTTGGCATTAGTGGAGGATACACTGGCCTAACATAAGCGAAGAGTGCACCTCTACGCACTTATAATGCTGGTCAAAGCATCTAGCGGAGGGTTACTTCCTATAACAATTACTAAAAAATAACTAGTTTACAAGCATATCTAAATAGTCATTTTGCATTTTCAAACTATTCAAATAATTTGAACAAACAAATGTTCTTAATTATTTCTAGTGTCTTTGTTTTCTATGCTTATGGTTACTTTAATCCATTTCTATGTTACTCATGTTACTTTAATCTTTCTATGTTATTAATCATTTCTATGTACTTTAATTCTATGTTACTTTAATCATTTCTATGTTAATTTTATCTATTTCTATGTGTTAATTTAATCATTTCTATGTTACTTTAATAATTTCTATGTTACTTTAATAATTTCTATGTTACTTTAATCATTTCTATGTTACTTAATCATTTCTATGTTACTTTCTATTTCTATGTACTTTAATAATTTCTATGTTATTTAATCATTTCTATGTTACTTTAATCATTTCTATGTTACTTTAATCATTTCTATGTTACTTTAAACATTTCTATGTTACTTTAATCATTTCTATGTTACTTTAATCATTTCTATGTTACTTTATCATTTCTATGTTCTTTAATCATTTTATGTTTCTTTAATCAATTTCTATGTTACTTAATCATTCTATGTTAATTTTCTCATGTTAATTTAATCATTTCTATGTTACTGTTAATAATTTCTATGAACTTTTTCCGCGTCGAACTAAACTTAACCATGTCTGTATTTGCCACATTTCTCAAGATATCACTGGTCACAAATTTGTTGTATTAAACGGTATGTTTTATTTGTGTGAAATATGTAAGAATGAATCAACATTTTCTTCTAACAACGCTTTCCCTGTGTAAAAGATTGGGAAGAAAAATATATAATCCAATTTTACAATTTATTTTTAATATATTTAAAATAATCGTTACAAGGTGAAGCAATATTAATGCTTTAAGTTTAAAAAAAATCAATTTGCTGTTAGATTATAGATAAATAGGGTTATTAAGTCATAGATAAGTTTTATCAGCGTTTTAATCTATTAGAAGTCCATTATAGATTTTATAGACCTGATTGTTAATGTTTTTAAAAAAATAGAAAAAAAAACTCATTGAAAAAAATAGGTGCAAAAATTGAATAAAATACTCACGTATGTGTAATTTGTTTGCCACCTGGTGTTTTGAAAATAGTAACACTGTGTTCTTGCAAGTATGGTCACTGGGCCATACAAAAATCAGTTATGGGATACATCTGACCGCCTGTATTTTTTGGCCGTCATCCTTGAACAAATCATTTATGAATATAATATAATTTCGATTGTAAATAAATATTAAATAGATAACAAAAAGAAGGTTATACTGTTAAAACAGTGTTGCCATCTTGCGGAACTGTGGCTGAACTAGAACAAGAATATGGTCTTCAACGCTTCTCCCGGCAAATTGATGAATTCCCAGCTGTGCAAAAAGTTTTTTTTATGTCGTTAAAAAACTCTTCTTTTTACAGTGAATAAAAATTTTATATTTCACGTTCTGTAAGACAGGGAATAAAGTGAACCTAAACTCCCTACCACAGAAAAACTAATTCATGTGATAATAACTCCTCGGTTATCAATACTTTTAATATTAATACCCTTAAGGCACTACAACCTAACTCTAAACCCCATTTATAAACCTCATTAAGTCCTATCAATCGATTTGCATAGGATTAACCCTTTTAGTTCCTTATACGGTACCCTTATAAAGATTTAGGTACCAAGGTTCATGGGAAAGAACGCAGGTGTCGTACCTTAAGGGTACATCTTTAATACTAAGACTTTAATGAAACCATAAAATGTAAATAAATGGTGAACACATGAAATTTAACACTTCTGTGAGCCTGAGGTGGTTTATTGTGGCTTTAGTTTGTTTAGTTATTAGAAAATATTACCTTAATATGATTATTTGTTTTATCAAGTTATTTGTATCGTTTAGAAATTGATTTACTTAAATAATTTGTATCCGGTTTTACGCAGCTTTCCGTGTTGTTAGACGCTGCCACATTTGAGAATGTGACAACATGGGATTTTAGATGACAAAACACCTGTTGCTGATCACATTTCTATTAAAGCCTTAAAATTATAATAGTCCAGGAGCCTATGGGTGATTTTCTACGTCATAAGAATTATGACCCATTTTGTCATGGGATTCACAGGACCATGGAGTAGAGTCTAATAAAACCACAAGTCTGGTTATTTAATCCGGGGCTGGACAATATGCTGACTCAGCAAACTTTTATAATTATTATTATTTTTTTAAAAATTCAGAAAAATGTTACAAATAAAAGATGTAGTACTTAAGAAAACAAACATTTTAGACTTGGTCTAAACACGTGTTGCAGTTTACATTTAAGGACTTGTATATTTTGAGGACGAGCGAAGCGAGTCCGAAGTATGTAGGATGAGAGTTGCTAATCCCATGTGATGGGGAATAGATTCGAGGTACCCTGTACCCGATGTTTCATGGGTGTAATAGGTTGTGAAACGTGAACATTTAACAAACCAATTGGCGTCCTTTGTCTCCTTTTCCTTTGGCGTCCTTCCTTTTAACATGTCTCTTTTTCTTTCTTTATAACAATGTTTCTCCTTTTCCTAGTGATGATACCACACGTTTAGTTCTGTTTCCGATTATGAATAAAAAGTAAAATTGGTTTCCTTTCAGAGAATGTTCAAATTTGATCTTCGCAAAATAAAGCATATGAAGTTGAAGGTATTTTGCTTTTAAAATACTTACCAATCTCTGAAAAGAATGGAAAGAAAATAGGGTGCCTGAACAAAAAGCATATTTTCTCTGTTCTTTCTATTTTCGTCTATCCTTCTTCTCTCTATTTTTATATGCTTCTTCTTTCTTTTTGTTTACTTCCTCTTCCATTCGTATGCTCCTTATCTTTTTTTGTATACCTCATCTTTTTTATATGCTTCTTCTTTCTTTTTGTTTACTTTTCCTCTTCATTCGTATGCTCCTTATCTTTTTTGTATACCTCATCTTTTTTTATATGCTTCTTCTTTCTTTTTGTTTACTTCCTCTTCCTTTCGTATGTTCCTTATCTTTTTTTGTATACCTCATCTTTTTTTATATGCTTCTTCTTTCTTTTTGTTTACTTCCTCTTCCATTCGTATGCTCCTTATCTTTTTTGTATACCTCATTTTTTTATATGCTTCTTCTTTCTTTTGTTTCCCTCTTCCATTCGTTTGCTCCTTATCTTTTTTTGTATACCTCATCTTTTTTTTGTATGCTTCTTCTTTCTCAATGAGATAAGGAAGGAAGTAAATTGATGGGATAAAGTGGGACTCCTCTGATTTATTGTTAAACTATTCAAGTTTTTTTTATTTTCTTAAATAACATGTTTGAGAAAGATTAGGATTAAAACCAAGACCGGTCAGTTAGTGGATGGGTAACCGGTTTATCCTTAATTTTATAATAACGGAACAGCTTTTTCCACGCGTTTAAAGTCAGTCTTTAGTGCGGAAAATTGAAACTAATTTTTATAATTTAATGACTGAAGTTATAGCTTCGGAGTTTTGACAGAGTTGTGTCTTGCCACCAAAGAGTGACCTTGTCGCTCTTATAACAATTATTATTATTATTATACAAGTCTACTAGGTCATCTGCTCAGAAATAATACACCTCAAAGTAAAAAATAAAATAAATCATACCTGGTACACTTGCCAGGTGAAATATATGAAGTTCGTGACGTCATATATTTCACAAATACCTTATTTTATTTCCTAATAATTTTACTCATTTTTTATTTAACTTATCCATCTAATTGTATGAGATAGACACATCTCTTTGTATTTCTATACACTCAGACAAGTTAGGTTACAACTAGTTCTAATAGTCCTTTTAGGACTGGTTCAGACCACTTTATGGTAAGAAATAGAGACTCTCATCTCTATATACTTATATCTCTATTCACTTAGGCAAGTCTGCTATTAGTCCTCTTAGGACTGCTTTAGATCACTTTATTGTATGAGATAGACACTGTCATCTCTTTGTACTTTTATACACTCAGACAAGTTAGGTTACCACTAGTCCTAATAGTCTTCTTAGGACTGGTTCAAACCACTTTATGGTAAGAATAGAGACTCTCATCTCTATGTACTTATATCTCTATTCACTCAGACAAATTACTGCTTTAGACTACCCTAAATTATGAGATAAAGACTGTCATCTCTGTTCCTATACATCCATACACTTAAAAAATTAGGTTACACCAAGTTCTACTATTTACCCTAGGACTGATTCAGCATATCCAATGATATGAGTTAGATTTGCCATCTCTATGTACTTATATCTATATACCTCAAGGCAAGTTAGGTTACAACTAGTCCTTGTATTCCAAAAAAAAACCAGGGAAGCTTAGTGACTATTATAAAACCCGAAATTCCAAAAGTAAGTAGGTAGCAATCGTCGTATATTATAATAAATATGACTTTAAAAAAAACCTCTAACTTTTTTAGAAGTAACATGAAACTTAAAAAAAGTTCCAATTAAGAACTTGATTTTAAAATTGAATACAACTTTTATTAAAAGTTTAAGATAAAAAATAACAAAGGAAGATAAGAATAAAAGTATTTTTGTTCGGTATTTTAAGTATTCTTTCTTTAATTTTACTATTTAAAATTTTATTTAGAAAAGCAATTTGTCTTTTTTTATTTTTAGTGCCATTAAATAAAATTTATAATATGGTATTTTACCATTTATAGATTTACATATATTTTGTTTCGATTATTTTTATTATTTATTTAATATTAATTTGAGTGACAAAGATTAAAATCTTAATATTTTGGTAAATTTTATAAAATAAATTTTTAAAAGAATGTTTACTTCTTTTGCGAGAGCTGAATGAACTTAAATTTTTTTATGCTTAATTTTTTTAAAGTTTTAACTTAAATTGGTTTTAAAATATTTAAGTTAAATGTTTATAGTTTTAACACTATTCCATTTATAGTGGAAATTAATGTTGAACAAGATGAATAAAAACGTTCTTCAGTTACCCATTGTTGTTTTTAATTTTTCAAATTTATACTAGAGGGTTTTCAATATGAATAAACAAAAAGATGAATAAAAAGTTGAACAAGTTAAAAAGTAAATAAGTTAAAAAGGTAAATAATAAAAATTGAACAAGATGAATAAAACGTTCTTCAGTTACCCATTGTTGTTTTTAATTTTTCAAATTTATACTAGAGGGTTTTCAATATGAATAAACAAAAAGATGAATAAAAAGTTGAACAAGTTAAAAAGTAAATAAGTTAAAAAGTAAATAAGTTAAAAATTGAACAAGATGAATAAAAACGTTCTTCAGTTACCCATTGTTGTTTTTAATTTTTCAAATTTATACTAGAGGGTTTTCAATATGAATAAACAAAAAGATGAATAAAAAGTTGAACAAGTTAAAAAGTAAATAAGTTAGTAAAAAGTTAAAAATAAAAAGTTAAAAAGTAAATAAGTTAAAATGAACAAGATGAATAAAAACGTTCTTCAGTTACCCATTGTTGTTTTTAATTTTTCAAATTTTACTAGAGGGTTTTCAATATGAATAAACAAAAAGATGAATAAAAAGTTGAACAAGTTAAAAAGTAAATAAGTTAAAAATTGAACAAGATGAATAAAAACGTTCTTCAGTTTCCCATTGTTATTTTAACTTTTTCAAGTTTTAACATCATCAAGCGAGGAAAGTACCTGGATGAGCGACCGCTGAGAATAAAACGTATGTTTTAAGGCACTACAATATAAATTCGATTATTTCCAAAGACTGATGACGAGCGAAGTCCGAAGCACTGAGAATAAACTTAGCGAATCCGATGGAAAAGCTCCGTAACACCTTGTAGCCGTTTTTTAATGAATTGGACCCTTCTTACGTCATTAGACCCTTTTTCCTATAATTGCTTAGTGATCTGCTACTCTCCCTCAATTAAAATGAAGTCTTTTTTCCATCTATGTGAACTATTGATCTACACATCGTTGTTTTTTACCATCTATGTGAACTATTGATCTACACATCGTTGTTTTTTACCATCTATGTGAACTATTGATCTACACATCGTTGTTTTTTACCATCTATGTGAACTAGTGATCTACACATCGTTGTTTTTTTACCATCTATGTGAACTATTGATCTACAAATCCTTGTTTTTTTTAATTATGCAACTTCCCTCAAACAAATCAATGTCAAATAATATCTTTTCACAATGTTCCAAAAACCCACATAAAATAACACAACAATAACACCCGATTTGCATACGTTTCATGCTTTACCCAATTTTTTTCCTGTTCCCACAGATTTTTTTGTGTTCCCTCTTTAAGATAAGAGGCATAAGGGGTCACACAGGAAAAGGGTTGGTACATTTAAGCACCTTAAAAAGTAATTTAGTACCCTTTTGGTGTTGAAAAGATTATGTAAATAACTTTTATACACAAGAAACGCAAACCCAGTTTAAAACTATTTTAGATGTAAAGTGACGAAGATTATTATTTATATTAAGTTATAATTCTAACTTAGATTTAAATGTTATGATTAGATTCATGTGACTTAAACGATGACACCTTTTAAAAAAATAACTGATGTATGTATCAAAACTCGGGTACGGGGTACCTCGGAATTTTTCCTCATTTCATCGGATTTGCTAAACTCATCCTCAAGCATGAAAACAGAATATGCAATTTTAGGAACATTATAGTCTTAATAATAAATAAGATAATATATATATATATATATATATATATATATATATATATATATATATTATTGTTACGTACAAGTAGTATTAAGTAAGCACGTTAGGTTAACAAACTATATTCCTATCAAAACTAATTACAAATCACTTTTAAAACTAAATCATAATCTGTCATTAACATGACAATATTCCCCCTCTCCTTCTCCCTCTCTCTCCCTGTTTGGGCTAGTCTATCTACGTGGACTATCATTTGTTTTCTTGAAGGCTCTAGGACAATCTTATAAACTAGGTCATTTATCTTCTTTTCCACTCTATAACGGTCCCTTCCAGTCCCTGTCTAGTTTGGGGGACCTTCCTTTCTTCCTCACTGGATTATAGAGCCAGACCTTTGTACCAGGCTCAAAGTGCCGGACCAGGGCACTTCTGTCATATCTTGTTTTCATTCTGTTTCCTGCCAATTTTAGTTCTTTTCTTGCTACCTCATGTGCAGTTAAGAGAGATTCCTGAACTTGCCTTACATACTCAGGTACTTCAATTAGAACTTCTTCAGGAGGCCTTCCATATAGTAACTCTAAGGGAGTTTTCAATTCCCGACCAAACATCAATTTCGCCGGAGTCTGCCCTGTTGCCTGATGTATTGAAGACCTAAATGCCATCAGGCAAAATGGAATTTTCTCGTCCCAGTCCAGTTGATTTTCATCAACTACTTTGCTTAAGTAGTTTAACAAAGTACCGTTAAATCTTTCTACCATACCATCCGACTGAGGATGAAGAGGAGTGGTTCTTGTTTTCCTAATACCTACTAACTTGCAAATTTCCTTGAAGACTGTACTCTCAAAATTTCTCCCTTGGTCAGAATGAAGTTCCAGTGGGACCCCATACCGGCTAATTACCTCTCTTATCATCACACGTGCAACGTTTCTGCTTCTTGATTAGGTAATGGAAAAACTTCCGGCCATTTAGTAAATAATCCATTACCACCAGAGCATACCTATTTCCTCTGTTTGAACATGGCAATGGACCCAGAATATCCATAGCTATCCTTTCCCAAGGTAGCCCCACTGTGTAGTTCTTTAATGGGCCATGCCCCTTCTTTCCAGGACCTTTCCTGGAAATGCATACATTACATGACTTACACCAGTTTTGAACGTCTTCTCTCATATTAATCCAATAAACTCGTTGTCGAAGTCGCTCCAAAGTTCTCTTTACTCCAAAATGACCACTAGATCTTAAATCATGGGCGTAGCTTAATGTTTCTTCTCGCAGACTTTTAGGAACTAAAACTTGCCATCTAGATTTATTTGTTTTAGTGTCTTCCCAACTCCTCAAGATTAAATCATTTTTTAGACTTAATGAGTCCCATTGGGCCCATAACCATTTTACTTCTTGACCTTGGTCGGAAATGTCTTCCCAGTTAGGTTTTTTTCCTTTTTCTAACCACTCCCTTACGGTTCCTAAAGCAACATCATTTCTTTGTTTTTCACGCAATTCCTCTTCATTGAGGAGAGAGTCTGTCTCTTGCACCTCTGATATCTCAGTCAATCCTGCTTTTACAGTGTGTGCCATTTCTTCCTTTACTAACAATGAAGCTACTCCAGCTTCTCTTTTATTGATTTCTTCCTTCATTTCAGACCTGCTGCAATGCTGGCAGTCTTCACAAGGCCTTCGAGACAAACTATCTGCATTGCCATGAAGCTTACCTGGTCGGTGTTTGATTGAAAACTCATATTCTTGGAGTTTTTCGATCCATCTGGCTATTTGCCCTTCAGGTTTTTAAACTTCAATAACCACTGCAAAGCAGCATGATCTGTTCTTATTTCAAATGATCTTCCTAAGAGATAATGGCGGAAATGTTCATTAGCACTTACTACGACGAGTAACTCTTTTCGGGTTACACAATAATTCCTTTCACACTTAGAAAGTGCCTTGCTGTGATAAGAAATAACTACCCTCTTTCTCCTTGAAGTTGAGATAACACAGCACCTGTCGACGTAGCACTTGCATCGGTGTCCAATATGAATTTCCCTTCTTCCGATGGAAACCCGAGAATAGGATGAAGTCAAAATTTCTTGATGGTATCAAAAGCATTCTGCCACTATTTAGTCCACTTAAACTGAGTTGTTGTTGTTAGCTGGTGTAGAGGAAAAGCTATTTCTGCAAAATTTTGATAAACCGTCGATAATATGTGCACATACCAAGAAATGTCAGGATCGCTTGTTTGTTATTTGGTACTGGCCAATTCTTTACTGCTTCAATCTCTTTGGATCGGCATTTACCCCTTGCTCTGATACAATATGGCCCAGATATTCAACTTGCCGTTTAAATAGTGAACATTTCTTCGGGTTTAACTTCATGTTAGCTAACCGAAACCTTTGAAACACTTTCCTTAAATGTTCTAATTGCTCTTTGAAAGACTGCCCCCTAACGACTACATCATCCAGGTACACCCTTACATACAGAAGGTGATAACCCGTTTAATACCTTATTCATACACCGGACAAAGGTGGCTGGAGCGTTACATAACCCGAAGGGCATCACCTTAAACTGCCACAGATGATCCCCTACTATAAATGCAGTCTTCTCCGGTCTTCTGGAGCCACCTCTAACTGCCAATAACCACTCTTTAAATCGAGAGTACTAAACCAGGTAGCACCTTCTAAACTATCCAGTATGTCATCGATTCTTGGAATTGGTTGAGCATCCTTCTTCGTTACTTCATTAATTTTCCTATAGTCAATACAAAACCTTGTAGACCCATCTTTCTTTTTAACTAAGACAATAGGTGAAGCCCAAGGTCCATATGAAGCTCAACGATATCGTTTTCAACCATATCCTTGATTATTTTATCAACTTCTTGCTTCCTTGCTATTGGTATTCTTCTTGCTGACTGTCGTATTGGGAACTTTCCAACATCTATTCTGTGTTTTTCAATATCTGTTCTCCAAGGTCATTATCATTTTTTGAAAAAATATCGGCGAAGTCTAGTAATAACATTCTTAACTGTTGTTTCTGGTCTACATTCAGTTCCTTGCTAGCCTCTTCGTACAGCTTTGTTAAATATTTTGGTAGTATATTATGATTGTCAAAATTTGACTCACTATTATTTTCCTTAATTAATTCACATAATTCTGAATTTACATTACAATTTTTTCCGACTCAAAGCGATTGTTTTGTAGAATAGGTAAAACTTCTTCAGATATTGTAAAACTACTGTTTAAAAAATTAATAATACATCCATGCCTATTTAGGAAATCTGTCCCTAGTATACAGTCTTCATCCATATCTATTACATATACATTGTGTTCCGCAGAAAAAAATTCCAATTTCAATTATGACCAGGCGTGATTCTAAAAAGTTTGAAGTTTCTCCTAAAACCGACCGAATTTTGATTCTTGACACATCTTGAAAAATATAATTTTGTTGGTGTTCCAATTTGGAAGCTAAGCGTTGAGAGATGAGAGTTACCGCAGCACCTGTATCGATCAAAAAAAGGCACTCGATACACCCTATTTGGCCCTAACATAAGTGCATGCGGAATGATTTTTTCTTCTCATTTTCTCTTCTTTATAGTTTTCTAATTTGGAACCATTTTTAATTGAAGCTCGCTGCGGTTCCCTACAGTTAGCTGTACTTAGTTTTCCTGATTCTTATTTAAATTGATACGGTTTGGACAGAAGCGACATATATGATTTGCCCCTGCGCAAACCCAGCATACTATGTTGTTTTTATTAATTCTGTGTCTATAAAATCGATTATTTGATCCACCGATCTCTTTTTTATCAGTTTTGTTTTGATTGAGTTTTCTATACTCATATTGTGGATGTTTTCTCACAGATTGTCTTTGTAAAGAAATGGATTGCTCTATAGCATCCACTTCTGTTGCTTTGGCCAACGCTTGCCATAGATTATCTGGTCCTGTTACAGCAACAGCCCTCCTCACAGTAACATTCCTTAACCCATCTAGAAAAGTTTGAACTTCTAGAGTATCTGACATTTGTGGAGAAGCTGTGGGATAAGCCTGGTGAAACTAATTTCTCTATAGCCGTAGCGAATTGTGACAGTGTCTCCGATGGCCCTTGAATACGAGATTTTAATAAAGCTCTATGTAGTTGAGAATTATTTGAGTTTCCAAACCGTCTTTCTAATGCATCCATAATTATCTCTACATTATTCTCTCATCTTCTCGGAGATTTCGAAATACAGTTAATGCTGGACCCTTAGTGCTGATACTAATATCCCTAATCTTTCAGAAACTAGTCCAACCACTTAATTTAGCGAGTGTATCAAACTGAGCTCTATATTCATCCCATGGAGTTTCCCCATCAAAATTTGGAGGTTTCAACTTTTTATTTACATTTAAGTTTGTTGCCCTAGAATGAATATTGCAACTGCAAGAGGAAATTTGGTGTCTGTTCAATAGGTCCACTTCAGAGGGATTATCTGATCTACCAATAGATGTGTTATTACCTCCTATTACATTGTTAATTTCCATTAAAGTTAGTTTTTCCAAATATTCTGTCATTTTTGACAGATTATTTTTAATTTCAATCTGCCCTTTAGTTACTTCCTGCAAAATGTTGCTTAGGTCACAGGGTGCTTTTTCTATATTCTCAATATCCTCACAACGCCGCTTCTTTGGTGGCATACTGTTACTATATATTCTAATAATATATCAAAATTATCTTACCCAGAACCTTCTTTTATAAAATGTTCAAAAACTATTAAGAGAAATACTTCACTACTTAGGCTCACTTCTGACACCAATGTTACGTACAAGTAGTATTAAGTAAGCACGTTAGGTTAACAAACTATATTCCTATCAAAACTAATTACAAATCACTTTTAAAACTAAATCATAATCTGTCATTAACATGACAATATATATATATATATATTTTATTTTTGTTGGAAAAGTCAATTTGGTTCTTTTTGAAATAATTCAGGGCGTCAAATTAGCCAAAAGGATGCTTGGAACCAGTCTTGGAACCCACAAGGCTGCGCCTGTGTGTGAGAATTCAATGTTTGGGTACTTGTGCAACACTGGTTTTTTTCCAAAAAAAATTAAAAGAGGTTTAGAAAATATAGGTTAAGTAGAATAGTACAACGAATAGAAAAATTGGAAATGGTGTTGAGATTATAAAAAAGCCTTAAGTAAAATGAATTATTAATGTCAATTTAAAAAAAAATAAATGAATATGCATACTAAATTAAAAAGTGTGGGTATACATTTTTTGAAAGATTTTTAGTTGGTTTCATTAGACTAAAATTACAGACACACACATACAGACAGACAAACAACTTTGCAAAAACCACTCAGGAGGCCTTAAAAAATAAGAGGGACTCGATAAAAAATAAGACCTGATCTTAACTTGTTATATTAATATTATAATTTTGGCTGAAGTATTTCAATATTTTTGGTATGGTATCACAAAAACCAATAGGTTTTTAAAGATTGAACACGCAGAACTTTTTTAAGATTCCCTAAATTTCCTGAATTCCTTTTTTAATTCCACACCCAACATTTAAAATCTCGAGAAAATCTATTTAAATAAGAAAGTAGAGTTTTCTGAGATGTTTGCAGACAGATGCCCTCTAGGTAGGAAAACAATAAGAAAACTAATAAGACATTCCTCCCTTAAGCTGTAATTGAAATACAACACCTTCGATTTTCAGGAGTTTTTCTATTATTTTCACCCTTCTTTTTTAGTAAAGGAAAAAAGTTTAGTGCTGGAACTTTTCTTAGAGCAAAGACATGTTTCATACTGTTACTGACTCATAATGATTAAATTAATCAACGGCATAAGGTTTTACTAAATGTAGTGATAAAAAACATAGGATATGAAATATCATCAGTATCAGTAACCCTTACAATGTCGTGGCAATTCTCTCTGAACATTGAACGCCTTACAGTTTGTGTTCTTTAGTGACGACGTGAACATAAATAACGCGCCCTTACGAATGTTTCTTCTTTTTTGTCAACGCTGTCTACACCAAAACACTTTGAACTGTTGCTTGCTCTTTTCGCAAGGTTTAGCATATTATCAATACCATTTCCACGGGAATACTTTTAACTTGAACTGTTTCTATCAACTATTAACTCTTTTACACTGGATGAATTTCATTTCACTATCCATGTTGTTTCCACCGGAAGACTTTAACTCTTTTATTAACGTCGTCTCCACCGGAAGACTTTGAACTCCAGGTTTCCATCAACATTATCAATACAGGATGGATTTCACATTCTCATCCTTACTGTTTCCACCGGAAGACTTTAACTCTTTTATTAACGTCGTCTCCACCAGAAGACTTTGAACTCCAGGTTTCCATCAACATTATCAATACAGGATGGATTTCACATTCTCATCCAAGCTGTTTCCACCGGAAGACTTTAACTCTTTTATTAACGTCGTCTCCACCAGAAGACTTTGAACTCCAGGTTTCCATTAACTTTATCTATACAGGATGGATTTCACATTCTCATCCATGCTGTTTCCACCGGGAGACTATATATACTGATTTACGCCGTCTTCACCGGAAGACTCCAGGCTTTTATCAACTCTGTCTTCGCAGGATGAATTACACTTTCTTATCCGTGTTTTTCCACCGGAAGACTTTAACTTCATCATTAATGCTTCCTCCGCAGAAAGACCTGCAACATTAATTTTAATATGAACACCGTCTTTCCTAAAAGAATGAGATGGTATATTAACGATTACGCTTGCTACCCGCGTTGTCCTTATTAAACACCTTTTATAGTTTGTCTTAAAATCAATTAGGAGGATATAATATAGAACTTTACTGCGATCTTCGTGAGCATAAAATACAGAGTTCTTTAAAACAAAAAATTGGGAAAAAAGTAGGAGGTTTACTTTCAAAATAGTGGCAGTGTTTTAGCATTAAATATGGTTTATTACTATACATTTTTGCATGTATAGAATACAAACCAGCACAAAATAAACAATATTTCGATTGTGTATTTTTTGTAATATTCCCTTCCAATGGACCGGGTATAGTTGCAGTGGAAATAATTCTCACCATATTGGTTAAAAAATAAAAATAATTAAAATTCATTATTATAAAATAATTAAAATTCATATTATAAAAGATGCTATTGTTTGCAATGGCAAAAGTCAAAAAAGTAGGATGTTTCCTACTTTCCTACTGAAAAAGTAGGAAAAATGGAGTGTCTGGGTCCCCTGAATTTTTATAATTTTACTAACTTAATATAATGCTTCTCTAGTTCTAGACATTAACATTAGGTTCTAGAGTTACATTAAGTTACAGTTATGTTAAGTTAAGTTAGTTATATTAGAGTTAATATTAAGTTCTTGACATTAACTGTAAATTTTAAATTATAAATTATAATCAAATAATTAACATAAAATACCTTGCTAAAATTGTAACAATTATGATGTTATCATGTAATTTATAAATAAATTATTATTATTATTAAATAATGCTTGTAAAGCATTTTCTTTTAAAAAATCAATAATAATGACATATCAGGATGAAAACAAAGAACCAGCTGATTTTCTTTAATAAAAGGAAATAAAAGTTTACCCACTTTTTTAAGCGAGGGAGGCAGACTTAATAAGTTAAAACTCAGACTTTAAAATGGGGATGAAAATATTTTTTTTAAAAAAAATTCACCCCCTCCTTGGGGGTGGGGTCCAGACTACCCAAGCCCTTGTAATTTTCTGAATCTGACCCCACTCAACGACCGGAGGGATCGTCTTTTTTAACACAATTAATTCCAGGGGTTACCATTTTTCTCTTCTTCTTTCCTTATTTTTCATTTTTTTTAAACCTTGAACCCTAGTAGCCTTTTTTTTAATTTTCCTTTTTTTATATTTTTAAAAAAAATATTTTGTTTAATTTTGTTTAAGTTGTGATAGGTCAGGTCTTTTCTTTGCTTGAAACTTGAATTGATTTTTTTCTTGTTACTAATTCATTCATCGTGTTAAAGCCAGGGGTAAAAATGTAACCATGTAAGATATGCATGCAGGTAATATCTAAGCTCTATAGCCTGTGTACAAAATATTACTTAATTGCTATGTCTTCTTTTGCAAACCTTTAGTAACGGGGGTGGCAGGATCTTAAAAATTATTACTTATCTAATTTATATACTTTACCAGAATTAACTTTTATCTAAATTTATTATATTATGTTATCTATATCCAATCTATCTCTTGCTGTATAATTACCACTATAATATCTTCTATATACTAAATAATTCATCTATTAACTCCCGCCCGAGTGCAATCAGTGGATTGTTTCTCTTACCAGACTTCTCAAGCCATGAAATTATACTCTAATACTTATAACAATAATTGTTGTCGTTTTAATCAATATTAAATATCAGAAAAAAATATTGCTATATGTGCTTTATTACAATATTAAACCTAATATTTAGGAACGCAATAGTTTTCCGCCCTGCCAAGTCAAAAAGAAAAGTTAAATTACCCCGTTAATTAAAAAAATGTAGGCAACAAAGTCGGGGTTTTGAGGGTCTGTAGCGTGAAAATGGCTAAATAAATATTATTATAATATATTTATGTGGTGTGTCTTGAAGATCAAAAATAAAAATAAGTTCACTCAAATTGGCCAAATAAAAGAGAAGAGAAATAGGTTAAAAAATGGCATTTTTGACGACTTATTCATATTCTTCTTTAATTTTTTTTGACGTACCTTCAGCATAAACCACTGAACGGATTTTGACGTACGAGGAATTTTTGGATTAGTGTATTGCCCGTGTGCATTCCTACCTAATAAAATATCAAATTCGACGATATTGTACATACTACTCGAAAGTTCTGTTTTTGGCGGGGTTTACAACCCAGGAGTTATGAATTTGGGATTTATTGATACTTGCAATTACAGATATATTGCGTTATACTGAGTTAATTTGTTTCAGCGTAGTTAATATTATTTTTAACGAAAAGGATAAAACTTAAATGTTGTTTTTTTTTGGTAGGCAGTATGTTAAAGACCTTTATGATTTTTATTTTCTTCCATATTGGCTTCACATACGTATAGGGAGGGGCCTCGCTGTCTTCGGGGGGCTATTTCTTATCGTTTCTAAGACGAAGGGTCTTACCGCCTCCAAGGTGGTGTCTTAGAAAACCTTTCTTTATGCTCTCCCACCCCTTATTGTTGTTGTGGGCGGATTTTTATTTCAAACCTTCATTTTTAAAGACTGAGTTTCATATGTGATGGATAATATACGGTTTAACCAATCACTTTAACACATATTTTTTTCAACACTTTTGAAAAAAATCCGACATTTTTAGATATAATAGTAAACCTTACCATTTTCTACTTTTGGTCTAAATGCGTTTATAATTAATAAGTAAAAAGTTTCCATTTTTCGTTGACTTATAAAAATAATAAATAAAAACAGAATTAATTACAAAAAAGTCCTAAATTTTTTTAATATATAATAATTCACTAAGCTTTGGACTAAAGATTTGTCATCATCAGAGTTTAACAATATAAAAGAAGAAATAAAAAAAACATAATTTTACAAACTACTTTTTATTGCACCTTTGTAAGCTATGGTTTCATAGCTTACCAAACCATACCGAGGTGTTTTTAACCATGTTAATTTTTTTTTATTTTATAATTTATATTGTTAAATTCTGATGATGACTAATTTTTAGTTGAAAGCTTAGTTAATTATTATATATTAAGAAAATATAGGATTTTTGTGTAATTAGTCTGTTTTTATTTATAATTAATATTTATTTAATGTGAAACTTATTTCGATCTTTTGGTTGAGTATATACCTATTAAATTAAATTATACATGGATATATTTTATTTAAAATATATTTCAATACGTCGTGCGTGACGTATTTGAAGGGCTCAACTGACTACAGAAAAAACAATCTAATCTTTTAGTATCTTCGAGTACAGGGTATCTCAGAACTTTTATTCAAACTTCAGACACTTCACTTGTCCTCTGAATTTCATGGTGGCCAAAGCCATTTCATCGAATTCTTTGATCTCTGTCTTGGAATAAAAAATCACCCACCGTCTGGAGCGATAGAACATAGGATTACTCTGTGCCTAAAGTAGCCTTTCTATTTGAGTTTCCTTCGCTAGATCTCTTAATACAAAGATTACCTACTTAAAGAAAAAAAGCTGAAATTATCCTTGACAGCCTAAATTTAACAAACCGTATTTATTTTATTAATTTTATATAGAATTAGTTACCATATCATTTGATACTACCGAGTTTTACAAAACATGTAAAACTCGCACAATTATATTGTGTCAATTAGTTACCAATTTGACTAAAAGTCACTACATGGCGAATAGCACTGACTGCAATTACAGATTACAAATGGATAATCTAATATCTTAGGTTACAAATATGATATGAACATGATATGAATATGCAAGCCTGCATGATTCATCACTTGAGAGCTTTAAAACTACTAAATAATATTATTAGTATAACTATATAACTCAATAAATTTAAACAGTATTTTTTTGTTTTGTTCTTCTCGAGATACTTCTTACAGTAGAAATAAAGCGGGGTACGACTGTGTATTGTTTAAAAATTAGTTAATTTTTCAAAATCAATTTTTATATAAATTTAATAAATTTGTGCCAAAAATCTTTGTCTAAAAGTAAATTTTTATTTTTTCTTTAAAAATCGAGTTTTGTGCCCTGCCTTTACCCAGATCATCAGGCCCAATTAAAAATTCTTCAATTTCGATTATATTAATACTTTCTTAAATTTAAATACAAGGAAGCATAAGAAAATTATTTATTCTATCTAAAAGAAATTAAGCTGATAGTTTAAAGGACGGGTTAATAAAAACAAAGTTAGTTATAATGCTTCCGAACACTTTGCTTCTAGGACTTGATGTAATACTTTTACGGAACTAGTCTTCCTCAAATCATAACTTTTATAATATGTAAAATTAATATTTTCATTTTAGGGACACTAAAGAGATTATTTAATGGTTGTTAAATTATTTATTCATGCTTTACAATATTTCGCTTGTTTTTCCAAGCATATTTATGTACAAATCTAAAAAAGATAAGGAAAATACAAATGTTTTAATTTAAATATTAATAAAAGAGGAAGAAGTATCTCCACAAAAATATTTTTCTTTATAGCAAAGTGCTTTCAACCTAACAAGAGGTCATCATCAGTGCTAGCCGTTGAATACAGAAGAGGGTAATAGATGAGTCTTACAGATCAGATATCTGTCTATCTTTTATATCTGATCTGTAAGACTCATCTATTACCCTCTTCTATATTCAATGGCTAGCACTGATGATGACCTCTTGTTAGATTGAAAGCGCTTTGCTATAAAGAAATATATTTTTGTGGAGAGACTTCTTCATCTTTTTTAAGATGAACTCCATTAACGCTCACCTTAGTTCTTCAATTTAAATATTCGTTGGTATACTAATAATTTAACAGCCATTAAATAGTCTCTTTAGGTTCCCTAACAAGAACATATTGAACTATTATGGAAACGAATAATCACAAAAATTGTAAAATTAATAACGTTTTCAGTCCTAATTTGAAAATATGTTTAATTTACATATTACAGACGTTTCATCTGGGGGTGCCAGGCATCTTCAGTGTTATAATAGCAATAAATATTAATATAAAAAGAAACCATATTTGGAACTACTATCACTGAATTATAAGTGAACTTTACAAATATATGAAAACATCAAATAAAAATACTGACTATTACAGTTAAAAAAATTATTAATTTATTTTAAAACCGATAAAATATATAAATTAATAGATTAGAAAGTAAGAATTAAAAGTTAGGACATGATTTTAGTATCACTTACAAAACAAAGTAAAAAAAGCTTTGGATAATAAGGCATTATAAGGATAAGCGAAGCGAGTCCGAAGATTTGAGGAAAAGTATTGAGGTACCCCGTACCCGATTTTTTCTTTCAGTTAATTCTATACAATCCAAGTGTGCTGAAACCAAGGATCTTGAATAAAGGGGATGTCGCACTAAATCGATTTGCCATACAAAAAAGCGACCCCATCGAAAACCAAAATAAAGAGAATTCAACACAAAACGTACGTTAAAAATCAACTGCACATGCTTGGTACAAACTGCGCATGCTTACAATTCTCTTAACAGCGCAGGTCTTAAATTTTAGAGGCAGACTTACCTCTCAATGGTATCCATTTGATAATTGCTTGAGAAGGTTATAACAAAACACGCTTAAATTATCACTCAGTGAAGTGGCAAAGTAAAGTCCAAAATTTAAAACTAAATAAGCACAAATGATTTAACAAGCACCACAAATGTAATAATCACGAGAAGCACAGAAGAAAGTTGAGAAGAAAACTCGACAACCTTGCTACATAACCTTGGTAAATCTTCGGTATACGGTGCACCTGTTATCAATACTGTATATCGATATATTTTTTAGTTACGCGACACGTAAACGAGAACTGAGCACTTAAAAGATAAGCACGCGTCGTTAAATTATTATTTATAATTAAACATTAAAAAACCATACAATAAATAAATGAAAATATTAACAACAAAAATATAATAAAAAAACCTGAAAATAAACACAAAAAATACGTAAAAAATACGCGTAACATAAATTAGATGTGCGTATTCATCGATTATTCTTAATGAAAACATAGTTAAAACATTATAAAACATAAAAAATATATGAAAATAGTTATAACCATTTTACAACAAAAAAAAACACAAACAACAAAAAAACATTTAAAAAAATAATAAAATATGTTCATAAACGTAAAAGAAAAGGCATATATCGATTATTCCTACGTCACATCTCTAAACTAAAAATATATCGATCTATAGTATTGATAACAGGGTGCACCGTATACCGAAGTTCAGCCATAACCTTAATGCGTCATCCCCTTTATTCAAGATCCTTGACTGAAACCGAGGATTTTGATCAGAGGGAATGCCGCTATAAGGAACTTTTTTTTAACACATGGGCGTTGTATGAGACAAAGAAATAGGAGCGAACTTACCTTCCCGCAAGGTTATAGCAAAATAGTCGCGAAACGTAGGTTATGTAACAAAAATAAGTCGAGTTTGCTCCTAAACTTTCTTCTGCGCTCTTCGTTCGGCGTTTGTCGTGATTTCAGTTACCTTTAGTGCTTGTTAAGCCAACTAAAATAAACAGTTAAAAAGAAAAGGTTAAACGTTTTACTATTTGTTTATAACCTTCTTTCTAAACAAAACATTAGGAAACCATCTAGAGGTAAGTTTGTCCCTGCTCTTATTAAGTTAGGACCTGCGCAGTTATTGTAATGATTGTAAAAATGCACAGTTCGTACCAAGCATATGCAGTTTGTTTTTGACTTGTCTAATCTATGTTTTATGATAAATTATTCTCTATTTTTTATTCTCATCGGGCTTTGCTGTATGGTATATCGATCTAAAGCGTCCATCCTCTTTATTCAACATTTTTGGCTAAAACTGGTTTTAGCTTTTGATCTCTTATTCATCTTCATAAAAATGTTTACAATTTAACTTTAGAGGTAAGAACATAAAGGAGTAAACTAACCTGTTGCGTTGAAGCATCTCAACTATAAACGTAAACCTAAATATTTAAAAACAAAACTACTTTTTATCGACGACTTCTGAACTCACGGCATCACTTTTAGTTGACTAACCTATTATTATTTTAAACTGAAGAATAAGAAGAACGTGTTATAACTATTTCTTCTGTGTAAGAATAAACGTTCCAATTTACTATAACATTTAAATGAAAAATTGTAAATCAAAATTTAAAACTTTTTTTTTGGTAAAAAAATGATCATATTTATTAAAGAAAAAAACTTGTTATAGACTAGTTTAAATTTAGGCGGTATTTTTTTTAACCGGTTATTCAGACTCGAGAGTCTAGAGTTTTATATATAAAAAGTTATCCTATATAATTAATTTGGGTACGTGTAGCTTCTACGTATTATTTTAGATTAAGTGTTTTGTAATAATACCATGGTACTCAGGGATCTCCTACCAAGGCAGGATAAAAATGATCTTAAATAGACGATTAAAGTCATAGAAGTATTTTACTAGAGTGGTCATACATTTTTATTACTAATACTTTATTTTTACTTTTAATGAAAACACTGATATTTCAGATAGTTGGAGCAGCGTTTATCGACTTTTTACTTTTCCACATTTATACCGTAGATATATAGAAGTATCGTGTTTGCGAAAAATTCGAAACCGGGATGACACCGGAATTATCTGTTTTAGGTCGTTTAAGACCTCTTAAGTATCTGAGGGAGATAGCGAAACGGGCCCAATCGCGGTCTACTTGCTAAGTGTTCGTCTATCACCTCTCTCTAATTACTATCACTATCACTGAGTCCTCCTAAGTATCTAAGGGTATCTTAATATTGCTGCTATATGGAAGCAATATTAGCAATTTATCTAATGCTCTAGGAAATGACACAGCCGTAAGGAAATCTTGTTCGTTTTGCTCCAAAAATTTTTCATAAAAACGAAATTTTATATAAAAACCTTTACTTGAAAACATTTTACAATAAATACTTAGCAAGAAATCAGTTTCCTTCGTATTGTATAAGAAAATTTTCTATTCCTTCACTTATTTCTTAATTTGACATTTTATCTTATTTCCCCCTCTAGTTTTCTTGGTGCACAATATTTTATAAGATGTTCTCTCTAGCAATACGACTTGATATTATTATGTCTAAGGAGACGCGTGGGGCGCTAAGGGGCGCTCAGAAGGGCTCCGGACGAGGGGAGCCTCTTTTTCATTCTATTTTATATTTTGATGTCAAGGAGCGTCGTCTCTTAGGTTTTCCATCCTTAAAAGTCCTATTTTTATTATGTTTCTTCGTCCTAAAATATTTCCTTTTTTCTTTTTCTTCCATAATGTTTATTATTTTTGTCATTTTTATTCTGTTGAGGCTTCTTTTTATATTATTATTTTTTATTCTTTTAATTTGCAATATAAGTATGAGATGCCGCGTTAGAGCCTATGTCTTTCCTTGATCTAAAAGCTGATCAAAAAGTTTGTAAAACATAGAATTATTTAATATTTTAATGATAAAAAATAGCAGATTATGTAAAATCAGATTTTATTTTGCTGCGGAAATTTGTTTATTGACGCAAGCGAAGCAATAATTTATTTCCATAGCTATAAAACTGCTTTACAGCCATGTTGCATATAATTTATTTTTGGGAAGCGGTCAATAAAATAAAATCAATCAATTAATTTTAAAGTGATATTGCTCAGTACAGTCAAAATACCCCGCTAAAACAGTAAAAAAGTCAAAAGCACACGTAAGCTGCCAGTGTATATTATGCTGTACGTAGAAAAGAGATTTTGAGGGTCTGTAGTAGCGAGACGGCTAAAGGTACATAAATAATACTTGATTATAATATCTTTAAAGGGCGAGTCTTTTAATGGTCGTATTTAAATCGGCCAAAGAGAAGTGGAGAAAAAAAGGTCTAAAAACGACAATTTGACGATCTCTCATTCTTATTCTTTTTCCACTTTTTTTGACGCATCTGTAGCCTATGCTACTAAACGGATTTCACGTATGTCGACTTTTTGGATCTGTCTCATGCCCTTGTGCAAGCCTACCTGATAAAATAATAAAATTGATAACTTCAGTGAGCGCCGTGGAATAAAATTGACATTCCTGCGCTTAAAGCTGAGCGAAAAACTAAGGTAGCGAACGGTAGTTTTATACGGAGACGCACCTACAGTGTAAACTACTGTGCAGATTTTGATGTGTTAGGGATTTTTTGGATTTGCCTTATGATCGTGTGCATTCCTACCTGATGAAAAACTTAAATTTGACATTCCAACGCTGAAAACGGAGCGTAAAAATAGCCGCGGCCCGGTGGGCTGACGTCGCGGAGCGGACGAGGCGCGAAGCGCCGAGGCCGAATTCGGCTACGGGCCGAATTCCGTATTTGGCTTTGTCTGATGCCCTGTATAACATTCCTGTATAATATGTGTCAAATTCATAATTCCTATGTCGTACGCGCTGCTGATAACAGACCTTGCGAGTAGTATATACAATGCATTGACCACAAATGCATTGACCCCGCCAAGTCTTTGGTCCAAAAAGTTGTAAAATCAACTTTTCTGCTCCGTCAAGTCATGTCTGTGTTGGTTGAATCGGTCATTGGCGTTTCAAAGTGAATTTAAGTTAGAAATATTAAAGAGCCTTATTTAAATTGAGAGGCAATCATCACCTTCTTCTTCTTGGCGGCGAGTCACCAGAATGCATGAAAAATAAAGGTATTCAGCTTTAGAAGTAGTGTTAGCAAGGGTATATAAGGGTGTAGTTCCTGACTGTATCCTTATCGTTTTATTTATTTATTAATTTCATTTGTTTGGTCCTGGATATATGGAGGTAAAATTGTTCATAACTGCTAAAATTTGTTTTGATTATTTTACCACGAAAGTGGTTTTTGGTAAGATTTTTTGCTTTTTGTGGACAAATATAGGTTTCATATATGTTTGTATGGGTGTCAAATCTCAAATGGATCAAATCATTTTCAGCGTTTTATGAATTTTCGAAATTTCTACTCAGTCATTATTTCTGGTTAATGGCGTAATAAAAAATATTTTTTCGGAAAGCAAAACTTGACATAAGGATTGATTTTTGTACCAAGTTCTAACTTTCTAGGATAAATACTCCGAGAGCTACGATGATAACAGACACACACACATACAGACAAACAACTTTGTGACAACCACTTAGGAGGTCTTAAAAAACCCCTGAAAAGAGTTCAGGTGAAATCCTGGATTTTTCGCAAACAAATTACATTTCCTACACACCTACAGTATAAATGAAGAAAAGTCAAAATAATGTTTCTGAAATAAAAAAATGTACTAACCCTAATTTATAACCTTCACCTGTTCATGGTACCTTAATAAATAAGGTACTCTAAAAAATTAAGCTACCTGTATCCCAAACCGAATCTTCCGTCAAAAAACCAGAGAATTAATATTTTACTTGTAAATCGTGTTGAAGGGTGAACTTAACGTAATAAAATGCATAATATATTACGACGGACAGAACATTTTAGGATATATTATTGAAATAAATTAAAACCAATGTTTCCTTAGTTAAAGCTCCGTGGGAAAATTAACTAAAGACAAAAATTTCTAATATAACCTTAAAACAACGAAAAAGTATTTATTTTCATATCTGGGGGCACGGCAGTGTCCCCGCCAAGTCTAGTGGTCAATGGTGTACCATCCTTTACAGGAAGCACCTCTATGCTATTTTTACCCCCTCTTATTATGGGGGGGGGGGTAAAAATAGTGTCTTTTTAATTTTAAAGACATATTAAAAATAATGTCTTTAATCTTATTAAAGACATTAAAGAATATGATTTTAATATTAACTAAAAGATCTTGTTGAGTTGACCCATTCTACCGAATTTCATATCTTCTCCATTCACTGGTGTCGAGATATAATGGCTCAAAGTTAGGCAGTTTTGACACCCGCTTATCAAAATTCTAAGGCACTCCTAGCAATTGTAGACATATGAACTTGGGTATATAGATAAATATTGACGTGAAAATCAATGAAAAATTGTCAAAATCTAAAATTTTCAATTCCTTCTACCTAATAATGTTCTACTTAAGTTGTAAGGTAAACTTAACCTCAATTTTACGTATAAAGAAAAATTTTGACGACTAGTGCTACCTAGTAGAGCACACTAAAACTAAGAATATCGATAATGAAGGAAAATAAGTCTCCTTTACAAAATAAAACTTTATTGGCAAAGCGCTTTCAACCTAACTAGAGGCCATCATCAGTGCAAAACCTAACAAACATTATCATGTTTTAACCTAACTTTTCTTTCATGTTTTATAATGGACTCCATTCACGCTCACTTTAAGGATAAGAATATCGAGTTTTATTTGAACAAAATATTTTTACGTAATTTATCTATTGTTTAATTAAAGAAAATGGAATTTAAGTGCTGTTATATGCTGTAACTAATTAATTATTTCATGATATTTCTTAGCGTATTTTTGTAAGAAATACTTACAAAAAAATCAAATCCCGACAAAAACACATGCATTTAAAATACGGGCCTTCGGCCCGTAGCCGCTATGCGGCCTCGGCGCACAATAGGCGCAAAAAACAATAGGCCTCGTAACCTTCACAACATCTCGCGATTTGCAAAGTTTCGAAGTTTCGTTTCAATTTGAGAACGCCTTCAAGAGTTATCGTTCCCCATATGAAAGGGTAGAAACTCTTTACATACATATATATTATATAATATATATATATATATATATATATATATATATATATATATATATATATTAAAATAGAACAGAATCAGCCTCAGAATATAACTTACGAATGGAATCAGGATAAGGCTTATAAAAACACACTCACTTCTCTCGTGCCAACGTTTCGAGCATGGACATGCTCTTCATCAGGGCAACCTGATAATATTATATATATATATATATATATATATATATATATTATATATATATATATATATATATATTATATATATATATATATATATATATATACATATACATATACATATATATATTAACTTTTTCGGACATATTTTTTTGTTATCAGGAAGCCAATAGGAACCGATTCCGCTCACTCCCACCCTCAACTTCCGTTATCCGAACAACCTCATAAGCGTCATTTTCATAATGAAAATTCGCTAAAAACAGCCAAGCCTTGCGTAAAAAGTTGTGAATTCATTGAATAAGCTAAGTCGTTGGTGCCCATTAATGCTTGTAAATATATGAGGTCTTCGCGGTTTCATTTCATTTTGTGATTTTGGAATTATGCACCACACACTGAAATGCATAATAAGTGTATTAAATTGGCTGAAAGTGTATTACAGTGTTTGTCTACCCTCTATACAAGATGTTTAATACCACACTAGCTGTGTTTACTGTCTGTGTACGCTGTCTTTACGTTTTTAGGTGTTTATTGATTTCTTGCTAAGTATTTATTTTAAAATGTTTTCAAGTAAAGGTTTTTATATAAAATTCCGTTTTTATAAAAAAATTTTAGAGCAAAACGAACAAGATTTGCTTACGGCTGTGTCATTTCCTCTTTACGCGTTTTTTGTTGGGATTACGCTTAGAAAACTTTTAAGAAATGCTGTTTAAAAGATATGAGTTCTCTCTAATATCGTTAATTAAGAAACAAATTGTTTCTCAATTTACAAATGTACTTTTACTCATTTATACCGTACGTATGAAGGAAAAGTATTGTGCTTGCAAAAAATCCCAAAATCGTCTGAATTAACCGTTTTAGGTATTTTTTAAGCTTCCTAAGTAGTTTTCACAAAGTTGTCTGTATGTATGTGTTTGTTTGTATGTGTGTGCCTGTTATCATCGTAGCGCCCATTGTATATTTACGCTAGAGAGTTAAAACTTTGTTCAAAAATTTCGTCTACCGCTGTAGTTGTGCTATTCGGAAAATATTTTTTATTACCGATAAAAAAATTTACAATACTATTTTTTTATGATTTTTTTTTATAATGACTTACCAAAAATTTCGAAAAATCACAAAACACGGAATAATGATGCAATCCGATTGAAATTTGGCCACGCATGTAGCCATGTATAAGACTAACATATGTGCTAAGTTTGATATCATTATCAGCATTAGTTAAATTTTTATCAAATGACTTTTGTATGGTTTTTAAAAAATTTAAAAAATCGGAAAAAATGCAATTGAGTCGAAATGTCGTACAAGTGTATACATTATAAATAAGTACACTAAGTTTCGTTTCAATAAGAAAAGTATATCCATGAATTTTGTTGGATCATAAAAGTTAAGCAGCATTGAGCGTGGTCAGTGCTGTATGGGTAACCGCTGAGAATGAAAGGATGCATTTATTATCTAAGGACGAGTGAAGCTAGTTCGACGTGATGAGAAAAAGTTATGAGGTACCCCGTACCCGACCTTTATCGTATTATTTTATCATAATTCTCATAACATAAATATATCTGTTATATATACTCTCATAAGTATATGAAAGTTATATATACTCTCATAAGTATATGAGAGTTATATATACTCTCATAAGTATATGAGATTTAGTATATATACTAATTACTACTAAAAAATTACTCTTGCTCGAAAGACCCTAAGCCTGACATTTTTTTTAAATTGCGTATTTCCTTGACAATTTCTATATTTTTAAATGTTCTGTTCATTTTAAATGAACGTTCTTGACCGTTGAGCGGTAGAATTAGTACTAGTTACTTATTTAATCCTAATACCTCTCATAGATAAGCATTAACTGAGCTTTCAATTTGCTCAACTTCAACATTGGAAGGATGAGCATATTGTTTTATAACTAATAGGATAAATATTCGCATTTCCTTTGAAAAATCCAGCAAAAATATAGAAATAAAATCGAGTTCGGGGTACCTCGGAACTTTTCCTTATCACGTCGGATTGCCACGCTTATCCTCCCTACTTTGGACTCGCTTCGCTCGTCCTCAGAATATACAAGTCGTTAAATTTATACTACAATACCTCTTCAGATTCGCTTCGCTCGTCCTTAGATAGTAAATACATCCGTTTCATTACCAGCGGTCACCCATTTATGCTCTGGCCATGCTCCTACAAAAATCATGGATATACTTGTATCAAAACGAAACTTGGTGTACTTATTTATAACATAAAGATATACAATAGTACTAAATTCCAACTCAATTGGATTTATATTCAATTTTTTAAAAAACTTACACAATTATTTTATAACAATTGAACTAATGCTGATAATGAGATTAACCTGAGCACAAGCGATCAAATTGATCGCAACATTTTTCAGCGTTTTATGATTTTTCGAAATTTTTGAGTCATAATTTTTTGCTGGTGTATATTTTTTTTTCGAATAGCACAACTTCACCTATAGACTGATCTTTTTATGAAACTTAAACTCTCTAGCATAAATACGCTGGGAGCTACGTTGATAGTACACACACAACAGATAGACAACTTTGAGAAAACAATTTAG
This sequence comes from Microvelia longipes, assembly GCA_018340805.1. NCBI lineage: Eukaryota > Metazoa > Arthropoda > Insecta > Hemiptera > Veliidae > Microvelia > Microvelia longipes. Next base: position 18,142,809 of record JACMZG010001859.1, read on the forward strand.
GAGGTCTTAAAAAGTCCTGAAACGGATAATTCCGGTGTTTTAGCGAATTTCCTTTGGAAATTCGCCTAATGGGATAGGCGTTATGGTGAAAATGCGCTAAAACCTTTAAAGATAACTGACTAAGCTTACAAGTAACTAAGCTTAAAAACTAGTGCAAATAATAGTGCGTACTTCTAATTTTAGAGGCATAGTTTTGTACAACCAACTGGATAATTATGGGCATTTACTTTGGAAAATACAGACAAAATGAGTTACGAGCAGTGCTTGACAATTGAGTAACTGCTTAGGTTCTAAAGCATGAACCGGAACCACGCAGTGGGCATAGTTCTTGCATAAGCAAGAAATGGGTTGTTTAGCACGGAACCACGCATTGAAATTCGCCCGACAGCGGATCACCGCGCCGGAATTATTTATTTAGTATAGTTGTAAACTTATATAATGTAAAAAACTATAAAAATTATCATTCCAACTAGGATTGTTGTTAAGGAAACACGTAAACACGCATCCAAAGGAAATTCGCCCTACATGCGGACCACCGCGCCAGAATTTTTTTACTCTTCCCATGCACCAACGGTATAAATGAGGAAAAGTAAAAACTATTAATGATGCTACCGCTCATATTGTAAATATAAACGGTAAACTTAAGCAAAATAAGTATTTTTAAGCCCGGAAGCACGCATTTCAATGGAAATTCGCCAGGCATGCGGGTCTCCGTTAGAATTTTATTTTTTTAGATCTGTCTTCCACTTATACTTGTATTAAGTCTTGCCATATATTTTATCGAACCTCTCCTTATATTGTTTACTGTGACACCGTATGGTTGCTTTTAAAGGGAGTACCCAAGTACCCTTCCATGTATGAACCTGCTAGATAACCTGTTGGGAAGTCAAAGAAGCGGTACTGATGGTACCGAGAAGTACCGTTGTTTCTCCCTATTCTCGCATTCTCTTCAGCTTTGAGGTCAAGAATCTACCGCGCCCTTATAAGTCCAGTTTCTTTATATGGCGTAAAACCATTAGTATTGAAGACTTGTTCTTCGAGTTCTTCCTCGCACTTTAGAAGAACGCATTAGAGGAAACGCATTGAGTGCTAGTTTCAACTCTTCCAAATATTATATTGAATGGATACAAAACAGATCGAATTCTTTAGATGTTTGATGAAAAATCGGATTACCCGTTTGACTAAAAATGATATAGGCTTATCACGGAAAGTCGATTCAGCCTTCTAACGGAAAATTGGTCGTTTGATAGGAAATGATAAGAAGGCCTGTATCCTGTCACACGAGAATTTCACGTACATACAGACGTACAATAACCGTACGTTTGTTCATGGAATTTTCTTACAAACACTACAAGAAATGCTTTTTCTTATAAAAACTATAATTTAATTTGCTTAATTTCATTTTTTTTAACAAGTTTCCATTACTTTTTTTATCAATATCAATCTTTTAAATCCTGATTATTCTCTATATGCGTCTAATACGCCTTATATGTAAGTAAAGATTAAAATATTGATGGCACATAAATGTTAATTTTGGTTTGTACATCTTATAAGGGTATAGTGCCAAATATGATATTAGGATATTTCTTTTTTTTAAACAGTATTTTGTTATATTATTATTTCTAGTATTAGTATTAACTGTATTTTGTTATTTTTAATTCTTTATTAAAATAGTAATTTTAAGTTATATTTCTTAAATTTTATATTTTGTTTTCTTTTGATATTTTTATATGTATGTTGAATTTATTATGTAAATTGGGAGCAATCCCGTATTTGTTAAATAAATAAATAAATTAAATACAAGGCTAAACCATTTTTCCATCAAATGTTTGAAGAATTTGATCTGTTTTTGGCCCATCCATCTGGATTTTATGATGATTTCATATTGCCTCGTATGGGATGTTTCTCACGGTGTATACAGGGTGAAGTGAGGAAAGTAAACAAGTTGCCTTATGCCTCTTTGTTGCTCCGCGGGGTCGGCGCTAGGGGGGCTGCTTCGCGGCCTTCAAGCCTCCCTGTGAGACTGGAGCAACCAACTGGTTGCTCCTAGCAAACAATTGGTTGCCACATGGTCATTGTCCTATATTGATTGGCATATTAATAGTTTATATAAGTGGCATACTGCCATGATATAAGCGAATTTTCAAATGTATTACTAAAAAATTGTAATTTGTTTACATTACGTTTTATATGTCAATTAATAACTCTGGAACTATAACAAAGTAACTTTATATTTTTTGTTGACCATACATACTTTTATATGTGTAAAAAATTCAACCCGATCTAAAAACGTTTCGAAGATATTTCATGTTTTGAAATGCTTGTGGGGCGTTCAATGCAATCGATGATATTTCACTAAGTTTCATTTCGATCGGACAAAGCGTTTGAAAGTTATCATGTCCTATAGAAAGTCTAGGAACAAAAACCTCTTACACATACATTTATAAATAAATAAATAAATAAATAAATAAATATATAATATATATATATATATATATATATATATATATATATATATATATATATATATATATATATATATTATATATATAATATATATATATATATTATATATATATATATATATATATATATATATATATATATATAATATATATATATATATATATATATATATATATATATATATATATATATATATATATGTATAAACCTCAATATTTGATTTTTTGACTTCTGTCTAAAAATCCACCGCCTCTCCATGACCCCATCCTAATAAGCTAATTTTTCTTTGAGAATTCGCTAAAATTTTATTATTGCCCGATTTTAACATTGCTATAGTGCATATTATAAACATATAAAAGTGTAATATTGCGTTTCTTGGGCAAAGATCTTCGCATTATTTGCATAAGACTAAAAAGCTAACTCGTCAAAGCTGCCAACCAATCAAACTCGTTTGCATATCTGCTGTTGATGTGCCACGCACCAGAAGACAATGTCCAAAGTCTAATCACGTACCAAGACCCCGTCTCTATTGTCTTCGTCAATGTGACGTCATGACATCATCACAAGAACAATGAGCCTTTTATTTTCCATATTCAAACCCACACGTCCTGTTGACTTCTTTGTTGCATATGGCATTTCTTAGCCGTAATTTTTATTTTCAAAAGATGAATTTTAGTCACACCCCTTATTAGCGGTTTTATTCTAAAGAACAGGCTGACAATTTAATAACTATGATCTAAAGATATTGTTCAAGTACCATTCAAAAATTTGAATTTAATTTATTTTAACGAATGTCTGTCAACTTTTTACTTTCTATCTTTGCTGAAAGCAAAAATACTTCCAATTGTGCTTGACCAAAATCTAATTTGCATTAAGAGATAAATCAGTTTCTTGAAAGTGTATAATTTTGAATGATCGAGATATGCAGCTTAAAAATTGCTGCGTATCTGTCTTATCACACGTACGTGCTTGATAAGCCACGTGTGAACTTACACAAATGTGCGTGAATGGCTGCAGTGGCGTAACTATGAGCCCGCACGGGCCCGCAATGCGGGGGGCCCCCAACGGTTAGGGGCCCCCAAAAAGATAAAGTACAAAAAGCCTTAGTGGAGATTAGTATATAGTCTGTCTTAACATCAGTAAGTCACGAGGCCCCCTAAAAGATTTGTATACAATCTCTTCGCCTAAAAATGGGGCCTTAGGTGTAATCTTAGTATAGTCTTTCTTAAGAGCTTCCGGTCGCGAGGCCCCTTGTTTAGTTTTATACAATCTCTTCACCTAAAATGGGGGCCCTGGGTTAATCTTAGTATAGTCTTTCTTAAGAGCATCCGGTCGCGGGGCCCCTTGTTTGAGTTTTATACAATCTCTTCTCCTAAAAATAGGGCCCAGTTTAATCTTTCTTAAAAGCATTCAGTCGCGGGGCCCCTTGTTTGAGTTTATACAATCTCTCGCCTAAAAATGGGGCCCTGGGTGTAAATCTTAGTATAGTCTTTCTTAAGAGCATCCGTCGCGGGCCCCTTGTTTTGAGTTTTATACAATCTCTTCACCTAAAAATGGGGCCGTGGGTGTAATCTTAGTATAGTCTTTCTTAAGAGCATCCAGTCGCGGGGCCCCTTGTTTGAGTTTTATACAATCTCTTTAACTAAAAATAGGACCCCGTTTAATCTTAGTATAGTCTTTTTTAAGCATCCAGTCGCGGGGGCCCTTGTTTGAGTTTTATACTATCTCTTCACCTAAAAATAGGGCCCTGGTTAGTATAGTCTTTTTTAAGATCATTAAGTTATGGGCCCCTGAAAAACTTAGGTTTGCGTCAACAATTCTCCCCATATTCTCTTGATTCCGTATTCATGTATAGATATTTTTCCCTTATCCCCTTATTTTTCTCTGCTTCTTTCAGATGGCGTGTGTGTTTTCTAATTTATAAATTAATAGTCGTTTTAGGTTTAGCTTATACTTTATTAATTGTTTTGAATTGTTTATATTATACTGCTCAAATGTTCAACCATTAATTTGTGACAACATTATGTACGGTACGTCTTGTTTTTTGGTGACTATATTTATATTTATTAACAAATATAAATATATATATATAGTATATATATATATATATATATATATATATTATATATATATATATATATATATATATATATATATATATATATATATATATTTATTTATTTAATATATAGGGGGGCCCTGAAAAAATCTTGCGGGGAGGCCCCTACTGATGTAGTTACGCCCCTGAATGGGTGAACTTAATTATATATTAATGTGTGTCTAAATATTTGGCATAGCTTAAAATTTAGCTATATTATTTTGTGTACTTAATTAAGTTAGCTTATAAAATCAAAGAACATCAATGAGCGTATCATACCTTCTCAATAAAGAAAACTATCGCCACTCCTATCTCTATTCAATGAAATAAGACTACTGCTCTCTTCTTATTGTAAGGTTATAAACATGTTGAGCCTAATTTTAGTTAATTATTTTTGTGAAGTTGATTATTGTTGGTATTTCATGTTATTCTTACCATGTTTGAGATTATTGAGTGATCAATCGTAAATGAACAAAACATTTGGTACATGGTACCTCAAATCTTGGAATGTCTACAGTCATCCTCACTAATTCGGACTCGCTTCGCTCCGAATATGAAGAACCCTTAATTCATAATTCAGTACATCTTCAGTTTCGCATTGCTCAAGCTCCAACTACAAAGCCAATTTTTAAGTCCAGCTCTCACCCATCCACCGACCGACCCCGCTCGATGCTCCTAAAAAAATGTGATCCGACAAAAACTGTAGATATACTAACTTTTTATAATGTAGCTTCCTTAACTTATTTATTACATTAAGGGAAACACTTATACTATCTTTCAACTGAATTAGATTATTAGTTGGATTTCCGCGAGTTTGGCTATACACCATTGATCCCACGCTTACAAACACCTGGGGTACATGTTCAACACGGTTTAGGTTCAACCGAGCATGATTCGGGCTCATGTTCAACGTAGTTGAGGTTCAACTGAACGTGGTTCAGGTTCAACCGAACGTAGATCGTTTGAACCTAAACCATGTTGAACATTGTTGGTTGAATCTGGAACATGTTCTGTTGAACATGAACTACGTTGAAGATTATTAAACCGAACCATGTTTGGTTGATCATGAACACCGGGTGCCTGTTTGCGTGGGCTGTAGTGTATAGCCAAATTCGCGGAAAAACTACTATCAGTGTCGGAAAAATCTGTCCGAGATCCTTTATTTTTCTTTTCAAATGGTGGTGACAGGATTTGTGCTCTACGCTCACCTTGACCTTGAAAGAATTTAAAATTTTAATACTCACCTATTATGGTTATAGTTAACTATAATATGCGTGACAAACTCTTTGTCTTGCATAAATATCTCACACTAAAACGTGAGTGTGAATGGATCGTGTAACGCTGTTATAACAGTACAAAAGACAAGTAGGTACAAAACACTGATGACACGAGAATTGATGTTGTGATGAATTGATGATGAACTTGCATGCCATGATTGATGGTCGCAAAGATTTACAGCTCATCTCTAGAAAAGACTTTTTCATTATGTAAAACATTTTGAGTACTGGTCAAAAGTTTCGCCAGTTCCTTTTTTGGAGTTTTGTGAAATTATCACTTTGATTCGACGCAGAAATACTCAGGAATGTGTACTGTGTACTTTGCACATTTTCACTCCAGAATGGCCTACTGTTCATCTGAATTAAGAAGTGCAACTAACTCAGACGCCATTTACATCCGGCCAAAGAAGACAGAATTATTGCCGTTAAGTAGTGGCACGACTCTTGTCAGCAAGTCTTTAAAGACCTCAGAATTTTAATCATGCAAGCTATCTTCATTCTCAACATTTTAGTCAGTTTAGCCTCAGCTTTCATGTCTTGGTTAAAAAATAGTATAGCTACCCTACCAGAGCAGCTAACAACATCATCACTTAAGCAACGTATTCTACCAGTCACCAAGCTATCAAGTTGATGAACAAGATCAGCCGTGAAACACTTAGCCTGCTTTTTAATGAATTTGATATAATTTTTAAAAGCGGCTTACTTGATTCTACTACCTATACTATCAAGAATTTTTCGCGTATTTAAACTTGACTTATTTGACGAAGTTATGCTATTTCTATAGTTATCTCTAATAATAATAATAATAATGAGTGTGAGTTATGAGGTGCACCAGTGACCCGATGAATTAGACGTAACGTAGTAGAGTAGAACCAACCTAATAGAGTTCTATATGTTTACCATGTTGAAGTGAAGGTGCTTCAAAAAGTTTTTACATTTTGACTTTACAAGCTCTCTCCAGCCAATTCGTTCTTATAAGAGATTTTTCACTAAACTGCCTTCAACTTGAAAGTTGATAAAATCTAGAATAAAGAGTTTAAACTCAACCCATTACTTTTAGCCTTTAGCCCAGATGACTAAATCAAAACTACTCCGGGGATCGAGCGGCTTATTCCCGTTCCAACGTCGCTTTAATTGATGGATTCAAAACACGAGACCCAAAATTATTGTTAATCTTGAAAAAATCAAACTAATTATTTCTAGTCAGTTTTTCTTTTTATCTCCTACAGGATGAAGAAAGTACCATACATTTGTTTTATCAAATGATCATGATGCAACAGGTAATTTCTTTATCACTCATAATGCTTTAGTGGCATTCGCTCCTATCATTTATGAAACACGCATCATAATGATCTCCTCTTTGCTCATCTCAAACATGATAAGTAGCTCATTTCGGACATGATAAGTAGCTTATATCTCAAACATTAAGTACCTCATGTCAATGATGCTTAATAGCTTATCTCAAACATAATTAGTTGCTTATATCAAACATGATTTAATAATTTAAAATTTGATTAGTAGCTTATCTCAAACATGATTAGATGCTTATCTCAAACATGATTAGCTACTAATTTAAAATTAGATTAGTTGCTTATCTCAAACATGA
>JACMZG010001859.1:18154121-18173104 GCA_018340805.1 Microvelia longipes
TCTTAAATTTTGAGTATAACTGTGGGCATACGAGCTGATGACCTGACTCGATTGGTTTGAAACTACTGTTATTAATATGGGTAATTCCTAAACGCTGGGTAATTTTAAAACTATGAGTAATTCTTGTCAATTGCCTTTTTAACAACAAGTAATCAAGAGAAAAACAAAATGATTCTATGATAATTCATACTAGTAGAGAAAATAACTTTTATTATGCGCTGCTGTTTCTAAATATGTTAATTTATTTGGTTCATTAGAGTAGAGATCTTACGACAATAAGTTTCGTTTAACATTACATTTTATGTTGTGATAAGAGTTTTAATACGATTAGAACAAGTTATAGAAACAATTCTTTACAAAAGTTTGATGTAATATGTATAAGATAATTTGTGAAGATTGAGAGATTAAGTTGTTGTATAGAAGATCCATAATAACATAGTGATATATCACTTTAGAGGCCCTATAGGTTAAATTTTGAAGCAGTGAAAAAGTAACCTGACCATCTTCGCTTGGAAATAAAATTGGTAATCAATTATAATAATAATTGATCTGCCTCCGCGGCACTATAAATAATAATATAATGATAATAATAATATAATGATAATAATAATAATCGATAGCCGCGGTCGTATAGTACTGGACTTCGGCACCGGAGTTCTGAGGTTCACAGCCCGGGCTATGCTCTCAGTTTTTTCTGAATATTTTTGTTGTAAAAAGATTTTGCCAACTTTAGCTTTAATTTGAGCATAGTAGATGTGACCCACTTGAGGTGGTTCCCGCAGGGAGAATACCCTTAAGGGCCGAAAGACCCTAAAACAGGCATTATTATTATTATATATAATCAGTAATCAGTATATATACTTAGTATACTTAGTTATACCTGCTTAGTATACATGGAAAGTACACATAGTTATACAGGCTGAGTATATTCTTAGTAAAACTTAGTTATACCTGCTTAGTATACTGAAAGTACACATAGTATACAGGCTGAGTATATATCTTAGTAGGCTTAGTTATACCTGGTTAGTATACATGGAAAGTACACATAGTTATACAGTCTGAGTGTATATTCTTAGTAGGCTTAGTATACATAGTTAGTACACATAGTTGTACTTGCTGAGTATATATCCTTACTATTCAAATTTATATATGCTAAGTATACATAGTTATGCATGCCAAGTATTCATCCTTATAGTACTAGTAATACTTGGCATGCATAACTATGTATACTTAGCATATATAAATTTGAATAGTAAGGATATATACTCAGCAAGTACAACTATGTGTACTAACTATGTATACTAAGCCTACTAAGAATATATACTCAGACTGTATAACTATGTGTACTTTCCATGTATACTAAGCAGGTATAACTAAGTTTACTAAGAATATATACTCAGCCTGTATAACTATGTGTACTTTCCATGTATACTAAGCAGGTATAACTAAGTATATATACTGATTACTGATTATATATAATAATAATAATGCTTGTTTTAGGGTCTTTCGGCTCTTAAGGGTATTCTCCCTGCGGGAACCACCTCAAGTGGGTCACATATACATTACATAGTATACACATGCTAAGTATAATTGATTAAATTATATTTTTAAAATTAGTTATTTCCCCTATTTAATGTAAATAAGTGCCATTTTCTGTTAATATATTATAGGTTTTTTCTGTTGAAAAAATAAAAATATCCTAAAGTTGTCTGGCTTGTAAAACATAATAAAGAATAATATTATTATTTTTATTATTATTTTTTACATAGTTATACACGCTAAGTATTCATGCTAATGTACATGCTATGTATACATACTAAGTGTAAGTGTACGTAGGAATTAATTTTTTTTTTCAAACCACAAATTTAAAAAGTGTTCGTCTAAGTTATTTCTTCCCGAAATTTGTTTAATCTTTTAAATAAACCCAGATTTTTTCATAAAAATATTAACGAATCTTACCTAAAAATATTGGTGGACCTGAAAACTGTTCTACCTGTACTCAGGATTAATTTGCATATTAACCGTCTAGAGGTATCTGAAACCCGACTTAACTTGGCTAGTACCTGAAAGGAGTGGTCCAAGCAGTAACCTTTATTTTTGGAATTCTTTACTTACAAGTCCGGACTTCTAATAATAACATTTTTATTAACATGATGTTAAGTCGAAGAAAAATGTTTATTTTTTTTTTAAATATGCAAAAATATAAATTTATTAATCGATTAAGCTACAAATTTGTTTTTTCAGTCTGCAATGACTTTTTCTCTTTTATACCTTGGCAAATAGGAAAAGTATTGTGCTTGCTCTAAAAATGTTTTTAGATTTATTGTCTAAAGAGGATCAAATCAAAATTTTAGATACTAAATTATAAATTAAGCTTATTTAATATTCTAAAGATGAGTGAAGAAAGGCCAAAGTAGTGGGGATGTCCGATAGAGTGAGGGAAGTTCTGAGGTACCCCGTACCCGATTTCATTTTTTTTTCATTGATTTTAATTAAAAAACATAAGTGTTCAATATAAGATATTATGCCTCCGTAGCCGCGGTTATATAGTACTGGACTTCGGGACCGGAGGTCCGGGGTTCACAACCCAGGCTATGCTCTCACTTTTTATGAATAGAATTTGATAAAAAAAGATTTCGCTAACTTTAGCTTTACTTTGAGCATAGTATATGTGACCCATCCGAAGTAGTTCCCGCAGGGCGAATACCCTAAAGGGCCGAAAGGCCCTAAAACGGTCATTGTTATTATTATTATTATAAGTTATTATTCAATAAAGGTCATATAAAATTTTTATTTATGTAGAATTAACTATGTGTCAGAGCATTGTAGAGATTTGCGATTTTGGTTATATTCTAACAAATATTTTCGAAATGGCGGACCATAAACGTCCGCCGTTTCATAAAAATGGCGGCGTATCGTTGTTAAAACAAACTTGAGTGAAACAATCGTGTTGTATATATCGTGTTGTTTTTGTTAGTTTTAAAGCTCTTAAAGAGTAGAAAATAAAATATATTTTGCTTGCTCAAAATTTTAAAATTGGCGGCAAAAACTGTGAACATAAAAAAAATAAACTAAAAAGAACAAATCGAGTAATATATCGTTGAAAAGCTTTTGATTTATAGAACAAAAAATTTTATGCGGACCACCGTGCCAGAATTTTATAATTTTAGGTATTTTCTTATTAACGGCTATTGAAATTTTGTAGAACTCTATACTTAAATGATTTATAGAGACTGAACTAGCTTTATTTATTATAGTCATTATTGTTATGACTTAAACTTTATTTAGTTTTCTGAAGATGTAAACAGTGGTGTATGACATTAATAAAGTAAAGCATTATTAAAAATTGTTGTAGAACTAAAGCTAGTTCAGTCTCTATATATCATTTAAGTTTTAGGTATTCGTAATAACATGAATATGTCTGAGGGTGATTAATATAGGCAAATATCGTTTATGAAATAAATTGACACAATATAATTGTGCGAGAGAATGAAACAATATATTCATGTTTTGCAAAACTCGGTAGTATCAAATGATAAATAAAGTAAATCTTAACATTAGTTCCGTCCCATCAAGGGTCCAAGATGGAATAAATAAGTTTTGTAGGTTATTAATATAGGTAATTAGTTTTGACAATGTCTTATATTTTTGTATATAAATATATTTTACAATATTTCTATGTAAATAAACGTATTTTACAATAATTTGTGCGTATATGTATTTTACAATATTTTTTGAAAATAAATGTATTTTACAATATTTTTTAAAATAAATGTATTTTACAATATTTTTTAAAATAAATGTATTTTACAATATTTAAAAGTTTATAACGAGGTCAAGTGATACAAAAACGTCTTTTACATGCAATGAAAACATCAAATAATTATTAATTTTATTACCAAAAATTATAACACGGATAATTTATAATGAAATAATTTAATTTTATCTTAAAAATTCGCTAAAACCATTGTATTAATAAAGTTTTACTTATGTACAATAATATCTTAATTTCTAAACTAAGTTTTGGTTTATAAAAGTATAGAGTATTTATTTTTTTACCTTAATATTAAACAATTTTACCTTTTAGCGAATTCCTATCATGAAAATGTTTTAACATCATAACGCTTCCTTGTAGAGTTCCTTGTAGAGTATTTGGGTACAATTGTCCCACATAAGAGAAGTGCCTTGTAAATAATTTTTACTGTAACAGGAGAGAGTGGAATCGTTTGATAAATCCTTGTCTGTAAGTTAATTATTTGGGAATTATACTGCCTCTCTACGAAATATTATGAACAGGGTTTAAAATATGAGCGTTGGAGGAATGCATCATAAGTTTACTTTTACCTGATTGTTTTTAGGCACTAATGATGACCTTTAGTGTGTGAAAAGCCGGTTAGGTTTAATTTTAAATATCTAATCGTGAAATAGGTTTACAAAATGAAGACAACAGTCCAAAAAGTAGATGAAAAGCAGCTACCGAACTCAAATGATCAGGATCCCTGATCAACCAGGGATCCTGGTCATCAGGGTAAATAGATTTATTCAAACATAAACAACAAAACTACATACTAAAACTAAACCCTTGATGACGACAAGGGTCCCTGGTTGAAAGCTTGGAAGTTGTTTCTAACTATTTTTGGGACGCTGTCTTCTTTTTGTAAACCTTTTTCCGTCTAATTGTTTTTAAAGTCCATTAATATCTTTTTATATTTACATCAGTGATAGAATATTAACACCTGCCTAATCTAGTTTAAGCGCAATTGAACAAGATATACATAACCATCTCTTTTACATTTATCTCATTATACCGGGGAAATGTATTATACAACTAGTTTTGCTAGTCTTTAAACATTTTCAGTCCTCTTTGCATATTATACTGAAAATCTGTGTGCTCGTGAGACTAAATTCTAACGTTTACGGTCACAAATGTGTGCAATTGAAAAATAAAAATTGATTCAGTATTTATGATCTTTAGATTTTATCACAGTTAAATTTAATTTTATTGTTCTTTATTTTTCTATTCCATAATGAAAAACATGTTTAAAATTAAGAGGTTCTGATATTTTAGGCTTTTCATTTAAATTTTCCTTGCTACCAAATAATTTTCTTACGTCTAATAAATTACCGATTTTCCTAGGTAACGAATTATCATCAGAGTTTTCTTCGATTTCTTCTACAGTTATTTCCTCTGGAATTTCAGTCGGTATGGTCGACGCGCTGATTAAATGCTGAAAGTTTGTTGGTTTCGAAATGACGGGCTTTTGAGGCAGTTTGGGATCTTCTTTAAATCCGAGCAGTTTCCAAATCGAAGGTGGGTGGCTGTCCAGATTAGTAACTTCCGTATCACCTAGATCATCTAACTTTTCATAAATATTTTCCTTATCTTCATTATCAGATAAACTTTCAATATTTTCAATATCTTCATTCAAATTAATATCTTTTAGGATTTCTACTTCTGAAAAATGACTTAATGCATTTGCTGACGATATAATGTTTTCTCCGCTACTAACGTGTCTGAAATTAGTCGGACTTGATATAGAAGGTTTACAAACAAACTTAGACGAAGTCTCTGACTTAGGAATAAGCATTTCATCTGATGCTGTCGTCATTTCTTTTGTAAATGAAGCTGAAGATGAAACACAATCTAGATAACTATCTGATTTTAAAAATCGGTCTGTAGGGGTTGTTGTCGCACTATCAATATGTTTGAAATTTGACGGAGAAGAAATGATAGATTTGTCAATTCTGATTTCGCTTCGTTTGCTAATTCTTTTATTTTTGTTCATTAGTGTATCAAAGATTGTTAAATTGTATTGTTTTCCTGTTTTGTCTTCACTACTCATATCTGAATTTAGTTCGGATGTAGTTTGTGTTTGTAGTATTGTACTTTTAGATTTAAAAACTTGTTTAGCCATCTCTGCTGTTTGTTTGGAACTTCTATTATTCTGTTCCGAAACTATCACCGTATCATCATCAAGATCTGAAATTATTGCCCTACTTTCATTACGTTCTGGAATTAAAACCATTCCCGTGTTCTCTTTTGAAACACTAGTCGTTTCATTATTCCATTTAGAGACAATTGCCGCGTCATAATTGCGTTCCGATATTGTACCAATATTACGTTCCGGGACTGTTGCTATAACACCATTCCGTTTTGGAACTATGACTGTACCATTGTTTTGTTCTAAAACAATAGTTTTAGAGGCAATAGCCTTATCGTTGTTCCAATCAGAAGTGATTGTGGCTGCACTATCAACATGTTTAAAATTCGTCGGAGTAGAAATAATTTTGTCAATTTTATGACTATTTTTCGTCTTTTTCTTAAACTCTAAAGCACTTCCTAATTTCCTAAATATACTATCATTTGCATTATCTGTTTCTTCTTCTTTTTCATCAATCACAGGTTCAGAATTAGTTTTATCAGAAATTAAAAGTGATGATGGGAGATAAACTAATTTTTCTTTTAGAGTTGTTTTGTTGTTTTTGTTACGTTTTGTAGTAAATCCATCAGTTGAATCCGATGAATTGAAGATACTTTTGCATGAACTGGACCTACATGGTGGTTTTGGAGATTTAGCATTGTAAATATTAGAACTGGAACATCGACGAATGGGGATTGGTGGGGGCTGAGTATCCATATAGGTGAACCGTCGATTTTCTAATTTTGGTTTACTCGATTGATCATCAAAAGTAGATAAAGAGTGTCGTTGGTTAGCAGTTGAAATGTTAGAATGACAGTTCATTACTCCAATATCACTTGCGCTTCGATGAAGTGGAACAGGAGGAGGTATAACTTTGATATGTTCCGAATGAAATGTGGATGTTTTAAAGATTCCTCTTCGAACATTAATCAGTTCTGAATTTCCTCTTTCAGGTTTTGTGGCACTAGATAAACATTTAGTACTGTTGGTCCAATTTCTATGAAGAGGAAGAGGAGGTGGGGTTGGAATATTTGCAGAATTCCTCCGTGACGTCGTCATCGATAAATTTGCGTCTAATATCAAATTTTTATGGGCCGGGACAGGAGGAGGATTAGATTCATTCGAACTTAACATTTTCATCGAATTTGATTTGAGAACGAATTTGTCGTTACTCCGGATTTCCTGGATTTTAAAACAGTTCGTTTTTTCACTAGATCGTTTGTCTAAAAAGTCTACTGTGGGTAATGTTTTAGTATTATTTGATGAACGTTTTTCAGCGATGATTTCAGTAGGATTGTTCCCATGTGTCATTTCATTAGGACCATCTTTAATTGATTTGTTCAGATTATGAACTTTTTTAGGTGTTGCATAAAAATCTATGGTGGAAGTATTTGATACTGAGGCATCTACAGTATTATTTTCAAATGCTGGTAAATTATTCTCTTCAATTTTATCTACCCTTTTTGACGAAACATTTCTGTATGACCATTTAGATCTAATGGTACCATTTTCATCCGACGAATTTTGCTGATCATTTAACGTTTGAACTATTAGTGTTCTACAATCAGAAAATGGAGGCACTTCAGTTCCATTTGTTTTTAGTGATCTTTTGACTTTTGAATCGATTTTATTACTTATTAAAGTACTTGACCAGCGATAAGATAATTGTTTGGAGTCATTGTTATCACATACTTTATAACTTATATTGTTTAAACTTTTGCTAAAATTTCTATTAAAATTACTTCTATTCATACAAGTCTTATTTTCTTTAATTCCTGTTCCATTCCAAATAGTATCGTTGTTATAACAATTGATTTCAGGTATTGAAGAACTTGGTCTTAAATTTGATGAGTCATCGTCTAATGAATGAATCCTACTCATCGATAAGGAACGTTCCTCTGATAAACCTTTGTCTGAAGAACCGTTTAATAAAAAATTAGAATATTTACTCTTTCTAAGTGAATCAATTCCTGTTGATATTAAAGAAATTTCATTCTTCAATAAATCTATTCTATTAGTTGAGGAAAATGATTCTATGTTTGAAGAATCCATTTTTACTAATCAATTAGTTGTGTACTTATGTTAGTTTAATTGTTTCGTTTTCGTTTACATTTAGAAAAACTACGCTTCTGTTTATGATTTTAAATTTAGGAAATGCTAAAATTTTTTTTCATAAATACTTAAATTTTTCACAAAATGTAGCAAAACCTCAGGATAAAACTAAATTATTCACTTGATTCTTTTGGCAGATAACAAAAATTAAAATACTTATTCAAAGAATAAAATTGATTCAACAGATAACAAAAATTATATCACTATAAAAGACAGTACCTTATTAAACTATTATAGATAATATTTTAGGTTCACCAAACAATTTAACACTTAAAACACTTTTATGTAACACTTTTTAACAGAATTATTTATTAAAAAATACTAAATTTTCCTTATCATTAACATTATATCATTATTTGATAAAATATTTATTAATACCAATTATCAATTTTAATGATAACAATGAATGATAAGAACTTTTAGAAAAAAAAATTACGTAGTTTTGTACGATTTGATTATTTAAAACGAAATTCGGTGTATTTTGTAAATATGTCTAATCAACGAGTTTAAAAGTATAGAGCGTCTTGTATGGAGATGATAAACATACTGAAGTGTAAGATATATTCAGATTATATTCAAGTATCAAATGTCTTATCTTGTGACGGCTGTTATACAGTTTATTTTGTTATTACTTCTTACGTATATATTTATGTATTCACATATTTTAATTTTCCTGATTGCTATTATCTATAGTGTATTATGGCTATTATTTTTTGGATAATATTATGTATTTTCGTTTCACATAAAGTTTATTATATATTCCAGTAATGTTAAAATGTTTATGTATATAGAGGTATATATTTATGTTAAAATGAGTATAGTTACTAAACAAGGGACGAGTAGAGATAATATGAGTCAATATGCAATCAAATTTGTATGCGGATGATATAAAATGGTTATCTTTTTTTGCGATAAAGTTTTAACGTGAAACGATTTGTTTTAATTTAGATGATAAATTTAGACGGAGGAAGAAAATTTAACATTATAAAGAATTGTTTTGCGTAGAGTTATCAACCATAAGCTTGTGTGTGTGTCATTACTTACTCTCCAGACCGTCTGGGCACTAGACCTTTAGAATTTAGGAACAGACATAACAGTAGACAGGGGGGTTAATTTTTTGTTTGCTAGCACTGACTGGTATTGTGGCATTCATTTTCAACTATATAGGGGATTTGACAAAAATTTGATTTATTCAATATTTAAGGCAATGTGTTATGCGTTTTAGTTAAATTATGTGTTCTTATATTAATTTCAAAAGAAATAAACACTTAAATATGATTTTCCATACATAAAATTCAGTTTATATGAAAATCCTGTATTACAGGATAGGATGTTGAGAAAATAATTTGTGGTGGGAACTGAAACCTCCCCATGGGTTTGCCTACAGGTTACCTTTATCCAGTTGCCTACGGTATTTGGACAAATTGGATACAGAGTACTTGGAACGTTTCCTTGCCTTAGAAAAAATATTTTATGGAATGCACAATAAGACCTGCAGATAGATGTCTGTAACAAGTTTCAACTTTAGCATAAATACACTAAGATATTCAGAGCAGTAAAATAAGTCTCCACTGATTTTAATAATTATTTAAAATAAAGCATAACCGCCTTTAAACCAATGTTTCAGAATTCAAACTCGTGGTTATGGTTAACCATAGCGCTCATTTTTTTGAATTCTGTTACATTGATTATTTGAACTAGTACCTGCGCACCAGACAAGGCAAGCACTGATGATGACTATAGTCGGTTGAAAGCCGATTATGCTTTATTTTTAATAAATATTACCATCAGTAAAATTACTTATAACTCTTCCTCATTAATAACGTAGGTATTAATGGGGAAAAAGATTTACGCTCGAGAGTTGAAACAAAATTTCGCTTAACATAATGCTTATATGTTGTATGAAGTTAGCATTCCGGTAACCAACCATCTTATTTCACAAGATTGAAACATGTATCTGTTTAATTAAATATATTATTATTACCAATAGTGTAAGTGAGAGATTGTAAAAATTGGATTGTACATGAAGGTTTTCTTTCTTAGTTGTTGTCCACTCTTAACAATCTACAATAGCTAACTACAATTTAAAATGGAAATATTAAACAATAACAGGTCCACTAAACTTAATAAATGGATTTGTCTATGCAGTTGGAAACCAATCAAAATAAAGATTGGAAAAACGCTGTTAACTAAAAATGAGAAGTATTTCCCCCTGGTTATTTGGTGACTGTTTTCAGAGCTGTTATCAGACTTTGGCATTCAATAGACGTTAACGGCTAAGCTACAGGTCATTTTCACTTTCCTGTGCTTTCCCATCGACATTGTTCGGTCAAAACAATGGTTTCTAGTGAAAACCTATTGTTAGTTTTTTATTTCCCATTTTAGTCGAAAAGTGAATTCTTTTCGGAAAAAGAAAAATACTGGAAATAAACTAACGAAATTTATTTTGTATGTTCTTTCAGTGATAACAAAAGGGTTCGCGTGCATCTTAAAAAATCAGGTTCGGGGTACCTCGGATATTTTTCTTACCACATCAGATTTACTACGCACATCCTCATAACTTCGGAATCGCTCCTCAGAATATACAAATTCAAATTTTACAGCAACACTTAGCATATATATAATTTTAAATTAATGCATAGTAGATACATTAATTTCATGACATGTTTTCACCCATCCAGGCACTGACCTCACTCGATGTTGCTTAACATTTATGATCTAATAAATCCCCTAGATATATTTACCGTTCTATTCAATACGTCGAGTATATTTATAGTTTTTGTTAGATCATAAACGTTAAGCAACATCGAGTGAGGTCAGTGCCTGGATGGATGATCGCTGGGAATAAAACTAATTTAATTACTATCTGAGGACGAATAAAACGTGTTTGAAGACGCGTTGGAGTATAAAATTAACGGCTTGTACACTCTGAGAACAAGCAAAGCAAATCCGAAGTTGAGATGATGAGCGTTGCAAATTCGATGTGGTAAGAAAAAGTTCCGATGTACCCCGTACTCGATTTATTATAGGACTATAGACCTTATTGTGAAGGTTATTGAGCGACTTCCAAATTCCGATGCAAATAAATCGCATGACTATTCATTCTTTGTCGAGTAACTGCTGTTAGACTTTTTGTTGTTAAACTATAGTGTCTGAGTTGTTGAAGCGTTGTAAGAAAGAATTCTTCCTGAAAGAGGCAAAGAGTCCACACCCATTTTCTTCTTCTTCTTCCGAACACTCCTTTACTATGAGAGACCGGTTCTTACACCTGCCTTCTATCCTTTCTCTTCTTAACTTCAATTATGCGTAGAAGTTTTGTTGAAGTTGATTGTTCACGAACTTTGTTTAAATGATACGGCCTTTATAACTTATACATTTTGTAGGTTTAAAAAATACACAGGATTCAGTATTAAACCTAATTTCAACCCAGATTTGATCTAATAACACTTTTTAACCCCTACGTGTTTTAAAAAAAATGTAGTTCCCTGTCTGTCACAAATTAAATGTTAGATAATAAAGACTTCTGTTCTTCTTTAAAATCTTCATTCGTTTAAATAAATGATAAGTTTTTCCCAAAGAACCTTAAGGGGGGTTACAGGGACCTCATCTGTTCCTGAAACTAACAAAAAGTGGTTGTTATACAAAAGAAAGTGGTTGTAAACACACAATAATTACAATAAACTTAGAAATAAAACAAATATAAAAAGGTAAAGCAGAAAATAACATCAATAAAATTTTGAAGAATCAATCGGCATTAAATAATTTGAAGCGCAATTCAAACCAAATATTATATGGCTGTATGGTCCAAGACGACTAATCCCAAAAATAAAAAATCAAACCAAAGTTTAAGAAATAAAAAGAAGTAGGTTATAGTTTACCAGATGTTACAATAATGCAAAAATAGCTACGTGCTTGTATGAAAAGCCCCCTGGAAATAAAAGAGTATTAACTGAAAAAATGGAAAAAACCTTAAACCTAGGTTTGGTTCGACCCAGGATTTTTGAGTTGCTTAAAAACAGGAATGACTATTTACTCTTATAGATTCGGGATGAGTCCATCTAGATTTAATGATAAAAACCCTTCTCTAAATTTTAACTCGACTTTACCTTGGTGGGTGGTTTGAGTCAAAATATCAACTCCGGTTAATTTCAAGCCTCCGCCACTAATGGAAACTGAGGGATTTTAAGAGATGGTAAGGACAATTGATATAGAAAATGTGCTATATATTTAAATATCGTATACTAAACTGAGTAAGCTTCCGCGGTTGTTGTCATGAAGGTTTAGGTCTTCCTGTGGTGACCGCGTCAATGTAGATGAATAATCCGACGTTTTGTTTCCACTGTGGTAGGCATCTCCAGGGCTCTATAAAACTAAACTTTGTGGAGAGTTCATCGGTTTTGTAGAGCATTATTGTCGTTTTATCCATGATTCCTTACATCCCTGAAGATGCCTCCCATAGTGGAAGCAAAACGTTAGATTTTTCATCTACATTGACGAGGTCACCACCGGAAGACCTAAATCATCATATCGTATACAATTTTCTTTGGTTTTTCCTTTATTGTAGAATCATCTCCTTTCGATACTTGCTGCTGGATATGAATATCTCTAAACCGGTTTCTATTTGACATCTTCATCAGCAGACAGGGCAACACTCGAGCTCTCAACAAATAAAGTTCTTCACTGCTATAACTATGTTAGTTGAGAGTTTTAGTGTTGCCCTACCTGCTGATAATGGCGTTAAGCCGAATTTGGTCAAGGAATATTCATATCCAACAGCAAGTCTCGTCGGTAGCTGATTCTTTAATTGCTTTTTCAAGTTATAGTAATTATATACCCACAATTCTTTATGGGTGTATTTGACACTATTAGAAATACCTTGATATAAATTCAATAGTAACACAAGTTTTCATCACAAATATATAAGGTTGTTCGGATAACGAAAGTGGGATATGGCCATATGAGGCCAAAGCCCATATTTAAATGTCTAAACTCCTTATTGACTAGGTATTTATTTTCTGGATTGATCTTGGATCATAAGGCTCATTATCTTATATTGTTTATACTTAATTATTTTTACCTTGTGCTCGCGGATGATTTGGAAACGTATCTTTACCAAGGGGTTTTTACAAATAATGCCCTTGCTAAAAGAGGACTTGGAAACACACCTTTACCAAGAGGTGTTTAAAAGTACTGTCTATGCTGGAAAGAGGACTTAAATCTCTTCTTTACCAATATGTTTTTTTAAGTCCTGTCTTTGCTGGAAGATGACTGGAAAACACTTCATTAACAAGAGGTGTTTAAAAGTTCTGTCCATGCTGGAAGAGGACTTGGAAACACATCTTTACCAAGAGGTGTTTAGAAGTACTGTCTATGCTGGATTAAGACTTGGAAAAAAACTTCTTTACCAAGAGTTGTTTACAAGTTCTGTCCGTGCTGGAAGATGAGTTAGAAACACATTTTTACCAAGATGTGTTTACAAGTACCGTCCCTGCTTGAAAAGGATTTGGAAACACTTCATTACCAAAAGGAATTTCAAAGCCCTCTTCTGTTGAAATACCAAGTCTCGAAGTAAAATAAGAACTTATATTTTCCTATAGAACTACGTATAACATGAAGTACACCTAGTTAGTACACCTTTAATTAGCTTTTACGTTCCTGCATATCTGCTTGGTGCAACAAATTACTTCTTTCCCTACTATTTAACATTACCATCATTACTAAAATATTATTTTACTGTAACACTTATCCTATAATTACTTATCTACTTAGCTTAATTTACCAAAAATAGACAATTAAACTCCATTTACATACGTCAATGTTTAGCTCAAATACAAAATCAATCTGAACCGTAAACAAAACTTGCTGATTTAAAGCCACATGAATTGGAACAATATAAATGTTTAATTATTTATTTTATCACTTAATAATTAAGTTAATGATATTTATAATAATTTTTCTTATACTAATCTAACGTTATTTAAAATAAGTTGGAACGATTAGCTATATAATTTCTAGTAATAGCTCTTTCACAGGACATATAATCATGACAAATGCATAATTATGTTATTTTCTTTTTGTTCCGTGTATTCAAATATCCCTTACCATTTGTCTGGATGATCCTCTATAATTAATATGCCTATTTATAACAATATTTTTCTATTTTTGTAAAGAATTTTTTTACTACATGTAAAAAAATTTTTTAAGTTTTTTTTGTAAGTTTGTCTTAATTTCTTTTCTGTTGGCATCTATTGATTTTATTTCTTTACTCTGAGATAAAATTTAATTTGCTACTGTTTAGAACGCTTTAGTTAGTTACGCTGTGCTACTGTTAGTACGCTTTAGAAGTTCCAAAAATTAGGACATTTCAGAAAAAAGTGGCTTAATTAATAGGTTTGAACTTTTCCTAAATTCTACCGTAGGTGTATGGAAAAATTATAAATCCGAAAAAAAATATCCAAAACTGGGATTTCACCTGAATTATCCATTTCAGGTGATTTTAGGATTTGGTTTCCCAAACTGTGTGTGTATCTATTTTCATTGTATCTCCTAGTGTATTCATGGTTGAGTGTTTAAACTTGTTACGAAAATAAATCTTCTAGTTCTTTTTGTGGTTTCCTTAAAATAAATTTTAAGTCTTCATTAACCTATAATAATGAGGAGTCACCCGATGTGTAGTGGTTAAGGTACGTGGCCAATACACTGAATGAATGGACTTTAAACTTCTGAGTTTATTTAGTCATGGGTTCAATCCCAGCACGAGCCTCTGGGATTTTTATGAGAGGGAGATAAATTCTACCTTCCATGTTCTTCAGAAGGGACGTAACGCCGGTGGTCTCGAGCCTGTACGTTGTCAGGTACTCGTTAACGATCCCTTACCCTAAATGAATCTGGGTATAGGCAAAATTTAGGACCCTCATAGTAGATTCATTATAATACTATAGTGTGTCTGCCTTGTAGTTTTAAGTGTATGGAAGTTTGGTTTAACAGCGAGGGCACGTGTTGTTCCTAGTTTTCACTAGACTATAAGAGTCAGTGAAAATATGTATGATTGCTTGAAAAATACATGAGAGTAACCATAGAAATTCACGGCTCTTCTGTCTATATTAGATGATTGAAATTAAAAGGAGTTGAACTCTATCTTAAGGAGATGGCAAAAAGGGCCCAACAACGTGGCCTACTTGCCTGGTAGTTAATACTTACTACCACTCCCCCGATAATACTACTAACCTACAATAATGACACAGTCAAAAATTTCAAAAAATCATAAAATGCTGAAAAATTTGTCGATCAATTTAAAATTTGGCACGCATGTAGTAGTATATGACACCAATATATGTGTGGCAATTGTCATTTTATAATCAGCTTTGGTTCAATATAAATTAAAATGTTAAATTCGGTACAAATATACCCCTATATGTAATAAATAAGTACACTAAGTTTCGTTTCAATACGAAAGTATATCTAAGGTTTTTGTTAGATCATAAAACACTGGATCTAGCGAGTTCGGTGCCTGAATGGGTGACTACTGGCAATGAAAATTTATTACTGTCTGAGGACAAGCGAAGGGGAGTCCCATTAATTTTGCGATTTGTGTATTCAGAAGCGAAGCGAGTTCGTAGTTGTAAGAATTACATTACATTACAATTACATTACATTACATTACAGCAAATCCGATTTTTTATGATAATTTCCAAGGTACCCCGTACCCGATTTTATAGTTATGTCTAATTTAGCTGTCTGAGTTTGGCCTTTATCGCTTTTATTTTTGTTTTAACTTAAAATTTCATCGCAATCGTGACTTATCACTACCGACTTGTAAAAAGCGCTTTATGAAACATTGTAATAGTGATAAGGCTTATCAGTAAGTGATTCATTAACAGTTATTATGCCTCTCTTATTTTTCTTGTACTTTAGAAATAAAATTACAAGATTACAGTAAGACCGACTAGATTAGACTTTTTTTAAAAAAATCTAAATTGAAACTATTTTGACTATTTATACTGTAGATATTGGAAGAGTATTTCGTTTACAAATAAATCCCAATCTGGGATTTTCCTAAATTATCGGTCTCAATTGTTTGTTTTAAGACCTCTTGAGTTGTTTTCAAAAAGTTTTCAGTTTTTATATGTCTGTTATTATCGTAGCTCCCAGTCTGTTTGTGTTAAGGATTTCAAACTTAGTATTAGGCAAGCTAGTATTAGGCAAAAGCTTAGTATTAGGTAAAGCTTAGTTTATGTAAAGCTTAGTATTAGCAAAGCTTAGTATTAGCGTTAAAGCTTAGTATTAGGTAAAGCTTAGGTATTAGGTAAAAGCTTAGTATTAGGCAAGCTTAGTATTAGGCAAAGCTTAGTATTAGGTAAAGCTTAGTATTAGGTAAAGCTTGTATTAGGTAAAGGTAAAGCGTTGTATTAGGTAAAGCTTAGTATTAGGTTAAAGCTTAGTATTAGTAGCTTAATAGGCAAGCTTAGTATTAGGTAAAGCTAGTATTAGGTAAAGCTAGTATTAGGTAAAGCTTAGTATTAGGTAAGCGTTGTATTAGGTAAAGCTTAGTATTAGGTAAAGCTTAGTATTATAGGTAAAGCTTAGTATTAGGTAAAGCTTAGTATTAGCTATCCGGAAAAAAAATTATGACTTCATAAATCAAAATAATAACTCAACAAACATGTCAAAAATTAAATTTTGAACGCAGAAATATGTTCAGATCGATTTGAAATTTGGTTCGCACGTAGTCATGTACAAAAAAAGGGTGCTTTTATTCCCTTATTAGTATTCAATTTGTATTTAATCACAATATTTTTTTTTAAAAAATTGTAAAAAATGAAAAAAAAAAAAACTAATCCAGTCGGCACTTAAAATCCGAATTTGGCAATTTATATGAAGTATCCATTTTAGGTGGTTAGGCAGTACGTGTGTGTTTCTGTTATTGTCGTATACTTCTGTATTTATGCTAGATTTTCAGGTCTAATTATTCCATCCAAAAAAATGTTTTGATAACGACCAACCATCATTGATGACTCACCAATAATTTCAAAATTTTATAAAACTCTAAAAAATGTATGGGATAATTTTAAAATATAGAAAAAATGTTTCGATTATTAAGTATCATATGCACTGCACTTAACTAATTTACTTATCAACAAACTAAAAATATTATTAATTATTATATATTATATTATATATATGTATATATATATATATATATATATATATATATATTATATATATATATATATTATATATATATAATTTTAATTATTATTATATATGATTATTATTATATTATAATATTATTATTATTACTTATCAACAAACTAAAGCTTCAGTTCCATTTTATCGAATGAAAATGTGTAAAAAATCGAAGCAAACGAATTGAGTTGAAATTTAGCTCCAATTTTTAGCTTTATGTAATACGCAATTTATTTTTAATAATTAAATCACAACTTTCTTTATAATATATTTTATAATAATATGAGTTTACATATTTTATAAAGCTATTATTTTTAAACTGTTGTTAATCACAATTTTAAGACCTAATTAAATACAGTAATAAATGTCAGATAATAAAAAAGAAGATAAAATACAAAATAATAATAAAAAAATATCTTAAAAAATAGTTTTAAATTATTTTAAATTCTTCTTATTATTTACCGATTTAATTAATATAAATATTTAAAAATATCCTACAAAAAATATATATTTATTATTTAAAAGCAATTTAATGATTATAGTATCAGCCAAAAATAATGTATTTTATGAATTTATTAAAAATAATTTTATTGCTATGTTGTGTTTAATGCTATCGAACGACATATATAAACTTTAAGTTAATCTTCAATAAGCAGATGTTTTTTTGAACACAATATTTTTGGGAAAAAATAAATAATTGTATTTTAAAATGGTATTAGATAATTAAATAAGATCAATTTTAACTAAGATACTGAGTAATGGAGTTAACTCATAAAGCCATACAGAACACCAAAATCTCTCCACAAAATGTTTATTTTTTACATAAACAGAGCCGGCTTTCGATCGCTCGATCATCATCAGTGCCGGTGAGATGCTATATAAACGCCTCAATCAGACCTTCTAGACAGAGTCATGTAGTGGACTGACTAGACATGTAGCGGACAGAGTCAGTCCGCTACATGACTCTGTCTAGAAGGTCTGATTGAGGCGTTTATATAGCATCTCACCGGCACTGATGATGATCGAGCGATCGAAAGCCGGCTCTGTTTATGTAAAGAATAAACATTTTGTGGAGAGATTTTGGTGTTTTGTATGGCTTTAAGATCAATTTTTTTAAAGTCGAATTATTTTAAATTTAAAAGACAATGATTGAGCATCAACAGGTGTTTTAAGTTTCAGATTAAAATAATAAGTAAAGACAATTCTAATTAGTTCTTTTTTATAATCATAACCTTTTTTTGACATAATAGCTTGTATATAAAAATATTTTTAAATTTAATTTAAAAGCATTGTCCGTCAACTTTACACTGAGTTGTCTATATGTAAGTCTAATATCACATCACTTAGTGTATTTATGCTAGAGAGTTCAAATTTCGTAAAAATACAATCTAAAGGATGGGCTGTGCGGAAAATTGTCCGTCATGATGTCGTTGGCCAACAATAATAAAATAGAAGGATTTCAAAAATCGAAAAAAGCGGAAACATTAGTCAATCCTTTCATCTTATCATTTGCATTAGTTTAATGTTAAACTAATAGTAGACATTGAAACAAAATCTAATCAAAATTCTACTAATATGTCGGTAACCAATATCTTTAATGGCAGTGAATAAATATGCTAAGTTTCATTTCAATACTCCAAGTATATCCCTTTATGCAGTGATAAATATCTAAGTTCAATTTCAATAACTCCAGTATACTCCGTTTAATGCAGTGAATAAATATGCTAGAGTTTTCATTTCAATACTCCCCTTTATGCAGTGCAG
>JACMZG010001859.1:18174104-18184984 GCA_018340805.1 Microvelia longipes
GTTTTATTGAGCCTAAGATTGTAAACGATTTTTAATGTATCTGAATTTTAATTCTAATCATAGGTTTATTAAATTTTTAGGATTACTTAAATTAATTGAATAAATC
This sequence comes from Microvelia longipes, assembly GCA_018340805.1. Classification (NCBI taxonomy): domain Eukaryota; kingdom Metazoa; phylum Arthropoda; class Insecta; order Hemiptera; family Veliidae; genus Microvelia; species Microvelia longipes. The sequence continues at coordinate 18,174,211 of JACMZG010001859.1, forward strand.
TAGATAACTTGAATTTCGTTATTCTAAGTTAATAGGCTCTAAAATTTGTACTTTCTAGATAAAATATATTTGCTACTATTCATTAATGTTCCAATTCTATTCAAAATATTTTTTAAGTTAATTCACTTTTAGGATATATTATTATTATTTTCCTGAAAGTGTTTTACTAGATTTTCAATGAACAGTAATTTCAGTTTTATAATTGATATCGTGGTGTACAATAATTATAAGTATTCAGAATTATTTAGTTTTGATGCTTAACTAAGACTTACCATTTTACGCTATTTCTCTATCCTGAATTATTGTTAATGACCCGGGTGACACGAAGGTAGCCCTTTTGAAAATAAGAATGAGGAGTGAGAAAGAATCCATCGATATATTTTTCAAGTTAAAAAGTTCAAGTGTAAAAATTTCTTATAAAATGAACCCCTTTATGGTGTATTAACTAGAAAGGTCAAATAATTTTAACAAAATTAATGTAAAGGAAAATTCTGATTAAAACCTTGTTAAGAATTTCCTGCTTTTTCACGTATCTACCAAGAGTTTTGCTGATGTCTGCGCTTTCCTTGTCGTATTAAAAGGTGACGATTACTACGTAATTTCTTTGAAAAAGACAAAAAGATTATTATATCATTTTTGTTTACTGATAAAGATTGGACTCTGTCCTAGAAAATGAGAGAAATATTTCCTACTCGATAGAAGACAAATAGCACTGTAAGATGAATATAGAAAATTACATAATTGCTTATCTAAGTTTTATCCTAGCCTTTCTCAACGTTTTTAATTAATAAATTGTCGTAATCAACAGTGTATGTCCTGTAGTACTTACTTATGACGGTTGAAATCAAAATTAATTGATTTTTATAAATAACTCCAAATTATTAAAATAATAACTTCACATAAACAAAATACATAAAAGTAAATTGATCTTTAATTATTGTAAACAATTGATGCAGTATCATTAATTTCCACTCGGTAATTTTGTTTTTGCAATTAATTCACTTTGCCGAAAAATGTCACAACAAAATTCCTATATTTATAGCACCGTTTTCGTGATCTGTAATTTAGTTTCTTTGAATCAAAAGCATATCTAATCATTTATGATATGTTCTGTAACTCAATAAATCTGCTCCAAGACTTTATTTTTGTCTGCTCGATCTGTTTTCAAGGACACATTCTTTCAGTCTCCTTTTCACTATCTCTTGGTAATATAATTTCACTTACCCAAGATATTAAACCATCTGACCTCAATTGTTTCTCATTTATAAGGTCTTTAGAAAATTTGAGCTAACACAAACTTCCCGAAAGCTGGCGGACTACTCCACCTATGAACTCAAGCCAAACAACAAGCTTGGTCAATATCACATTTGTTTATTCGGGATTACATAATTGCTTTGACAAACTCTTTATAGCTTGTCTTGCTTCTCAACTTCAGGTTGGTCAGATATCAAACTCCTTCACTTTGTTGTCCTCATTTCTGTCGTTTCTTTTCCTTGTTTTATTCTGTCCCTTATTTCGTTGTTCATTCTTTGGCTTCTAGGTTTAACGTTCATCCGTGTACTCTACTTGCTCACTTTTCTTATACTTTCTCTAATTGATTTTAATGTCTAGGTGTTAAAATAAGCCTAAGAACCGCAAGAATTATAGCACACACTCAATCTCTGACGGAATAATTGCGATCTCCCCGGATCCAGCGGTCTTTTCGTGGTAACCCGTCTTAAACAATTCCAATCATGTTTGGCCAAAAATTAATCTACAAATGTTGCATATTATTATAATAAATAATCATGTCAGCCATGGGGGGGAATTTCAATACTGAGGTCGTTAAACAATTACTTATTAAAATTCCAAACTAAACTGATTTGTTTGACTCTATATTCATTTATTATTTACTCTTATACATCTAATTTATTTATAAATTTTCTTACACAGCTAAAATAACGATTAAATTATATTTGCTTATAATTCTAAATTTAACTATTAAAATTCTAAAAATACATTTGTCTATACGTTTATTATTATCAATTATAAGTTATGTAATTCTAAAATAACATACTAAATATAAAATCAAAATTAAATTATTACTAATAACATTTAAGGTATATGATTTAAAATTTTTCAGTTATATCATATCTTAAAAATTATAATCCTAAAATTGTTAATTACCAATCCACAGTATCATCTTCTAAAAACTTTCTAATAATACACAAAATGATATTAATCTTATAAAATGTCTGTTGTTTTAATATTCATATTATTTTTTCACGACTGACAATCAAAATTTTATTACTATTATAACTATTAAATATTAAATGATATTATTAGATATAATTATTATACCTATTTTAGGATTAGTTGCACACTCCAGTCGTGTTAAGCCCAATCCTGAAGAGGCTGCTAGGCCGAAACATGGAGGGCTTCAACATTTTTAACCATTATTTGTAAAGCAGATTCAACATGGATATCTTGACATTTAGCAGTTTTGTGTATATCTCGCTTTGTATAGACTTTATTAGATACAGATAAATGAATCTTAAAAATAAATAAAAAATTAATAAATTAGAGAACTGTAAATGCATTTTCCTTTAAGGCCGTTTAGTAAAATACTAACTTGAGATTATTTAATACAAGAATCGATATATATATTAATCGAATACCAGAGTGGAAAATTGAAGCCTAATCGATGTAATATGTGTAAGAGCTATATTTAAGTAATTTAAATTTTAGTAAATTATAAATTTATTTTCTTCCCTAATCCGATAACTCATTCTATTAATGAATTTTAATTATATTAATTAACCAAAATAGGACTAATTCGTAATTCGCGATCCATTTTAAAAATATTGATACACTATATCAACAATAATAAATCAATAATAATAATTTATATCACATAATTAACTGAAAGTAATAAATTATATTAGCCATAATTAACAATATATTAAAATATTTCATCTAATAATTCTAATTTTAAATCTATAATTTTCTATATTTTTTTATAGTAACGGTTCATTATTATCTTCATTATACACATTATTATTTGATAATAATAGGGATTCCTATTAAACAATTTCCATCACCGAAAAAAATAATCTATGATTATAGTGTGGCTCGAACCACTATGGATATTTCTAAATTTGCAGATTTCTTTCTATCTTCATTGATGAAAGGAGATAAATTTTCTATGCTTGTTTGCATGTCCTCCTACTTGTGGTCACTTGTCTAGAATTCTTGACGAGCCGTACGACTAAGAATGAGATTGAGAAAGAACCTACTGACAGTGCCCATCATTGTATCCTCAAAGTGATACCTTTTCCAATGATCAAATAAATATTTATCATTTTAAGCTCATTCTGATTGGTCCGTTCTAATTTTAGTTTATTGAATTCAACATACAAAGCTGGAACAATCGAACGTAATTTTAACGTAATTAGGAGTCTGCAAAGCAGATGGTCTCCGTTACTTATGGTTGATAGGGAATCTCGTTGATTTCTCGGTCAGTCCTCACTGTCTGGAAAGGTTTAATAACAGGAGATAGATCAAAAATCCGTATACTGTTTAAAAATTTTTCTAATATTTCGTAAGTTTAATAATTATTAATAAAGAATAAATATTCATTATAAAATGATAACTCAATCAATTAAATTAATGCAAAATAAAAATTTATATATTTCATTGGTTATTAGTTAATTTATTAATATTTGCAATCACATACATCTATAAATAGTGTTCCTGGACAACTCCAGTACTCAATCCGCATAAATCAGCAATCCCGTAGAAAAAGTAATTCATATTATTGAACATGAATACATCGAGCAGTGGTTTGACATATTTTCCATTCAGAATGTTCGTCCAATCAAAAAAAATTTGAAAAAGATGACGCAGTCTAACACAAATTAATCGACTGAGGCCACAAAAATGAGGATTCACTAGACGCAACCTCATAGTATAATTTATTAATTTAAAATATAAATAACAATTATATATATAACTTTCCCGTTAAATAATTAAACTTATTAAAAACAAATAATAAAATAGTTAAAATAAAATTACTTATATCTTGCGTTAAGATGAATTAAAAATGTAGTAAAAAATGTGATAGCTGAAGATTTTTTTCCGGGAAGCAACTTAATAAAGGAAAATGATTTTCACACAAGACAGCAACTGTGCTATGATGGCGCGTGGATTCTTGAACCTACAGGGATTGGTTGGGTTCCCATCCACGGTCCGATGGTCCAGTGATCCCTAAATTACTGCCTAACCGTGTATCACGCGTTTTTGCCTGATATGAGTGTTAATTAAAAAAATAATATTTGAATAAATAATAATATTTATTAATTTAAGTTTTTTGTAATTAATTTTACAGGCCCTTTAGTGCTTCCTTTTGATAATATATAAATAAATTTAAATATTTTAGAGGTGTTTGATCTATGGGCTTCCGAATCTGGTGATTCAATTTTTTTAAATTTAATCAATAAAAATTTATGGTTGCCAGAAATTTTCAATGCGTTTACGTAATAAATTTTCGTAATGATAAATAATATTTTCCTGATTCCCTTCTTACTTAACACCGTAAATTTCAAATTATTAACTTCATTTCCGAAAATTAAAACTGGAAATTCATAAATTTTCGTTTAAACAAGACTAAAATCATTCTAAAATTTCCCCGTTAATAATATAGATATTGTTCATATAAATATGGCTTTAACCCTTAACAGCCGTGTATAATAATAATAAACTTTTACCCAAATAATAATGACTTAAATAAAATAATACAACTTTTTTACCAATTAATTTAGCCTCACTTCTCTTAACTCCAATTCTACATTATTTGTTAATTCACTCTAACTATTACAATATAATTATAATACAACATATATATATAATAGAATTCTATAAAATATAATTATAATCCAATGAATCTGATCGCAATTTATAATAAATTAATTATCAAATTTATTCACTTTCTTTCTTTCCAATCAGTGTTTGTCCTTATTCTAATCTTCAGCTTACTCAGCTCCTAATTTAAACACTTATAATTAATTTTTAACTTTAGTTCCAAATATTTAAATCCTCCCACATTAATCCAGGATAGTTTGCGTTTTTTTTAAATCTTTGATTTTATGTTTTTAATTCCTTATCAATTATATTTCAGTTCCCATTAATAATTTTTCCGATTTTTGGTTTTAATTCCTCATGCTTCGTTTTATTCCTTACTTGATTTAAATTTTAATAATTCATTTTATTATTATAATTCAATATCTACACTAACTACCATATTATATTAATTTAATGTGGTATATAATGTATCTCGCATTCTACTGTAACGAATAATGTCACTAATACACTATATTAATATAAACTACCTCTATATCATGATACATGTAAATATTGTAATACGCTTACTTTACCAATTCCGTGTTCAGCCAAACATTCTTTATTCATTTTATACGTTCAAAGAAGTGCAATTCGAAGCCATTATAATTCATTAATTAACAAAAACTAAAATCAAAATTGATGATGAAGAAGAATAAATAAAAATAGAATTAGAAAAGCTAAAATATTTAATATTTAGCTTGAATGAAAAATCAACCTATCTAATTTTAAATTAAATCAAAGGAAAAAAATTTATACAAAAAGAATAAGTCATTGAAATAAATGATTTTAAAACAGAAAAAGGCATAAATAAAGTTAACCAAGAAAATTAGAATTCATTTTAGGAATTTCCATTGTTCAACTAAGAAAATTATGAATGGAAGAAAATTCGTAGATCAAAAATCCAAGTAAGAAAACTGTAACTTAACAGAATAAAGTTAACAAGTGTTTAAACAGTCAATCGGTCATATTTTGAAATTCAAAACAAATGGCCAATCAGAAGAAAGAAAATGATATTGCGTGATATGACAGCCATAAAATGATTTAGAAATCTACGAATTACTAACCGATCATAAATACGTGAGTAAGTTAAAGATGATTTTGTAGTGATGACTTAAAAGTCAAAATTTACATACTTCAACTTGTGAAACTTGTGATTGTGATGCAAAAAGGAAAGTTTTCAAACTTGCAAAATCAAAATATAAATCGATTTGTGAAAACGAAAATGTAAATTTAGTACTTTCAAAAATCGAAGTAAAATTTATTTGTGGAATCGAGCATTGTAAAATCCAAAACGAAAAAATGTAAATTATAATTCTGAAATGTACTTGTGTTGGGTGGAAACCACAAAAATGAATATTGGAAGAATCAGATAGAATAGAAAGAAACATAAGAAAAGAGATAGATAATAACACACATAGAATCGGAAACGGAAAAGTAGAACAATAATAACAAAGAAGAAACAAATGAATGACTGAACAGAGATATAGGGCAAACAGACATAAAACAAAAATAAAGAACAGAAACGAAACCAAGAAAAGAAATAACGGAAATGAGAAATAACATAAGCAGAATCTAATTAATTCGCTAAAGAAAACGGTATTGTTATTTAAAATAAATAAATAATCAGAAAAGGAATAAAATTAATTTAAAAGAGCTAAAATTAATTTAATATTAAGTTCAAATGAGACAAAATACTGATTAGCGAAAATGAAATAAGAAATTAAAAATAAAATCAATAAAGAGTCAGAACAGAATTATAATAACCATCCTATATTGATTTAAAAGTGTTGCATACAATTACTTAAATAAGAAGCGTTTAAGGAGGCAACCAAATAATAGTAACAAATATCGAGAGTTGAACGAAAGATCTAATCATTATTTAAGCTTATTACTATAACCAGAGTTAATAGTGACAGCACAGTAAAAATGTGGCTTCCAGACTTTGGTGCAAAATTGATGTTGTTGGCGTGGCTCCTGATGAATTTCACTACTACACTGCTTCGTAAATCCATACTACCTCAATGCAATTCCATCCTCGATTCCGTAGCTGGCCCAGAATCGAATCGGGGATTCACTTCAGCACGTTGCTTTCTAATGTCAGTCGGGGAGACTCTGGAAAGCCAAAAAATGCCACACCTCGGTACATTCCCCCTTTTCCCTATTCACGAGGCCAAAGTGTACCTCGTCTCTACTCAAAAGAAATCATCCTCCTCATATATTTACGCCTCAACTAATCAAAATACAACGCAGTAATTGAAATATAACCTTTAATTTTACAAAAACATAATCCGATCAATCGAATATCTCGTAATCGTCCCTTGTTCTTATCCTTGATCTTGAGCACAGGCCTGCATGATGGTGCGAGTGTTAGAGAGCAGTGCTTCCATATAACCTGTCACCAATGTTGAGTAAACGTTGCTATTGTTTCAGAGCGAATCACTGAGTGACTATCATTACCCCACTGCCAGTTCCCCATTTTGTAACCATCTCTTGAATAGTAGCGCGCTTCCTTTAGTTTTATTTTGACTTCCCATTCAGTTCGCACTTGATATCCTTTGACTACTCTTATCCTCATCGGATGTTTGATCGCTGCCGGACATGCGAATCCAAAATTATAGACTCATGAATTCAAATCTCATCTCATACATCCAACTGCTTTTCAACACACTCAAAATTTACTCTCACCTTAATAATTGAACAAAAACCTTACCTTATTAAATTCAAACTACCCATTATTAACCTCTAAATTTAATTTCAATCTCCCAAGCTCAATAACTCTTCCATGAGATAAGATAATATCAAAAAACTTCAATGTTTGTTTTCCGACCGCATGTAATCTTCTGTAAAAATTGAAAGATTTCCCTCCCAAATTCCCAATATTTTGATATCCCCAATTTATTTTTATCATAATTCTCCTCTTTAAGCCCAATTGGAATCCCATATTTTATATTTACTAGAAAATCTTCGGTAACTGGTAAAATTGAATTCTACAATTTCGGTTTATATTCTTTCTCTCAAAATTTTAAAACTCAAAATTTCTTTAATCGTAAAAGTTAACATCCTTTCAATAGTTAATTGATCTTCCATTCTTTTGAATATTCAAAATTATTCATCTTCTCCAAATGATTTTCTTCTCTTTTCCACGAATATTCATTTCAAAATCCCGGCTGAGCACCCAATCTTTTGGGGTTCCCAACCCTAGCCACTCGATTCTTGTTTCATGTCTAGTTCCATTAACCTGTGAAACCCTGCAAGAATTAGATCCATGTCCCTGACTCTGATTTCGAATAGAGCCCGGACCGTAGCCCGTAGCACAAGTGCACTCTACACTTTATCGATCCTCAATCCATAACTCGCTTTGTTCAATTTCGATATCCATACATCATCTTTGACTATAGCTTAATTACCAGTTTTCCATTAAAAATTGCGCTAAGTATTTCGCTAACTCATTATTTAATTTTAATAATATTAATAAGACTAATACAGACTTTAAGCTTCAAAGGTTTATTATTTTTAAGTGATAATATTGACTTTTAAGCTTCAAAGTTATATATTACATAATTAATCCACAAAATTCTACATAAACTGGAACACATATAGGAAAATTGAAGCACACAATACTTTGATCAAGCAATACAGTATATCATACCATTCGAAACACGTACTCAGGCATATGATGGCAATAAATGTTCGAGCATTCAACTTCAGGCCTACCACACATGCAATTATTTCAATTATTCACACAACACACACACACTCAGACAACAACATCATCATACCTTGATCCCATGGAACATAGATTCTTACCACCATCTGGAAGCACTTCACGTTTAGAGAGTTCCACATTGTCTCTTCCATAGTTCTTTTCTGAGCTAATAAAATCCATGACTGTGATCATGTTTCAGAAGACATCCAAACACGGGAAAAGGTAACCTTTAACACTTAGGTAAAACTACTTGTTACTGTGTCTAAGATAATTATCAAGATTTCATACTAAAGCTTTTTTGGTTGAAATCCGCATCTTTTTTCCGCTTAATTTATCTATTTCTTTCATAGTTTGTTCATAATTCCGGTTTATCCAAAATTATTATGAATTAATTAATGATTATCACTATTTCATATTTATATTAATTTCTTTATTTCACATTAAATTAGCCATTTATCTTAATTCCTGAAATCTGCTTTTCTCTCAATAAATAAATCAATATCTCAATGATTTAATTCGTTTTTAAATAATATAATTCCTTTATTTATTTACTCTAAATAATTTTGCTATATTAAATTTAAATGTTCACTTAACGTCTTCTGTTTGTTAATTAATTTAAATTAACATTCTGTTTCTGAGCAAAGTAAATCACTCTATTCTTCTGCTCATATTAAATTGTTCTTATTGTCTATATTGTTATTCTTCTGTTCCTGCTTCATTCATCTTTTCAATTCTGATCACTCAACAACTTTTCGAAATATGAAACTCAGGTTTTCACCGCAACAATACTAACATCTAAATTATACATAAAATATATTATCAGCGTCTGATCCGATATATTTATTTACCTTTGTTTTAAATCTCTGATGCTAAAAACTCAATAACGATTCTTTGTAATTTCTTGCCTTCCCTCCTAAATCTCATGGGTTTAGATTTTACTTATTTCTTATCCTTATACACACCGAGCCTTTCTTTATTTTAGTTCCTTTTTTGGGTTTTCAGCCCACAAAATTTTGGACAATATATTGCATAAAAAATATCACACAAATTAAATCCAATTTCAAGCCAGTGATATCATAATTGGTCACAATAGATTTAGATAATTTATTCGAGTCAAAAGATAATAATAATTGGCCTAATAAGTAGATTCAATAAAATATTGCTATAGTAGATTTGATTGAGGCACGCAATATTTGAGAATTGGATTAGTTGACTGCTTCTAAATTTTGAATTGGTTTAATCGAATGTTGTTTGTTGTTTTAATGTTCATGTTTCGTTTATTTTGTCCACTTGCTAGTCTATCCCAACTCTTACAATCGAGAGTTACATAAGTGGGTTCACAGCTTTTTAACAAACAATTTCTCTAAATTATTTATAATTTCTACTATTTTTTCTTGTACCCAGTTCTTTTTAATTGGCTCTATTTTATACTTTAAAAACAGCGCTACATATGTAGCCGCTAAACTTTTTTTGCGGCCGCAAGAATATCTTTAATTCAATTAATGTATTTTTTTACCAAAGCTCACAACCTACCGAAGAATCGATATAACATGAATAACTTCTGTTTACCTATACCTTTTGTCCCCCGAAATGCTTGCTAAAAGGAAAAAAATGCCCAACAACAATAAAATTGACAGCGCTGCTTTTAAAACGTCCATTTTTCAAATTTTTTTGAATATTCTTATTTTTTCTGTCACGATAATTAATTAGTCAACTTTAGTACGTTCTTGTTTGATATTAATTATTCTATTCTCTAATAATTCTTCATGTCATTATTAGGTGGATCATCCAAAATCATTAAGTATAAAATTCACCCATAATTTTATCAATTTATATGATAATTATTAATAATTCTTTTAATTATAATTTCCATTTGTTCTTCGGTAACAATGCGTCCTACATTTACCTTTAATTTCAAATTTTTCCTTAATCAATTTGATTCATAATTTTAAAAATTTTCTTTCACTCCATTTGTTTTAACTGCACAAAAACTGGTAACAGCTCAACATTTGTGAAATTACAGTAACTAATTTATGAAAACTTCTAGATAATTCAATAACTCTGTGTTGTTCGAACGGTAATAACCAACGGTTTAAAATTTATTTTCACCCGTACATGTAACTTAAACAATTTAAAAAATAATTAATTTAACGACTAAACCTTTACAATAAAAACCAATTAAATCAATTT
>JACMZG010001859.1:18185063-18277563 GCA_018340805.1 Microvelia longipes
GAAGAAAAAAGTATATTTAAAAAAATAATAAAAATAAAGAATGATTATGAAAATAAATAATAAAAACCCCGACCTTGTTTATGCCACGACAAGGCCGCCATAACTTTGTTCCTAGACCCCCCCCCTCCTATTAAACCTAAGATGTCACACCAAGGTACTGATATATATATACTATATATATATATATAATATATATATAGATATATATATATATATATATTATCTGGACTTCTGAACGCCCTCTTGTATTGAAATAATATAAAAGAAGCCTAAGGCCTCCTGTTGTTCTGCTTGATCTTCACGGTGTGCTGTACAGATTATATACTTCGATATTTCTTTCAATTTTAGGACCAGAGCATGCTATCTTCTGATGTTGGTATCATTTGTATGTCTGTGTACCATGGTACCATGTAGCCTTGAAGCTACCACATGGTAAAATGGACCGCAATACTGCTCCAAGCGCCGTGACGTGACAGCACCAGGCCACGGTGCTGTCACGTGGCTGTGACAGGCCACGGTGCTGTCACGTGGCTGTGACAGGCCACGGGCTGTCACGGGCTGTGGCCACGGTGCTGTCATAGGGGTGGCCGTGACAGCGAGGAAATTTTTTGTTCAGAATCGCCAGAACCACATCTCTTAACCAACACAGATCTCAAAGCATTGAAGTTTATAAAGCGAGTTCAAAATAAATTAGAGAAAAAACTCCCATGTTGATGGCATTATTGCCGAAAGCGGGCTCTGATTGATATTTATAAACTCTTTAGTGGGTTGACTTACTGGTTCGTGTATATCAAATAGAGGAATTTAGAGCCATACTTCAAAATTTTTATTATTTTATTTTAAAATTTGCATTTAACTAACTTCGATTAAAAATATGTTTTTATACAACAGTCTGAATTATCCGTTTAATATCTTGACAGTTTGTAATTAAAACCGGTCATTCTATGTTACATGAATATCGTATTATTTTTAATGTATTTTCTTTTAGGGATATCCTTGACATTGGATATAATAATCAGGAGGCGATCAAATTGTTGTATATTTTTATCATAATTAATATACTTATTGTTATTTACTTTTCCTCATTTATACTGTAGATATAGGAAAAATATTGTGTTTGTATTAAAAATCCGAAACAGAGATTCCACACTTATTTTCCGTTTCAGGATGTTTAAGACCTCCTGACTGCACAAGTTATTTGACACTCAGACAAAGTTGTCTGTCTGTATGTGTGTGTCTGTTATCATCGTAGCACTCAGTGAATTTATGCTATAGAGTTGAAAATTTGTAAAAGAAATCGGTTTACAGGTGTAGATGTGCTTCCTGGAAAACATTTTTTTTTTATGATTAAAAAGTTTCTTATTTGTGGACTTGTAAAAACAATATATAATAAAAAACAGATTAGTTACACCAAAGTCTTTATTTTTTAATATATATAATAACTAAGCTTTCGACTAAAATTAGTCATCATCAGAGTTTAACAAATATAAAATATAAAATGAAAATACAAATTTACAGACTACTTCATGAAGTAATCTTTAAGTAATTTTTAGTCGAAAGCTTAGTTATTATTATATATTAAAAAATAAAGGACTTTTGTGTAACTAATCTGTTTTTATTTATATATTTTTTTTATGATTACATTAACTCGCAATAATGAGAATTTTAACCCACAAAAATAATTATTTACGTACTGAGGGAGGAAACAGAGTCATGACGCCCCGGTTTTATGTTGTTTGCTGAGACGTAAGCTCAAGATACCATTATATTTAATCCCAGAGGCGTCGCCGAAGGCTTTATAGGGATGGTTCCTAAGGCGGAGCTGAAGGAACTAGCAAGTTTTTTCCCAAGGTGTAGCCAAGGGAGGAAATTAAAGAGGGGCGTAATAACTGTTTTCTCCCATTGTACGTACAAGATTTTTTCTCTAGAAGGGAGAAAATTTTAACAAATAGAACTTTTATTTTATTTATAACTAGAAGGTATTGTTTAATATAAAATCTTTAACAACTTACTCACTTTAATAACACTAAATACTCATGAAAACCACAAAATTGTTATTTACCCAACAACAAATGAGCAAATGAGTAAAAAATAAAAAAGAATCACTGGTAAATAAAAGAATACAGGGGTTGGCTTGCTTAGTCATTCAATTCAACAAATTAACATTGATGCCAACTTCAATTTTACTTTTAATTTAAAACCAACACAATTTTTTTTTAAAGAATACTTTCCGAACAATAAAAACATTTATCAAGTAATAATACAAACATTATCTTCGTTATATTTTATCTTTTTGCGTCTCTGTCTTCTTTTTGGTTTTTCTTGAAACAAAGTTTTTAGTCAATGTATAAAACTACAACACTGTCATACAGAATTATTTAAGACCAAAACAAACATTATGAACGAAAGAAACTATTTGTTTGTTTACTAGTTTTGCTGGTTTACTTTTGAATTAATATAAGTTAAATACAATCGAAGAATCAGCTACCGTCGATACTTGCTGTTGAATATAAATATCCCTGGACCGGTTTCGGCATAACGCCATCATCAGCAGGCGGGGCAACACTCGAACTCTCAACTAATAAAGTTAAATCAGTGATTAACTTCTAGTCTCAATGAGCACGACGAGCCCTCTGAAGATAGGCTCAGAGGGCTCGTCGTGCTCATTGAGACTAGAAGTTAATCAATATATAACTTTATTAGTTGAGAGCTCGAGTGTTGCCCCGCCTGCTGATGATGGCGTTATGCCGAAACCGGTCCAGGGATATTTATATCTAACAGCAAGTATCGACGGTAGCTGATTCTTCGATTGCTTCTTCAACTTGCGGTAAATACAACCTTTTTAATTAAGTTAAATACTGTTAAAGGGTGTGATTTTTCTTTACTTCTAAAATAATGGCTGCAATAATTGTATTAGCTGATCTAATGATCTAAAGTAAGATCCATTTAAAATAAGGTAAGAAAAGTAGTGACGCCATTTTCATTTGTACCGTATTTAAGTAAAAATTATACGTTTTTGCTAGTTTACACGTTGTAACTTAATAATAATTTAATAATATTTATTTATTATTTAAAAGCATACATACAGTATAATAAAATAAGCATAAAACATTTATAAGTAATATAATAATAAAGTCTATTTGACAATGGATATGCAAATGAAACTAATGAAAATAATACATTTTTAAAAGCCGCATAAGCTATAGCTTGTGCGCGGCTATATATTTATCTATTATTTGTTTTTCCTTATAGATAGTATTTGTTTTATAATGTTAATCATTCATAATAATTTTATTTACAAATATTTTGTTAATTTATAAATTTAATTACATTTCAAAGGTGAAAATTCCATGAATTTTGGTTAATTAAAAACAAACAAAACATTTTTTTTTCCTTTTCATTTTTAAATTAAAAAAAAAAAAAAATAAATAAACACATAAAAAATAAAAATAAATAAAAATAATAATTAATATATTATACAAAAATAAAACTAAGTATTTTAAGAGTAGGTTAGTTAAGTATATAATATAAGTTTTAAGTTTTAGTAGGTGGCGGATTTAGCCACAGTATACATCTTTTTTGTACTCTTTGAAGTAAGATTAGATTTAATATGGTTAGGTAATTGATTAAAAAAATAATAGGACCTCTTGCTGCAGCGTGACGTTGCATGAGGGATGTTCTACATCTGTAAGTTCTCACAAGTCTATTTTGCTTATTTCTAGTGCTTAAATCGTAGTTTATATAGTTTTTTGTTTCGTTAAAATATTTTAATAATACTTGTTTTGTGAATAATTGCTTAACAGTAAGAACAGGGAAATCCAAAAAGAGTTGTTCAGTTGATAGAGTCTAGGCTTTCTTAGGATTGTTTTAATAACAGCTTTCTGAGCTATTTCTAATGAAGTAGATGAGTTGGGTGAGCAGAACCCACCCCTATACCATAACTGATAATTGATTCCACTAACGCGTGATAGATTGTTTTCATTAATTTTTCATCACAAATTCTCTGAGACATCTAAAATAATATATAAATTTACGTATTTTGTTTGTTAAATTGTTAATTTGAGTTTTCCAAGTCATTGTTTGGTCAATCGTTATTCCTAAGTATTTTATTGAGCTCACTCTATTTATTGATATGCAATCACAAGGTTGATTTATGTTTATTTTTTTGCATTTACAGTCATGAATTTTTAATTTGTCAACATCTTTCGGTTTCCTTTTTTAGAAATAGAGAAAGTAATAAAGTTTGTTTTCTTGGTGTTTAGGTATAAGAGATTAGTGTGAAGCCAGTTACTGATAAGAGATAACTGTTGTTCAACGTTAGCCAACAATTGTTGCCAACTGTCGGTATCTGAGGAGAAGAGCAGACACGTATCATCAGCAAACCCTATTATTTCTCCTGTGAAGTTAGGGATAAAGTAAAGGTCATTTATATAGGCTAAAATAATTTGGGTGACGTCACTGTGCCCTGTTGCGTGCCTGTGGTCAGAGTGGCTGCATCACTCAGCTGGTTTAACAGTCTAACTTGCTGTTGTCTGTTAGTAATGTACTGAGAAAATAAGTCTAATTCTTTCCCTCTAATTCCATAATGGCAAAACTTATCAAAACACACTAAAACAGTAGCAAATATCATAAACATTGATGCATGTGTCAAATTGTGTCAAGCCCTGGCATATAGTAAAACGATAAAAACAAAGGTCCCCAGACTAGATTCGAACAAAGAATCTTATATTTCTAAGCTAGTGTCTAACTGATTGCGCCAAACAGTAGGATAAAAAGTAAATTATTTTTCGCACAGATTATATTTTGCGACCTAAATTTTTGTTCCCTCCTTTGATTTCACAAACAGATCGTAATTCGTGGTTACCACTCCAAAAATAAGGGCGGAAAGTAAATTTTTTCTCCCATCTAATTTGACTGATCGCATTGATATTTAACAAAACAAACATCTATAGGTGGTCAGTGAATCCACGAAATTTCATTTTTGGGAAGTCACTGGCCGAACAAAAAAGATATATTCAACTAAGGTTAGTTTAGTCAGAGGAATCAAAAGTGGTTCCTTTTCTCTTTGTGGAATTTAACCTGAGCAATCCAACTATTTTCAAGTCACACTCGCATGCAAAGTGCAATTTTCCTGACCAGTTTCAGAATGTTTATCTTAAATAACTCATCGATAATTTTGTTTTGGTTGTTTCAGGTAAGAAGTTAGTTTAAGAGAATTATTTTCTGAATATGACGCTTTGGTTTTCCTTTGTTGCGTTGTGTCGTGTACGGCACGGCCGTAGCCAGACAGAAATTGTGGCCGGGAGGGGGGGAGCAATTCCCAGATAAGCCAATGTTTCACACACATTGAAGGAATTTTCGCTAAGATCTACTTGGTCATAGGTGCGACGCTCCCTCACCTGAATTCTATATGGCTTCGTGCTTGGCATCATGTAAGTAAATTGAATGATAAAACATCCTAAGTTTAATAAAATGCGTAGGCTTGTCATGAAGATTTATGTCTTCCGGTGGTGACCGCATCAATGTTGATGAAGAGTCCGACTTTTCGGTTTCAGTTCAGTTTTGCAGAGCATTATGTTTCTATCCATGATGTCCTACATCCCTGAAGATGCCTCCCACAGTGGAAGCGAAACGTCGGATTCTTCATCTACATTGACGCGGTCACCACCGGAAGACCTAAATTTTCATGCTATGTTTAGACTTAAATTTCTAATTTTAGTGAATTTTCAAAGAAGAGGTTGGGTCATGGAGGGAGAGTGGAGAGAGGTGGATTTTTTCAAAAGAAACACTCACTTATCAAGTATATATTATGTATATATATATATATATATATATATATATATATATATATATATATATATATATATATATGAAACAAGAGATAACCTTATACTAAGGTTCTCCCTCGGTTGGATTTGAACCTTTGACCTCCAGGTCGAAAGGCGAGCGCTCGGCCACTGAGCTAACACTAACAGACTTGGTTTTATTATATTATTTGAGATTATGTAAGACTTGTTCTTTTAGACTTTAAGTACTGCTCTGAAATACCGACCTTAAAATACATAAGTATACTTAATTTAATACTTGCATTATTTTACTTACGTTAAATTACGTTAAAATGATGCATAAATTTACAAGTACTAAATTAAGTCAAGGCATACCTAAATGTCCTTTAACCTAAGACGTATATTTTGCTTGGAGCCGTAGATTTTCCAATTTTAATATAAGTGAACATTATTTAATCTATAAAGCATTAACTTAACTCTATACTTCCTAAAGAATGAGTTAAGTCATCCAAAGAACTTACCTCTCTTAAAAAAACTTAAAATTTTAAAAATCTCAACATCCCAAAAGAAGTCAACTAAAAGCCTAAAAATGATAATCTTATAAAAGGACATAAAATTTCTTTTATTGGGAACCGTAAAACCCATTAAAGTTCCATAAAATGCTTTTACGATTTCTATATCTTTGAAAAACTGTTGCTATAAAAAAAGTCACTAAAACATTGAATTTAAAATTTTGTTATATACATATATATCTGACATAAATGTAATGAATATTACTATAAGCAATAAAATAAATAATAAATTCTAAAAATACCATACAAAGCTCTATTGAAATGTATCCAATATTGGTTTATAAATATGTTTACAATAATGTTATCTAGTGACATATAACATTTTGAAAGATAACTTTGTTTATATATATATTATATATATATATATATATATATATATATATATATATATATATATATATATATATATATATATATATATATATATTATATATATAAATAGTAATTTTCAAATCATAGGTTTTTTTAAAAAAAATATTTATTTATATTTTTGTGTTTTATATGATAAAATAACTTTAGAACTTATAAAATTACCATTTTTGAAAAACCTGACTTTTAAGCGAATTTTCAAAGAAACAATGAGCTTATTAGGTTAGAAGCTTATAAGCTTCTAAGCTTCTAACCTAATAGATGTGTGCTTAAGCATCACCTAATATTGATGTTTTGAAATTTAAGCTGTGTCATTTTTGTGGGATAATGAAGTCATACGCACCTTTCATAAACAATAGGGTTAACAAATCGTCAAAAAAATCGGTTAAATAAAGGGTGACCTTTTTTTCGACAGGAAAAAGGTTCTGATTTCTGATATTGGTGCGCCGAATCGAATGACACTGGTATGGATTTAAATTTTTACGAAAAAAGGAACATGGCAAAATACCAAAAACTTAAGATATGATCGGGAAACAAAACAAAATCGAGTAGGGTGTCGTTTTTCATTGGGGCCCTGAATCGAATAAAGCCGTTTCACTTGAAGTACTTAAATCAAATCCAGGGTTCCCAGATTCATTTGTTTTTAATTTTGCTGGTGCTAATTTTTATCGTCTTATCTACAGCATTTAAATGATTAATATCAAAATAATTCTGATAATAATTTTTTCTTTAATATCTAAAATAGAGTTCTGCGAAATAATGAATGACTAGTTGTTTTGGATATATTTGTTCTTAAAATTAATAAATTGTTTTTTTTAATATTTTAAAAGATAATTCCAGTTTTCATTGGTTATTTAACAAATTAAGCACATTTCATTACGAGGTGAACCTACAAGACTTATAAAACTTAACAATGTCAAAGTCCTAATTATTGTTCCACTAAATCCAATTCAATAAATTACCTATTTTGTACATTAATCTCGCTTCATTTTAAATTTAAATTTATTTCCTGTTAACCGTCTCGAGTGTGGGCCGAAGCATTATTTCCAGATACCCGCTAAAACTTACTAATAATTACAATAAACACGAAAATAAATACTAAATGCAACCGAACAGTATTACAACAATTTCAAAAACATATTCATTATTTTATCAATTAAATTACAAAAAAATAGCATAGTATTATCATTTATTTAATAACATATATAGAATTTTCTAACTAACTTATAAATAATAAATACAATATAAAAAACTTATGCTATTATAATTAAATATAATACTAAATAACAGCAAACTTAATTTCGGTTATAAAATAATTACGTTTGCATTAAACTATTATTAATAAGATGTTTTATAATATTATATTAGTTTTGTCTGTAATTGTTGTATTAAGCAACATATTTATTGACTTATAAGTTTAAATTTAAAGAACTAAGTTGGTTGTTAAGTAGGATCGGTGCTTAGTTATTCAGAAAGCAGTTCTAAGCATTGATGATTCGGTATGGGCAGCCCACGAGTTCTTTGCCTTTGTTCGAAGTTTGTCTAAATCTATTGTTCCGTTGACTAGTTTATTCTTTAATTTTTAGTTTGTTCTTTCTTTCTTTCGTATTCATATACTTTTGAGAAACGGCGTCGTTGGTGTTGTAAGAGTATTAGTTCTACTGAGAGAATATATGAATGAAATTTGGTTCATTGATATAAGACCATGTCTGAAAATATTTAAACAAATAATATTAATATCAATTAAATTAACGAAGACTTTTTTATTAAAATTTATTCAAAATAAATTTTGATACACAAAACAACCAAATAATTGACAACTATAACCTTACGGCCTTATCAGAACATATGACAAAACTTGACCACCGACCAGACAAAGAAAACTGCCTTATACTTCATACAGAACCACATACAGACATAAAGAAATTTTTAGAAATGCTCTATATAAAAGCTGACAAAGACAGTATGAACAAAAAAAAAGACATTAACAATCTTAGCAGTATTTATTATAATATTATCTTAAAATCTTAATTTTTCCTTTACCTTTTTCTAATTTCATTTAAAATTTATTTACTTATTTAGACACGTGACCTAAAAAATATTGAAAATTTTATTAATTTTCGAACTTTCTCATTTTGTCATTTTAAGAACTGAAGAAGCTCAGGATCCCTGGGCGAAAGCTCTTCGTCAATTTATTTTCAATAAATTTTAATAAAAAAGGACTGAAGTCTTCGTTAATTTAATTGATATCACAATTTAAAACAGTCCAAAAAAGCTCTAAAGTTATTAAAATAATATTAATAATTAATAATTATTTTCATCCATTTAAAAAAAATTAAATTATTTTCTTCTTTTTTTTCCTTTTTTGTTTATCTCACTAGTTTAGCAGGGCTTATTTAAGCGATTATCTTATTTAAAATATTATTGGTTAATTTAGGAATGTTGAAGTTTAAATACATTCTTCTTAATCTTACTTTTAAGTTTATAGAACTTACACGTTTAAAAAAATTAAAATAATGACTTATATTCTATAATTGTTTTTAACTTATCTACAAATTAGCGATGATCATTTCACCCAACACAGTGAGCATCTTCAGGCGATACAAAAGTATTAATCACCTGAATATGCCCACAGCGTTGGGTGGAATAATTATCGCTAATTTAATGACTAGTCAAGAAAATTTTATAGAATTACTTTTCCTCATTTATTGAGTAGGTATATAGGAAAAGTATTGTGTTTTCAAAAATATCCGAAACCGGGATGTCACCGAAATTATCTGTTTAAGGCGTTTTTCGAGTCCTCCTGAGTGGTCTGTGTGTGAGTCTGTTATAATTGTAGCTTCCAGTGTATATTTATGCTAGAGAGTTGGAACTTTGTACAAAAAACAGTCTACCGCTATAGTTGTGCTATTCGGAAAATATTTTTTATGTCGTCATAATTCAGGAAAAATTTCGAAAAATCACAAAACGCGGAAAAATTATGCGATCCGATTAAAATTATTAAATCGGAACTAAAGCTGGTTCTCTGACGATATTATCATTTGAGTCTCTTAAAAAATTCTACATTTTAGCACCAAAAGATTGCAAAAAAAGGATCAATTTTTCTGTTTTTGTCTGTTTACCTCTGTTTTTGTCTGTTTATGTATGTTTTTGTATGTTTATGCCTGTTTTTGTCTGTTTATGTCTGTTTATGTCTGATTTTGTCTGTTTATGTCTGTTTTTGTCTGTTTTGATATATGTCTACGTTTAACATTTTTATAATTTTAGATAAATAAATAAATCTATCCTTCTGTTAGAAGCTTGTTACATTTACTCATTTCTCAATTGAACATTCACTCATATCTTCCTCATATCTTACTTCTACTCTATTTTTTTGCTTTCAATTCTTTATTTTATTTTCTTTTATGTTTTACTTAATGTTATTCTCTTTACTATACGTCTTGTTGATTTTCTTTTCCCAAGTCTCATCATATTCCCAAAACAGGTAGTAAAGTAACTTGTGAAGAATAATAAATACATTTCGTTCATACAAAAGAAAAATACAAATATATAAGAAACAAGAATAAATTATCAGTTCATATCACGTATTGTCAGGATGAAGTTGAAGTGAATATAAAATGGAAAAAAGGTAACAAATAAGAAAATAAGAAACTTATAAGTCATTTTATTGGCTATTCAGTTGTGATTTTTCTTTTCTTTGTTCGTTTTTCTTCTTTATGTATCTTGGCCATACAGTATTGTTCCTGTCTAAGCTTGTGTTCTTTGTTAATTAAATATATCAATAAGCAATTATTTCCTACATATACAATTGTATTTGTAACATAAGCAATATAAACATTTGCGATGTTTTAGATTGCTTAGTCATTTCATACTAAATAGAAACAATCTGTTAAGTATGAAATTAAGGATATCTCTTAATTCATATCTAAAATGATGGACTCACTCGTGATTTTAATATAATATTTTTAAGAGACTATTGATAATATAGTTACTAAACCAGCTGTAGTTCTACAATAATTTTAAATAATGCTTTATTTTGTTATAATTTTGTAAACCACTGTTAACGTAATTAAAATAAAATTTTTGTGTATTGCAATATCAACACCAACAACGTCTTTCAACTATTATTGTATTGATGGTACAATTTTATTGTATTTGGACAGTACAATACTAATGGGTTAGTGGAAAATATTCAAACGAATAGTTGGGTTAGTGGAAAATATTCAAACGAATATTTGGGTTAGTGGAACACATTTTAATGAATAGTTGGGTTAGTGGAAAATATTCAAACGAATAGTTGGGTTAGTGGAAACATTTTAATGAATTGTTGGGTTGGTGGAACATATTTTAATAAATAGTTGGGTTAGTGTAAAATATTTTAATGAATAGTTGGGTTAGTGGAAAATAGCTTAGTGTAGAACCAGCTTTAGTTCTACAATAATTTTGAATACTTTTTTATTTTATTATAATTTTGTAATCAACTGTTAACTAAATTATAAAATAAAATTAAAAAATTAAATTTTAAAATTAAAATTATAAACTTTTTGTGTATTGCAATTTCAACACTAACAACGTCTTACAACTAGGATTGTATTGATGGTGCAATTTTATTGTATTTGGACAGTACAATACTTTTCCAATCTTCAGTATACATGAGAAAAATGTTTGACCAATAAGTGTAAACTTCACCATTGTTGTGATAAGGAAAAACAAAATGACTGCCATTTCCTTTTGATATATTTATAGAAGAGAGTGAATATAGAATGTTTGATAATAGGGAAAAGTGATAAGAAAAATTAACGTTGATAAGAACGAATGTGTGATAAACATGCTATTCATTTTATTTATAAGTTTATTGTTTTTTAACTGTTGCATGGAGATAAAGACCCGAGGCTTTTGTCCTCATAGCCGCTTCGCAGCGTATGCACTAAGGGGCCGCACTTCTACTCCACGGCCCACGCCTCTTTGTGGTCGCAAAGCGGTCCCTTGGTCGCTGTCCTATGTCAGTTTGTCATAACTGACATAGTGTCATAGTTTATATAAGTGGCATACTGCCACGATATAATCGAATTTTCAAATGTATTGGTCAAAAACGTGATCTTTTCACATTACATTTTATATGTCAATCAATAAAATCGGAACTAATACTAATAATAAAATTTAACGTTGTATATATTTGATAACCACATACAGTAGCACACATGTATGAAACGTCAGCTCAATCAGACCACTATATGTAGTTTTTTTGAAATTTCCGTTTAGTCACGAATATGGGTTACTAATGGTATTTAACAAAGGCGATTTTTGTACCAAATATTATTTCTATCAAAAGTTATCCTGTCCCGTAGAAAGTGTCCGTACAGGCATACAAACACCATACATACATGTGTCCATACATACATACATACATATGTATAAAACTCAATAATATTAAGTCATCTCCTCCAACCTTATAAGCTCATATTTCTTTAATGAATTTGCTAAAAATTGGTCTAATGATATAATAATGGAATATAATCATAAAGATATATTACTAGAGGAGGTATAGAGCCTTTCTCAATTCAGATGCTTGAAACATTTTGTTGGGGCTCTCAGGGACTCCGTGCAACCTGCTTTTAACTTATAGTTTTATATTTTAAACGTTCTACTGTGCAATTTATAATAAATAATGCAAGTCATCTGCCTCCGTAGCCGCGGTGGTATAGTACTGGACTTCGTCACCGGAGGTCCGGGGTTTACAGCCCGGGCTATGCTCTCAGTTTTTTATTAGTAGATTTTGTTATAAAAATATTTCGCCAACTTTAGCTTTACTTTGAGCGTAGTAGATGTGACTCACCCGAGGTTGTTCCTGCAGGGCGAATACCCTAAAGGGCCGAAAGTCCCTAGTAGTAATAGTAGTAATATGGGGGGAGTGGTAGTAACTACCAGGCAAGTAGGCCCCGTTGTTGGGCCCTTTTTGCCTGCTCCCTGAGATAGTGTTCTACTCCTTTTAATTTCAAGTGTAGGAATATTTCATCTAATCTAGACAGAAGAGCCTCTCATGCTTTTTTCAAGCAATCATACATATCTTCACTGACTTTTATAGTCTAGTAAAAACTAGGAACAAGACGTGCCCTCGCTGTTAAATTATACCTCCATACACTTCAGACACACTATAAAATTATAATGATTCTGCTATGAGGGTCCTAAATTTTGCCTTTACACAGTTTCATTTAGGGTAAGGGATCTTTGCGAGTACCTGACAACGCACAGGCTCGAGACCGCCGGCTTTACGTCCCTTCTGAAGGACGTGGTACGCAGAATTTTTATCCCTCTCATAAAAATCCTAGAGGCCCGTGCTAGGATTGAACCCCTGACTAAATAAACTCGGAATTTTAAAGTCCATTTATTCTGTGTATTGGCCGCGTACCTTAACCACTACACCACGGGGTGACTCTTAGCCGAAAGTCCCTAAAACGGGCATTATTATATTATGCAAGTTGCTATGAGGTTGCACTGAGCCCTTAAGTTCCCACAATATATTTTTAAGCCTCCAAATTTTAGGGTATGCCCCAACTAGGAATATATTTCTGAGGCCATCATAAAGAGTCATAAAAATTATAAAATTTTGTTCTACCTCTTGGAATGATTTATCAACTTATACCCTTCAATCATTATCGCCGTCACTAATGTTAGAATTATGAGACAAAATGTAACTATAATAGTTTGAGGAAAGACGATTAATTTCCGTAATAACAAAGACGACAAAATTCAAACCATTTCATTATTTCCAATTAATTTCACAGTTTCCTTCCCGAAAACAATGCTTTCCTTTGTGTTTGTCGCCTCCAGTAAATGACCGGTGTAAATCACACTCGTATTTTTGGAACGTCCCACAAAGAATTGTTTTACTATTACTATAATTTACGTTTGGGACAGATCCAAACGCTAGCGTAGTTTTGAGTGAGTAAATCTTCAATTTTGGACCAACTTTCTTCTGTAGTTCTGGCCCATGTTCAATAACCCTGGAGATGATTTTTTTGTTTTTAAATATTACATTTTTTAAGATTTATACTGTATCATTTGACTATTTTGTTACATTTTTCTTTTCCTGATTTTTACGGTAGGTATGTAAGAAAAGTATTTTATCGTCAGACGGTGTATAATGTAAAGTTTATTGACTAGTTTTTAGGGAGTAAAGAAAATCATACAAGATTTTACCTCCAGACGTTGATTTTATTTAATTAGTTTTTGTTGTTTTTTATTTTAATTTTTTTTGGGTCGTACACCCTTATAAATTTAGGAAGTGCTGCCTCTAAAAATAATAAAAAAAAATTTTATTGCTCCAAACAACCAAACCTCGGGAGTTAATAGTTATACTTCCCTCGTCTTTGCCTCGGGAGCTAAACACATAAAAACCTCGGATTCGCCTCGGGAGTTAAATAGTTTGTTTCCCTCGGCTTTCGCCTTAAGAACCAACTAACTGCTCAGGGAAATAATAACTTTCTTTACCCCCTTGGTGCATAAATAACTATAACTGTTAGCACAACAAATCCAAAAACATGGTTTGACAGAGAATTATTCGTTACATGTGGTTTTGAGAGTTACTTTTTAAAAAGTCGAAATTTAGCAAAATGTAGACATGTATAGGGGCCACAAAATGTGCCAAGTTTTATCGGTTATTTTATATTTTATATTTCTTAAACTCTGATGATGACAAATTTTTAGTCGAAAGCTTAGTTAATTGTTATTATTAAGAAATAAATTATTTCTGAGTGATTAATCTGTTATTATTGATTATTTTTATAAGTCCACAAAAAGAAACTTTTCTTTTCTATGGTTTTTGTTGGATCATAAAAGTTAAGCAAAATCGAGCGAGGTCAGTGCGTGGATGGGTATAACCTAGGAATTAAACGAATGTATTTACTTATTGAGGAGAAGCGGAGCGAGTCTAAAGGTGTGTTGTAAAAAAATGTGGTGATTTTTACAATCTGAGGTCGAATGAAGTGATTCCTATGCATGGATCTTGAATAAAGGGGATGGCGCATTAAGGGACTTTCCTGACCCCATGGAAGTTGTATGAGATAGAGAAATAGAAGCAAACTTACCTTTTCCATGGTTATAATGAAAAAAAGGGCCAAACGCAGGTTATGTAGCAAGGTTGTCAAGTTTGCTTCTAAACTTCTGTGCTTCTCGTGATTGTTACATTTGTAGTGCTTGTTAAGTCATTTGTGCTAATTTAATTTTAAATTTTTGACTATACTTAGCCACTTCAGTGACTGATAATTTAAGCGTATTTGTAACCTTCTCAAGCTATAAACAATGGGAAACCATTGAGAGGTAAATTTGCCTCTAAAATTTAAGGCCTGCGCTGTTATAACAATTGTAAGCATGCGCCGTTTATACCAAGCATATGTGCAGTTGGGTTTGACGCGTGTTTCGTGTTGAATTCTCTATATTTTTTTGGTTTTCGATGGGGTCACTTGTTTGTATGGCAAATCGACTTAGTGCGTCATTCCCTTTATTTAAGATCCTTGATCCAACGCGGTGAAGATGAGCATAGCGAGTCCAATGAGGTTGATTCTGATGTACCCCGTATCCAATTATTTTAAAATTTTATCTGATTCTGATTATTTTAAGATCTTAGTAAGTACTAAGTAGCCTTATCTAACTAAAAAGAAATAAAACTTGCCTAAAAAATCCCTCGTATATCTAGACGTGCGTAAGCAGTTATTATTTAAGATATACTGTGAAACATTTTTAATCTTTCCTAGACATGTTCCTAGACGGATAAGGGTTTTTTTAGAAAAGGGTATTTTAAGAGTCCTATGAACCGAACACCCTTAGTGTGTGGTTGTGTTAGTATATAGAATTTATAGAAGTTTCGACAGTACAAATGTCAATCAATAAATAAATTATAACAACACAATAATCATTAAATTTTGATCTAATTATGAAATACTATGTACATTTATTTGTTACAATTGTGTGTATAGTTGATAAGTATTTTTATCTATTGATATAAATAATTTTTTAATATGTTTAAAAAAGTATTTGAATCTTTGTTTGTAGAGATTGAAAATAGAATTGTAGACGTAAAAAAAAAATATGGTACCTTTTTAGGTAAAAAGGGCTAACCTGTTTCAGGGCGAGGACCTGCTTTTGAAATTCCTTTACAGGTTTTAGACCCTTTTGAACGTATTTTATTTTCAGGTGAGGTTATTTAATGTTGGATTTTAAGTGTGGATAATAAAATAGAAAGATTTATGACATTAATTTATTTGGGTTGGGGGAAGAATGATTTTAAGAACTCTGAGAATAAATGCGTATAAAAGTAAACTTAAAGATAAAAAATAGGGTACGGGGTACCTTAGATTTTTTTTACGACATCGGCAACGCTTGCCCTCATATTGTAAATTCATTAGGTTTATCTTAACGGTCATCCCTCCAGACGCTGACCTCACTCGATACTGCTAAACGTTTATGATCAAACACAACCCGTAGATATATTTTGCCGTATTGCAACAAAACATAGTACACGTATTTCTTGCGCAAAGTAATACGCTTGTACCAAATTTTAACTCAACTGATTTTTTTTTTTATTCTTTTAAATTTTTTTTATAAAACGATAAAAAATGAACTAATGCTGATTTGTTAGTCATATGTTAGTCAAACATTGGATCAAAACATTTTACTGAGTTTTATGAATTTCTGAAAGTTTTGTTGAGTAAATATTGCCGGATAATGATGCTATAGAAAATTAATTTTTCAGATAGCCTTATAGACTTAAAGTTTAATTTTTGTAATAAGTTTCAATTCTGTTGCTTCGATCAGAGCTATAGACGCTATGATCTTGAAGTTACGATGATAACAGACTCACACACATACACAGACAAGCACATACAGACAGACAACTTTTTCAAAACCACTGTGGAGGTCTTAAAACTCCTTAAACCTTGGAAAAAGTCTTAAAAATTCAGGAGAAATTCCAGTTTTTAATTTTTTACCTTTTAATTTTTGTTTTAATTCTGTAGCTTCGATCAGAGCTTTAGACGCTATGATCTTGAAGTTACGATGATATACAGACTCACACACATACACAGACAAGCACATACAGACAGACAACTTTTTCAAAACCACTGTGGAGGTCTTAAAAACTCCTTAAGACCTTGGAAAAAGTCTTAAAAATTCAGGAGAAATTCCAGTTTTTAATTTTTTACCTTTTAATTTTTGTTTTAATTCTGTAGCTTCGATCAGAGCTTTAGACGCTATGATCTTGAAGTTACGATGATATACAGACTCACACACATACACAGACAAGCACATACAGACAGACAACTTTTTCAAAACCACTGTGGAGGTCTTAAAAACTCCTTAAGACCTTGAAAAAAGTCTTAAAATTCCGGAGAAATTCCAGTTTTTAATTTTTTACCAAACACAACTACTTTCTCATATATCTACCGTAAAAAGAAGGAATAATTAAGAATCATAATTATTCTTGAACCAAATGCTACTACTAAAATAAAATGAAAATGCAAAAAAGAAAAAAAGATAAAAGATCAACATGTTATGCGAAAGCGGTGCATGTTTAGAAAATAAAGAGCCATAGCAGAGATACTGTTATGGTAAATTTAAAAAAAAAATCAACTTTATTTTCTTTGAAATATGTATTAACCATACTTGTCAGCGAATATCCTTTTGTAATAGGATACCCTTCCCGGTATTGAAAGCGAAGCCTTTTCAAAGTTATTGAAAACAGTGTTGACCCCTGGCGTAATATTTATTCTGTGAAAATATTCAGTGTTTTTTTAGTATAATCTATTTTGTCACTTTGACACAAAGTATTGCGTTACCATTATGGTACCACTGATTTATTTTTAAATTAAAAATACAATTAATGAAGTACAGCTAAGAGAAT
This sequence comes from Microvelia longipes, assembly GCA_018340805.1. Classification (NCBI taxonomy): domain Eukaryota; kingdom Metazoa; phylum Arthropoda; class Insecta; order Hemiptera; family Veliidae; genus Microvelia; species Microvelia longipes. The sequence goes on from JACMZG010001859.1 coordinate 18,202,688, forward strand.
TTATTGAAATTTAAACTAAGATGTACTAGTTAATTGAATTATATTTTTAATTTTCCTTATTTATACCGTAGGTATATTGAAAAAGTATTGTTTGAAAAAAAATCTAAAAACGGGATGTCACTAGAATTATTTGTTTCAGGTGTTTTTAAAGCCTCTTAAGTAGTTTGCACAAAGTTGTCTATCTGTATGTGTGTGTCTGTTATTATCGTAGCTCTCTGTGTATTTATGCATAAAAGTTAAGCAGCATCGAGCGTGGTTAGTGCCTGAATGGGTGATCGCTGGGAATTAAACGAATGTAACTTGTGTAATGTCTACTGTAATTACTACTAATACTTGTGTAATTAGGTGTGGATACACCTATACCCACCCGGAGGCCCATGAAGCGATCCTGTGACGTGAGATGGCTGCAAAGCGGCCAACTTAATGACAAATCGCTTCATGCAAGGCTAAAAGATTTATAATAAAAGCAAAATGATACTAAAAGAGCAAATAATATAAGAAACTACCAAAACATAAGGCTAAATTAAGTTAAATAACTGCACATACAACTGCTTTAACTAAGTTAAATAACTGCATATACGACTGCTTTAACTAAGTTAAATAACTGCATATACAATTGCTTTAACTAAGTTAAATAACTGCAAATACAACTGCTTTAACGAAGTTAAATAATTGCATATACAACTGCTTTAACTAAGTTAAATAACTGCATTACAACTGCTTAGCTAACTGCAAATACAACTGCTTTAACTAAGTTAATAACTGCAATACAACTGCTTTAGCTAAGTTAAATAACTGCATATACAACTGCTTTAACTAAGTTAAATAACTGCATATACAACTGCTTTAACTAAGTTAAATAACTGCATATACAACTGCTTTAACTAAGTTAAATAACTGCATATACAACTGCTTTAACTTTAAATAACTGTAACCATGCATTTACACTGCTTTAACTAAGTTAAATAACTGCATTTACCGACTGCTTTAACTAAGTTAAATAACTCATATACAACTGCTTTAACTAAGTTAAATAACTGCATATACAAACTGCTTTAACTAAGTTTAAATAAACTGCATATACAACTGCTTTAACTAAGTTAAAAACTGCATATACAACTGCTTTAACTAAGTTAAATAACTGCATATACCTAAGTTAAATAACTGCATATACAACTGCTTTAACTAAGTTAAATAACTGCACATACAACTGCTTTATCTAAGTTAAATCATGACTTAATTTGTACTATAAATTAAAATAACTAGGGACGGACTGACCATGACCATTGAGGGCGAGGGCGGCTGCCCTCCTTGGGCCCCCCTAAAAAATAAACTTAATGAAACAACAATGAAAATTAATAAAATGATTGACATATTTAATATTAGATATATTCATAACACAAGAGTCACAGGGGCCCAATACCCTAAGGTAGGGCTTAAAAAGCTTCTAGAGACAAATGTTTTTAAAGTACATAAAAATATTCTCAATTTGTTCCCTAAATTTAGGTCCTTTAATGCATCTACTCTTTATACTTAGACCGTTGAAGGTCCGAAACGAAAGACTAGAGCCTCAAGGGGCCCTTAACATATTTGATCAGGGCCCTAAAGCAGTACAAAAGGGCCTTAAAAACTAGTTAAGTTACAAAGTGCATTTAAATGAATAAACTTAAGTTTATTCTATACTTACTTATTTATTTTATTTACTTAAGTTTTTGCTTAATTTATTTAAATAAAATAATTTCGTTTGATTTAATTGTATTAAATGTGAAATTAAAATTAAATAAAATAAATTAAGCTTGCTATAATCATAAATTTTAATTTAAATACTAAGTTAGTATAATTAATAAATACTAATGTAGACCCCTCTGAGAAGTATTATCGGAACAGCCCCCCCTATTGGGCCCCTTGAGATTTAAGTTTATTCATTATATAAGGTTAAATATTATTGTGCAAACTAAAATAATGAATAATATAATGAAATTACGTATAAAACACTGTTTAAAAATATATTGCTGCATTTTTAGTATAATATATAATATTCATAAATATATATACTTTAAACATATAGTTTTTGATATAAATATTGGCACGTATATTTTTAGCTCATTTATTATTGCAGAATTCAGCATGTCTGCCAAACGAGGTTTCAGAATGTTTGTAATTAATATTGCGCAGGCGCAAGGCTATGCGCGAAGAATATTTAAGTCGGCGTGGAACGTGAGCGCATTTATTCAGTGTTGGAAAATTAGCATAAATTATTGTTTTTTTATAGGATTAAAAATATCGCCTACGTGGTTTCTTGTTAGAAATAGGCGAATGTATTGTGTGGAACAAGGCTTCAGAGGCTAGTTCCTTCCATGACTGGGTTTTGATGAACTTATTTAAATTTATAAGAAAAATAAGTTGGGATATATATATATATATATATATATATATATATATATATTATATATTATATATTATATATATATATATATATTACAAATACATATAATATATATATATATATATAATATATATTATATAAATATATAATGTATATATTATTATATATATATATATATATATATTATATATATATATTATATATATATATATCCCTCCTGGCAAGTACAATGCATTTAAACACACACACACATATGTACGAGATTTTGTTCTTAAACGTTTCTATGGGACATGATAACTTTCAAACGCTTTCTCAAGTCGATATGAAACTTTGTACAAATATCGACCTTGTTAATGTCCTGAACTTAATTTTTTATGAAGAATGTGGGACGTAACCAACAATACTTCAGGGATTGTTGGATTCATTAGTGCCAAATTTTAACTCAAATGGATAATTATTAATTTATAAAACTAATTTTATTTAATATAGGGATTCATTAGTGCCAAATTTTAACCCAAATGGATAATTATTAATTAATAAAACTAATTTTATTTCAAAAGGGGTTCATTAGGGCCAAATTTTAACTCAAATGGATAATTATCAATTAATAAAACTAATTTTATTTCATATAGGGTTCATTATGCCAAATTTTAACTCAAATGGATAATATTAATTAAAAAACTAATTTATTTTATACAGGTATTCATTAGTGCCAAATTTTAACTCAAATGGATAAATAATGGATGTATAAAAATTAGATCACAGTATGTTGGCATAGAGTGTGTGAGACATTTTAAGAGGGAAAACTACAAAGTTTGTGTTTTGGCTTTTCATTTCTTTTAAACTAAGTGTGGGACAAAGTTGTCCTACCCCTTCTATTTTCCTCGTAGAACAGTGGCGATACTATTTTTGCTTTATTCCTCTCCTGAGATTACAACACTGACTTGCCTGATTGTCATGTTTGTTTAGAACTTGCCTCATCTTTATCAGTCGCTTTAAAAAAACTAATTTAGATCGCTCATTGGCATAAGAGATATTACTGCCATAAGAGATATTATTGCCATAAAAGATATTATTGACATTAGAGATATTAATGGCATAAGAGATATTACTGTCATAAGAGATATTATTGACATAAAAGATATTATTGACATGAGAGATATTATTGGCATAAGAGATATTATTACTAGAGTGGCCCTATTGGTTGAGTTTTGGAACATTGAAAAAGTAACCAGTGCACCTTCGACTTTTAATATAGTTAAGTTAACAGTAGGTACAAATTGCAGTAACTTATGGAACTTATGAAACAATTGTAACTTCAGTAAAAGCAGTGAAATTATCTACAATAATATCAACACCAACAACGTCTTGCCACTAATTAAAACTTTACTAAGCAGAGCCGGCTTTCGGCAATAATGCCCATCTATACAGTCCCGTGGTGGGATGCTGAGTCTTTCAATTCATGGAATCTAAATTTACAGACTCAGCATCTCACCACGACAATATAGATGGCATTATTGCCGAAACCCGACTCTACTTAATAAAGTTTTAATTAGTGGCAAGACGTTGTTGGTGTTGATATTATTCAACAACAATTGGTTTAATATAATCGTAACTCACTCATAGAGAAGATGAACCTCAATGATTACACAGAGTCCCTGAAAGTGCCAAAAATGTATTTCAAACCGCTCAATGTATTGAGATAGGGGGATATAATAAATAAATAAATAAATAAGCCTTTATTAAAACTTAATTAAGTACATAATTTAGATTATTATAATATTACATATTACATATTTGCTTAATATTAAGTTTTATTTCGGGAATTGCCGAGGCACCCCTAAAGGGGGTTGGAGTTACTTTTCCTACAAAATTCATTCTTCACTTTGCTATTTATATTTATATTCACATTCATTATTATCAATTTATTTATATTTATTTTATAATAATAATAATTGTTAAAAATTAAATAAATATCAATAATAATTTATTAATATAGTATATATAGTATAGGGGGGATAAGGTATCTCTAGTAATATATATCTATGATCATTGCTATAAAATAGTTACTGCCATCTTTATGTACTTATATCATCTCTATGTCAACAACCTCCACGGCTGGCCAAGTGATGAAAAAACCCCAATAACACCTATTATGTATTACCTTAACGTTTTTAATACCCTAAACCCCAATGATCTTTATCTCCGAACGAACACAGAAAAGAGTAGTCAATCATATAGATCGATGACATCCCAGAATACCCTATCTTTGATTACTGACGAAACTTTCTGTCGGCTTAATCTTGATAAAAAAACTTGCAAGTCAGTAAATGGGTTTCCAGACTGATTTGAAATTCAAAAATTTAAACAACGTATATACTTCAAACAGTATAATATGCATATAAAAATATTAACATCAAAAGAAAACTTAATAATATTTAAAACTCTTAATAAGTACTATATAATTACACAAATTACTTTTACGCATCTATACTTAAATAAAAGTTATCTAGTGACATATATATTTTTTATAAATATCCATGAATTTGTCTGATAGACATCTATAATATTGACATAAAAAGTGATGCTGGTTCAATGTGATTTTTATTGTAATGTGGTGCGGGATATTTTTGTAAAATTGAATTTCATTTGTGTTTTGGAGAAATCAATCATATCTTGTATCAGCAACTGGTGGTTATGACGTAGCAGTTTTATACGATGATTTTTATAATCTTTTTATTTTCATCATTTAAGATTAGGTGTATAGCAAATATATTGTGTTTCTGAAAAGCCGAAACCGTGATATAAGCTAAATTCTGTTACAGGTAAGGGGGTCCTGGTGTTGAAATAGTCAGCACGTCGTGCGTCTGCCACCCAGTCGGGACCTCTAGAATTTTCTTGGGAGAGATTGCAGCCCTTCGAAAGGGGCGTTAAGCCGGTGGCTTAAAGCCTGTTCGATGTCAGTTACTCATTAAAGATCTATAATCCTAAATTAATCTGGGTATAGGCAACAATAATGAGGGTGTAGGACCCTCAATCTTGGTTTATATCAAATATAGAACCGTTAAGGAGAATGTTAGGAAAATGTTAGGAAAATATCTTTGAAGACGGGCCTAAATCAGTTTTAACTTTGTCGAGTAAACAGACGTTTTGATAAGAGTTCCAGTTTTGCCCCGCCTATAGATGATGGGGTTAAGCCATAACCGGTCCATTGATATTCATATCCAACAGCAAATATCAACGGTAGCTGATTCTTTTAAATTCTTCTTTAACTTGCGGTAAATTTAACATCTTGAATTTTATAATATCAGAGAGTTAGCGAAGTGAATTTTTGGTGGAAAAATTACCAAGCGAGACGTACTTGGTAATTTTTATATTCTAAGGACGAATTCGAAGTAGTAAGGATAAGCGTAGCAAATTCGATGATGAGAAAAAGTTGCGGACACTCCAAACCCGATTTTTTGCTCTGCTACCAAGATCCAAACAAAATACGCTACCGAGATGTTACCGGAATTTTCCGTTTAATATTGCCGTTTTTTGCTCTGCTATCTGATCACTATTATCAGATCGGCTTTTGAGTCACAAAAAATACTTCAGAGAAGTACCGTTTGATTAAGGATTCATAGGTGCACAAATAATGGTGACTATCGGATAAATTGTGTTTCATAATAAGTGTAGGCATAGGATTTATTGTTATCTGATAACTTTTATTACGTTTCCTCATTTATACTGTATAAGGAAACGTACTGTGTTAGCAAAACAATCTGAAACCGAGATGTCACCGGAATTTTCCGTTTTATATTGCCTCCTAAGTGATTTTTAAGCGTCACAAAGTTGTCTGTCTGCATGTGTGCGTGTTATCATCGTGGCTTCCAGCGTATTTGTGCTAGAGAGTTGAACCTTGGTACAAAAATCAATCTTTAGGTCTAGTTGTGCTAACAGAAAAATATTTTTATGACGCCATTAACCCTTATTAATGACTCGGTAAAACATTCGAAAATTCACAAAACGCGGAAAAGTTTGTCGTTCGGTTTGAGATTTAGCACGCATGTAGTCATATATAAGACAAATTTATGTACCAAGTTTTATCATATTATATACATTAATTAAATTTTTATCGAATGACTATTATAATTTTTTTAAAAGATCGTCTTAATAATTTTATCAACAATATTTGTCTTTTGATGCTTTATTTCTCCTGAGGTGTTAGTGTATGTTGAACTAGTCTTATCCTTGTTACATAACCGCGTTTCGCTCCTTTTATTATAGTCATGGAAGGCAAGTTTGCTCTTAGTTCTTTATCTCATAAAATGTTTATGGGGTCAGTAAAGTACCCTTATCGTGTCATACATTTTATTACAGATCCTTCTCTAGTAGCATGGTCAGCTTGGAGTATAACGAGTTAGGGAAACGCCTTGTCATATAATAATTAACACCTTGTCTTGTAATTCACCTCAAGTTCACTGGTGGATGGAATACGTCAAACGGTGGATTTCATGTCTGTGTTTTAATCAACGGTGAATGTTAAAGGCTTTACCTCTCTGGATTTAATTTCCAGAGTTCCTCCCTAACAAAATTAGCAGGAGCTTGGGGACTTCAATAACTCCCCTCACCTCTCCGTTGCAGTGGATCTTTGGTGACAACAATATTGATGTCCCTTCCCATATCTCACTCTCTATTTACCAACCACGAACCCACCTCCAAGTCCAACCAACCGATAGATTCTTAGATGAATTTAAAAAACAAGCCAATTATAAGTAATTCGGTAGCGAATAGTAAGTGATAAATCATCTCCTCAATATATCTACTTCTCCTCATTATATTAGCAGGAACTTAAGGACTTAACAAATTTGACTCACCTCTCCAGCGTGGTGAATCTGTGGTTAAAACAATATGTTGGAACCTTCCACATACCGCGCTAATAATCCCGCCTTTTGGCGGGGCTTTATTTACCTGTATTATCAGGTAAATTAAAGGATAAACCGAAATTGTTAGTGATATAAGGTTTGAATCATAAAAGCAGGTACCAGATACGCCACTGTGTTCAAATTATCAGAGTTTCTTCTATCACTATACCTTTACCAAAAACCCATAAGAGAATGGGGACACAAACTTTTATCTCCAATAAAAACTCTTCAAATCCTACTATTATCTCTATCACATTTTTCCCTTAAAAAATTGTGAACACAAGAAAGAAAAAACCGGACAAGACATATATATTTCTGAACAAGTTCCCAAGATGGCGGAAAGGGTCTATGAACTCAACTTCAACTTTACTATTTGTATCAATTAGACTCTTTATATTTTATATATCAAACAATAAAATTAAACTAATAGTGTGTACAAAAAAAATATTATAACATTATTAATAAAAATACATAATAGCTATACAATACGTAAATATATATTTCATATATTTTTTACAAGAAGTTCTATTTAATAACGTATACATGTAAAAGTAATTTTCCTTCAAGTCCAAAAAGTCTCGAGTTCAAAAAAGGATATTTTTGATAAAACCTTTCTGAATACCAATGAGTATTAAGAATTTGTTTTTTTCTTATTTTGGACTTCAAGTTTTAGATATTTTATTTTTCTCCTAAAACGAAATAAACTAAGAACTTTATATCATGACATTCGGTTAAGGTTTCTTTTTTGTTTATTTATTTGATTTTTATTTATTTTATTCATTATGTAACTGTTCCTTGACCATTATTTATCTAATTTTTTTGTTAAATTATTATCAGGCCCAAATGTTGGCTATACTACGGACAATTAAAACAACAAAAATAGATTGGTACAATTGATGAATTAGATTAGAATAAAAGGTTTTCCAAACTATTGGCCATTGTGAGGCTTCGATACTTATAAGACCTACTTACCTCTTTCGCTCGATCCTGCTACCGCTGCATTATCTCGCTTACCTCTTTCGCTCGAATGCAATTATCTCGCTTACCTTTCGCTCGACCATTACTTACGCTCGATCTGCTCCGCTGCAATTATCTCGCTTACTCTTTCGCTCGATCCTGCTACCGCTGCAATTATCTCGCTTACTTCTTTCGCTCGATCCTGCTACCGCTGCAATTATCTCGCTTACCTCTTTCGCTCGATCCTGCTACCGCTGCAATTATCTCGCTTACCTCTTTCGCTCGATCCTGCTACGCTGCAATATTCTCGCTTACCTCTTCGCTCGATCCTGCTCCGCTGCTTATCTCGCTTACCTCTTTCGCTCTGCTCGCTGCAATTATTCTACCTCTTCGCTCATCCTGCTACCGCTTGCAATTATCCGTTACTCTTTCGCTAGATCCTGCTCGATCTAGCATATATACACTAGGGGCTACGATACACACTGAGCTAGCTACTCACACACACACAAACATACATACATACAGACAGACAACATTGTGAAAACCACTCAGGAGATCTTAAAAACACCTGAAACAGATCATTCCGGTTACATCCCGGTTTCGGATTTTTTTGCAAACAATACTTTTTTTATATACCTACGGTATAAATGAGGAAGAGTAAAAAAAAAACAACAGTAAATTATAAAAAATAGATAAAAGGTACATGATATGTATGCAGTGGTATGAAGCATATCGATTATATGCTAGATTTTGCTACGTGTTTCGCTCGAGCGTTAGGATTCCCGCCTTAACTCTAGAATCCTAGAGGGCCTTGCTTTGATCACTTCATGCCCACATTCTTTTTTTTCAGGTTCTTAACCTGTAGCAGTATATGAATTTTAAGAAATTCCACTACTAATAATTTAATAACAGTTCGTCTTTCTTTAACATGATTGGGAGTGTGAGAGTATTACATTTTATCTTGATCCGTTTGTTTCCCGAATTAACAAATATAAATGAGCTTAGCTCTTAAAAGAGCTGCTTGAAGTTCTAATCGGGGTATGGTCATGGCCTTTAGAGGAGCGATTTATGTTTTAGATGATATTAAGGCCGTAGACGTCACGCCCTCCGAATTTGATCAAAATGCTACTGTCGCCGTTGCTTCTTTGCTAGCGTCACAAAAAACCTGAATCTGGGCACTATCAGCATTTAGAACATTTCCGAGGTAACGACGAGGAAAAGCCAGTGATTCTACTATCTTCAGACTCTGCAGCCATTTACGGATCCATTTCATTCGTAGTTCATCCGAAGACATACTGTCTGAGAATGATTGAAGTGAGTTTGAAGTAGAGAGGTTGAGTTTAGCGAACATCATATGGTAAGGAAAAGTACCGAGGTGCCTCGTACCCTTTTTTTGGCTTTAAAAGCCAAACATACTGCATAGTTTTTATAATTTAGTGAAATTGTATTAAAAAATCTGCAACGCCATAAATTCACACTTGTACGATAAAAGGTAAACAAAATAAGAATTTAAACAAAGTCAAAACAAACTGCGCGAAGAAACCCTTTTTTTAAGTATAAAAGCATTTCCTCAATCCAATTTTAACTTGAATGGTTGCAAACAAAGGGTTTACAGGTAAAGCATATGCATAACAAAGCAAGATACCCAGAGCGCATTAAGGGAGCGCAGTACTGCGCATCCATAATCAACTATGTTTTATTGTTATGGTAATTATATATTTTTTTTAAAAAGGGTTAAGGGTCTTTATTTTATAATCGGTTAAAGAAGAGAGTGATGTGTGTTTTATGTCGGAAATAATTTTTAAAAATCGTGGACGGATTTCGTCGGAAATTTTGCTCTCAACATCGGATTCGCTATGTTCGTCCTCACTCCAATGGATCACTTCGCTCGACCTCAGATAGTAGATGTATTTATGATTGTATATATATATTATATATATATATATATAATTATATATAATTATATATTATATATATTAAATATATATATATATATTATATTTTATTATGTATATGTATATGTATGTGTATGTATATGTTATGATGTATATTATTATATTTATTTATATATATATTAATATTATTATATATATTTATAATATATATTATACATATTTTTGTAGAAAGAGTATATTAACAAAAGGCATGGTTAGAAAAGGCTTGGTTTGAAGCCGTTATAAAGGATAAAAAAATAGAGATTTTTTGGTTCCTTTAATAAACTGTTGGCATACACATGGAAGGCAAGGGTATTGAAGTCTTTAAAGGATGCATTGGCCAAAAGAAATTGTGAACTATTACGTCACATTTGTTTATAAGTCATTATGATATAAAGTGGCTTATTTATTTTATTGTTATTGTTGTACTTTTTTTATTGAAATTTGGATTCTTTTTTCGAATTTTAGTTCCATTTTTACTAATTGAGATTTTTTGTTTTTATTTTTATGTAAAGTCGTCTCTTTATTTTTGTTTTCTTAAGAGCTGTTAAAGGTTAAACCTGATTAACATTAGTGTATTAGCAGAATTTCAAGTCCAATGAAAGCTATAGGACATTATGTACTTATTTTTCTTACCTTTTAGAGTACCTTAAAATATGCTTAAAATTTTAACCCATTTCAAGCATAAAAACAAAGAGAAAAAAAGCAAGAAAAAAACCCTCTCTCTCTCTTTTCTCTCTTTCTTGCACTCCTCTCTTTTTTTTCATTAACTTTGACATCTTACGTATGAGTATTATTTCTTATTATAAACATATAATAAGAATATGACTTACCTTTATCGACTGAAGTCATGTTCAACGTAAAAGACGCATATGCTTATTTTTACAACTGTTAGATTAAATGTCACGTGATACTAAAGTCATTGGAACAACCTGTGGTTTCATATTCATTGTTGGAAGCCTTTCTTTAAAAATATAGTGTAAGCATCATTTTTAAGGAGGGAACAAAAAATCTGTTTGAAGGTCAAGTGTACAACGAAGAAACAAAATATACAAAATACTGAACCGAAATAACATCTTACTCATTAAGCTTTCAAACATCTGAGGCATGGCAATGTAAAATACGTTTGAAAATAATTTGTATAACGCTTTTTTTTGTTTTATTCGAGTTACTGATCAAATGGGTACAGGGAATGACGTTGTATGAATTAAATCGGTAGGGGTAAAACTGGAGTTTATCCTATTTTAAACTAAAGGTAGGTACTGAAACCTACTTAACTAAAGTGGTAAACACGTAGTTTCTACTTTAAAAGTAGGTAACTAAAGTAGGAACTATAATTGTGCGAGAGAACTAGGAAATGAACAAGCAAAATGCATGTACATCTGGGAACTGTTCATCTTCGAATTCGTCATCATTGATGGCTCGACATAATGTCATGTCCCACTCTGTTTCGTTACGTCTAACTCTCAGGGCGCCGACGAGCTGACTCACTCTGACCTTCAATTATTCCGAAGAATATAATTGATATTCTTCGGATTAATTGAAGGTCAGATCAGTTCAGGCTCTGTCGGCGCCCTGATGAGTTAGACGTAACGAAACAGAGTGGACATGCTTATGTCGAGCCATCATGATGACGAATGTCGATATGGAACAGTTCCCGATGTAGCATTGCATTTGGCTTGTTACATTTCTACGTGGCTCTGCACATATATTGTGTTAACTATTATGTTTTGCAATTGTATCAATGATAAATAAGTTTACTACTTAACAGTAGGTAAAACTAAGTAGTTTACCTACTTTAAACTAAAGGGAAACTAAGGTACCTCATTAACTAGTGGTAACTACAGTAGTTACCACATTAACTAAAGTAGGTAAAACTAACAGTAGTTTACTACATTAACTAAAGTAGGTAACAACGTAGTTTACCTACTTAACTAAAGTAGGTAGCTAAAAGTAGACGATATAATTGTGCGAGAGACCTAGGAAATGTAACAAGCAAAATGCAATGCTACATCTGGGAACTGTTCCATCATTGACATTGTCATCATTGATGGCTCGACATGTCTTGTCCCCTCTGTTGTCGTTACGTCTAACTCATCAGGGCGCCGACAGGCCTGAACTCACTCTGACCTTCATTAATTCCGAGAATATATTGTATTCTTCGGAATTATTGAAGGTCAGATGAGTCAGGCTCTGTCGGCCTGATTGAGTTAGACGTACGAAACAGGTGGGACATGAATTATGTCGAGCCATTAATGATGACGAATGTCGAATTGATGGAACAGTTCCCAGATGTAGCATTGCATTTGGCTTGTTACATTTCCTAGTGTCTCTGCCACATTATATTGTGTTAACTATCTATGTTTTGCAAAACTCGGTAGTATCAAATTGATAAACTAAAGTAGTTTACTACTAAACTAAAGTAGGTAAAACCAGTAGTTTACCTACTTTAACTAAAGTAGGTAACACTAGTGTTTACTCATTAACTAAAGTAGGTAAAACTAACAGGTGTTTACCTCATTAAACTAAAGTAGGAAAACTACAGTGTTTACCTACATTAACTAAAGTAGTAAAATACAGTAGTTTACCTACTTTTAAACTTAAAGTGGGTTAAACTAACGTGTTTACCTACTTTAACTAAAGTAGGTAAATAACTGTTTATGAGAGTCCTGAGTGGTTTTCTCGAAGTTGTCGTCGTGATTGTGGTGTGCAGTGTGTGTTAAGTAAGTAAAGATTAAAGTTTTATATTTTAAAAAGTTAAAGTTTAAAGTAAGTATTTAACTTATAGTTTATCTACTTTAGTTCAAAGTCTACTGTTAGTTTTACCTACTTTAAAGTGTAAAGTTAAAGTTTAAATTAGGAGTTTTCTACAATAAGTGTATCTACTTTGTTTAAGTCTACTTTGTTTTACTACTTTTAAAGTGTAAGTTTAGTTTAAGTAGGAAAGTTTTACTACATTAAACTTAATAAGTTTATCTACTTTAGTTTAAAGTCTACTGTTAGTTTACTACCTTTAAAGTGTAAAGTTAATGTTTTAGTAGAAGTTTTACTACTTACTTATAGTTTATCTACTTTAGTTTAAAGTTACTGTTAGGTTTTACCTACTTTAAAAGTGTAAAGTTAAATGTTTTAAGTAGGAAAAGTTCCGAGGTACCCCGTACCCGATTTTTCAATTTCATACAACGTCCATTCCCTGTATTTCAGATTTTCGGTAACTACAATTAAAACAAAAAAAAGCGTTATACCAAATTTATTTTTCAGAATCTCACCTCTCCCTCATTATACCATCTATATGTGTTTATACCACGAAATAAATATCATTAGTAAAGGATACTTGTATTTTATTACGGCTAAACACCATCTCTCGTATTTTATTGACCCTGCTATTTCTATGTACTTATATCTCTCCCAGTGTACTTATTCTCTACCTGTGTTTTTATCTCTTTCCTTGCACTTTATCTCTCTCTGTGTTCTTTATCTCTACCTGTGTTATTATATCTCTTTCTTTGCACTTATATCTCTCTTTGTGTTCTTATATCTCTTTCTTTGCACTTATATCCTATCTTTGTGTTCTTATATCTCTACCTGTGTTCTTATATCTCTTTCTGTGTACTTATATCTCTACCTGTTTACTTATATCTCTTTCTGTGTACTTATATCTATCCTACTATAAACCCAAACTTCAAAACGTCAACACAACTCATCACGACTTATATCCGATGTGAATGTGTCATAACCTATTCCACTTTCGGTCATTTTTCATTTCTTCGAGGATGAAACCCAAAAAAAATTTTGTCTACTAAAGAACACATACGATATTACACTTCCTGATTCCAACCCTATCACCCCCCAAAAAAAGCATATCGAGTTGCTTCAACGTTTTTTTCTCGTAATTTCCAAAAGGGATGAGACAACATTTGCATAAGAATCGACCCAGCTGTTTATTGTCCCTTAGTTTCATATAAAAATTTTTATTGAAGAAATCAACCCTATAAAGTTTTTTTTAATTTCCCGCCGAAAACAATCCTTATAACCCTTTTTTATAAGGTTTTTGTTGTACCTGAATACCACCACCTCTGAGACAATGGGTACCCCATTTGCATTCCCTAGTTTGAAGGCAGTGTATAAACTTCTTCATTTTTAACCATATGTTAGTTTTGAAACTTAGTCTAAACTCTTTTTCATTCTTTCTTAGACACAAAGCTTCTGAATTATTTAGATTTCCTTAGGTTCTTAAAGTAAATGTTTTACGAACATTGAGCTTAATCAGTGATTCTGTAAATTATAATACTACTATTTGATAGATTATGTTGGCGTTGTTAAACTAAGATTTGTCTAATTTTTAAAATTCGAGACATACCCGAACGTTCAGATATGATCTAAAAAATTGATGAATTTGCTGCAACTGTTGCATATCCTGCTAACCATATCAATTTAGAATTAATCTAAAACAAATGCGAACTTATTATTATAATTATTATGATGTTCTTAAACTCGATTTTCATCGGTGAACCTGAAAGCCGGGTTAAACCAAGGTATTTCAGGTTTTATCTTAATCGTCGCTATCTTTTTTATTGATTTACTTAAATAGTCTGATTAAATATAAAGAACTTTACGGACAATATGACAGATACTTAAAATTACTGTTTTCTGCATGTGGGTAAAAAGATTTTGATTCAACTGGGGTATAGTCAAATTATTGATAAGGTTAGAAAGTATTATTCCGGTTGCAGATAAAACTATTGGTATTATTGTTACTTTATCATAATAATAATATTATTTTATTAATATAATGACTAGTATTATAATTATTATTTTGTTTTCTTTTATTCTCAGTGTTTCCACTGGTTAAAGAAGGTACGGACTAGTCAAGCACTCTCCCCTTTTTTTTTTTATTATATAATTATTATAATAATTAGTTTATAATTATAATATACCGAGTCCGGTAGCTCAGTGGTAGAGCGCTCGCCTTTCGACCTGGAGGTCGAGGGTTCAATCCAGCCGGGAGGACCTCCTCATATGAGGTTATCCCTTGTACCGTACACTCGGAGGTCTTGAATTCAAGGCGGCCAACCCCAAGGTTTACGTGGTTTCCTTGGCTCTAATACGCAAAATGCGGGGTTGGATCTAGTTTCATCTGGATCCACGTTCCGTTGTCTCCAGCTCATACTAGCCAGAGCGTGAGTTTGGATAGAGTCTGGTTGAGCTGGATGAACTAGACACACTGTGAACTGGTTATATGTGCTACCATGTACGGATTTGTAAAATCAGGGGTTAAGTAGTTGAGTGAGATTTGAGTGGGGGGAAACACTAAATGACCCTCTGGTTAAAGCGTATATTATATATATTTATATTTATATATTATATATATATATTTTATATATATATATTATATATATTATATGTCTGTAATGTTTTCAATGCAACGAATGAACTAAAACAGAAAATTCAAATTGTTTTACAAAATTTGTATCCTCATATCTATTTCACATATTTAATATTTTTGTAAATATTTTTCAAACTTTGAAGATTTTTTTAAAATTAATTTTTAATTAATGATTTCAATTGCTAGTTTATTAAAATGTATTCATATGCAAATCTGTATATGAGGATACATTGGATCCAGACCAGACGCTGCTGATTTTTTTAGGGTTTATATTTACAAGTTTAAAATAAATTAAAAATCAGCTACCGTCGATACTTGTTGTTGGATATGAATATCCCTGGACCGGTTTTGACATCATCAGCAGTTGGGTCAACACTCGAGCTCTCGACAAATTAAGTTGTTCACTAACTCTATAAGTTGAGAGGTCGAGTACGGCCATCCTTCTCATGATGACGCTAGGCTGAAACATGGCCAGGGGAATATTCATACTTAACACAGTATCGACGGTATCTTTTTCTTCAATATCTTTATTGAAGAAATTTAAGTGTTTCCCTACATTAGGGAATTGAGTTGAGTTGGGTATCAAAGGTTACAACACTTAACACCTCTGCGAGAATAAAAAATTCAACCTTAGTAGCAACAACACGTTACTCCTATTAAGAAACATTTGTCAAATTGTAACTTTTATGAGAATTCGACATGAAATACCTACAAATAGGGTATAAATTGGCCTTGACCAGTTACGTAAAATGAATAATAAATAAATCTAATATTTGAAATTATTAAGTGCATGACTGTGGTTGAAATTCATTCTGTACTTTCTATTTTAGAAAGCATAAAGGTTCCAAAATTAGTCTTCTGGTCACATGATTTATTACCTTCTATTGGTTACTGCATCACTTATGATTGGCTTGTCTTTTAATTCTTTTGAAAACCTATCGGTTTGTTGGACTTGGAGGTGGGTCTGTGGTTGGTATAAAGAGAGTGGGATGTGGGAAGGTTTCAATATTGTTGCCACCACAGATATACTGCGACGGAGAGGTGAGTGGAATTAGTTATGTCCCATTTTCTTTGGGAGGCAGGGAGGAGGTCGTCAAATTAACAGCCGAGAGGTAACGCCTCTCAAATCCACCGTTGATTTAAAACACGGACATGAAATCCAATGCTTGACTTAATTCCACCCACTATGAGGTTGACAGGCTGGCAAAAAACAGGGAGGGAAACAGCACATGCTTCACCAACTCGTCACCTGGATCTGATCATACTACAAGAGAAGGATCTTAAAGAAATTGACCCAAGCATGTCATTACATAAAAAAACTTGAAACATCTTTTTGGGGTTCTCAGGAGCCCTGTGCTACCTGTTATAATAAGATTGTAATAAGTTAACCTGTGTTAAGGTTATATTAAATTAATTGTTTTCGACTTTTCGCACATTGCATGTTTTTCGTTTTGTATGATAAATGTTCTTTTATAAAAGTTACTGTAATTTTGTACAGTTAATTTGATTTTAATTATATTAATAATCAACGGAGTTAAGGTTAATTTTTCAATGTTTCAAAATTAAACCTATAAAGCCTGTCTGGTAATAAAAACTCTATGGTATAGACATTTTGAGTCTATTTGACCGAAGTTGTTTCTAATTCAACAAGCTCCAATATAGGTATACTCTGTAACATCATGTATCTCACAGGCACTGTAAGGATAAGCATTACACCTCTTCAAACCATACACATATATTTGTGTTTTAGTCTGAATACCAATAACAATTCTAGCCTAAAATATGTAATACATAACATTCGCCTATTCCACAAACCTAATTACTATAGCAATGACGCACAGAAGCGCCACTAATACCATTAACCCTTTAATTTCCTAAAGTAATTTTTTTGTTAAGTCCTTTTCTTAAGTCCTTCCACCCTATTAATGGAAAGTCAAAATAATTCCGAGTTAAAAAAACACCCGTCATAAAAACATCCGTCTTCTAATGATCACACCTTTTAATCTATTTCCAATTTAAACGTTCCAAATTGAATACTTCAGACAGTACCTTTGTGCTTTTAATTTTTAAAACTAATCAACATATTGATCCTAACCATACGATAAGTTTTGAATTTAATTAAGATGAAAATTAATTAAGTAATTAACGCCTTTTAGTAAATAATGTCTACTTATCGTTGATAATTATGTTATAAATAAGAGGTTACCGCAAGTTAAAGAAGCAATTGAAGAATCAGCTACTCTCGATGCTTAGCTGTTGGATATCACTTACTTGTCCCTGGATTGGTGTAAGTTATCAGTGAATTAATTTTAGTTTTAATGAGCACGATGAGCCCTCTGAAGATCAAAGCCCTCTGATATCTTTA
Source organism: Microvelia longipes (assembly GCA_018340805.1). NCBI lineage: Eukaryota > Metazoa > Arthropoda > Insecta > Hemiptera > Veliidae > Microvelia > Microvelia longipes. The sequence goes on from JACMZG010001859.1 coordinate 18,220,623, forward strand.
GAAGGCACGACGTTCTTGTTCGTTGTGACTAGAAGTTAATAACTGATATAACTTTACTAGTTGAGAGGTTTAGTGTTGTCTCGCCTGCTGATAATGGCTTCAAGTCGAAAGCGTTTAGGGATATTCATATCCAACAACAAGTATTGATGGTTACTGTGTGTGTACATTACATATGTGATTTTTTAATTATGTCATAATTAGTGTTTAGTGAATGCTTTGATATTAGAGGGTTTCTCTGACTTTTGTCTAACAATTTTTTAACCTCTATTGAGGTCTGAGGTTCGCATACCAAGTTACGCCCTCAGTTTTGTTAATTTTTGTTAATCAAAGCTAAGATAAGCCCGAGCTATACTCTAAGAGTATATAAATAATGTATGTAGAATGAAGATTTTCGCCAACTTTAATTGATACTTAAAAGGATAGTGAATTTAACTTACTGATTCAGGGTAAACACCCTGATGGCCCGAAAGGACCTAAAATAGAAAAATTTTGTTCCTTGATACAACTTTATGGAACTAGTTCTGTACGCTCATGGTGACTAAATTCAAACTATCTATACTTCAAGTTCTAATGTGATTTAGAACCTCTTCCTGATAACCTTTACGTAGTCACCGTTAATGTCACCTCCTTATACACCAATATTCCACAACGCCCTCGTCATCTCATTCCATTTACTCTTTCTCCAACTGAGTGAGTTTATCCACAACCTTAATCATTTCTAATTTGGAAACGAATTTCCAATCGGAAGCGAATCACTTCTAATTTCCTTCAAATTCTAGGTATCGCGATGGGAACTCGTTTTACTCTTAGCCTAGCTAAGAGATTAGATCTCTTTAGTCACAAGGAAGTTCATTTTCTTGATTCCCAACTCAGTAAACCTATCTGCTGGCGTCGATATATTGACGATATAGTTTTCACTATAATTCTCATGAGTTATGCCTTACCCACGCAACCTTCCTCGACGTGGGTCTATATCTTCAAGGTGTTGGAGACTGGAGACCGCATCAAACCCACTAACCTACAGCAATACCTTTACTTTTCTAGTTGTCATCAGTACTCCAAAAACAACATATTTCTGTATCTTTAGGCTTTAGAGGGGCAAGGATTGCTCCAATGAGGCTTTCCTAGATAAATACACTGTATCCCTCAAAGATTCTCCTTTCGACGTTATCCTTCCAGATATTTCTAAACATACAAACTCATGCCTTCCCAGATCTCTTCCTATTGTTTCAGCCGATCCTTCTTTTTACCTCTTTACCACTTACTATCCCGGTCTTGACACTCTCAACAAACGCCTCAAAGACAGTTATAAAATCCTTTTTTCTCACCCTGCCACCTCTAATTTTCTTTCAAATTCTTAGAAATCTGTTAGTTCACAGGGAACCGCCGAATTCCTCTCAGCCACCTCCTCTTATACTTTCCTCAATATACTACAAAGCCCGCTGTAAAGCCTGTTCCTCATGACTCTCTATTCTTTACTATAACTAGACCCTACCAACCTACCTCAGTCACCTGCACCTCCAGCTATGTTTTATATGCTTAAGAGTGCCAAAAATGTAATTATTTTTACGTAGGAAAAAATTAAACTCCTTTTAATCGCCGTATTAGCAATCACAGAGATTCTTGTTTGAATTCTAGAAGTGATCTACCAATAACAGTTCGTTACCGATCCCCTAGTACTTCTGATTTTAACTCCTCATATAAATTCCGAATCCATCGTTCCCATAACTCTCATCCTTCGTTGCTCATCAACACTCCTTAATCTAAGCTGTTCCGGCCTCAGCAAACAATAATCGTAGGAAAAATTAAACTCCTTTTAATCGCCGTTTAGCATCACAGAGATTCTTGTTTGATTCTAGAATGATCTACCAATAACAGTTCGTTACCGATCCTAGTACTTTCTGATTTTAACTTCCTCATATAATTCCGAACCATTGTTCTCATAACTCTCATCCTTCGTTGCTTATCAACACATCCTTAAATCTAAAGCTGTTCCCGGCCTCAGCAAACAATCTTATATCTATATAGATAGTTACTATATATCTTAGGCCACATCAATATGGCCTAAGATCCAGTTTTAATATGAGCCCATTAGGGAACATTGTTTAATATAAATTGAACTAATGCTGCCATGAGATGAAACTTGGCATATATGTTAATCTTATTATTTTCTAATAAATATATATGTTAATCATATATATATCTTATAAAATTTTCCCGCGGTTTATAAATATATGACAGTTTGCTGAGTCATTTGTACGGGTTAATGACGTCATAAAACTTTTTTTCGGATAGTACAACTAGACCTGAAAAATGTTTTCCAAGCTACAACACTTTTAATCTGTTTTCACTAAACTTTGTGAAAATTACTTAGGTGGAGGTTTTAAAACACACGAAACGGATAATTCACTGGATAATTCCAGTGACATAACAGTTTCGAATTTTTTTAAGAACTCAACACATTTCCAATATACCTGTAGTAAAACATAAACATAATTTTATTGTCCTTTAGGAAAGATCCCTCTAACAATAAGTGTGAGGGGACACTTTACATTTTTTTTACATTGTTAGAGGAATCTTTCCTAAAAAACAATAAAATTATGTTTATATACCTGTAGTATAAGTGAAGAAAAGTAAAAAGAAGTTTTAAAAAAATGGATCAATCAACTTTTAAAAAGCAATCGTTATCAAAGATATAACAATATAATTGAGTATACTACGATTATGGATAAGATCCGTTGAGAGGACGAGTATACTTAAAAGGGGGAGTCTTTTAATCTTGCGCCATTGAATCTCTGGTGCATCTGAAGAAGCGCTTGTTTTGAAAAAAAGGCGCCAGTTAATTACAGCAGTGGCGCCTTGTTCTCTTTTATATTCGTTTCGTATAAACCAAATTGGGATGTACAAAGACTTTCATGTAGAAAATAGTAAGGGAAATATGATATAAGGATTTTTATGATGATATATGTAATTCATTCATATGTATGAATATACTTAATGTTTTTCGTCTTTGCATATTTATAGTTTTTTATATGGCTAAGGATAAATATTTTTACTTATACATGTTTATGCTTATTTACTAATAATAATAATACAATTGTTTATTTCCATAAAAAATCGGGTACGGGGTACCTCGGAACTTTTCCCCATTATATCGGATTCGCTACGCTCATCCTCAATGTTTCGGACTCGTTCGCCAAATTTATACTGCAACATGCCTTTGGACTCGCTTCGCTCGTCTTCACCTAGTAAATGCATCCGTATTATTCTCAGCGGTCACCCATACAACACTGACCACGCTCAATGTTCCTTAATTTTTTTATTCAAAAATAATCATGGATAGACATGTAGTATTTTAACGAAACTTAGTGTACTTATTTATTAGGTAATAATATACACTTACTTATACTTATACGCTCTAAATTTCAACTCAATTAGACCATTTTTCAATTTTTTAAAAAACGTTCACTAGTCATTTGATAAAAATTGAACTAATGCTGATAATGAGATTAAACTTGGCACATATTTTAGTCTAACACATAGTCACATGCTTACTGAATCTCGATCCGATCGCATCATTTGTTCGCGGTTTATGATTTTTCGAAATTTTTAATGAGTCATTATTGCGAGTTAATGACGTCATAAAATAAGTTATTTTCGGAATAGCACAACTACAGCGGTAGACTGATTTTGGAGTATATAATTATAGAGGATGTCTACACTCTATACAAATACAAGATGTTTAGTACCACACTACCTTAAGCTGTGTAATGGCCAAGTCACAAAATGAAACCGCCAAACTATATGTTTACGAATGCTGGAAGTGCCTTAGAATTTTGATGAGTGAGTAAGTGTCAAAACTGCCTAACTATGAGCCATTGTATCACAACACCTTTGAATGGTTAAGATATGAAATTTGTTAGAATGGGTCAGCTCAACAAGATGTTTTAGTTAATATTGAAATTTTATTTTTAATGTCCTTAATAAAAATATACGAGGGGTGAAAATAGCCTTAAGATGCTTCTTGTAAATGATGGTACACCAGTGACCTCTAGACTTGGCGGTAGCACTTGCCTTGCCCCCAATTTTGATAATTCATTAGAAATATATAGTTGTTTAGTAACTCAAATTTCTCTAAGGGAATACTCACAAGTTATAGTTTCTAGAATATACAATTCTTCAGATACTTTCATTAAAATATTGTCAAGAAGGTAAATAATATATAGAAGTTTTTTAAATATATCTATGTATTGAATTTATAGTATTTTGATTGGTAATTGATTATAGTATAATGATCCAAGATATTTATTGTATATATTAATGTATATAATATAATATAACTTATATTAGTGTTTATTAAGGAATATACCTAAATCATATTTTGAATATCATATTTTGATATTAATGTATATAAATATAATATACTTATATTAGTGTTATTAAGGAATTACTAACCATATTTTGAATATCATATTTGAATATAACATAGTGTTTATATACCTAAACATATTTTGAAATTTTGTATATAAATATATATAATACTTATTAAGTGTTTATCAAGGAATATACCCAAATCATATTTTGAATGGTTGTATTATGTTCTTTACCATGATGCTAGGAAAGAAATAAAGAAGGCATATTGTCTTGTAGTACATATAACCCTTTCACTTGGCACTGACATCATAACGTGACGCAATGCACATGATGTCACTTCTTCTTTATCTTTTTTATTTCCATCTTCTTCGGCAATTTAACGAATTAGAATAATGAGTTATGATAGAATAGCTAATTAGTACTAGACTGATATACGCAGAGGCAGTCATTAGATGCGAGTACTCTGATGTTTCTATGTGTCGGTTTATAATGAAATGCGAAAGGCGGAACCAATGATCTTGAATAAAGAGGAAGACGTACAAAGTTGATTTGTCTTGTTTTAAAGTGATACCGTTAGGGATAAAAAAAACATAAAATACGTCACAAAAGATATGTAAAGAAACAATCTGCACTTGTTACCAAGTGACCTCTGTGACCGCTAAGCGGCCACGCATTGTCGTTGTGCTAAATCGGATTCTCGTATAACTAGTTTACTATGTACGTGGCATAATGCTACGATATAAGCGTATTTCTAAATATGATATTAAAAAACGTGATTTGTTTACATAAACGTTATAGAAATAAAATTGGAACCAATTTCGTACATGTTTTGGTGTTGACCATAGATAGTATAGTATACCTGTATATAATTACACACTCATCAGACTATACGATTCGAGGTATTGTGGTTTATTAAAAATTTTGTTCAGTCATTATTGAAACGTTATAAAAAGTTCATAAACAATAGGTTTCTGAGGACTTTAATTTGGTTGATTTTTGGACGTGTGGCAGCCCTGTAGTATATTTTTATTTATTATTTAAATCGTCAGATTTTGACAGTCTTGTTTTATAAGTCGAATATAAAAAGTTCTTGCTTAAAAAAGAATGGAGTTCATATTCTAATTAAGTGCAAGTATATACGAAAAAACTTAATCCAAATTAAGTCTCATTTTGATCCGAAAAAGCATTTAAAAGGTATAGAGGTTCAGAATTGTCTAAAACTTATTTGGATTAAATTTTTGTCGTACAAAAATTATAATATTATTAATATATATATATATATATATATATATATATATATTATATATATTATAATATATATATATATATTATATATATATATAGATTATATATATATATTATAATATATTATATATATTTATATATATATTTATATATATATATATATATATATATATTATAATTACCTTCCTACCATCCCCCCACTATGACCCGTAACCTCATAAGCTAATTTTACCTTTGGAAATTCGCTAAAACGAATAAGAAAAATTTAAATTTGTTTTGGGGGATCGAAAAACCTTTTTAATGTGTTTTGAGTCTTAAAAGAACTCAACTACAACAGTTCTTGAGATAAAAATTATAAAACGTATTTTAATGACTTTAGAGTAATAAGATATGGAAGTGTTGTTACATATACTTGGCAGCCTGTTATTAACAATGCAATGAAAAATGTAAAAACTTGGTGGAACACAACAAGAGGGTTGTAGGGTGGGGGTTGGTGGAGGTTTATGGGGGTCGGAGCATCTCGAATTTCCCTATAGAAATTCATTGCCAAAAAAACATTGGTCCCCCCTGTTTTGTATCCCTGCCAACAAATTGTATCTCTCACATTTTTCTTCTTTTAACATTCGCAAGTATGTGTCGGCGTTGTGTATCAACTTAAAATTTGAAGGAATTAAAATAAATTGTCCGCTAAATATTCGCTGAAAGGAAGTAAACTTTAAACATATCTTCTATATAAAATTATCTCTACACACTCAGGCAAGTTAGCTAACAACTACAAGGTTTCTTAGGACTACTTGGGATTATCCAATGGTATGACATACACATTGTCAATAATAAATACAACTTGTCCTCATAGGAGTGCTGCAGACCACTTAATGTTATAAGAAACACAACGTTATCTCTATGTACTTATATCTCTATTCACTTAGGCAAGTCTGCTATTAGTCCTCTTAGGACTGCTTTAGATCACTTTATGGTATGAGATAGACACTGTCATCTCTTTGTACTTTTATACACTCAGACAAGTTAGGTTACCACTAGTCCTAATAGTCTTCTTGGGACTGGTTCAAACCACTTTATGGTAAGAAACAGAGACTCTCATCTCTATGTACTTATATCTCTATACACTCAGACAAGTTAGTTTACAACTAGTCTCCTACTGGTTCTCTTAGTACTGCTTTAGACTACCCTAAATTATGAGATAAAGACTGTCCTCTCTATTCCTATACACCTAAAAAGTTTATTGGTACAGCCAGTTCTACTATTTATCTTAGGACTGATTCAGCATATCCAATGGTATGAGTTAGATCTGCGATCTCTATGTACTTATATCTTTATAAACTCAGGCAAGTTAGGTCACAATTAGTCCTCTTCGGACTGCTTTGGTACCCCAACGGTATGAAATAGACATTGTCATCTTTACGTACAAACATCTCTTTACACTCAAGATAGTTTGTTTGCTACTAGTTCTTTCAGGACTACTTCAGACCACCTAATGGTTTGAGATAAACACTTTTTCTCTAAAGAGTAAAATTAAAAGAAAATGTTTTTTTGCTGGGGAAACCCAAGTTTTTTGCATGTTTTATTGACTCATCTTTAATTCTGAGAGTTTCAAAGGTTCTCCGCCGTTGGTAGCAGCACTCTCACTAAGTTCAACTCTACCAATTAATCACTGGTCAAAAAGATTCTAGACCTAGTCCGGGAAAAAGGATTATTCTGACCTGGACCATTTTTTTTTATTATTATGGATTGTTGATTGACAATTGACAATCCCCTCAATTATGGACAATTGAGGGGATTGTCCAATAGACTTCCAGTCGCAGTGTAAATGGGGTCTATCCTCGACTCCAACCCCAATTAATAATAATAATAAGTCAAAACAAATAAACGAAAAAGATATAAAGGAAGAATTTTTTAACCGAATCACAAACATTTTAAAATCCAACCTTTCATCCAAAAATTTAATTGAAGCTATGAACGCCTACGCTATCCCAATATTAACTTATAATTTTGGAGTAATAAATTGGACAACAACAGACCTAGATAATTTTGAGAGAAAAGTTTGAAGATTGCTTACAAAGTATAGAGCCCATCATCCAAGATCAGCGGTAGAAAGATTTACTCTCCCAAGAATTGAAGGAGGACGAGGACTGATCAATTTGCGAAATATGATGGCAAAGCAGTCAAAACAATCTCAAGCAATTCTTTATCAAAAAATCTCACACATCTGAACTACATAGACATATTTCCATAGCAGATAACAACCTTCTCTACTTAATCTTAAATATGAAGGCACTATGGAAAATCATCATTTGGGAACAAGGTCGGCTATCGACATGGGCTCAAAAAGAACTCCACGGAAGACATCATTTTGACCTAAACCAGAACTATGTGGATAAAGTTAAATCCAACAAATGATTGTGACCTCTTTCCAGAGACTGAGGGTTTCATGTTAGCAATTCAGAACCTAGTAATAATTACAAAAAAGTATGCCAAAAAACATCATTAAAGATCCTACAGTTGACAACGATAAATGCCGGAGATGCCACTCTCAACCAGAAACAATTCAACATATAACTTCAGGTTGCTCTAGTCTAGCGCAATTTCAGTACTTACGCCGTCACAATATAGCCGCAGAAATAATCCATCAAGAGTTAGCTCTAAAGCACTACCTCATATCAAAATTCACCTCTCATCACAAATATCAACCCGAAGCTATTGTTACCATATTACCAATAATTATATCGAATACTTGTATTATACAAAAGCAATTAAAAAATAGTATTGAAGCACTTCTTTACCAGAAAATATGTACATTCCAATGCAAAGATCTATAATTTTACAAACCTGTTCCATAGTAAGAGAATTCATCTAACAGCATTCCTGGACAAATAATAATAACCCAAACAAACACAGAATAAAACATGATTTCAACATTAGACTTACCTCCCCCCCCCCTTAAAAAATGCCACCCTTGGATGTCCCGCTGTCATTTGATGCCATTGCTATGCAATGAGAAAACAACAATAATAATAATAATGAGGGTTCACGTTATTACTGCAATTTTCTACTGATTATTTAATATTTAATTTAATTTAATAATAATAATAATAGACAATTTATAAATATTTCAACATAAACAATTAACATGCAGTGCATTTTAAAATTCAAAAATAAATATTAATTTTAACGAAGCTGTGGTTACTGGCAAGCTAGCTGACTTTTTATTTATAATAATAAAGAGTGTTCAGGTTTGTTTTTCGATGTTATAGAATTCAACCGGTAGGGCTTCTCTAGTAATAATATCTCTACGGTAGTTAAGACATTTTTTGTATGACGGGAACATGAAACCTTCCCTGATATTAGCAGCAGGTTAACCTTATCTCCCCTCTCGATTTACTCTAAATATTATACATCTTCATAATTTCACAACCAAGCCGTTTTGAATAGAAGAAATTACTGAATTGAAAAAAGTCTAAATGAAGATTAAATATGTGGGGAGTCGGCTGAAGAATTGTCCCTAAAAACAAACAACACATAACCAGAGTGAGTTCATGTAGACAGTATTATATCGTCAGACTTGTTTCAATTCCTCTTGATTCAAATCAATTTATATGCTATTATATGTGATACCCTTCCCTGTACCATATGTTTATAGTTTACATTTGATGATCTGACTCTATAGCTCCATAAACAAGCATTTCTATATATCAAAAACTTTCATTCTCAGTTATGTTTCAAACCATGTTTACTTTTCCTCATTTATACCGTAGGTATATAGAAAAAGTATTGTGACTTGTGGGGGCTCTAGTTTATAAAAATAGTACTTTTTTGTTTCGAAGAGAAGGCTATAAACCAGAGCATAAAACCCCCTGAACAAGTCTACTAACTCGCAGAAAGTTATGAACTTGTTAAGAAGTAATATTCCTTTAAAGGAACGCTGGCCAGACCGAAGGTTTGCCACCTAAGATACGTCAATGTAGGACAAGGCTTAGTATATGTGAAAGAGAGTCCTCCTCACATATCCTGCATTTAGGACTAGCTGCTAATCGCATCAGGTTTAAATGCCGACAATGATCAGTAGAAACACCAGTTAGTCAGTGGAATGTACTTCTTTTTAGGGGTAAAATCGATCTGGTAAACCTTTTAGACGGTTTTTTGATTAGCAGCTTGGACTGTCTCATCCCAGCAGAATGAATCCACCTGTTTCTTAAGTCTCTATACATAGAGTCCTTATAAGTTGTCTTAACAATACAGCGAGCTCTTGAGTGAAGGAAATGATACTAGACCCCAGCCGGGCTAGCTGATCAGGGGCTAGCTGATCAGCCTGCCCATTGCCCTCAACGCCACAGTGTCCTGGAACCCATATTAGTTGGACCTCGTTAGTCATGCTTAGGTTTTTTTTATTTTTTTTTATTTTCCTTTTAGTAGTAACCCTACTAAAAGGCCGTATATTATAAGCATGTCCCATATAAATACTACATGCTTTTGAAAACAATAGATATTTTGTACATTACTTCGTTATTTTTGAGAAATGATTTTTTCGGTGTTCTTTTCTTCCTACAGTAAAATTTTGAATCTTCTGAACAACAATTTTCTTTTAAATTTAAAGTCTTGTGTTTTTTCTGTGTTTGATAAATTTGTATCTAATGAAAAATATTATATTATATTAATATAATATAAATTAATATAAATTATATTAATTTTATTTTGGTCAAAGTTTATCTAAATCAATTTCCTCGATAAATTGAATAAAGTGTGTTTTAAGGTCTTTTGATAGTAACTGATAATGTTGAAGAGGCCAGTTAAGTCCGAGAGTCATTGATTGCTGCATTAGTAATGATCTTTCTCTATCTAGTAGAGGACAATAATTTATTAAGTGGTTTACTGTTTGTTCATTGTTTCCACATCCGCAACTGCTAGATTCGGTTAAGTTAAATCGTTTTAAGTAATGCTTAAATATACCATGTCCGGCCAGGAACATGGTAAGTTTAAACGTGTGATCCCATACTCCAAACTTTTGTCTTTTCTTGATTGAAGGAAAAAATAATTTTGTGATTTGTCCACTTTCTGAATTTATCCACTCCTGATTCCACATGATGAAGCTTCTTTCATTCAATGATTTTAAGAAGTACAATTTCGAGTAGTATTTGTAGTTGATTGGGAGTGAATCGTCTTCACTGGCATTTTTTGTCAGAAATGATTATTTCTTGGCTTGTGGTTTTATCCACCTGAAGAAGTTCAAGGGGGGCGAGAATAAAATGTTAGGATTCAAAAATCATTTTGCCAAACTTTGTTTTGATTTTCTATGGTTGTTTTCTGTCTTTTGTTTATTTTGACTTCTTCCTCATGCATTATGTCAACTAAATATGAGATTTTATTTAATCACACTACTTTTTTTTTGGAAAACTCAATCCATTTTTTTTTTTAATTTCTTCACTTACTCCATTCAAAAATATAACATCATGAATTTGTCATTAATATTTTTTTTATTTCTGTTACAGGTGATTATTTTCAATTGTTCGTTCATTTGACAAAACACGAAGGCATAAAGGTACTGTTTTTGTCCCACTTTATCCCCTTAACTTTATTTGATGCATTTGGGTATAAAAAGCAATATAAATATAATATTATAATTAATGAATAAGCTTTCTCGTTATATTTAATTCATGAATGAGCTTTAACTCACGAGAACGATAATTCGTTACTTATTAAAATCTCTCCAGCTAAAGCTCTTATGTTGACTATTAATGGGGAATGGTTTTTAGTATTGTTCAGTGTGTCCAGGGTTGATCTACTGTCTGTTCTAATAATATACTTCATGTTACTTCTGTCTTGTTGCTGTGCTATCCATTCAAGAGCTTTAACTATGGCTACCTGTTCAGCTTGATAGTTAGAACAGTATGAGAGTGTAATCGGAATATGCAGTCAGTCGTCGAGTTGTTAAATGCACTAAAACTTTTAAAGATAACTAACTAAGCTTAAAGATAAATAACTAAGCTAGTGCAACTAGTGCAAATAATAGCGTACTGCTAATTTTAGAGGCATAGTTTTGTATAACCAACTAGATAATTATGCGCATTTCCTTTGGAAAATACAGACAAAATGACTTACGAGCAGTGCCTGACAATTGAGTAACTGCTCAGGTTCTAAAGCATGAACCGGAACATTAAGCAAGAAATGGGTCTTAAGCACGCAAAGACGCATTCTACATTAAATTCGCCCGATAGCGGACCACCGCGCTAGAATTATTTTGTAGTTGTAAACTTATATAATGTAAAAAATTATCGTCCCTACCAGGATTTTTGTTAAGCACGGAAACACGCATCCAAAGGAAATTCGCCCGACATGCGGACCACCGCGCCATAATTATTTAAAACAAACTCAATACCTTTTATTTATACCTTTAGTATAAATGAGGAAAAGTAACAATATTTTAATTAATTATTATCTCTCATTAAAACTAAGTTTATATTACATGTGTTATAATCTTTATATATTATCTATGAGTAATTATTATGACGTCAAAAAGTATTTAATACCTATTTTAAACTATGATTAATACAAGATGCATAGATAGACTAACTCATTAATAAAACCCCTGCCAAGAAGAAAAAAACAAAAACAAAAAACAATTCATAACTATTACCTCCAAGTCCAAACCAATAATTAATTATTTTAATTAATTTCTTAATTAAAAACCTGAATTCCGACTTATTAGGAATTTTTATAATCAGAACTAAGTGTAAATACTTTATCGATGAGTAAAAAATGTGTATAAATACATATGTAAAAATAACATGGTAATTTGTAATAGAAATATAAAATAATATTAAAAAAGATCAAAATAACAGATAAACAATACAAAAAGTATAAGAAATGAAGCTTCTTAAAAACTAAAAATATTTTAAAACTTCTATATTATAGTTTTAGAAGTTATAAGATGTAATAAGGTTATAATTGTATCGAGTTTTATTTTAAATTCGATATAAATGTCGAACAATAATAAGTAATTAATATTGTGCAAATCGTATTGAAGATTATATTGTGATACAACCAATTAAAATTCGATGTAAGATGTATACATTTTATTTAAATCTACGTTTAGTTTTAATTTCTTTGATGATATAGTTATTATCATAGGTAGCAACATTTGTCGAAGAAATACATTTGTATAATAAGTAGTCAGTTTAGGGTATAATTTTCAACACGAAGGTGGCAACAGTGTCTTATCTTGAATATCTTTTGAAAATCTTCATTTTTTTCGGTAATTTCAAGATGAGGGTTTTCGTGAGGTTGGTAAGCCTGAAATTATTTTTTTAATAGTTTTAAAGATAGGTAGTTTTTAGCGCTTAATTGGATGGTTTGAGGGTTAACGTGTTTCAAGGGATTTTTTGGCGATGGAACATTAGGTTAAACACTAACGAGTTCTTTTTAGACGCTGACGGACTTTTAGATGAAAAAAGCGAGGGAGAATTTAATCGATTTGGAAGAATCCATGGAGATTTCTGGAGGAGGTATATCATATTTCAATACATTAAAAGGCATGAAATATCTTTTTCAGGAGCTCTATGTAAGCTCATTGAAAGCTTCTCTAACTTTTTGTGAGATTCATTCCTTGTCTTGAGATCAAACGAATTTGCTTCTTACAATTTAAGATAATTTTAATCTTGAGTCAAAATATAAAACATGGTATCATGTGTGGGGTTTAAATACATAAAACAAATTTTCCATTTTATTAATAACTTACTATGTTATTACAAACTAATTATCAACAAACCATACTGTAAACCTTAAGGGGAAGGTTCCGGGTTTCCACAACTAAACATTTAAACAAACAGCTGATCAAGACTAACTTGTTGCTTTAACACATGAGAAATCTTTCGACTTACCACCACAAAAAATTTAAAAGGCAACTGAACAAAACTATAACAGTAAGTTAACAGTTCTCCACTAAATATATTTATTATCAAACAGAGCCGGCTTTTAATTCCATATAAAGGTCATCATCAGCACCGGAGAGATGAAGGAAAGAAAATATAAGAGTCGTTTATCACCTCTTTTTATAGTTGAAACAGAAGACAGACTCATATTTCCTGTCTTATATTTCCTTTCCTTTATCTTAACGGCACTGATGATGACCTTTATAGGGTTAAAAGCCGGCTTTGTGTTATAATAAAGAAATTTAGTGGAGAAATTTTATAATAATAATTAAATGAAGAACACCTCCAGCGCTATTGTTTCTTATGAACAAGACTAGTCTGCAGCTAACTTCTATACAAAACTAAAAATGCTCTTGGGTGTATTGGTGGAGAAAATTATATTTTGAATAGTTCCATATTCAAAAAATCCGGTACAGGGTATCTCGGTACTTTCTCTTACAACTTTGGACTCGTTTAGCTCGTCCTCAGAATGTTATGATTATCTAAAGTCTAAGATGGTATTTCTTCGGACTCGTTTAGCTCGTCCTCAGAATGTTATGATTATCTAAAGACTAAGTTGGTATTACTTCGGACTCGTTTAGCTCGTCCTCAGAATGTTATGATTATCTAAAGACTAAGTTGGTATTATTTCCGTCTCGTTGCGCTCAATCTCAGAATAAAGTAACTACTCAATAACTATTCAATAATAACTATTCAAGGTCTAAGGTATTATGAGTTCAGACTCAAAATAAAAATTGAATTATCTTGATCTGAAAAATATTATCTTCCGGGCAGCCCAACTAGAACTAAAGACTGATTTTTGTGCCAATTTTCAACTCTCTACCATAAACTCAGCGAAAGTTATGCGTAACACGCACGCACACACAGAACACACAGACGGAATGATGAAAACCACTCAAAACGTCATGAAAACGCCTGAAACGGATAATTATGTTGAAACCACGGTTCGGATTTGTAGAGTAAACACAATACTTTTAGAGTATAAATTTTAACTAATATGCATTAAATATTGCTTAATACTGCGAACAAATTTAGACGAATTTACATTAACTAAAATTCCTGACTACGAGCTTGTTCAGAGATCGAGGGATGTGTGACTAATCTAATTATGAATCAGTGCTGCCAACTACAGCTGTTTATTAGATGTAGAGTGGAAGAGACATTGAAGGAAAGCCACATTTTCGTTAATAGCTCAAATCATATAAATATTTTTATTATAAAAAAACATAGTATAGTTACCTGGGAATGTACAACTGATTAACCTTCACGTCTCCTTTAGTTTGTATACTTGTCTCTATTGAGATATATTCATAGAACAATACGAATATAGAAGAAGCATAAGACCAATTCTACTGAAAGGTGTTCGTAAGTAGGGGTACCAACTTAACAAGGAAAAAATGTTTTAATAATGTGTCATAAATATCCACTAATAAAGAAAGATCATAAGGAACTAAAATAACACCTTAAAAACCTGCTGAGTGTTTAATATTTAACCTGCTAAATTGTGCTTAGATTAATAAAACAAAATTATCAACAAAACATATATTAACATTAAACACACACACATAATATATATATATATATATATATATATATATATATTATATATATATATATATATATATATATATATATATATATATATATATATATATATAACCCCTCGAACCCTCATACTCTAAGATAGGGTATGCTTCCTCTAACAATACATATCCATGGTACCCTCAGAGATATATTTCTAGAGTAGAGGGAGTCTATCGGTTAGATTTTGAAACGTCGAAAGAATAACCTGGCGACCTTAAAATACCAATAATTTGTGCCAACTAAACTACTAACATTATTTTGAATTTCGCTCGCATACCGAGCATGAGGTCTTACCCTATAATTAAAAATTTAACTAGAATTAATTACGTAGAAGCCATTTTTACATGAGACCAAAAGAAAGCGAATATGTTTCATCAGCATTTCTGAAATGTTTAACAGCATTTCTCTTTGTTATCAGAAGTTTGAGGTAGGTCTTTCTCATGATAGTGAAACGTTAGCATTTTGTTTCTCTATCTCATGTAGAAGGGGAAGCAAAAAAGGTTACGTAACACAAACATTAATAGTGCTTTGAAGGTCGCCATAAATCATCTTTGACTATCTATAATTTGCTGATTTTTCTTCTCTTTATTAGATGGTGGTGTAGTATTGTAGGTATAGAATAATTATATCTGGATTGTTTTATCAAATCTAAATGATTCGGATCTTGTTATATTAGGAAAGTTTCCTCTAAATGTTTCATATTAGAAGCTATATAATCTTAAAAAAGGTTTGAATATGTATGTTATATATATATATATAATATATATATAATATATATATATATATATATATATATATATATATATATTACAATAGACTAAATAGAGTGCTGTATTTTCCAAATGTCTCTGTCACTATTTGTCATGCAGACTTGAATTGTTTGCTGTGTCATACAGACACCTGCTTAGCAAAGTATGCTGACGACTTTGACATTTTTGATATCATGCTTTAAACCTCACATTTTACTTTTTATCAAAAATAATCTAACGATGCTACAGATATTCTCCAGGTTTCAGCTTGGTGTATACCAAATTTAGGACAAAGTTGAATAAAATTGAGGCCTATGATTGGGGGAACAAAATTGAATTTTAATGTCACAAAGGTAATATGTATATTAGCATGATGCAGATCAATATGAAATTATTATAAATTATTAACAAGAAAAGATAACGTCTTTACTCACCTTCTTTATTATTTAAAGTTAGAGTTATTTTCAATTGGTAATCTATTGCTATTATTTTTAGGTATTTGTAACATTATTCAGACCTTGATTTTAACTTAGACTATCCTAACGGTATGTAAGTTTTTACCTCTTTTTTCTTAATTAATAATTTTAACAGCATGAGTAGTTTTTTGATTTCCCTGTTTATTATTAATTATTCACTATTTAAGGTTTTTATTTTGGTATTAACGTGTAACATGAATATGCTCAGTGTGGAGCGAAATATAGTTCCGTAAAAACAATATCACATTGTCTCATTTGTGCCCACTCATCACTATTAAATAAAGAGGATGACGCTATAAGGAAGCTTTACCGACTTTTATGAGATAGAGAAGTACATACTTTTCCTAGCAAGGTTATAACCCAAAGGTGCGAAATGCAGGTTATATAGCACAGATTAGACAAGGATCTTTAATTAAAGGGGATGACGCTCTAAGTCGATCTGCCACTAAGCATAGTGACCCCGTGAAGGATAATAAAATAGAGAAATATCCATCTCAAAACACAATTTATAACAATCTGCGCTTGCTGGTAAGCACTGCAAAATGCTTGCAAGAATTACATTAAGTAAAATGTGTAAATGTCCAACCTTTATAATTTTAAATGAAAATGTCAAAGACTGAAATGCCATACAGGAGGTAGTAAAAAACATATTTAAAAAAACAGTTAAACTTGAAGTATAGTAAGTACTTTTCAATATTTGTTTTTATCCTATAATTAGAAATCCGTGGCTATAATGCCGCCTCCGTGCTGGCCGAGGTCGTTAGAGCGTTAGTCTTAACACTGACCTTTGACACCCACGGAGGTCTGGGGTTCGCATCCCAGGTTACGCTCTCAGTTTATAGAAGATTATAGTTTAGATAAATTATCGCCAACTTTAGTATACACTTTGAGCGTAACGGTGCTACTACCACCCGAGGTGGTTCTTGCAGGGGTTATCCCTGATGAGCCGCAAGGCTCTAAACGGGCATTATTATTATTATTATTATAATTAGAAATCATTCCTAGGAAGGTAAGTTTGCATTTAAATTTAAGACCTGTACATTAATGTAATGATTACTAGCATGTGCAGTTTATTTATTTATTTTAATATACACAAATATACATACAATAATACGCAAGTAGTTATACAATACATATTAGTACATAATTAGAGTGTAAAGTCAATCGATCATTAAATTAATACATTACTTGATTAATCGAAATAAATTAATTACATACATTTTATAATAAGAGGAAAATCATATTAATTACTTAAATTTGTTGTACCATCCAAAATAAACGTTACCTCATCAATTTTTTCTTCTTACTGATTTGAGCAGCTAACGTTTTGCTCAGCAAGCTTGCCTGTGATTTTTTAAACTTCAGATCACCTTTTGGAAAAACAGTCGATAAGTCACTGATGTCCAGAAACTTAGCCTTATCATATAATTTTATTAAAGCCGAAATCTGTTTATTGACTTTTCTAGACAGCATATTTAGTGCTGACCAAGGAGGCATGTGACTTATAGTTGGGACTCCACATACAATCAATTTAAATTCTTTTGTTTTACTTAAATTTAAAAAGGACTTATTTATTTTATTATATTTTTGGTGTCGTTGTACTCTATATTGGCACTCCCAGTCAGTAAAACCACTGTGTTCTGCTGGTAATTTACTTTAGTTTAATTAATGATCTGTTCAATGGTTAACCCTTTTTTAACGACAGAAGAGACAGAATATTTTCTAGGTAGATATGTGACCAGTTCACGAGTTTACAAACTTAAAAAAATATTAAAGCATTTAAAAATTAGTAGTAGTCCAGGATTTTCCTTTTAAATCACTCTTAGATGAGGTTTCAATAAGGTTACTCAGGTCCCCTGAATGCTTTAAAAATATGTTTTAAGTCTTTTAATGTATTGAGATAGGCTATGTTTCCTCTAGTAATATATCTTTATGCAACAGTGCTGTGTGAAAAATAATAATTTTTGCACATTAAGTAGCTTTTGTTTGGCACAGCCACAGAAATAATATTATTTGAGACAGCTAATCGGTGGAATTTCAGAGCTACACTAGACTTTAGCAAGCCATGTCCTAAGAACTTAGTACTGGCTTATTGACTGGCCGCTATCACTAGCACAATACTCTAGGTATAGATAGGTCAAAGGATAATTGATCTCTATGTGCGGCCATGATTAAACCTAAATAAAGGCTGTACCTTGCTTGCGAAGTGCGAAGCTCATTCTCTCCCTATTCTCATATTTGGTGTTGGTATCCTGTATGACAAGGTGCTTGTACAAGCTACTCTGCATAGGAGAGATATAATCCTGAGTATAACCCATACCAAGAGACTCTTGGTGGTGTTAGAGTCTTGTCTGTCTAGAATGTGGTTCCCAACCAGGGGTCCTGGGACCCCTTGGGGGTCCCAAATGAGTTTTTAGGGGGTCCCGGAGCAATTTTACAAAACTATATTGTAAAATTAAAAAAATAGATTTTTTTTCTTTTTTGTGTGTTACTTCAAAAATAATTAAATTATTATTTATTTATGAATTATTTATATACTGATTAGAGTTAAAATTTTTATTTAATACTATCCGTTCACTATAAGTATAAATTATATTAAAAATTGTTACAACCTATCTTTGTGAGTTTGGGTTTAGTAATTTAATAGCAATAAAGACCAAACAAAGAAACAGGCTCAATCCAGAATCTGATCTGCGCCTTGCAATCAGTGAAAAGATTCCGCATTTTGAAAAAATAATTAATGAGAGGCAGCAACAAAAGAGCCACTAATATTTTTTAATAATATGTACCTATGTATGTTTGTTTAATAAACCTTAGTATTCTTTTATATCGTCTTTTTGTATTTACCTTGCCTTTATATATGATAATAATAACAAATTTATATATATATATATATATATATAATTATATATATAAATATATATATATTATATATATATATATATATATATATAGCAAGGGGTTCGGGAAGTAGTTCAAAATATTTTAAGTATAAAATAGGTTGGGAACCACTGGTCTAGATGGGCCCAATTTGGCCAATTTGCCCTACTTTGTCTCCTTACCCTATTACTACTACTTCATCTATTGATGCTTGTGGTTAAATCATGTTTTTTCAATTGTAATACTTAACATTTAATACAAATTATCCTGTCCTTTTACTACAAACAAAGAGAGTAATACTTAGAGGAAGTACTTAGGTAGAATAGCACAGTGAGAAGGGGTCTAGAATTGAGAAAGTTTCCAGTGGATACCATAAAGGTACTTATTCCTACTAGGTCTCCTTAGAGGGAGACTAGAGACTCCCTATCCCTCTGCAACCCTTAACGGAGACAAACGGCAGGCATTTTTTAGTGACATCACATTAAACCACTTTATACATCACAGATATTTAAAGAATATAAGCTATGGATAATAATTACGACTTATTACATTAATTTTACTCAATTTAAGACAAGACAGTCGACAAATAATGTATTATTTAGAATAAATTGTAATTCAAATAATTAGGAAAATTTAAAAAATGACGTTACCAATGTACTGTTACGGTACTGCGGTACCCAGGGAATGATAAGAGCTGTTATAGTCTCCCTCTTAGTATTATTCTCTTCGATTACACATGACCAAGTTGTTCGACGGGCATAACTTGGCAAGTCCTGGTGTCATATATGGATGAAATTTTGATGAAAATAATGATGAAACAGACAGAAGTCCAAGAGCACGGTATGAAGTTCCTACGATATAAAAAGGACGTAGGAACTCAATACCTCGCTAATGGCACTTCGACTTTTTTCGTTGTTCTTCGTAAATATTCGTTGAGTTGACCTTCATTACATTTCTTCTTGGCAAGTAATAATCGTTGAAGTTCTTTCTTCGTCGCAAATATTATGTGTACTTCGCAATGATTAGTCCATCCCAAATAGTTGAATTTTGGTTTAATTCGTTCTTTTTAGAAAATTTTGTTTACCTTCGTGATTAATCGTTAGTCATATGAAATATTCTTTTTACTTGGTAAATATTTTTCTAAATAAAATCTGAAAACCTTATTGGACCTCGACATGCTGCTACTAGAGGTCCAATTTTATTTAATATGCTACCAGATGAGATAAAAACTAACCTGTATTTTAAAGATTTTAAAAAAGAAATAATCCTGTGGTTAAAACCACCTCCAAATTAACCTATTTCTTCTTTTTTCTTTTTTTTCTAACCTTAGATTAAATAATATTTTCTTTTTATTATATTTTATTTATTATTTTGTACTAACTTTTTAATTAATAAATTCTCTTCCTTAAATTTAAGAAATCTTATTTTAAATTTTTTTTTTAAAAAACTAACCAAGTCGTATAAAAATACTAATTAAGTAAACATAATTTAAGAAAACTACTAACAGAAACTAAACTATTTATAAGAAACTATTAATAAGGAAAAAGAAACTTTTAACAAGAAGACTAAAGCCGCGCACAAGCTCATGCTTTTGCGGCTTAAAGTTTATTTTTTCTCTTAAAGAGTTTGATAGTTGCTCTATTATAAAATTATTTTGTAACATATTGTATTCTCGAATCTAATTTTGCATTTATAATAAATAAACATTTTATTATTATTATTATTATTATTATTATTATTAAAATGTTTTTAAATGCTACATTTAAAGAAGTAAATAAATGTAAACAATAAACGGGAGTTTATATAAGGTTTAAGCCTACTTTAACTTAATATGGCTTCGCGTACTATTTAAAATATTTTTAACATTGAATGAAGTTTTAACAAAGCACTCAAAATGAAAGTGAAAATAGAATTAACCCAAAAAGTATGTAAACATGTGAGTTAAAGCAAACACAATTTTAAAAAAATTGGCACAAAAAATAAATGAAGAAAATACGGACAATACTTCTTGTATATCAATTTTAGTATGTACTACTTTAAAAAGCGCATGCTCAGTATGTCAAAGGTTCAAATACACACAAATATACAAACTGACTAATAATTAAAAAATAAACAACGATATAATCAAAATTGTCTGCCTCCGTGGCCGTGATCGTAAAGGCGTTCGATTTCGGCACCGGAGGTCCGGGGTTCGCAGCCCGGGCTATGCTCTAAAATTTTATGGATAGTATTCGTATTAAAATCATTTCGCCAACTTTAATTAATTCTTAGAGTGTAGTAGATGCAATCCACCTGAGGTGGTTCCCGCAGGGTGAATACTGATGGGCCGAAAGGCCATTAAACGGGCATTTTATTTTTTATTTTTATAATCAAAATTAATTAATTGAACAGTTGCACTAATCAAAAAATTATTGTAAATATAACTATAACACTTATTTTTATTAATTAGCATGCTTTTTTGTATTTTATATACAAGCATATTTATCTTATCTTACAGTACATATCATAGTACATTATAAGGTTACGATGAGTTTGATAAACATAATATAAACTAATTAATTATAATAATTAGTTGGTTGTTTTGTTTCATGAATTTTTTATTTACTTATTTATTTTTTGTATAAAAATTTACACAAAACTAATCCATTATTTTAATTCTATCTAACCCTCAAGATAATTATACGGATAGTCTAGAATTTAATTTAGAATAAAAAAAAACCTGTTTAATTATTATCTCCTAGATAAAATCTAGCGGAGCTAGTTCACGGGGTAACACTGGTAGTTAATAATTAAATAAAATAAATGTATGATAATTTATTACATAAGGTCATACATAATGGTAATTAGGTTTTTTTAGTTTAATTCTATTGAATTTTAACTTCCTTATAATCCTAGAAGAATAAAGCAATAATACTTTTTTTGAATACTTTTTATTAAATAAATACATACAAAATAATTTTAAAATAATATACAGTATAACATACTAATGTTAAACTTATATGTATAAGCAAACCATTAACTAAGGGTACTCTCCACAAGAGATTGAAAACTCTGTGATGTGGGCAGGATGTTAGTTTTATATCTCTAGGACACTAGGATATTATACTGTTTAAAATATGACATTTACGCTTTTCAATGTATTTCTTTTTGTTTTGAAACGTATTATAGTTTTTCAAATACTTCCAATAAATCATGGTTTTTTATGTTTACATATTTATTGAATAGTTGAGTGCATATGGCTGTAAACAAATCAAAATTTAAAAAATGAGCGCTAGAGGAGTTCATCAAAATTAAATTAATAAAATCAGTCTCTCCACTGATGTGGAGTTTTTCTTATTCATTATAAATGTATATTAGCCTTTATACAGTTTAATTACAAAAATATATTTTTTTTTTATCAAGGACAGTTAAAATTTAGTCCTAAAAGAAACAAATAATTAAAAAAAAATATTCGTTAATTTTAAATGTCGTTCATGACTGTTGAGAGAATCAAACAAAAAATGTTCAAACATAAATTTTAAAAAAATCAACGCTAAAATATGTTTAACATTATTAAGATTTTGTTATCAAATCTAATCCCATTATTACACACACACTACTTCAAGAAATTCACCCACAATATTACACATAAAACACGCTCACAAACACAATTATTACACTTAAAACACACTCACAAACACAATATTACACTTAAAACACACTCACAAACACAATAACTTACATTCACACATACACTTCTAACACACAAACATAATATTACACTTTTAACACACACAAACATAATATTACACTATACAACAAACACAAACACACTTCTAACACACACATACCTTCAACTTATTCCTAGTTAAATTATTTCCGGCGAGTGTAGTTTTATTACCTTTATTAGGACCAATTGGTTACATTACTAACCTATATTTTACTCTTTTTATTCAACAATTTTTCCTTCCAATTTGTTCTCCATCTTAACCTTTATTATTTTGTAATTTTTTCTGTGTTGTTATTATTCTTCTTTCCCTACTTTTATTTTAACTATTATTTTCAGTATAAAATAACTATTATTATTTTTTATGTTTTTAAGATTTTTATCTAGTTTTTCAACATTTTTTTTTATTATTTCTAATATTTTTTTTTGTTTAAGTTTAATCTTTATTTTATTTATATTTACCATATTTTGTAAAGTAATTACATTCATTAACCTCTATTATTATACATTAATACCGTTTTATTCGTTCGACTAAATCGTAAATAATAATACTAGTATAACAAATAAATTATACATAATACTTGAGAAAATCATTTTTAAGTAACAAATTTTATAATTAATTCTTAATGTATTCTTATTTGTATATATTATTTTAATTTGATTTCTTTTTACAAGCCGTCTATAATAGCATAATTAGATTACTAAAAGGCTTGAAAAATAGGATGTATCTAAATCTGAATAATATAGAGTAAAATGGATCTGTGTTATGAGTTAAAACATCATAACATTTTAATATCCACATGTGTCATCGACATCACAACCCTGAATAAGCTTAAACGCCTCATTCTTATTGACGATTTATCATTAATATAAGCGTTGTTGGATGCAACGGATGAGTTGTTATGACCGACCCTTATCTCCCCTGTTTACTGACGAGGGGAAGCTGAGGTAAGTACTCACCCACCCTCAAGTTTTTTTCTGGCTTTCCCTTCATGTAAGGACACGCACTGTTAACAGCCATTAATATGTGGAATGGCTGCCGCCCCCATGCTTGATTTTCTACTTTCATGTTTTAAGTTTAAGTTCTTTATACTTCTTAAAACTTTGTAGAGAAAATATAAAAAAATCTAATACAGGGTCGCTCGGAACTTTTTTTCACCACATCGTATTCGCTTCGCTTGTCATTAGGATATGAAAATCACCAAATGTACAGCAACACGTCTTTGGACTCGCTTCGCTCGTCCTCAGACAGTAAATACATCCGTTTTAATCTCTGCTGTCATCCATTCAGGCGTGATAAGTGCCTGGATGTTGCCAACAAAAACCGTAAGATATACTTGCTGTATTGATATGAAACTAAGTAAAACTATTTATAACATAATGGAGTATACTTGTACCTAATTCTTAAATCGTTTAAATAAGTTTTAGATTTTTTTTGACAATTTAAAAAAAAACTTGTGCGAGACATTTGATAAAAATTGAACTAATACTGCAAATAAGATTATACTTCGCACATATAAGGTTCTACTATATGTAACTCATCTTAAACAGTTGACAAATTTTTTCAATAATTTTGCTGAGTCATTATTGAGACTTATTGATGACATAAAATTGCTATTTTCTGGATGACTCCAAAAACCACATATACACTATATATATATATATATATATATATATATATATATATATATATATATATATATATATATATATATATATATATATAATATATATATATATATATATATATATATATGTGTGGTGGGTGTGTGTGTGTGGTGTGTGCAAGCGTATGGATATATACATGACAAAATCAATTTGAAAGAATTATTCTCAATCGTTAGCAAGTGGTTTCAAGACGATATTTGGCACATGATGTGGATCTGTAAGTATTTTTATGAATTATCCAATGCAGAAAAAAACAAACATGAAATATTTGTTTGGTAAGAAATAAAAAGTTAATTCTTACTAAACAAATAAAAATACAATAAAATGCAAGTTAATTTAAAGGTCGTTAGGAAATATATGAAATCAAAGTCATTTGTCGTTCATTAACCCTTTTATCGTGTTTTTTTTTAAACAACAGCTGGAACTCGAACTTTTGAACAAAATTCATCTTTTATTTTATTTTTTTCCTTTTGTTTTTTACTGTAATGCATATTGTTAAACGAAAGGGTTAATAGGTCTATCGGTTGAACACTTTATAGTATTGTTTTGTAATAAAAAAAGGTGTTTTGTCTTTTTTTATTTATTTTTCATTATTACTTTCTTGTTTTTTTTTTTTATTTATTTTTTATAATTACTTTTTGTTTTTTATGTTCTTTTAATTTTTAATATAATTTTGTGTTAATAATAAATGTTAACTAAATTGAAAAATTGTATGCTTGTTTAATCATTTAAAGTTTTTTTTCACGAAATAAGTATAAGCACTAAACAAAAACAAATAACTGTATTTATCAAAATTAAATATAGAAATGAAAAAATAAAAGAACACTTAATAATACAAATTATTTTTTAAAAATTGAAGGAAATAAAAAAAATGTTTTTCAATAAATTAAAGAGTTATAGCTAAAATGAGATAAGAACTTTTAGAAACGTACTTATTGCAATTTTTCGATACTTATAACCAGTTTGCTTCAAACAATTGATATTGTATATTATGCAATAATTAGGAATTTTTTTTTCATGGAGATACTTTGTTTCTCAAATAGCTTCGCGATTTTACACTAGGCCTTTATGTAGTATTTAATTGTTTGTTATATTGATCTTAAGGATGGTGATAAAATAGACATAAGTCAGAAACAAATTAATAAGATAAATGCTGGTTTCTGATTGGTTAAAAAGATTTTTATGCAAATTGTGCAGACTAATCAACCAATTAATTTTTTATGTCTTTGTTTGTTTTTAAAATATTTTATTAAGTTACGCGTTAGTTATACTCTATTGTTTAAGGCAAATATTAGTTCTTATAAAACCCGTGGAGCGCTGTAAGTCAAGTACAAATTACTTTTGTTATTCTTATTAGTGTACCCTCTTTTACAAATCCTATAAGCTAGTCTTATGAGATGGGGCTCGAATAGCTTTCGCGGCTTAACTTGCCCCTTCTAAGGGATATAGATAGGATTACTTAGCGGTTCTATTACAGGGTTTAACCTTAGGGTTTGGCCCTAATGTTGCCTCTCACGGAAAATATGTAAGGAGATATCAGTTATTTACAATCATATTTTGTAAAAAAAAAATGTTTTAAAAAATCTATTACAGAAAATAAGAAACAAAATATCTACATTTGTGGCAGAATCCGTTCTTAAAAAATTCAAATTTTCAAGTATTTTCTTTGATTTTTCGTATAATTACAC
The DNA here is from genome assembly GCA_018340805.1 of Microvelia longipes. NCBI lineage: Eukaryota > Metazoa > Arthropoda > Insecta > Hemiptera > Veliidae > Microvelia > Microvelia longipes. The sequence goes on from JACMZG010001859.1 coordinate 18,246,936, forward strand.
TATTTTATGGATTACTTTGAAAAAGATGATTTTAAATTATTTTTTCCAGGCATGCCTTTCAAGGAAAAAACGATAATGAGTGGGAATTAAACTTCGAGAAAATAAAAATTTCGATTTAAAAAAAAACTGAATTTTTTTTTTAAAAATCGCAAAAAAGTAAAAAACATTAATAAACTATGCGACAATTTGTTTTCTTAAATAATATTTTTAAAGGCATTTCCTCCATGAAATTTAATTTAAATTTGAATGAATATCACCTGATATTTCTTTCATAGACATTTTTATTATTTTTTTTAATGTCTAAAAATACAATCTAATATGAGAACATTGAAGTGACGAAATCGATTCGAGATGAGAGACGTCACGTTTGATGTTAATTTGATTTAAATATTGGAACTATTGATAGTTTTCAAGGCTAGGTAAATAAAATACAGGTTTTGTTACAGGTCAAATTATTAAATTTTAGAGGCCTAAAAAAGCGTCTGTTCCGCAATTTTATTTTAGAGAATTATAGCACAGTAAAATTTGCCTTTTGATTGCTCAGAAAAAATTGAAGTTAGGTCTCATAGGAAACAATGATTAAAATCTCCGATTAGCAAGTAATCGTGAGCGTTAATGGAGTTCATCTTAATAAAAGAGGAAGAAGTCTCTCCACAAAAATATATTTCTTTATAGCAATGCGCTTTCAACCTAACAAGAGGCCATCATCAGTGGTAGCCGTTGAATAAAGAAGAGGGTGATAGATGAGTCTTACAGAACAGATATCAAAGAGAGTCTATCTTTGATATCTGATCTGTAAGATTCATCTATCACCCTCTTCTTTATTCAACGGCTACCACTGATGATGGCCTCTTGTTAGGTTGAAAGCGCATTGAAGATTAAAGCAAGACTTTGAGTTATTTATCAGTAAAAAAATGATTGAAGTTTGAGAAAAAATAATGGGTTGACAGTTTATCTACAGTAAACAAAGATTGAAGCTTAGGTTTGATTGTTTATTAATATTGAACAAGGATTAAAGCTAAAATTTGACAGTAATTTATATGTAAACACAGATTGAACCTTAGGTTTGACTGTTTTTGAATATTGATTATAAATTAAAGCTGGAATTTGACAGTTATTTATTAGTAAACAAAGACTGAACCTTAGGTTTGAGAGTTAAATACTACTAAACAAATATTAATGTTAGAATATGACAGTTTGTTTTATTATTAAACACATATTGAAGCTTTTGAGGTTTATTTGTGAACATAGATTTAAGCAAGGGCTTAACACTTAATATTAGCCAATTAAGGTTTAAGCGAGAATTGGACACTTTATATTTAGAAATAAGCAATTCTATGTTTTAGTTTTATTATTGCTTTTCCTTTGAGATATTTCGTGAAAAAACTCCTGAGAGACTACAAGCGGTCCGTAAAGTCTTTTGTATTTATTTACGAGTTTAGCCTGACATTTTTTAAGTTCGACTATAAAACTTTAACTTATTAGAAATTAAGGCCGTAGTTTTTTTTTTATTACGAATAAAAATCTATTTTTTATTCAAATGCGTAAAAAACCTATAAATGCAGGAAACATTAAAAAGGATAAAGCGGGATATAAAGTATATATTATTGTTGAAAAAAAAATCCACCATTTTTTCCTTTTAACTAAGGAAATAGTAAAATCACATAGGAAACTTGCATGGGAACTCACGTGTGAAGAAAATGGTTTATAGCTCGGTAGCATGCGATGTGGGTGAGAACGCCCTAATATGCACCCTTCCCCCCACCATTCACCAACTTCCATTTTTGAAAATGCACTTGAGGGTTTAGGCAAATGACATTATGTGGGGGATCGATTGTAAGCTATTTGGTTAATTTTTGTAAACATGTTCTTATGACGACTCCGCACTAAAGTAAGTACTATCGAATTATGAAGTTTATGAGTACTTTGAAACGGTTGTAACTTAATTTGAAGAGAACTATTTGAAGCCATGTTTAAGCTTAGTTTGAACTAAGCTAGTATAGAACTATTTGAAGCTCTATTGAGCTATTTGTCGCATTGTTTACAGATATAGAAACATAGAGATTGCAGTGTCAAAGAGGAGTTGTTTTAACTTTAACGATGTATATTAAAACTAATTAATAAAGGCAAACAATAATTTTTTAGCATACATTTTATTTCATCTTTTTTCATTTACATAATCTTCTTATTTTTCTTAACCTCATTCCCTTTGCTCTTTTAGCGCTAATGTAATAATGTCAACACAGGAGTAGTGAGACTAGTTGCAATCTAACTTGCCCTTATTGTCACCTCGTCGCAAAGCCTAAAAGTATTTTTCAACATTCCACCATCTATGGTCAACATATCATAGACTTATAAATACATAGATACGGTTGTAACTGAATTTAAAGAGAACTAAAGATAACTAACATGTCGAATTGTATAGAGATATAGAAACGTAGAGATTGTAATGTCTCAGAGGATTAATAAGACTAGTTGTAATCTAACTTGCCATATTGTCACTTCCTCGCAAAGCCTAAACTTATTTTTCAACATTCCACCATGTCTATGTTCTACGTTTCTATATATCCATTGCATTACTTCATGTCCAAATTTTTCCATAACTTTTATCTAAAACTTCGTTTATTATATTGTTTACTTCTTACTACCTTTGTAACTAAACTGATTTTTACTAGGCAAGCACGCGACCAAATAATTTTCTTTCGGAAAAGCAACACAAAAAAAAGACACCTTGATCGTCTCGCACGCGTCTCCGATTTAGTACTTTTTAAAGGATCTATAAGTAAACAAAAGTTTTTTTTTACTTTAAGAAAAACTTCCTATTTTAAACTTTTGTGCGTACCTTATATACTCTATTGATTTTTTTGTGTGATATGAAGTGCCCTATTAATTTCTTACAGGTTTTTATATACAAAGGTATTTCTGAAAAAAACCTATAACCTATCACCCTTTTTACTAAAGGAAATAAGGGCACATTATATAACATCCAAGTTATTGCCTTTAATATTATATCCTATTTATAAAATATAATAGAAACCCTATAAAAGGGCACCTTACGAAAGTACCTGTAAACTTATAATGTACCTTTTAACCTTTTTTTTGCTTATTTTTTAGCTTAAAAAAACTAAGATTAAAGATTGTCGACGTCATTGTTTTCTGTGATAACAAAAAATTTGAAAAAAAAAATTATATAAATAAAATAAAAAGAGTAAGATTTTAGTCTCTCTCGTAAATATAAAAATGGTAATATAAATACAAAAACTTAGAAAAAAGACGATTAAATAAATTTAAAATATAAATTATCAAACATTTAAAATACTAGATAAAAAAGTCTCTCCACTAAAAAAGTCATAGCATGAATAAAAAAAATAATAAAATGATTAAATAAATAAAAGTAAACACATTAAAAATAAAATAAATAATTGTCTTTCTCCTAAAAAATGGTAATAATATTAATTAAAAAAAAACTGAAACAAAAAGATAACTAAATAAATTAAAAAATATACAAATAACTACATTTTCCTCCTCTAAAACAATAGATTACATGAATAAAAAAACTAAAATAAATAGATGATAAATAAAAACAAAAGCATAATTAAACATTAAAAATACAAAATGAGAATTCTCTCCATAAAAAATATACTTATTTAACAACAATAAGCTATTTAGGAACACTCTATTAAATCTTTTATTATCTTAATTTAAGTTTTGTTATATTTTTGTACTTTTTTATATTATATTCCATTCTATTAAATTTTTCATTATCTTAATTTAAGTCTTTTATTATCTTCATTTAAGTTTTGTTATATTTTTTGTATTTTTATATTATATTCCATTCTATTAAATCTTTTATTATCTTAATTTAAGTCTTTTATTATCTTCATTTAAGTTTTGTTATATTTTTTGTATTTTTATATTATATTCTATTCTATTAAATCTTTTATTATCTTAATTTAAGTTTTTGTTATTTCTTTTGTATTTATTATATTATATTCTGTTTTCGAACAAAATTATAAAAACAAACAGGCAAATATAAATGTAAAACATTATCATAACTGAAATAATGATAAGAAGAAACCTCAGTAACAATCTCATACAGTGTTGTACTGATAACTGTTTAAAATATAGATAGAACATTTTTTCAAGTATTTTATGTGTTATCAACATTTAGAAGGCCAACCCTCAGTCAGTGAAAGAAATTTTTGTTTGTATAAAAACTATTTGTATAAAAATTATTCGTTTATTTGAACTACTAAGAACATGTTTAAAACAATAATCACGAATAAAATAAAAATATCAAGCATTAATAATAAAAAAAAGTGTGGAAAATTCTCATCCCAAAGGAAATAGAAAGCAAATACAATAATGAAAAAAATATATAGTATATAAATTTTATATAATATATAATAATAATATAAAAAAATATAAGTGGAGGAATAAATTGTGCTGTGTGCGATAAAATTGCGCACTTTATTTATCTGCATAGGTATTATTAATAGCTTTGCATATTTTTTTAAATTGAGTGTATGTATGATTTTTTATTTTACATAAATGCAAAATTAATATTCATAGGTTTCTTGTAACATAAGAAAGAATATGAATTCAGTTTTGAGAACGATATTCTTGTTTGTATAAAAACAATAGTTTACCTAAGCAACGCATTATTTGTGAATTTTAAAATTAATTAGTATCTCTTAACAAAAAATAAGCATAATTTCTGAATAACTTAACCAGAAGTCATCATCAGAGAATTTTTAATTAAATTAAATTATACATCAAGCTAACAAGGATTTAAAGTGTATGTAGTATAACAATACAATAATGTGTATTTATTAACAACAAATATCAACGAATGTAACTCAAAATAAATATGAACAATAATCAACAACAAAGTCTAATCATTTGTTACTTATCACCCGCGCGTTTTTAAAATTCATTTAGGTATTAGTATCTGATAAAACTAATTTAAGGAGACCCCCTAGATACGGAGGCATATTTAAAGAAGACGCTGGAACACGTGTTCGCTAGAACGACCATATGGTCGCGTATGGATCACACGCGTGGGTTCTCCGACCTTATCTCGGAATTAGGTGTGGCACTGATTTTCTTCAGCAAATCATGTAAAAATGAACTACATTGAACTATTATTGAAATTACAATATATATTTTAATTTATAGATGAATAAAATTATTTATTTTATTACTTTTCCTTATTTGGTATAAAGAGAAAAGTATTGTTTTTTATTAACAATAATTGTTAATTACTCTGAAAAGCATTAGACCATATAAATTTGCTTGCTTTATAAAATTTAATTTAACTTATATATATTTAAAAAATATACTGCCAAATATGAAAACCAAGCTTTTTTTACCAATTTCATTCCTCAAAATTAATTTATAACACAGGCAGCTTTGCAGTTAAGATTGCGAAGTAAAACTATCTCAAGAACTCTGGTTGGTACAGTTGTGGTTACAGTCGTATTGAACTGAGAACTATCTAAACTACCACTAGAAATAAATTGTAGAAAAAAAAATTTTATCTGAAAATATTTGAAATTTCATCAGAGTCTAAAATGGTCGTCATAATGAAACGCCTCGTTGTATTTCGTCCAAAATCTAAAGCAGTTTTTCCTCTCATTGAACTTAATTTTGCACTTAGTTTCGTATATAAATCGGTTGTTCGTACATTCACACATCTACCTACTACTTGATTCCGATTTTTAGGATCTTTAGGTACTGAAACGTGGACGATTAATGAAAAAGTGGATGCGTCATTTTTGTATGATTACCACACTTCCCCATCATATTATAATAACATATAGGAGAAAAGAAAAATCCATATAATGTAAAAATTATAATTGTGAATAAAAATTGACGCTTACAGTTCGTAAGCAAGCTAGTTAATTACAATTATTGCCCCATTTTTTATTTTTAATTTACCACCTTCGAGTTCAAATTTTTAATTTACTTGTTTCTTGTTTATGGTTATTTAACTTCTATTTTCACACCATAAAACTATTTACTATTAATCTTAATAATTATATATAATCAAATAAATATTAAATACAGATTTTTTAAATTTTTATCTCCTCCCTCCTTATATTTTTTCTTTTAAAAAACAATTTCCATAAAGTTATTTTTTAATAAGAATAAAAAAAATCTTAATTACATATTTGTCACCCTCTACTTTTAAGTACGCGCTTTAGATTAAGTTCAACGAAATTTTAAAATTTATGAAATAATCCTAAATAGCTATGAGCCGCTATTATAGAATATATAGCCACTATATGAACAAATATACGATAAGAATAAATAAAATAAATGCATACACACACAAACACACACACACACACAGATAATATTATATATATATTATAATATATATATATATATATATATAATATATATATATATATATATATTTGTATGTATGTTGTATATAAACATACATATTGAACATATTTCTCTGCGGTATCTATCATACATTTATATAAATTTATCTTTACTTCTTTAATTGTTACTTTTCTACTAAGTGTTATAAGTAAAAGGAAGAATTATTTTGATAATATCTTTGAATAAATATTATATTTTTTTAATAATATTGAAATATCTCTTCTACGTTACATATTTATTGAAAATGTATTTTACTTAGCAGTTTTTATCAAAAATTGTATCAATACGTTAAAAAACTGTTACAATTTTTTTCTGTTTATGCAATGATTAATTAATTTTATTATTAATAATTCATTGTCAAAAACTATTTTAATAATTAATATAAAATAAAATAACTTACATTTTTTGAATTCATGGTAATTTTTTCCATGTTAATTTTTTTCAACATTTTTAAATGAAACTTTTACAGAAAAATTATAAAATAACTTAACTTTTATTCGTTTAAAATAAACGGGCGTGAAAAAATATTTAAGATTTTATAACAAATTTGAGTAAAAAACGAAGGCCGGTAAGACAGAGAGCTTGTACGACCTAACCGCGCCTAATTCCACTATACAAATGGAAGAGTTAAAAAAAATTATTTCTCTTAGATTCCAACGTGTAACACCCTAGTGTAGAGTGGCGCTGTGGAGCGGTATAAATCGGAACTAACTGTTTTACTGACGTGCTAGGTGGGGGTCACCCTACTCTACTATACCACTCCTTAGTATTTTATACATTCTTTTTCTTCTTTTTTTTTAGATACCCTTTCACTCCTTATGACTAGTATAATATAAAAATAATTTATAAAGTCATATTAATTTTCAAAACTTAAACATGTGCACCATATTTTTTTTAAAAGTTATTAATAAGTTTTTTTTATTTAACATATAATTACATTTTTTTAACTTTTTTAAGAATTTTAGTTTTGTTTAATTTTTTTATGTCAGTTAAAAATATATTAATTCGTTTTTGTATTATTACACACGAGTTTTTTTGTTCTTGTTTTTAGTTATTAATATAAAGTAATTTTTCTTTATATAATTTTTATTAATTTACATATTTTTTCGGTTATTAATTCGTTTATATATTTTGTTTTGTATTTTATAATATTTTTTTATTATTACTTAGTATTCACTTATTTCTTACTAATCATATTTTAATGTTTAACTACCTTATAAGTATTATGTTTTTATGACATACTAATAATTAATAACATTGTGTTTCTATAATATATTAATACTTAATTTTATTACATAATAATTGTATACTTTAAATTTCTTAATATGTAAATAACACTTAATTTTTGTCCATTCTATCCTCTTTCTTATTGAATGCTTAAATAATTTTCACTATGTTTATAATTATCAATTTTTAATTACATTTTTAAATAATTATCTGATCTTGTTCTATTCTGTTTTGGATTTATTTAATAACATTTGATATTTAATTTTTTGCAATTTTATTCATGATTGTTAGATTTTAACGCCATGGAATAAATTATTTACATTATTAATTTATTTATAGTTATTTATATTTAAAATATTTAAGATAAATAGTTTGATATAGAAAGATCTTTTTTAATAGTTAAAATATGAGAGAAAATAAAAAAATATGAAAAGAATAAAAAGGACAGAAAAAATAAATAAAAAAGGCTTAATAAAGATAAAATAGTTGTCATAAAAAGAAACTAAGCTGTCAGATTATGAGGGGACTTAATATTTCAATTTAATCTTCACGGGTCTTCGTCAGAACTTGTTTTACTCTGTTAAGGACTTGGCTTAACAGAGTATTAAAATAAAAATTATAAAATAAATAAAAATATAAAATACGAATAAGTCAAATATATAATATAAATTAAAAATATGTAAAATATTAGTAAACTAAGAAATATATTATTAGAATATGTGATATTAGGAATTAAAAAAGTTTTCCTTTGGAAATTTCTAAAATATTTTTGATAAAATAAATTAATATAAATTCTAAATATTTTTTTAAAACATTAAAATAATTTTTTTAATTAATTTGGGTTGTCTGATAGTTTTGTGTTTAACTTGATATATTTTGCCTTGTAGACTGGATAAATGTTTTTAATAAGGACAGGCATTTCGGCTTGTTTCACAGAACCACGCGTTAACCAACCAACCACGATTAAACCAAATAATAAAAACTTAACGTAGAAAAAAAATAATATGTGTAGTTAAAAGAAATATATTGTGTGAAAAGTAAACTTAAGGAAGAAAATGATGGACTGTTCTCGCGTATCACGTTGTTCAGCACATTCATTCATTAATGTTTTTATGTCACATTTTAATTCATAAACACTAGCTTTATGAATTAAATGCGAGACAAGTAAGACTAAAAAATGGCATTTTTACGCAGAAAATGTGTATTTTTTGTCATGGCTGTTGTTGAAGAGGGGACCTAGACGCTTTTCCCTTTTCTATACGCCACTGATAAGGAAAAAATACAATAAAAAAGATAGATAAATAAACCATTTATTATTTTGCACTTTAAGAATATGAATAAGTATAGCAAATGCTAATTTGTACAAAAATCAATAAGAAGCAGTCAATTTGACCCATTTTTTCTACTTTTCTTTTTTGACTCTCGTTTCTTTAAAATCGTTCAATACCAAATAAAGTACGCAATAGTGAATTAGGCAAAGAAAATCCAAAGCCTTTATGATTGTATACAGAGTAAGTAGACATGTGATCATTAACAGAGGCTGATTTTACAATTGTAATTATCTTAAAATCCACAATACCTTAATAGTATTTCATTTTCTAACCAAGAAACTAAAATTACATTTCACTGCTGAGGTAGAAAATCGCACTTCATTGATTTTGGTGGCAGTAAAGTAGGTACTTTACTGTCTCTCCATAAAAAGTATACTAAGTATAATTTTAAAAGGGATAATAAAAGAACGAAAGAATGAAAAGTCATTCAGTTTCATTCTTTCGTTCTATTACGATGGACTCCATTTATGCTCATTCTCAAACATAGGGATAATAAAAATTAATCATCGACATGGCATTCATTTCATTAAGAACTTATTAAAGGAAACTCGAAATTTTGATTTTTGACTACCTGATTTTCTTTAGACTTTGAACTTGGTAAAAATTAATGAAATTTTCATAGTTTTTAAAGAAAACTAAGATAGAAATCTAGTGTTTAATAACTGTGCTGAATCAAAGATTCTGTAAAGGGTACTAAAAGTGTAATTTGAGTGAAAAATTTCCATTTAAACGTTTCTGGAAGATGAAATAGAAGAGGAACCGCCCCGAAAATATGAGAGAGGGGGGTTTTAATTAAGAGCTATAACCCGTTAGAGGGAGTAATTTTGGGGGGGGGCGGGTGGTGGTAGTGGGACGTAATTTGCAGCTTTATTGATTTTTTGTATAAATACTAAACAGAGTAAAAGTCTCATCATTTTTTTAAGCTCTAAAATACTTATTATCTTCTGCTGGAAAAATACTTGCTTTTAAAATATATTTTCTTCAAAGGAATTAAGGTTTAAGAATGCTTTGAAATTGCGTAAAATTTAGGTTTTGAAATGGAATCATGAAAATTATTTTGAAATAAGTAAGACTTAATCCTGCGTTATTATTATAACAGAAATACATCTTTTTCAATCTAGATTATAGTAGACTATAATAAGTTTGAAAACTTATTTCTATTTTGTTGTCAAAGAAAAGGAAATTATATATATATATAATATATATATATAGACACCACGCACACACAGTATATATATATATATTATTTATATATATATATATATATATCTGTGTGTGTGGGGGTGTGTATTAGAGTACATGGATGTCGGAAGTATTCTTAAAATAATTTGTTGCAATGATTTTTATCTATTTCTTTCCCATTGTTATAAATAAAACAAAAAAATATATATTTAAAAAAAAGATAGTTAAGTAGAATAACTAATTACCCTGAGAATCAAAGGATATGTAAATAAATAAACAAAAATTAAATAAAAAGTTGATAAAAACCAACAAAAAGTTTTCTTTTCTGTAGTTTACGATTAATTATTAATTACTATAGGTTCTGTTAAATAGTAAATTGATCAACTGTTGATTGTTTAATGAAACTAATCAATAATGTGGAAATTATTAACAAAAGAAAAGTCGAGTATGCTATTAAAATTTTTATGAGGTATGAATAAATTATTAAATTATTTAGGTAAGTAGCACATCTGTAAAGAAGTAAGTTAGATAAAGGAATAAGTAGGAGTTTTAATATATTAATAATAGTATATAAAGTATATAGTTTTTAGAGAACTACTGATAAGGTTATATATAATAATATTTTATGACAAAAGAAGAATAAGTCTCTCCACGAAAATATGTCTCTTCATAGCAAATTGCTTTCAACCTAACAAGAGGCCATCATCAGTGCTAGCCGTTGAATAAAGAAGAGGGTGATAGATGAGCCATATTTCACATTTTTTTTACCAAAAATACCAAGATATTAAAAATAGACTCTTTTCGATCAAAGATGTCCTCTTTGAGTCTATCTTTTATACCTGATCTGTATAAGACTTTTCTTTCACCTTCTTTCTTTATTCAAAGTCTAGCACTGATGATGTCCTCTTGTTAGGTTGAAAGCGCTTTGCTATTAAATATATATTTTTGTGGAGAGACTTCTTTCTTTTTTATTAAGATGAACTCTATTAAAGCTCACCTTATAGGTCTTCAATACTTTGTGAGTTGTTCTCAGATTATAAGTATGTGTGAGTAAGTATAAATGAAACAAATTATGTTAAAATTTAAGAAGCAGAAATATAAGAAGAATCGAGCACAGGGTTTTCCTTAAAAAAACGTATTATGCATGTCTAGTGGAAAATAAAACGACTGCTATATAACAGCCTGTAATTGCTATAATAAGAAAAACGACTGCTATATAACAGCCTGTAATTGCTATAATAAGAAAAACCACTGCTATATAACAGCCTGTAATTGCTATAATAAGAAAGTATAAAAGCAATTTTCTATTTCATTTTACTTTTTCTTGACTCACTGTAAGAGTAAAGTATATGATAAAATGTATAGGTAACATAAGATATACATATATTGCCAAGGTATAGATTGTAAGGTATAATCAGATAAGGTATTGTAAGGTATAGTCAGATAAGATATTGTAAGGCATAGTCAGATAAGGTATTGTAGGTATAGTCAGATAAGTATTATAAGGTATAGTCAGATAAGGTATTGTAAGGTATAGAATGTAAGGTGTAGTCAGATAAGGTATTATGAGGTATAGTCAGATAAGATATTGTAAGGTATAGTCTAAGTATGTAAGGTATAGTCAGGTATAGTCAGGTATTGTAAGGTATAGTCAGTATAGTCAGATAAGGTATGTAAGGTATAGTCAGAAGTATTGTTAAGGTATAGTCAAGTTATAGTATAGATATTGTATAGTCAGATAAGTATTTAAGGTATAGTCAGATAGATAAGGTATTGTAAGGTATAGTCAGATAAGATATTGTAAGGTATAGTCAGATAAGGTATTGTAAGGTATAGTCAGATAAGGTATTGTAAGGTATAGTCAGATAAGGTATTGTAAGGTATAGTCAGATAAGATATTGTAAGGTATAGTCAGATAAGGTATTGTAAGGTATAGTCAGATAGTATTGTAGGTAAGTCAGATAGGTATGTAAGGTATAGTCAGATAAGATATTGTAAGGTATAGTCAGTAAGGTATTGTAAGGTATGTATTGTCAGGTATTGTAGGTATAGTCATATGGTATTGTAAGGTATAGTCAGGTTAGTCAGATATTGTAGGTATAGTCAGATAAGGTATGTAAGTCAGATAAGATATTGTAAGGTATAGTCAGTCAGATAATGGTATAGTCAGATAAGGTATTGTAAGGTAGTCATGGTATGTAAGGTATAGTCAGGTAAGGTATTGTAAGGTATAGATTTTACCAATAACCCTACATGTTTATTTGTGAATTTCCTTTAGAAAAATTGCACTAATTTATATTTTATAAGCATTATTTTGTTATATTTTTTTTCTTAAACACCTGTCACAAAGACCTTCAAAATTTCATGAATTCTTTAATTTAATTTAAATTCCTTTGAAATGGACTTTATGTATTTTTTTCAATAAACACCTGTTACGCTCTTTCGTGACTTTCAAAATTTTCCCTTTTCTATTTGATTTTTTTTCAATTTTATTTTAGTTTGTTTAAACACTTAAAAATGCTTAAATTTAGTTTTCATTTGTTTTTGATGAACATTCTATGGTCATTTAAAAATTAATATATTAAAATATTTTGTTTGTTTTTTCTTTATTAATTTTTTGTTTTACTACCATTTTAGGTTTTAATATCTTCTTCGTTTGGCTGTTTATTTATAACCTTTTTTTATTTATACCTTTGAAGAAAAGTATTGTGTTCGTACTGAAAATCTAAAACCGGGATTTCCCCTGATTTATCCGTTTCAGGTGTTTTTAATACCTCTTGAGTTTTCACTTATACCGTAAGGAGGGATATAGAAAAAGCAATGCCTTTTTCATTTAATATCCGAAACTGGTTTCATTCGATTTATCCGTATAAAGTGTTTTAAATACCTCATGAGTTATCATTTATGCCGTAAGGGGGGATATAGAAAAAGCAATGACTTTTTATTTAATATCCGAAACTGGTTTCATTCGATTTCTCCGTTTCAGGTGTTTTAAAGACTTATAATCAGGTTTAGACCGAGTTTTCTGTTTGCTTGTGTGCGCGCAAGCTATCATAGTAGATCCCAGCGCATGCGTATATGCTGGAAAGTTGAAACTTTGTACATAACATAAATCAAGCTTATATCTAAATGTGAAATATATTTCTAATGGTACCATTCCTCTCCTTTATTGGCTATTTTGTAAAAAAATATTTAAAAATTTACAAAACATTTTAAAATGATCGGATAGACTTGATGTTTAGCACCCAATTAGTCTAATATAAGAAACACGTATATACCAAGTTGTATTTCATTATTAGCATTAGTATTTTTTTTCAAGTGATAAGAAAATAAGTTAAAAATCATCAACTCGTTTACTCGAGTCAAATTTAGGCACACGATTATGTTCTTATAATATACAATAAATAAAAATTCATTTAAATACCCATAGCATATCCAAGATCTTCTTGTCGTATCACTTGTGTTAAGTAGCATAGAGCGGGGCCAGTTCGTGGATGTATAACCGTTGGGAATTAAATGTTAACTTTTTGAAGTCGAGCGAAGCGACTATTTAAGTGGTTTAAATATTTGAAAGAAGCAAGTCCGAAATATTCAGCAAGAGTGTAACAAATCTGGTGAGGAAAAGTCTTTGATACAACAAAGTTAATTTTAGTAAATTTTCATCTAAAATTACGCTTAAATTTAATACCGTTACAATAAAGTACATATACAAATTTATGTATAATTTCTCTAACTTAAAAACTGAATTTATCATTTCAATAAAATAATATGTATTTTATTTTTCATCTATTTTATTCACCATTTTATATTTATCTTTACTTACGGCATTCAAGTACATTTAATATTATAAATTATTAATGATAATTACTAAAGTTAAGAATATATAATTCTTAACTTATATTAATAATTATTAATATATAATATGTAAAGATATGTATTGCATATCTTTACATAACTAATAAATTATATTTTTTTATAATATATTGAGTCTTCTTTATTCAAGGTGATCTTGTGCAAAAATTTTATATTTGTTCTTTTAAAGAAAAAAAAAATATCAGCGCACCTGCTTCGATTGGTACCTGTTCCGTGGGAATGCACCTCTAATCAAGTTTTTTTATTTATATCTTTTAATTTGACAAATTTATTTATTCCTCGTACTTTATATTTTCTTGCATTTTATTTGTTTTGTATTCTACATTTATACTTCAATCTTCTTTATTTTTGGCTTACATGCTATGATTTAGCATAATTGTGTGTATTGCTTTTTAGCATATCACATTTTAGGTTTTATGATATTTTTACTGGTTATGGCTTTAGCTTTATTTTTTAGCCAATTTAAAAAAAAGTCCGATAGTTTTGTTCTTAGACATTTTTGATTGATTCACGCATGCTTAATTTTAACTTCATTTTTTCGTTGATTTTTGGTAAATTTTATTGCTTCATTTATAACAATATCGACTTAATGTTTGTTGCTTCACTAATATTTCATTTTGCTTAATTAATTTTGTTGCATTTTCATATTTTCTTGATTTTATACTTATTCATGTATGTTTCATTTATCTTTAGCATGAATTTAATTTGTATTTAACGTTTACTTTATACTTTTTCTCCTTCTTTAATGCTACATTCTTGCTTTTATATTTTTCTTTTCATCCTATTTTAAATATATTAATATAAATTACTATTAGGTTTGATTTCTTTACAAAGAAAGAATCAGTTGTAAAAAAAAATCGTAAAAAAATTATCCTAAATTATATTTTATTAATTGATTTATAATAAGTCATAAATAAATTAAGGTATAGTATAATAACTATAAAAATTTTTGCTATAATTACTCATAAATGTAATAAAAAAAAAATATGTATAATAAAAATTATTACCTGGTAGAAAGTAGTGTGTCAGTGTTTGCGCGAAAAAAGCAACTTTTGTATTTTTTTTAAAATACAGAATTGCACTTGCTTCATTTTTTTTAAATATTTATTATCCTTCGTTAATAAATTGCTTTATTGAATAATTAAAAAATTACTTTAGCTTTTTGTTAATTTTTTTCTTTGTATTATTTTTTTTTAAATTGCAATAAAATTGAATTTTTCTTAATTAAAAAAAAAACTATAAATATGGTAATTTAACATAAAATTAGATTTAAAAAATCAAGAATAAATTAAACATTTATAAAGGCGAAAAGGTAAAATTATGGTTTAATATATTATTGAAGTATAAATAAATGATACATTTTTGTAATATATTATTTTTTTAGTTTATTATTATAAACTATAAGAAAAATGTTTAGTAAAAATAACTGATAGTAATAGAAGTAGGATCTAATTATATTTTTTTATAAAGAAAAATATTGTAGTGATAAGAATAACTGATAATATTTGAAGGTGGTTAAAAAATGGCGGGACTTTATTTTGTTTGTTAGGAAAATAATAAGGCGGGAAAATTGGTTTAGTTATTTGAAGGTTAAGTTTTTTGGCGCGCACTGTTCGGGCGGTCTAGGTTGACTGAAGCGATAGCCGGTTTTAGATTGAAATCCCGACGAGCGGCAAAAAAAGGAGCGCTTTTTTTGGTGGGGTGTCACCCCCCTCTTTCAATCAATGGTGGATAGGTGGGGGAAGATTGTAATAACCCCTCTTTTTTTATATTTCGAAAGTTAAAACGCTGAGAAAAAAAGCTTTAGGAGCTATTTTTTCGCCAAAAGGCATGCGCTAAAACTCGAACCTGCCTTTTTTCTAATGCAACCCTAGTTAGAATATAAACCACGCCCCCATAACTTTTCAATAGAGGGATGATTTTCGAGGGGTTTTAACACAGTGGAGGGGGTAAACTTGAAAAAAACGCATTTTCCTCTCCCTCATAGAAACACACTTATTTTTTGTTTGTTTTTAAGTAGTTGTGCTTTAAATGCTTTAAAAAGAAGTTAAATAATAAGTCATAAAGTTAAGGTCATTCCAAACTTTTTTTCACAAAGTTAACTTTATCTAGATTATAAGTTATATTAGCTTGGCATTAAATATATTATTTAATATTTATACTAATATTTATATATATTTTGTGATAAATATGTTAAATAAATTCTTGTTAATGTAAGTGTTATATAACTCAGTGATATCAAAATCTTAAATATAGAATCCATTTTCATTTCTAAATACTATGTATAAGTTTTTATTTTGGAAATATAATATTTATTTCTGTGTTTTGTGTTTCTTATTTTTTCATACTTTGTACGAAGGTAATCTATTTACTGAATAAGCCACCACAACAATTAAATTTTAAATTGGTGACAATTACTTTTAAAAAAAATGTAAAAAAAATCGCACACAGACAACATAATATATATATATATATATATATATATATATATATATATTATATATATTATATATATATATATATTATATTATTATATTTGTCTGTGTGCAATTAGAAAAGAATCATAATTGTCCATGATAATAATAATTAAATAATAAATTAATGTATTAATATATTTGATGATGGACGCATTCCTTCTTCAAACCTAACAAAATATCAGACAAACATACATTTTTTTGCCTGACATTTTTGTTTTCGTATGAAACCGGATTCGAATAACAGGAGTCAAAGAAACCGTAATTTGAAAAATATTAAGAATGGAAAAAGAGTCGGTCTAAGCTTTTCGTTTAACGGGAATTTAACAAGTTTTCAATATCTGAGTTTCGAGTTCAAGGTGTCTACAGGTGTCTACAGGAATGCCATTACCTATTTTTTAACTGCATTGATTGCTCTGTTCACTGTATTGATTCATCAGTTCACTGCATTGATTGTTCTATTCACTGCATTGATTGCTCTGTTCACTGCATTGATTGCTCTGTTCACTGCATTGATTGCTCTGTTCACTGCATTGATCGCTCTGTTCACTGCATTGATTGCTCTGTTCACTGCATTGATTGCTCTGTTCACTGCATTGATTATTCTATTCACTGCATTGATTGCTCTGTTCACTGCATTGATTTCTCTGTTCACTTTGGACGTATGATGCTTAGCAGGTGCTTAGCAAATAATGCCAAGTCATTGTCTTCAATTTTTTTTATTATTTTTAAAAACTTAGTGTGTACATTTTATTTAAACGGTACTAGACGAATTTTGTACAAACCTTACAAGTGTGTTGGTGCTAAATTTTGTGCGGTCCTTATTAGAAAAGATGAACGAAACTTCGTATACTTATTTGTTACATGAATGGATACACGAGTACCAAATTTTAGCTCACTCAGAATTTTCAAAGAAAATGCATGTTTGTTATATCAATTAGTATTTCCCATACACTACACAGTCGCGTAGTGTATGGGATAAGCACTACACGGCTTTGCATTATTTGCTCTCATTTAAAACTCATTTCAATGAGAGCATTTTCTTTGTAAAATTTAAAAAAAATCGGTTACGAGGTACCTCGGAACTTGTCACTTCGCTCGTCCTCAAATAGTAAATACATCCGTTTGATTTCAGCGGTCACCTATCCTGGCACTGACTAAGCTCGATTCTGCTGAACTTTTATGATCAAACAAAAATCTTGAATATACTTGTCGTATTGAAACGAAACTTAGTGTACTTATTTATTAAGTAAAGGTAAACTCTTGTACGAAGTTTAAACTTAATTTAAATTTATCGATCTTAAAAATTTTTACACAAGTCATATGATAAAAATTGAAATAATGTAGATAATTTTAAGGATGTAAATAAAAGTCTATCCACAAATAAATTTAACTAATGTAATGATGACAAACCGGCTTCAACCTAATACAGGTCATCCTCAGTGCCGGTGAGAGAAGCTAATTTTCCTCTTGAGTCTTGTTGTTAGATTTGAGACTGGATGCAGACTCAAATCTGTGTCTGCATCCATCTCAAATGTCAATGTCCACTCAAATGTGTGTCTGCATCCAGTCTCAAATCTAACAACAAGACTCAAGAGGAAAAATTAGCTTCTTCTCACCGGCACTGAGGATGACCTGTATTAGGTATAGAAAGCCGGTTTTGTCATCATTACTTTAGTTGAAATTTATTTGTGGATAGACTTTTATTTACATCCTTATGGTAAAAAATCCACTAGCGCTTATAATTTAAATATAGCAGATAATTAGATAACACTTGGCACATATATTAGTCTTATACTGAGCAACATGCGCGCCAAATCTCAATCGCATCATTTTTCCGCGTGTTATGATTTTCAAAATTTTTGCTGAGTCATTATCGCGGGTTAATCACATCATAAAAAATTATTTTCCGAATAGCACACCTGCACCTACAGACTGATTTTTGTACTGAGTTTTAACTCCCTAGCATGAGTACACTAGGAGCTATGATAATAACAGACAGACAGACAGACAACTTTGTTAAAACCATTTAGGAGGCCTTGAAAACGCCTAAAATTGATAATTTCTGTTACATCCCTGATTTTTTATTAACAAAATACTTTCCCTATTTACCTGCAGTATAAATGAGAAAAGGAAAGATTAAATAAAGATCTGTGACGCTTTTGCTCGGGTTATAAAATATGTATAGGGAAAATTAAGCAAAATTTGGATTGATAAGCAAGAAAGCGGGAATAGTAAAGACAATTTCCCCCCGGCTTGCCGACTTATCCGTCAGAATTTTTTAAACTAGTTACTAGATTTTTTTTCTTAAAAGTTTATACAATTTATTTAATAATAATCGAATTTATGCTGATAATGAGCTGAAACTTGGTTCATACATTGATCTTATATTGTTTGGTCTAAAAACGTACAAAATCTTAAATCTATCGAAACAGTTTTTCGCGTTGTATGAATTTTAGAAATTTTTGCTGAGTCAATTGCCGGTTAATGATGTAATAAGAAATATTTTCCGGATGGCACAACAAGACCTACAGCTTGATTTGTGTACCAAGTTTCAACATTCTAGCATAAATTCACTGGATGGTACGGTGATAACATACACCCACATACCGACAGAAAATTTATGAAAACCTCTCAGGAGGTCTTAAAAACACTTTAAACGGATAATTCAGGTGTTATTTCGGTTTTATAATATTTTAAGTGCAAACACAATAATTTCCCTATATACCTACGGTATACTCCGGAGTTGGTGAAATGGACCTAAAAGTGTGGTCTACTGACCATACAATTTAACCATTATTGGTCTAATCTATTTTTCTTATAAAGCAATACGTTGATTTTGCAACAAGGTCCCATATATGTTTCTAGATAATTAAATTTAATTCCCTACTGCGTTAAATGTATAGGTAGCAAGTAAACATCGAATTTCAATTAGAGTTTTGTTGACTTTTTTGAATTTAAATCTCTTAAATTACTGCTTGACAACTTTACTTGTGGATAAGTAGGGAGGGACTTCTACGACAATCTACTTGTTTTAGAACTTGGAACCTTTTTAGTCCAAAGGGTAACCTGCATCTTGCTGTACCATAACGTTCCCATTGTGGGTAATTATAATATAATTTGAATAATCCAGTTCCCAACTTGTTCACACGATTGTACTAAGGGTTCTTACCCTTTGTGCTTTATTTAGGGGTTTAGGTAAGGAATGAATAATTCAGGTTATAGGAAGATGGTTTATAAGATGCATGTGAACGTCATAAGCAAAGATTAATTTGGGTAAATGACGATGACTGCTTGGAAATTCAACATGCAAATCCAATGCTAAATTGGGGTACTGTTCCATCATTTGACATTTGTCATTATCGATGGCTTAACATACAACGCTTTCCAAAACGAATCTGCTTCTCTTGCTTTCGCTTCATACTGCTAATGAAACACAGCGTGATAAACAAAACCTAATACAGCGGAATATATGAAGCATATCGTTAATTATACCTGAGGCATAAAGGAGGAATATATGTTAGTTATACCCGAGGCATTAAGGAGGAATGTATATTAGTTATAGTTGAGGCATTAAGGAGGAATATATGTTACTTATACCTGAGGGTTTGTCGATAAAGATATGTTAATTATACCCAAGGCTTTATCGCGAATGATAAGTTAGTTACACCCGAGGCATTAAGAATTTAGTTGGAAATTAGTTATATCCGAGGTTTGCCAGTGAAGATGTGTTAATTATACCCGAGGCTTTACCGAAAAAGATATGTCAGTTATACTCGAGGCTAAGCCATGAAAGATATGTTAGTTATACCCAAGGCTTTGCTAATAAAAATATATTTTAGTTATAGTCGAAACTTTAGCGAAGAAGATTTGTTAGTCACACCCGAGGCTTTACCGAAAAATATTTATTAGTTATACCCGAGGCTTTGCCGATGAGCATATGTTAATTATACCCGAGACTTTACAAAGATTTGTAAGTTATACCTGAGGCTAAGCCGAAGAAGATTTGTTAGATATTCCCGAAGCTTTGCCGAAGAAGATTTGTTAGTCATACCCGAGGCTTTACCGAAAAATATATATTAGTTATACCTGAGGCTTTGCCGTTGAGCATGTGTTAATTATACCCGAGGCTTTACCGAGAAAGATATGTTAGTTATACCTGAAGCTTTGCCAAGATAAATATGTTGGTTATACCTGGGGCTTTGCCGAGGAAGATATTGGTTATACCCGAGATTTCGCCGGAGGAGATATAATAGTTTTTCCCGAGGCTTTAAGGGAAGATTTCCCTAGACATTTCCGAGGAAGATATGTTAGTTATCTCCGAGGTTTTAAGTAGGAACATACAAAAAAGTTTAGAAGACATCTTCTTTCCTTGCCCAGAAGATGTCACTCTCCCAGCCCACCGAAACTATGCCTCCTTATCAATATATCACTTCCTTCAAACCAATCAACACCTTTTAATGTCACAATTAAAATAAAATATTGTTTTAATTAAAATAAAAAATTGCATAAAAGGGAACCAATTTAAAAACAAAGTATTGAAACCCAATTTATTTATCCATTATCCAGCGTATAAAATACCAACAAAGAATTCATTAGAAACGTTTAACATTAAAACATATGGTTTGAAAGTTATTACTAATATTGAAACCCCGTTTGTAAAATTGAATAATAAACATTAATTTTACGACAATTTAAAAATAATCAATAAATTATATACATCCTGAAATAACAAATATATTTTCAATATTTACTGCAATATTAACCTATATTAATTTAAAAAACCAAGTACAACCTACCATATATCGACATTAAATACTACTGTATTTATATATTCACATTTCATTTAGTAACACATATAACTTATTTTGTTTTAAATTTATGTTATATACGTAAAAAAATATATCTCTAACCTTGGTTTTATTTATTCTTATTCATTTATTTATAATTATATATGTGACTAAATAAAAGTATGTAAACATTTGTTATGTAATAATTTTGTATAAAGTTAAATATAATTTCAAAAGTGGTTTCGTACTATATAATATTAATTTGGCTGTAATTTTGATCATTTTAATGTTATTGTTTGATCTGTATGATTCAAGATGTTTTTAAAAGGAAGGTAATCCCATATTGTGACTGACGTCAAGGTTATCTAGCCTATTGCAATAATTATAACTATTTTTATAAGCGATTATCTATTATAAAAGACATAAAAAAGCTTGTTTATTTTACTTTCCAGTCTCTTATATATGAAAAGTTATGCTTTATTCGCAAAAATATATTAATAAAGATATAAGAGTTTGAGAAATTAAAGAAAACATATAAAAATGTGTTATTAAAAAGAAGTATTTTTTAAGAAGTAAAGAATTAATTAGATTTTTTTTTTAAATTTTATTTTTGAGAATGACTTTTTATTTTAATAGTTTGAGGTGGTATAACATTTATTTTTAACATTATAAATATTTACTTTTAAAAGTATTAAATATACTTTTAAAAGTATAAAAATATAATTCAAGAAGAATAACAAATGTTTGTACTTTATAATAATTTTATAAAATTCACTTACATATTTGAGAGAGAAATTGCTTTTTGATATTAAAACTATTAGAAGGACCTATCATATTTCTGCATCTATTTTTTTCATTGATTTATTTTAAAAATAAAATTATATTATAGAATCAAATAAATTAAAAGTAAATAAATCGCGTAGTCAATTAATTCCAAAAAGGTTAAAAGAGGTAGAAGTGTCGTCAACATTCAGACGAGCAAAAATGAATAGAGGTGAATTCTAGTGGCAAAAGGTTGAACTAACAGACTTTTTCTACCTCTGGTTAGTGCTTCGACCTGGCGGCATTCTCACCAACTTACATCATGCCCTCAAAATATTGATTTTTTAAACTCACCCCTTTTCCAGGGATTTCCCGCTGTAATTTAAAAATAAGCAACAGGTTATTAATCTTAAAGGTCATACTGGTTTCTAGCTGATAAAATAATACAAAATGTGCCGTTTACCTAAGGATTTTTCTTGTAAACATTAGATAGATAAAACTTGCTTTTGTTTAATAAAGTTTGTCTTTATTTCCTTTTAAAAAATTAAAAACATTTTGGATTCATCTAAAAGTTATTATGCATATATGGCTATATCAGGCAATACAATGGTTTAGTGAAAACATTTTTATTAGTATAAGTGTTGCTTTTATCGTTTGACGTATATAAATTTATGTAAACAAACCACGGTTTTTTAATAATACATTTAGAAGATTGCTAAAATTGTGGTAATATCCCATTTACAAAAGACTAGTAATATGCCGCTAATACAACACAACAATAATGTGGCCGCAAAGCGGCCCCCCGCCAGTCTTGATATCTTCTAGCAAAGCGCCGAGGTAACCTTTTGTTTTTATGCGAATTTTCTACACTAAAGTATATTTTTATTATTTTTTTAAAATACCTTTATTGAATAAATCACAAACAATAAATAATTATATTCTAATATAAAGGTTACCTCTCTGCTAAAAGGCTTACGCCTTGTGCTGCAGAGAGAGAGAGTCCTTTGCCAAATTACAATTTAACATTCTTAATTTTAAAAAAAGATATTATAAAAAAATTTCTAGTGGTTTTTATTTTGTTATATATATATATATATATATATATATATATATATAATATATATATTATATTATATATATATATATATATATTATACACATTCATAGATACATGCACATACTCTCATAACATTCACACACACACACACACACACACACACATATATATATATATATATACACACACACACACACACACACACACACACACACACACACACACACATTCTATACATATTTTATTTATTTATATATTTTTTAGTGATTATAAATAATTGTACTATATAATTTAGATATATTTGGCGTTAATAGTAAATAGTAAAATAGATAGAGATAGTTTGAGAATAAAAGAATAGAGATAAGTAAGTAGTGATAGGAAAAATTAGAGATGGATCATTATAGCGAGGTTTTTAAACAATGTAATAAAAATATAACATTATTCGTTAAGTCTATTTAGAATATTAAAGTTCACAACAAGTTTCCATAAAGAGAGTAAAAAGCAGGAAGAATTAAATATTTAAGATTTTAGTTGGTGCTGTATTACGATAACGTGTACATCTCTCGGTCTATTATCAGCAAGATGTACTGTTATAGAGCTTTATCAACTCTACTCAACTCTTATTCAAAATAATGTAGCATTATCTGGTGACTAGAAATTTGTTTGATTGGCTAAACTGACTCGTTTTATAAGCTAGAGTCATCATAAATTAAAAATTGATAAACAATGGACGATTTCGTATCTAATTTATAGAGTAAGTCTCTGATATAAATTTTTTATTTTTCTTTTTACGAGTACTCGATAAGTGGTAACCTATATCAATATTTAAGTAACCTTCTGATGGCAATTCGCCCGGGGTATTTAGCTGTTCAATTGTTACGAGGGAGGGGTAGGGGTGAAAACCAGTTCCGTGACTTTAGTTTGTTTTGAAATTAAACATCGGTCATTTAAAAGTCAGAGACATATTGATTTTAATGTTTAACTATATCAAATATAAGTAGACAATTTTCATTTTATGATGTATTTGTCTTACATTTCTCTTGTTCAAGTATCATGTCACTTATGTATATTTGTCATCATGTATTTGTTACTCAACATGATTAACACAAGTGTATTATATATATATATATATTATATATATATATATATATATATATATATATATATATATATATATATATATGATATAAGTATGATCACAAGCATTGACGCTTATGAGGTTGTCAGATGACGAAAGAAAGGGGACTAGGGGAGGATCATCAATCATCATTCTTTGATATATATATATTTATATATTATATATATATATATATATATATATATATATATATATATATATATATATATATATATTCAGAATCAAGAGACCAAGGGGATTGGATCCTCCCCTAGTCCCCTTTCTACTTTCATCTTCTGGACAACCTCATAAGCGTCATTGCTTGTGATTATACTTCCCTGAACACTTTCTGAACTTCCTTATTATAGCTTTGGTTTTACCTAAAAAAAAGTCGTCTTTTTAAATATGAAAAAAAACTCAATGAATTATTTTTGTAATTTTCAACAACTTTGGGTTGAACCTAGATTTTTTGGCGGCATCAAGAATGGGTCGTGGTTTTTTCAACGACAAATAGTTTAGGTAATACACATGCACAGGTAATACACACATAACTGTGTTTTACACTGATAGTTCACATTCTCCGTTTAGCTAATAATGAAGACAATTGAAAAAGAAAAAGAAGATTACATTTAGAGAAAAAAAAGAAAAAATAATCGCAATTATTCTTGAACAAATGCTGAAACTAAAACAAAATAAAAATACAAAAAAAGAATAAATAAAAAAGAAGATAAAAGATCAACATGTTATGCGAAAGTGGTGCATGTTTAGAAAATAAAGAGCTATGGCAGAGCTACTGTTATGGTAAATTTAAAAAAAAAAAATGAAGACAATTATGCCAGGTGGTATAATATATCTACTGTAATACATAATACTATACTATTATGATTCATGTCTGTATCCATTTCCTATTATACATCCCTATGTGACTCACATTAACCAAATTAATCATGTAAGTTGGAATTTTCTTATTTTATCAAATCTCCTTAAACATTCTTTTCCTCTATTTTATTACAAATGTGAATCATAACTTGTCATAAGTTTTGGACAGTTTAAGTTTGGCGTAAGAAAATGATTCAGACTTAAAATATTTATGTAGTTATAGTCTTTACAATGTGATTATTAAGACTAACTATTGACTATAATTTGTATTTATTGATAATTATATTCAATTAATTAAGGGCAAAAGGACTATTTATAGTACGACTCACGGCTAAAATCAGTTGACAGCGTGGGAAAATAATGCGAGGGAGCCAACGAGGTTAGTCCAGGATGTTAAAACACGCCCTCGATTTCAAATCAGGTCAATCATATTGGTTCCTCAACACTATTTTCCCGCGCTGTCAATTGATTTTAGCCTAGTGTCGTACTATATTCGGACATAGTAAAATATTGACCTGTAAAGTTTGCTATTAATTCATTTGCATCCCTTACACTTAAGTAGTGTATAGATCAAGTAGGGAATTGAACGAGATAGTTATTAGTCAAACATGCTATAAGTTCCATATTTTGTCTTCTAAAATCTAGATAGATAACTTAAGGTTATTTTATTTATATTTAAACTTAGAATAATATTATATACAGAAGGAACACAACTATGATAACAGCATAGAAGGTTAACTGGTGGTATTAATGCTACCACCATAACAATATTCTTATAACAAAGTTGGCAATACTTCCAGTTGCTAGATTATTAAGTTATGATTAAAATTAATGCTCAAATACATATTTGTATTTGTATTCATTAAATACAAATACTGGGACGTTATAATTAGTTAAGCATTTTAAAGGGCATTTTACGTTTTTTGTTAATAAGCAGACTATGTTTTTTGTTAATAATTTAAGATATATTTTCAGAAATATTTGGTTTGAAGTTGTACAACATGAGTCACATTTTTTCAGGTTCGGCTCTTGGACTATTACTTTACTACTAAATTTGGATTAAAAAAAACTTTCTTTTCCCATTAGATTTGCATTTTGTAAAATATCATGCTCTAAAGTCTAAAATATCCTCTAAAATTTTTTGGTAGCAATATTGTAAACACATAACTTTAAAAATCTGAATTCCTGTAATCCTTATTGTTCCATTCTCTCTCTTACTCTCCCCCTCTGTTTCCCTATATTTTTCCTTTTCTTTCGTAAAATTTTCCCAAATGATATCCTGTCGTCGTAATAAATGATATTTATTTTCTCTTTGTGTAATTCCTTTTCCTTCAAATCGTGTGAATCTCTTTCCTTAACAACATTTCTTGGTGAAGTTTATTTCATCTACACAGTTTCATCGACTTATACTTTGTTTTTTAAACTTTGTCTGGCTAAGTTAACTTCGTTGATTTGTTTTCACCCTTTATCCCAATCCATTATCAATATTAAAAAAACACGTAGAAAAAAAGCAGTTTTGAAAAGACAAGACTAATTCCAAAATTGCAAACATAATTGTGAAAAGTGTCCCTAGTCATAATTTTCTTTACATTTATCAGTTATTCACTGTGCATTTTTTTTTTCTATACTTATTTTTTTAAATAATTTTTCTTCTGTTCCATTTATTTTTTGTTTGTGTTGATCACAGTTCTAATTAATTTCTTTACTCTGTTTTAAGTGTTTTATCCGCTGCTTGCATTCTATGTTCTATAAACAGTCATGTAACTGTATTATTAACTACCAAGGGGAAAATCAAATTTTTCCTGCCTAGGGAGTCAAGTTTGTTCCTGAAGCCAAAGCCGAAGGAACCATTTTATTTAAATCCCGAGAAACTTCACGAGAGATTTATTTGGTTGGTTCCTAAGGATTGTCACGGAAATTATTTAGTTAACTTACAAAGCGAAACCGAAGTGGTTTAATTTGTTTCCTATTAAAAAAAGTCACAGCTTCCATCAAGTCCAGTCAAGTCCATCATCAGCTTCCAGTCAAGTTTGTACCATTAGACTCACTGGTAGACTACTGATATACTTTTTTAATAATCACCGCACTGATGATGACCGTTAACGGTTGAAAGTCGGCTATCTTTTTAGTAATTTTAATGAGTAGAGAGACGATAACTTGTTTAGTTTTATTTCTTCTTATCACAGCTTCCAGTTAATATTTTCATTTTATTTTTATTTTATAATAATATTTATTTGTATAAGAAAGTTCCACATAAAATGTATTATGCAACAGTGATGGAAGATTTTTTCGGATTATGTTACTTGGCAGAGCCTAGGGAACCAAAATGTAAGTTTCCTTCTGGGGCTGTTTTCTTGGAAACAACTATGCCTATAAGAATAGATAAATAAATAGTCTCTAAAGTAAATAGTATTTTAATACATTTATTCGAGAGTTAACTTTTTGCCTCATCCGGCCAACATTTATTAAAATTTGGAGACACTATTTATTTATATATTATTGGCTTACTCCGCAGAGCAGCTATTTATATTATATATGAAAGACGTTCTTTCACATTTTTTTGTATAAATAGCTACTAATCAATTTGATAGACATACTTTACTATCAAAGCAGTAAAAAGTCGATAAAAAATCTATTTATAACGATAAGCTTGTTAAAGAAACAAGGTGAAAAAACTTACACAACGGAAAAATCTCCTGTTGTTCTTGCCATCTCCTGAAACATAATAAAAATAAAATTGAAACACTTATATAATTCATTACACATCTAGAGCGGAAATAAAGATTTCCTGTACAAGTTTATTTGAGGTTGAAATTCGAAGCTATAACTCTTTGAGCAATCAATGCATTTATTAAATCAAGTTAATCTTATTTTTAGGTTGAGCCCCCAGTTTATCCAAAAAACGGTGTGTTCGACCTGTAACGTATTTTGAGCCAATGAAGCAGTTATTTGATCAGACCACCCTGGCAAAATTGGGTGGGAATGGATACATGCCAAAAAAATGTCCATTACAATTTTTTGAACAATAATAATACCATAAAGTACAGAACATAAGCAGAAAAATCTATGATACGTGTCCATGAAATTATATCATTTGATACTACCGAGTTTTTCAAAACAAGAATAATTGACACAATACACAATTGTGTCTCTCACGCGATTATATTGTTTCATGACATTATCTAGTTTGACTGTAAATCATAACAGACAAGTGCCATGAGCAATACGATCCCCCTTTTCCTCCGAGTAGAACTTCTTTTTCTGACTCTACGATCAATACAAATGATACTACGATGCATACAAATGATATTTGTTTGCAGTTTCCCATTTTGTCATAAATGCGTATATTATACAGTGTTGTGCATTTGTTGCAGGAATTGATATCAATTGTTGATAAAAGGAAGGAACAGCTAGAAGATTTAAAGCGTTTGTGGAAGCATGTGGCTGATAATGGTGTCGACAGCGATCAGCCAACTTCTGAAAGGTTTGCTAACATACATCTTATAAATAATGTTTTTATATGTTTACTATGTTAGTAATAGCGTGCCAACTCTATGTTGGCATCATCTATAGAGCAATAGTATTCATATAACCTTTGACACTATGGAGGTTTGGGGTTCGCATCCCAGGTTACGCCCTCAGTTTATACAAGATTATTGTTTGAATAAAAACAAGATTATAAATTATTCGCCATCATTAAATTACACTTACAGCGTAAAGGTTGTCACTTTCGCCTGAGGTGGTTCCCGTAGGGGTTATCCCAAATAAGTCGTATGGTTTTGATCAGGAAAGATTTTTTAACAAGTTTCGAACAAGTGTTTTATCGCTCAGCATTTGTAAAATGTTATCGAATGAGTGTTTTATCGCTCAGACATTGAAAACTGTTATCGAATAAGTGTTTTATCGCTCAGTAATTAATACTGTTATCGAATAAGTGTTTTATCGCTTAGCATTCGTATACTGTTTTGAAATGAGTGTTCTATCTCTCAGAATTTGTATACTGTAATCGAATGAATGTTTTAACGCTCAGCATTGGTTGCTGCCTCAACGGTTAAAACCATGGCCAATATAGAATGCCTAAATCTGGCCCGACAGACAGTCTCGACGGTTAAGTTCGATGACAAAAACATAATACACAAATCTGGGCCAACTAAACGTCTCCACGATTAGATCCGTAACCATAATATATTGCCTGAATCTGGACCGACAAAACGTCTCCACGGTTAGATCCGTGACCAAAATATATTGCCCGAATCTGGCCCGACAAAACGTCTCCGCGGTTAGATCCGTAACCAAAATATATTGCCCGAATCTGGACCGACAAAACGTCTCCACGGTTAGTTCCGTAACCAAAATATATTGCCCGAATTGGCGACAAAACGTCTCCACGGTTAGTTCGTAAACCAAAATAATTGCCCGAATCCGGACCGACAAAACGTCTCCACGGTTAGATCCGTAACCAAAATATATTGACCGAATCTGGCCCGACAAAACGTCTCCACGGTTAGATCCGTAACCAAAATATATTGCCCGAATCCGGACCGACAAAACGTCTCCACGGTTAGAACCGTGACCAAAATATATTGCCGAATCCGGACCGAACAAAACGTCTCCACGGTTAGAACCGTGACCAAAATATATTGCCCGAATCCGGACCGACAAAACGTCTCCACGGTTAGATCCGTAACCAAAATATATAATTGCCCGAATCCGGACCGAAAAACGTCTCCACGGTTAGAACCGTGACCAAAATATATTGCCCGAATCCGGACCGACAAAACGTCGCCACGGTTAGAACCGTGACCAAAATAGATTGTCCGAATCTAGCCCGACAGATGAGCTCGACGAACTCCCATTGTTTACTTATTTACTGGTTATTTTTTAGATTATTATCTATAAAGCTTAATGATTATATTAGATATATTATTGAAATAAATGCATTTTATTTTATTTGGCTTAACGAATAATCTTTATAAAATCCTTATATTGTGAATGTATATGAGTTTTAGACAAAATAATTTTGTAAATCAAACTTTGTATCAACAATAGCTGCAGAAACGCCTAGTAAATAATGTAGTAAATACAACAGCTTTGAAATTCATTTTGGTAGAGTATTTAGTATTGTATTCCGAGTGAAACCTAGTCAAATCTTAAACTGAGACCATAAATTAAAATTTAATTGTATAATAATAAGGATGCTTACGAATGAATCATAGAAATCCATTAGTAGAACATTATTTTCTTTATAGATTCCTGAACTATGGAACACAGCTATTACACTTTTTATGAATAAATTATTTATTTGTTGTAAACTTGGTTAATGTATGCTGGTCGAGGAGCGTGCAGCTCTGAGTCATGCTTGTTGCGAAATGGGTTGAAAAAAAATGCTTGATTCTACAAGGACGTTGTAAAATATGTTAGAATCAAAATTAGTTTAAGCCTGTGCGATATACATAAAAAAATCAGGTATCCTTTCTGCTTCGGACAAGCTTCACTTGTCCTCAGATAGTAACTGCATCCGTATCATTCTCAGCGGTCACCCA
>JACMZG010001859.1:18280063-18282563 GCA_018340805.1 Microvelia longipes
ATGTAGACAAATCATGTTTTTTTAACTAATTCATTGTGTCTTGGTTTCTTAATATAGAGCCCGAAGGTCTCTTGTTGTAATTATAAGATATATTGTATAGCTATATTTTTGCTAGGAGACCTGTGATATATCATTATTCTACTATTTAGTTACATATGTGAAAATTGAATCGGTAAAGAAAATTGTTTTTTTATCAAAAGCAGCCATATGAGAATAACTTAGAGCCGTTTCCAGTGTGTAGAGGGGTGTAAATTCTATGTCTGCCCCCCGTTTTTGCTGTGGAATGGTTTGTGGCTTCTCTCAATAAATTTCTGGGGTACATATTTATTACGGTCGTATGAGTTTATTAAATCTCACGAACAACTTATACAAATATTGTAGTTTTCATTATTATTTTGTATTATTGTTTAATGTTAAATGAAATTATTCAGCATTCCTTTCCATAATGCCTTCTGACTAGATAACTCTATATTTTAAAAATGGGGTATTGGGTATCTCGGAATATTTCCTCATTACATCAGACTTGCGAACTTCCCTCATTACTCCTCCTCACGGCGCAAGACTCAAGTCTTCTACAGTCTATCGTTTAGATTAAAAATCTTGACAGGTCAGTTTAGACACCACTGATTCTTAAGAAAAAAAAATCCCTGCAAGAAGGAAGCGGGAAAAAACTATGTAAACAAATCAGGTTATTTTACCTGTATTTTCTTGGCGATGTTTTTTTCCTTTTCTTTTATGTAATTTTATTTTAAAATAGCATTTTTAAGATTAATTTGAAAGCAGTTTTCAAAACGATGTAATCAAAAGAAGAACCAAAGAGTATATAGGTCCTATATACTCCTACATACTCTTTGGAAGAACCATAAACAAAGTGAACGATTGCTGGGAAGAAGGTTTTTTCCCTACAGCGGTTATTGTGGTAGAGATTTTTTCCCTTTTTAAGTGAGAGGTTGGCAGCGGCTTCTCTGATTGGTCAATCTCCAAAATACTTATGACCTTGGGGATTTTTAAATTAAACGATAGACTGTAGTAAGGAGCTCACAATACTGTCTTTGAAGTCTAATTAAATATGAGTAATACGTTGTATTGTAATAAATAAATACATAATAAATATAGTTAATATGAGAAATAATAAAAGAAATTATAACAGATATATGATTAATAAGTAAGATTCCTCTTAAGGCGAAACTAAACTAAAAATATCAACGAAAAAAAAAATTTATACCAGAGCGATCTAGTTTTTCTTAAACATTATTTGTTATTACTTTTCCAAGGGAAAACATTACTTATTATTATATTTTCCAATAATATAGTGCTGTAAAGGTAACAGTAGAAGTATATAAAGGTATAAAAGAAAAAAAAATAATACAATATCTTTGAGAAAAGTGAAATTGTTCCATTTTCCAGAGCAATATAGGATTTTCTTGTCGTCTCATCTCATCTTCTTTTATTTCCCTTTTAAGACATTTTTTCCATTTATTCTACTTTTTCCATTTATTTTTTTTCTCCATTTATTTTTTCCATTTTGTTCTCGTCGTATATCATTTTTATTCAATGTTTTATTCTTCTCTTTTTTTGATGAAAATGTATTTATTTAAAAATAAATTTGAATTGAAATTTAAAAATTTGATATTTTTAGCGATTTTTTAAAAATATTCTTTGCATTTTATTTCATATATTTTTACATTAACTTTATTTATTCTGTACGTTTTATCAATTAATTTAAGATTTAAAGTAATTATATAAATGATTCAGCAAATATTTACTAAAAAGTATTGTAGTAATAAAATAATTAATTAAGTAAGTATTTATTAAATACGGGCCTTCGGCCCGTAGCCGCTACGCGGTCTCGGCGCTTCGCGCCTCGTCCGCTCCGCGGCGTCGGCCCGCCGGGCCGCTTCGCGGCCCGAGGGCCTCCCAGTGGCCGCTTTGCGGCCACATTGTTGTTGTTTTGTATTATGTATGGTTTCATTATCGTTTCTTGTTACATGGCATTTTGCCACGTATTTAGCGAATTTTCACAGCCTCGTTTCACAGGCCCGCTTCGCGGGCCTGAGAGGCTTTCTCGCTAATTTGATTTTATTAATCCTCTATTATTAATAGTAAGCAATGCTATTGCAGTTAACAAGCCATATAAAAAAATAATAATTATATTTAAATACATAACTAATACGTTTTTATAGAGGTATAAAGAATACAAGAAATCAATCCACACGTTGCAACTGTTGGAGTAACCTTGTATAAAGGGTAAGAAAAGATTATAGTTTCATCTTTAATCAGTTTTAGTTATCGAGTCCATACAAAAGGGTGTTAACTTTTACACACATTTATGATTGTTTATACAATTTAAAGAAAAATGTCAAATTTTTTTTGTAAACAAATTGTTTATTTGAGTATAAGCTTTAGGTTGAAAAAAATATATTCATGATTTTTTAAAATAAAAATACCGTTTTCGTCACTTAGGATTGTCCGATTGAGCTGAAACCGGTCGCAATCGTTT
>JACMZG010001859.1:18287563-18425799 GCA_018340805.1 Microvelia longipes
TTTCGTCTGAAATTGACGTTTATAAGTTTGTTCAGATGACAAATTTAGAAGGAAAGTATTTGGTTCATATTAACGTATAATTTGATTTGGGAGTATCTATTATTATGCGTTTAGGATGTTTTGTTATTATGTGGCGGATTTAGAGAATATCTTTAGTAGCTAATGGTTACTCTTCCACCAGCTACTGATGAAGTAAGTGTAAGATGAAGTAAGTAGCTACTGGCATAAATGTAACTGAATATCATTCAGAATTCGACTTTTCGCTTTTAGGTGCTTCTATTGTTCGAATATCAATTGTTCGAAATATCCCCGTAAACGGTTTCTATTCGCACAGAGCAATTTGACTTTGAAATGTTTTACCAAAATAAACATCTGATCGTGAAAATATGCTTAATTTAAACATGTGAAAAACTTTTCCATATAACTTTCTCAAAGATAATCTTAAACGAAAATATGACAATATAATTCTCAAGAGGGTTTTATAAGTTTTCCTACAGCCCTAAAGGTAAAGAAAAACTTTTAAGATATCTATAAAAAAACTTAAGATGGCGGATAATTTCAGCTTTGCGAGATATTTCTGGAAAGGAATGAATGATGAGTTATGTCAAAGTATATATAAACAGTTATAAAAACACACCTTTCTAAAGGAAAGGCAGAGAAGGAGGTTGACATAGATGAATAGGTTATGTTGGAACAATTTATCATACTCAATTTTTTCTTGAGACATTGGCTCTAATAACTTATTGGTTGAAAAAATGGACGAAGAATGGAGTTTTTATCAGATATAGCTTTGACTAAGGCCACTTAAACAATCGGCGGAGTTGACACGATATAATTGTGCGAGAGACACTTGGGAAATTTCAGGAGCAAAGTGCATCTTGCAACTGTTCCATGTTTTGACATTCTTCATTTTTGATGCCTCGATATTATGTCATGCCCCACTTTCACTCATTTACTCATTTACTCGTCACGTTTTACTCATGAGGATGCTGACAGAGCTTGTCGGGTGAGTGTTTATGTGACCATTATTTTGATAAGGGTTTCGAGGATAAACTGACCACATCCCGAGAGGAGTCCAACGTGAGGTTTCAAATTAGTGGCCATTAAGATTGTTCCAAAGGCTAACTGAATGTTTTTACAACCAAATGTTTTTTGGTATCAGAAGGCTCAACCAAATCAATCCTTTCAATTCCTCTCTTCGCTTCATCAGAACATTCATCAGGTTGTTCTGAGGACATTCGTCATCGGAACAACCTCATAAATGTCCATTTGTGATAAAAATTCGCTAATAACATTTCTAATAAAAATTATTTGAATAATTAGATACCTTAGATACTTTCTACTCCTATTAAATATGAATCCCCATGGACTGGTTTCGGCTTAACACTACTTTTCTGAAAGTGTGGCAACGTTTAAGCACTCGACTACTAACTATTGTTTTAGTAAATGATTTCTGCTCTCAATCAAGGTGATAGACTTTTATAATGTGATTCAATTCGATGTGAACAAACCAAACGCAGTTGGAGGTTATATCCTGTTTTTTGTGTACTTAGAATAATACTATATATAGAAGGAGCACTACTGATAACACGAAAGGCGGTTCACTGGTGGTCTTAAGTAATGCTGCCACCCTAACAACAATAACAATATACAATTTTCTTATGAAAAAGTTGGAAATACTTCCGGTTGCTGAATTATTATGTTCTATTATTAATTATTGATTGATTATTCATAAATACTAATGTAAATATCGGTGCATTACAATATTTTGAGCATTTGAAATGGTAGTTTAAAGTTTTTAATTAAAATTATATTAAAAGTAGTCCTCGTCAACTAAATGTAGATTCTTGTATTCCGCTAGCCTTTTGCCATTTAAGACCGGTTTTGTTAAATACTCAGCACGTGGTTTGAGTTATTATATTTGTTCTTTGTGATCTTTTTTCATTAATGGATATTTATGACACATATTTAAAATAATGTTTTTTTGTTATGGTGGTACCCCTACTTATGACCACCAAAACCACCACCACATCCGGCTTTCGTGTTATCAGTAGAATTACACTGTGTTTACGGTCCTATGCTCCTTCTATATTAGTATTATTCTAAGTTTATGAATGACGTGTGACGTCATAGCAGGAATCGGTGCAGGCGGCTTTCATTGGGAATTCTTTATACTATATCGCCGAAAACCAGAGCCGGCTTTCGAAAAAAATTCTATAAATTGAAAGACTCAACATCTCACCATGGCACATGGCACTGTAGATGGCATTATTGCTGAAATCCTGCACTGCTTAATAAAGTAAACAATGGCTCTGCGGTTACTGAAGTTATAAAAAAGTAAAGTATGTTATACCTTTTAATGCTATCAATTTTAATGTTGATATGTTATCTAAACCTGACTTCAAAAATTTTTCCAATTTGCTTAAAAATTGGCTTCTTGAAAGCAGATGATGATTCAATCTTTTTCTTTCTTGTTGCAATCATCCCGTAATTTATTCTATTAATGTAATTGTGTTGGCTTGTTGTTAAATGTGTTGTCTTGTTGTTAGTTGTGTTGTCTTGTTGTTAGTTGTGTTGTCTTGTTTTTCAGATGCGTTGTCTCGTCTCGTCCTAACGAAATTACCGTTTCACTTGATTATTTTGTTGTGTTTTGTGTGTATTTAATCACTTGTGATGTTATAATTATTTATTGTTTGGCTCAAACTCTTCCCAATAATATTTATTTATTATTATAATTTTAACATAAATTTAAAATGAATTTATTTAATAATTCACACTTCTTCTTTTTTGCTTGATTTTTTATTTATTTTAGTATTTATTTATTTCCGCAGTTTATTTTTTAACCATTTTTATTTTTAACCTGTTATTTTGGTGGCTAGGTATACATTTATTAAAATATTGATTAATATAATGTATTTAGAATGAGTTTGACCCTTGTCTGTTCACTTAAACTCATCCTACAGATAGTTTTTAAAGTAATTTTAATGATACTTTTGTCAAATATATTTTATTTCATTTCATTTCATAAAAATAGAAATATTCGTCTTAAAAAGTGGTTGACTTTGCTAAAAAAAAATAAATAAAAATTTAAACAAGTAAAACGTTTTATTGGATTTTTTTTTTAAAGGAGAAGATTAAGTTTTTTTATTTTTTAAATTAGGTAAATGGGTTAAGAAACAAGAAGAATGATAACGAGAGAGTACTCATTCACCTTAGGAAAGGGGAAGAGGGGGGGGGGGGGGCACGTAGTAAAATTTCCCTCCCTAGTGAAAAGAAAAAAAAATCATTAATGGGTGTGACGTCACGCCTACCAAAGGAAGGGAGGTTGATTACGTCACCACCCCAAATAATTAAATGTGCGCGGGCGCGTCTCTTTTCCTTTTTTTACGCCAACATTTTTTTAAAGGGGAAAAGCCGGAATTGGTCTTCCCTCTCATTTCAACCCCCTTATTTTTAAATGGGGGTCTGGGAATTTTCTTCACCTACCCTAAGTTTTTTTAAATCCTCTTTCTCTTCCCCCTCCCCCTTCCTTCTATTAATTTATCAGAATTGTCTCAAGGTTATTTCCCCCTTTTTCACCCTAATTTTAAAGTCAAGGCCCTCTCTTCCTGTAAAATTTTAAACTGGGTCACTGTCACCCCATACCAGGGTCTTTAGACTTTAAACTCCCCCCCTAACATTTTTCTTTCTCATTTTCATCAGACTTTTAATATAAAGTTCATTCACCCCTTTTTGTTAAAAATAGGTTAGAGATTTTGAAAATGTTACTTCGATCTGTCTACAAATTTTTCGTGGCCTTTTTTAACATTTATACTTAAAATTAAGTTCAAATAAAGGTTTCAAAAAGATGATTGTATATTTAGCTATGATGAAAGATGAGTCAGCGCAAATGAATTTTTTCTTTTCGTATTATTTTCATTCTAACCAATGAAAGTACCATAAAGCGCTAAAATTATAAATTATTTCTATTATGCCAAAAACGTACTTAAAAGTCCGATTTGCGAAGAAAATAGGGAAATTAAATAAAACTAAATGTTTCCCAGTTGTTTAAATTATTTTTGACAGAAATGTTTAAATTAATAAAATTGATAGAACTTTAGGCATCTATTATTTATTTAAAAAATATATTTTTGAGTTTAATATTATTTATTTTTTATTTCAAATTTTGGCTATTAATTTTTGAGAACATAGAAAAACTAAAGTTTAAATAAAATTTGATCCCAGATTTTCTTTAATAATAGTTAAGAAATTGGAAATTCAAGATGAAATAAGAATAAAATATTACATTTAAGGAAGGAAATATTTAATATGTTGTAAGCGGCTTAACTTCAAATTGATGTTGAATCATTTTGAGTTATTCAAGTAAAATTAAAAGGATAATCCTTAATGTTTTTTTCTGATATGTGATTATTTTATTGTTATATTTTGAATTTATTATGTTATACATTATTTGGTTAACATGATAAGTATGAACAGTTTTTATTGTGAACGTAAAAGATTAAACTAATCATCTACCTCTAATAGCAAGATGGATATTGATTGAAATATTATAAAAATAAACAAAACCGGCTGAATTTGCCAAAATGAATCATTCTTAAAAAGTAAGACATACATTTATTTATTGTAACATACTTTTTCAACTTTTCTAACGTAGAACTTTTAATTTGATAGAACTTTAAATTTAAAAAACTTCATAACTTCTTCAAAACTTTTTTTAATTTATATTACGCCAAAGATAATTTATTGCGGTCTATACTTCCTATTTTGTACTTTGATGTGTTATGTTCTTAGCTTTTACAAAACTGGCAATTTTCCTAAACATGCTTTAATTGGTATTAGATGACTTGTGTTTGTTACCTAATTATTTAATTTTTCTCATACTTGTATTTTATTTTGATTTCTTTCTTTTTTTAATTTTTAATGTCTATTTTTATTTTATTATTATTTTTTTTTTTTTTCATATAGTAATCTTTAATAATACAATTATGTGGAGCTTTAATCGGTCTTGGCTGCTTGTGTAAATTAAAAAAATAAATAAATAAATAAAATAGTATGGTTATACTATATAATGCTACTAGGCAGCAAAATGGGATTTTGCAGTCGAGTTTTATAATGTAGTCCTCGTGTCTAAGAATAGTGCAAGCTATGGAAATTTTCAGCCGAAGCTGGGAATTGTCCCATTTGACTGACGAGGTGAAGCCGGGTCAGATAAATAATGAATTGCTTACAGAGGCGGAGTCGATGCAGGTAATTGCTTGCACGAGTCGGCTGTGTTTCCTCTGCTGCATAGTAGCATATACTTATTATATCTACATACGGCTAAAAAATAAACATAAGAATATTATTCTTTAAATTAATTAAAATTTATTTGCTAC
Organism: Microvelia longipes; assembly: GCA_018340805.1. Classification (NCBI taxonomy): domain Eukaryota; kingdom Metazoa; phylum Arthropoda; class Insecta; order Hemiptera; family Veliidae; genus Microvelia; species Microvelia longipes. Next base: position 18,292,939 of record JACMZG010001859.1, read on the forward strand.
GAGATTTTGGAGGCATAAAATACCGCTTCGAAGTTGTTGCAACTCTGACAATGTCAGGTAGAATTTGGTCTTGTTATTAGTCAATCCTATCAATATTTCTATGGAAATTCTCTTCACTGTAATTATACAGTTAGTGGACCTAGTTATAAAATAACATCAAGACTCCTCTATTTGCCTTTTAAAAAATTCTATTTTACTTCTCTATTTATTTTTAGCCATGACGGAAAAAAATAAAAAATATAAACTTAATACAAAATTACATATCAAGAAATGTATAAATCCTTTAGTGAACACTCAATTATCCTTTCTTTCTATATTTTTTTCAAAATAATACAAAATACAAAATTTTCCTCTTTCTTATAAATATACGTTTTTTTCTTATTTGAAATATAATTCCTTTTCTTATTCCAAATAACAAAATCTTATATTTCAGGAAACCTTGCTTTTCCTACAGCAATAGGGACAAACCCTCTATTTTCGTCGTATTAGAAAATGTGAAAAGCTTGTAGTGACACCCTTAAAAATGGAGGAAAATGTTGTAGGTTATAAAAAATATTAGTATGTATATATATATATATATATATATATATATATATATATATATATATATATATATATATATAAATTATATATATATATATATATATACGGATATATTGGTTTTTCGGTGCTGATCAGGTTTCTTTTATATCCCCTATTCCTTTAAAAGTCACTACTATTCCCCTTATTTTTCTTTTGTGAACATTTTCCCCTTTTTCAACATTTTCCTAACAAGTGAAATAGAAAACTCAACATACCGCCTACCTTTATATAAAACCAATGTTTAACCCTAACAACTATTGATTTCCATTTCTCCATATCTTTGGAGATATAATTATCTCTTGTATTATACATTACGCATACATGTTTCATACTTTGCACTTATTTGTGTTAGTACTAATAATTTTTCACTAAGATTTGAAAAGCAATATGGGGGCTTAAAACGATAAAACAGTTATTAATCTCCTTCATAAAAAAATTAAAGCAGCCCATGTTTTTTAATTAATAAAATAAGTTCTTTATATTGAAGGAATAGATTCAATATATAATATCAAAAGGTTTTCCCGTTTTACAAAATTGGGGTGGAGATCCGCGATCCGGTCAAAATTCATTGAAACGCATTCAATGAATTATAATTTGTTTCCTTGCTCAACAATTGATTTTTTGTTTACTTTTTTGGTATTTGCTTCATACTCTAAGAAGAAACATTACTACTTGTTGCTTGATTACCATATTTTAGGTTTTCCGTGTGTTTGTCAGAGTTCTTTTTTCGATCACTAAAACCAGTTATTGACTCTGGACAGGTGTTTCGATTTTACGTTGACAGAAAAACATACTTTGTGGTTAACAATTTCTTAATTTGTTTTCGATTTTTTTTAAATCTTACTGCAAACCGGATATATACAGTCGCACAAACCTGGAGGGTGGGGAATCCGTGTACTCTCCAAGGTTTATTTTTTAAGGGGTAAAATTAAAAAAATATTCATCATTACGAAAGATTGGTCTACAAATATATAGATATATATATGTATACACATATATACATACTGGCGTATACACAAATGTGTATGTATTAGTAATTTATTAAATTGCCAGATTATATTTATTGTATTTTAGCAAATTTCATTTGAAAAAAATTGCAGAAACGCATAATGACACTAGTGCTGCCAAAATTCGTTTCTGAGATTCCGAGGTAAAATGCGTTTTGCAAAAACGTATTTTTTGTGTTAGGTTCCTTTGAAAAAATAAAATTTTCCTGTGAAAAGGATTTATTACATACTTCCGACTTTGACTTCCTCCAATCTAGCTACTCATCCAATCAGCAATCCTTTTAAATGGAAATTCACTCCTCTGAAACGAGTGAGGATGCGATCGGGTTCAAGCATATCCTCTTCTGGCATAATTAGTTTGGAATAAAACATGTTAAAAGTGCCTGAGGATAATTTATAACTGACTGAATTAAAATTGGTTAAAGGTGTTTTTAGGAAGTAAAGAATTACTAGAAAAAAATGATGTAAATAATTCAAAACATTTATGTCAGGATAAGATAGTTTATATAGGAATCTTCGTGTTTTATAACTATGGTAACAATCAGTAACAAGTTTATCATAGCGTTGAAACTTTGTCAACGTAGTTTAGCTTATGTGATAGTTGTGAGATCAATAAAATTTCAATCTAAATTGACTTACTATAAAATATTTAATGGAAAATCAAGCATTTAAAAAAGCATATTAAATAAATAACAAACAATAACTTATAAATTGGTTTTGTTAAACAAGTACAATATAAAGTTATTTTCTTCTTCAATAAATATGTTACGCAGTGAAAACTCACTCCAATTTTCCGGAGGAAATTTTTTTTATTGGAAATACAAAAGATATTTAGATCATTCAACCGAATAATCATGCCAACATTATGTGTAGGGAATAAAATGGTTTTATTTTTTAACAAAAAGAAATAATTTTGCGTAATATCATTTTTGAAATAATATATTGCATAATATTATGTTATTATGCCAAGTATTGTAGGAATTGGCAACTTATCATTTAACAATGCATTTTGTCTTACAACTGCATGTAATGATATATTTAGCTTTTAATTTTTTATACTACTTTTAACTTTTCTTTATTTATACCGTAGGTATATTGGAAAAGTAATATGTCCTCCAAAAAGTTTAAACATGTTAAACAGAATTCTAAGCTTTAGGTTAACTCATTTTTTAAGGTGAAAACAGTTGACTTCGGTGTTTAGCACCCTTGCACTTTAGGTTTTTTTATGGTGTATAGATAGGGTGTTGGCACTATAACACTTTTGTTAGCACGTAACGCTTTTGATTTTGTGGGTTCTTTCAAAATTTTACTTTTCCTCTTTTATACTGCAGGTATATAGGAAAATTTTTCTGTTTGAATTTAATTCCAAACACAGGATTTTACATGAATTATCCGTTTTAGTTATTTTTAAGACCTCCCGAGTGGTTTTTACAATTTTTTTCTGTCTGTATGTGTATATGTTTGTTAGCAGAAACCGAAATTGTATCTGAATTACAAAATGATTTGTCAGTATGTGTGACTTCGTGTGTGTCTGTTATTATCGTAGACCCTGTGTTTTTATGCTAGAGATTTGAAACTCTGTGAAAAATCATTCTTTCGGGCTAGCTATATTTTCCTATTTTTCCTTCCTTTATTAACTGGAAATAATGGTTGAGCTAAAAATTTATAAAATGCAAAAAATGTTTCGTTTAATTTAAGCTTTATCACACATGTACATGTTGGTCATATATACGACCAACGTATGTGCCAAGCTTCATTTCATTATCAGCATTGGTTTAATTTTTATCAAATGACATGTATTTGCTTTAAATACATTCTACTTATCTAAATGTTCTACTTATCTTGCAATTCGGAACAATTTTATTTTCTTATGTAATAAATAAGTATACTTTTTATTTAAATCCAGCTAGTCTAATAACATGTGAAGCAAGTCCGAAGTAGTTAGGATGAATTTAGCAAACCCATGATGTAAGAAAAAGTTCCGAAGTACCCTGTACCCGTATTTTTATATACGATTTTATTCAATCTATTTATTATTTAATACTGTATTATTCAAGCATATTACGTATTTGGTTGTTTTAAAACAACTTGGACAGTCTCTAACTGCTTTTAATATTTATTTAAACTTTTAATTTATATTGATTATTCGATAATTTGACTTTTTCCTTTTAAAACTTTAAAGGAAATACATAAAACTATAAAATCAAATCCACTTAGAAACCTTTTTAAGTAAAATATAAAATAGTTTAAAGTAAATTAAATAAAATTGAAAGCTTTTCAGATCAAAGAAAATAAAATTTTATGTATAAATAAATTTTATTTATAAAGAGAATCAATAGAAAACTCTATGTCTGAGGAAAATTTAGTTAAAATAAACAAAATAAAAGAGGCATCTGTCGTTTTCTTTATTTTTGATTATTCAACTCACATTTGTGTGTTTCCCCTTTTTTAACGAAGGTAAACCATATAGAAATGGGAAGAAGGAAAAAGGGGAAGTTCAAAAATTACCTGTTATTTTTCTTTTTTTACCCGAAAAAAATTATGTTGGAAAAAGGTACAGTTTTATTTAAGAATAAAATAAGCTAGATTTACCTTTATATAAAGGATGGGTTTTAGTATAAATAAATAAAAGAAGAAACACACTTAAAGAAAATGCAGTACACGGAGAAGTTCATTAGGTTAGGATACGTGGGGGTTGTAGATAAAGGTAACGCGTGACTGGAATATAAAGGAGGAGTGGGGGTAGATTTGAAATAGTGGGGATGGTAAGACGGAAAGAAATAGTGGGGATGGATTTTTGACTTCATGAGTCTCTCACTGTGACAACCTTACGACATTTCTCGTTGGAATACATTTACGGTTTTTTCTATGATTTTCTTTTCTACTTGACTTTTGACTTTACAGGACAATTTTTTTCGGTAAATTTTAGCACATTAGATAAAAAGGGGCAAATCTTGAATTAGAACATCTAAATAATTAAATAAATTCTTTATTTCGTTTGATTTTACATAGGTTAAAACATTAGAAAATCTTCTTGCCAATCTATAATATATAAAATCAATAATTTAAAGAAAATAAATTAATTTGTAAGATTTTGATTTGATCATCACAGATTCATTGTAGAGAGATGTATATATAACACACACACTCATACATATATATTCATACACATACATACTGACTTTTTTTCTTATTTACTTATTAAAAGAAAGACAAACAAAAACATAGAGGAACAGGTACAATAACTTACGACTTAACACTTACTAGTTTGTCTATATCTAAAATATCTTAAGTCTATTAAACTATTTTTATAAATATACTAGATGCCAACTAAGAACTGACATCGATTTTAGGAATGCCTTGTCGCCGCACAGTACACTCGGCTTTTAATGACAAGTTTGATTACATTATTCTATACATAATACATCTGTCTGACAGGTATAAATAAATATAATGTAACCATAGATTATATAGAATTTTACAATAGTGAGAAATACGATTAAAAAAAAGCAGCGCTTAAATTGTCCACTTATTTTTGACTTATTGGTCACGTTCTATTATAATAATTTAAAAAAATAAATGACAAAGGTGATAATCTTAAACGGTTTTGTAGTTTTTGCATAAAAAAGTGTTGCTGTTTAACTCAAATAAACCAAAATTACAGTCAAAATTGAGACTCGCTGTTCTTTACCCTCGAATACCGTGATGCCCGGTGACTAAGGTAGTGGTAATAAGATGCTTAATTTGCTGGTAATTTCTTGGCAGCACGATTGCATTTAAAAATTGATTTCTGTACACAGTTTAATATTCTTAAAGTGAGAATTTGCGTTTATAGTATAACTTATAGTGTAAGTTATTCGATAAGCATCCTCTCAAACAATATATTATTTGGAAATAATGTATAAGCAAATATGCCTTATTTGCTAGCTTGTATCAGTACACATATAAAACGCCGGAAAATTCTAAAAAACTGACAAGTATTAACTAACTCTGAAGTATGTAATAAAGATAATATTTTCCCACTGATGCAAGTATAAAGTATGTCATTACTCTTTATAATGGCATAATCAATATTTGAAAAAATATTTATTGATTTATCCTCAATAACTGCTTGAAGGAGAATAAAGTTTATATTATTGATTTACTGGTTTCATTGGTTGTTACCCTTCACACTGGCAACCACTGTCGATGTTGTCAAAATTATGGTCGGCTCAAAAGAAAATAATCTAGACAAAACCAACAATCCCAATAATTTTAGCGAATTTTCGAAGAAAAAATGAGCTTATGAGAGGTTGGGGTCATGGAGGGGGGAGTCGGGAGAGGTTAAATTTTTTGGATGCAGGGGACTCACTGATCAAGAATTATATATATATATATATATATATATATATATATATATATATATATATATATATATATATATATATATATATATATTAGTTCAAAGTTGTTTTCTTTATCTCTATTCTTCAATAAAATTTATTTATTAATATTCTTGGTGTGCACCAATTTTAATGGTGTAGTTTAATTATCTCGAGCAGTTTATTTTATCTTAATGTAATTGTTCTGAAATTTTAATTTCTGTTCTCTTTGTGTTACTGCCTAAATAGTATTTAACATGTAGATCCCGGATTTAAAATATTTGTTAAAAGAAAACAAGACTATTAATTACATTTTATAACAAGTACGTTACAATATAATAAACTAAATAAGATAATACTTTGCCGTTTTGGTCGGGTTTATTAGTTAAAAAATATTTAGGCCAAAAAATATAGATTTAAAGTTTTGAAATTTAAAAACCATATGAAATTTTGAAAAATTCCTATTATCATCAGACAACCTATTGGACCAATTTTTTTTATAAAAACAATTTAAATAATGGAGAAATGTAAATAAAATCTTAAAAGACACAGCACGTTCAAAACAACCTTTTCTTCTTCGTCTTTTTTATCTTCTGTTGAGAAAACTATATGTTGTTTCCAAAATTCGGAACCAGAGTGCGCTGTGTCAGTGGCTTTTGCGGCCGTAGTGTTGGTTATTGTGACACCATAATTTCCTTCATCGTAATGACCGCTACGCACGGACGGAGGCATCGCTACCGCAATATTGTGAATGCACCTCAGGACTGGTTGTAACCTAACCTGCCTGAGTTAAACCTCGTGATATCAGTAATTTCTCTTTTGTAGCACTATTTATTTTATAAAAGTCTCACATCTTGATAGGCAATTTAAACACAACAGCTTAAAGTTCTATAATAACATAAATAATTAGTTTTTGTTGTTATTATAGAACTTTAAGCTGTTGTGTTTAAATCTCCTGATACCGTCAAAGCATTATTCATTAAAGGAATCATCAAGTAAATACCTCCCATAACAATTAGTAATGACGCAAGTACCTTACGTACCACAATACTTTACCAACACGTCACGAAATAGATACTCGTGAGACGATGTACCCTAAAAAGGTACTTCTTTAAACCTTCCTATCATCTTTACATTTACTCCTTTACCCTTTTCTATAAAACACCTTTCACGAGCACAAAAGTACGAACCCTTCTAAATCTTTTTGTACTAATCTCATTCTGACCTTATTTGAATACGTTATGCATGACAATAAAATTAAAAATAGTGCTAACATAATTTTGTACCCTAAAAAATGCGCAGTACTTATATTAAATAACTTTTTTTGTTAATTTTTTGTTAAGCAAAGTTCAATTGTATTTTTTTAAAAAGTTTTGTTCAAACTGACACTATAATAAAATAACCATATTGAAAATTTCTTCTATACTTTCAAACCTTTTTGTAACCCTTTGTTATAAATATGTTAATTTTTATGAGATTTATTGTCGTTTGGGAATGTTGGCAAAAGTGAAAATTGTGGGGTTTTAACAATCTTCAGTTATGCAAAACACCAAAACATGTTTCAATTTAAGTGGGGGGTAGGGTTAGTAGTTGTATTTAGAAAAAGTTAAAATCATTTAGTTCAGTTTTTGGCTTCAGTAGGTTAAGTTGTATTTTAAAAGTTGTAGTTTAACAAAGGAGTTTTAATAGTGAGATGAGTTGTGGAGTTTCCAAATAGAAGAAAAACAGAAAGATGTCACTCCACATAGTATATATTTATTGACAGAGCCGACTTTCAAACTTAACAGTTCATCATCAGTGCCTACCAACAAAGTACCTTACGAAGTAAATATAAAAAGCTGCAAAACGAAAACAATAATATATAAAAGCAAAAAAATAAATACAATTAATAAAAAGATAAAAAAATAAAAAAGAATAAGATAAAATAAAAAAGATAAACAGGCATAAACTTAATAAATGAATAAAATGAAAATGGTGATTTGTTGGTAGGCACTGATGATGAACTATTAAGTTTAAAAGTCAGCTCTGTCAATAAATATATACTAAGTGGAGTGACATCTTTCTTTTTTCTCCTAAATCTTAAGTTCAAGGTACTTCGGAACTTTTTCTCACCATATCGGATTTGCTACGCTCAAACTCAGCACTTCAGACTCGCTTCGCTCGTTCTTAGAATATTGAAATTACCAAATTTATATCGAAGAAAGTCTATGGACTCGCTTAGCTCGGTTTAAGACAGCAAATACTTATTTTTATTGCCAGCGGTCACCCATTCAGGTACAAACCTTGCTCAATGCTGCTTGACATTAGTCATTAAATAAAAATAAAATGCCCGTTTTAGGGCCTTTCGGCCCATCAGGGTATTAACCCTGCGGGAACAACCTCAGATGGGTTGCATGGCACTCTTTTACCTGGTTACCCACCAAATAATGGGTAACTAAGGAAAAAAGGAAGCATAGGGAAAACTTGTAGTTTGTTACCCACCAATAAATAAAAAGTACTAATTTACAATCTCAGTATGGGACCGTCGAAAAGCACTAGGGCTTTTGTATGGAGAGAAAAATGGGGAAAAGAGCAAATAGAAAAAAAGTTACGCACCAAATAAACATGAAAAGTATAAAGTAATAATTTACAATCACAATAGGGGACGTTGAAAAGCACTGGGGCTTTTGTATGGGGTTAAGAATGGGGAAGAGAGAAAATAGGAAGAATATAGAGGTGGGTAACTATGTAAAAGAGGTGCTATTGGGAATATTGTAGTCTGTTACCACCAACCAGTGAAAGTGGGTAACTATGTAAAAGAGGTGCTATTGGGCAATATTGTTGTCTGTTACCCACCAACCAGTAAAGGTGGGTAACAATGTAAAAGAGGTGCTATTGGGCAATATTGTAGTCTGTTACCCACCAACCAGTGAAGGTGGGTAACAATGTAAAAGAGGTGCTACTGGGCAATATTGTAGTCTGTTACCCACCAACCAGTGAAGGTGGGTAACTATGTAAAAGAGGCGCTATTGGGCAATATTGTAGTCTGTTACCCACCAACCACTGAAAGTTGGTAACTATGTAAAAGAGGTGCTATTAGGCAATATTGTAGTCTGCTATCCAACCCTCCACCCCCTTCCCCCACCCAAATTTATTTTCAAATGACAGAAAAAAATACAAACAGGTACTGTCAAACAAATAATAAAAAATGTCAAAGAATTTACATTCTGTTTTAAAACGCCAAACTGGAGTGTCAGGTGTATTAAAATAATAATTAGAATATGAATAATAAAGAATATGAATATGAGAGATGTGATTTTGCTTACGGAACGGCATAGCGAGTGGGAGTTTTACGAATGGTTGCAAGGTAAGATACATTTTACCTAATATATTTCAATAAATTGGTTTATTCTTTTATGTTTAAAAAACGTAATGTCAAGATGGAAAGATTGTTTAAAACGTATGTATTGCAGGGCTTGGAATTTTAAAAACTGAAAGACTGTGCAGTGAGTGTGGGAAAAATATGATGTTAACGGGACCCCAAGAAGGCAAAAATTATGGGATTTGGAGGTGCAGAAAGAAAAATTAAAGGAAATCGGTAGGTGCTTTAACTGGCACATGTTTCGAAAATGCTAAAGTTACTTTTAAAGAAGCATTTATGCTGAGTTATTTCTGGTGTCGTGGTAGAATGAGATATGAGGCACCACAAATTTCTCCACCTCCAAATCCCATAATTTTTGCCTTCTTCGGGTCCCTTTAACATCATATCTTTCCAACACTCACTGCACAGTCTTTCAGTTTTTAAAATTCCAAGCCCTGCAATACATACGTTTTAAACAATCTTTCCATCTTGACATTACGTTTTTAAACATAAAAGAATAAACCAATTTATTGAATTATAAGGTCAGATTGTTATTGTTTTTTTTTCATAACAAAAAAATAGGCTGCAAATACAAAATGTTTATTTAACTCATTTCCCTAACCAACACTCCAAAATACGTTATTTTTAAGTGATTTTAGGGGTGGGTAACTAGGTAAAAGAGTACCGGTTGCATCTACTACACTCTAAGAATTAATTAAAGTTGGCGAAATCTTTTTAATACAAATACTATTCATAAAATCTTAGAGCATAGCCCAAGCTGCGAACTCCGGACCTCCGGTGCCTAAATCGAACGCCTTTACGATCACGGCCACGGAGGTAGACTCATTAGTCATTAAACAAAACCCGTAAATATTCAAGCCGTATTGAAGTAAAACTTAGTATACTTATTTATTACGTACAGTCTTACCCTTGCATTAAATGTTGGATTATTTTTTGATTTTTAACAATTTTTTAAATATAGTAGACATGTCATTTGATAATAATTAAATAATGTTAATAACGAGATCAAACGTGACAGTTTTATTAATCTAATATATGACTACTTGTCTTTATTCAAAGTTATTTGTATGACTTTACGTAATAAATAAATATACTTAATAAGCATATTTACTTAATAAATAATAAATTTAGGTTAAATACTACAGGTATATATATATATATATATATATATATATATATATATATATATATATATATATATATATATATATATATATATATATATATATATATTATATATTATATATATATATATATATATATATATATATATATATACGGGTTGTTTGGAACATTAAAGTTAAGCAGCAAGGTCAGAGCCTGGATGGGTGACCGCTAAGAATAAAAACAATGTATTAACAACTTGAGGACGAGCGAAGCGAGTCCGAAGACGTGTTGCTGGCAGTATAAATTTGACTATTAGTATAATCTGAGGACGAGTGAAGCGAGTACAAAGTAGAAATGATTAGAGTAGCGATTCCGATGTGAAGAGAAAAAGTTCCTGTAGTACGAGACACGGCTAAAATCAGTTGACAGCACGGAAAAGTAATGCGAGGGAGCCAATGAGGTTAGTCCTGGATATTAAACCAAGCCTTCAATTTCAAAGTAGGCCAACCTTATTGGTTCCTCATTACTATTTTCCCACGCTGTCATCTGATTTTAACTAAATGTCGTACTATAGATATCCTTATAAAATGATTCGGTTTTGAATTCAATAGTCGATTTCAAAAATTCTAACTCAATTGTTTTACTATCAATGGCCATAAAGTTAAAAAAATAATAATATACTATTTAGTGTATATTGCATAACAATTTATAATAATGAACTATATAATATTTCACATTATAATAATAAATAGCTAATATTGACCATACGTAAAAAAAAGTAAAGAGTTATGAGGTTTTGGTCATTAAAAAAACAACATTTAACCTTTGACCGTATGATTAGGTCTTCATCAGAAAGTGTTTAATAACAAACTAAAGCCGTTAACAGATAGAAACAGATAAGGTATCTAAACATAGCTAGCTGTGTATACTATCGAAGAATGAACTACAAACTAAACAAAGATCTAACCCCGGGGATCTCCCCCCCTTAGTTTCACATTAAGGTTGAAACTAAAGAAAATAACTATAGAATTATTTACAATTTTGTCTAGTAATAAAAGTGAACAAGAATTCTCGGGTTGAAATATTATATTTCACATTATAATATATAAAGTAATCAAATGTCTCGTTTACGTTCTTATAAAATCCAAAAATAAACCAATTGAGTTGAAATTTGGTACAAATGTATCTCTTTACGAAATAAATAGGCATTCTAAGTTTCGTTTCAATACGAGGAGCATTTCTTTTTTGTATCGTCTTCTGTTCGATTTGTATTTTTGTAATTTATTTGTCACAAATTTTATTTATTTCACTTTATCCTTTGAATCATTTTGTGTTTATAAAGTGTATAGAAAAAAATCGGACATGCTGAAGAAAAAAACGTATTGTTTTGTCAACGTTTTAAAGAGGAAATATATAAACACAATGAGAGGACAGGCAGGAAAAAATATAAAAAAAATATTAACAATAAAAGAGGAAAATTGCAAATAAAAAAAAATAGAACAAAGAAAATAAAAATAATAATGGTTTTGGTTTTCCTCCCTTGGAAAATTGGATGATTCATATAGATTTTGTACTTGAGTTGGTAAACCTGATATACTATATTTTATTATTTGTTTCTAAAATATTGCCTGTTTTATAGCAGATATTTTTAATAAGTTTCTTTCATAGTTTGTGTATTCAATAAATTGACAAGTCATGTTACAAATATTTTTTATTAAAAGTAAATTTTGTAGAAAAAGGGCTAATTATTCTGAACTTGATTGTCAATTAAGAGCTCTAGATGTCTGGGGTTCGAAGCTTGTAATATATTTTCTGCATTCATTTTTTATATATGCTATAGTTATATATTATATATATATATATATATATATATATATATATATATATATATATATAATATATATATATATATATATATTAATATATATGTATGTATATTCTAATATTGTAACATATTTTTTAGTATAAATATTTATTTTCTAATTTTTAAATTTATTTACGTTACTTTATAAATATTATTGTTACACAAGAAATTTTGATAAATAATATATAATAATAATAATGCTCGTTTTAGGGCCTTTCGGCCCTTCAGGGTATTCGCCCTGCGGGAACCACCTCGGGTGGGTCACATCTACTATGCTCGAAGTAAAGCTAAAGTTGGCGAAAAATATTTTTAAAACAAATTCTATTCATAATAAACTGAGAGCATAGCCCGGGCTGTGAACCCCAGACCTCCGGTGCCGAAGTCCAGTACTAAACGACCACGGTTACGGAGGCAGATTATTTGATAAATAATACAAATTAAAAATACAACAATAAAAGTTAAGTCAATTAGTTAATTAAAATTGTAAATTTTAAAATTAAAACTAAAATTGAATTGGTTTTAATTTAAAAGATTCATTCATAGTTATAGTATTATGAGAGGTCTGGTAAATTTCTTGCCTAATGCTAACTTAAGTTTAACTTAAAAGGTGTAAAAAGAATGTATTTGCGTGTCCAATAAATAACGTTGCTGAAGAAACATCCAATGTATTTCAAGCTCTAGTTCAACGTCCAATGAATAACGTTGATGAAGGAATATCCAATGTTTCAAGCTCTAGTTCAACGTCAATAAGTAACGTTGCTGTAGGTCAATGTATTTCAATAGTTCAAGTAACGTTGCTGTAGGAATATCTGTAATTTCAAAGCTCTAGTTCAACGTCAATAAGTACGTTGCTGTAGGTATATCATTCAAGCTCTAGATCAACGTCCAATGAGTAACGTTGCTGTAGGTATATCCATTGTATTTCAAGCTCTAGATCAACGTCCAATGAGTAACGTTGCTGTAGGTATATCCATTGTATTTCAAGCTCTAGATCAACGTCCAATGAGTAACGTTGCTGAAGGAGTATCCAATGTATTTCAAGCTCTAGTTCAACGTCCAATAAGTAACGTTGCTGTAGGAATATTCAATGTATTTCAAGCTGTAGTTCAACGTCCAATAAGTAACGTTGCTGTAGGAATATCCAATGTATTTCAAGCTCTAGTTCAACGTCCAATAAGTAACGTTGCTGTAGGAATATTCAATGTATTTCAAGCTCTTGATCAACGTCCAATGAGTAACGTTGCTGAAGGAGTATCCAATGTATTTCAAGCTCTAGTTCAACGTCCAATAAGTAACGTTGCTGTAGGAATATTCAATGTATTTCAAGCTGTAGTTCAACGTCCAATGAGCAACGTTGCTGAAGGGATATTTTATGTATTACAAGCTCTAGTACAAATTAAAAGCAATAAAAAAAGTATTTGCGTGTGCAATGAGTAAAAAAAAGTATTTGCGTGTCCAATGAGTAATATTGCTGAAGAAGTATTCTATGAATTTTAAGCTCTAGTCCAACTTAAAAAACGGTGAAAAGAAAGTATGTGCGTGTCCAATGAGTAAAAGAAAGTATTTGCGTGTCCAATGAGTAAAAGAAAGTATGTGCGTGTCCAATGAGTAAAAGAAAGTATTTGCGTGTCCAATGAGTAAAAGAAAGTATGTGCGTGTCCAATGAGTAAAAGAAAGTATTTGCGTGCGTGTCCAATGAGTAAAAAAGTTTTGCGTGTCCAATGAGTAAAAGAAAGTATTTGCGTGTCCAATGAGTAAAAGAAAGTATGTGCGTGTCCAATGAGTAAAAGAAAGTATTTTCGTGTCCAATGAGTAAAAGAAAGTATGTGCGTGTCCAATGAGTAAAATAAAGTATTTGCGTGGTTAATGAGTAAAATAAAGTATTTGCGTGTCCAATGAGTAAAATAAAGTATTTGCGTTTTCAAAGAGTAACGTTGCTGAAGGGATATTCCTTTAAAATTCAAGCTTTCTATGTCTTGAGAATCGAAATCATGTATAAATGTATATAAGACTGCAAAACTCTCTTAGAGAGAAGGGTTTGGTACGGAATTCTTTTCTACCCCTCCCCCTAAAGTTTTTCCTGAGACATACGTTTTCCTCCCTCGCATTTCCACCCTCTAAATCCCACCCCCTATAGAGTGGGTGTTACCATGACAACGCAATGGCCGACCAACACACACTCACATACGTATCTTTATATCATTCCGCTAGACTAGTAGCTTTATAAGGTTTTTTAGAAAAAATAAATTTGTACTTATTTTTTAAGGTTTGGAAAATTGTAGAGATCCGATTAGTGTTTTGATTTTGGGTCTGGAATCTTATAAATTTTACTTAATATTGACTTATTTAAAAGTTTAAGTGCAGTCTTTAAAAAAATGCTTAGAATTAAATAATACTTACTTCTATTTTAATAATGCAATTAAAATTAAATTAGCCAGATGAATAAAAATATCTACCGCTGTAAAAAATTACTAAAAAAACTATAACATAACCGGTTTTGATCGGAATAAGTGTTATTATAAGTGCGGATATAAACAAGTGCGGAATAAATGTTATTAACCTGGCTTTTGAGCTTTCTTTTATTGAAGGCTGGTATAGGACTCATGTACAAAAGTATTATCAATCAAGCATAGGAAAAGACTCAAATCTCAGCTTCTTCATTTCTCTCCAGAACTGATGATGGCCTCTATTTGGTTATGCTGTAGATGTTTAATAGATATTTTCATCAGAGATACAGTAAAGAGATTGGTTTTATTATTCTGATATTGATGGACTCCACTTATTTCTTATCGGATCTTATAATGGTCTTTATATGGTCATGCTGTTGTTGTTTGATATATATTTACACTGGTATTGTTTTTCTGACAATGATAAACTCTACTAAGCCTCATGTGTTAAATTCCTGTAAACTTAGTCTTACTCAATCTCATGTAAATATGTAAAAAAAAATCACCAGAAGTCTTATAGTTCCTAATTGATTCCATTTTAATCAATTTTTTAGAATTATAAAGCCTCGTTTTGTTGCCTGACTGAAGGATATAAAGACAGTCTTTTTTTAAATAATTTCAAATAGAGTCAGCTCTAATACTCTAAATTCAAATCTGTAAAACAAAGGAATTAAGCAAGGCATTTAATTGATAATTTCTTTGCATAAATTGCCAATTCTAAATAGAAACATTTAACTAAATATAATAGTCAAGAAGACACTCCTATAATAGTATCTTTTAAAATGCAAGCTACTGCATCTCGCAACCGTTGCACTATTTATAATGAATAGTTGACCCAATACACCTAGGAATGAAACAATCAAAATGCTATGTTACATCTTTCGACATTCTTATAATTGATGGCTCAACTTAATGACATGTCCCACTCTATTTCGTTAGGAGGAATGTAACATTTATGATGCTACATCTTGT
Organism: Microvelia longipes; assembly: GCA_018340805.1. Classification (NCBI taxonomy): domain Eukaryota; kingdom Metazoa; phylum Arthropoda; class Insecta; order Hemiptera; family Veliidae; genus Microvelia; species Microvelia longipes. The sequence goes on from JACMZG010001859.1 coordinate 18,308,640, forward strand.
AACTGTTGAATCATTCGACATTCTTATAATTGATGGCTCGACTTAATGACATGTCCCACTCTATTTCGTTAGGAGGAATGTAACATTTATGATGCTACATCTTGTAACTGTTGAATCATTCGACATTCTTATAATTGATGGCTCGACTTAATGACATGTCCCACTCTATTTCGTTAGGAGGAATGTAACATTCATGATGCTACATCTTGTAACTGTAGAATCATTCGACATTCTTATAATTAATTGATGGCTCGACTTAATGACATGTCCCACTCTATTACGTTAGGAGGAATGTAACATTCATGATGCTACATCTTGTAACTGTAGAATCATTCGACATTCTTATAATTAATTGATGGCTCGACTTAATGACATGTCCCACTCTATTACGTTAGGAGGAATGTAACATTCATGATGCTACATCTTGTAACTGTTGAATCATTCGACATTCTTATTATTGATGGCTCGACTTAATGGCATGTCCCACTCTATTTCGTTATGAGGAATGTAACATTTATGATGCTACATCTAGTAACTGTTGTATCATTCGACGTATTGCCATAGTCTCCTTCATTTAGTTTAAGGTATCATTAGGTTATGCCTGAAGACCTGATCTTAAAAACATTCTTTTGATATTGATACACAATGATAAGGAAATTTTCAATTTCAAATTATTATTAGTATACTTACACTATTTTATTATAAATAGTATCCTTACACTCATTTACAATTGCGAAATATGTCTATAGTTATCTTTTCAAGAAACAGACCTTAGCTCTCAACTGGAAGTTGAGAGCTTAAAAATATATCGTGATTAAAAAAGTCAGAATTCGTAGCAAATACCACTGGTAGCTAGATATTTCCTTTTAATGAAACTTTTATTTAACCTTCAGAGAATTGGGACTCACTAATTTTTGAATGTAAGTCAAAAAATAATTCTACGGCGGTCCCAAATTCTGCTTTATCATCCTGATTTATGACCTCCAGAGAAATCCTTTACAATGATCTTGAATTACTTATTATTATGCACAAAATAACCGAGGGGTACACGCAGATGGTTCACGTTCACCTTTTGTACTCATCAGAAAGGCTTAACGGTGAAACATGCAAATGAGGTACCATCCATTCTCAAACAAATTTATACCAGCACCACAATAGATTACTATAAAAGGCACTCCTTTTCAAAAGTACCAATTTTATTAAGGGAGAGCACATTTTTATAAATTTAATACCCTTTTTTCTTTTAAAGATACGACTAGTTAGTCTACCCATTCATATTTGCATAAAGTTTAAAGGGGGTACAGGTTTGTCCAATAAGGGTACCCTTTCAAAAAAATTAGGGTGCATATTTTTTTCCTGTATACCTGAATAAGGGGATGAGTACGTAAGATACCCTTTGACGAAAAATACTTGTTAACATTGTTTGAAAAAGTCAAAAATGATCAAATAGGGATTTTTGAAAATTTATGGTTCGATATCGAATTTCATTTGTAGGTTTGTCTCTAAAGGTAGATCAAAAGCACGGAATCTAACTTTTTATTTGATTTTGGTTGGTGCTCTTTTCTTCCTATTACTACAATTTTGTTTTTAATGCTGTTAAAATTTTACTACCAAAGGTCGTGTTGTCATCAACCTTGAGGTTATATAAGGTAATTTGTTTGGGTTGGAATAAAAACGACTACCTAGGAGAGAAAGAACACAATAGTTTCATAATTAAAGGAATTTTAGGATTATCAACTATGAAGTGGTCAGTTTTGCCGGAACAATAAAATCGAGTACCAGGTACCTCGGATTCGCTAAGCTCAACCATTCAACTTCGGACTCGGTTTGCTTGTTCTCAGAATATACATATCGTTTAATTTATACTATAATACATTTCGGACTCGCTTCGCTGGTCCTGAAATAGTAAAAATGTCTGTTTCTATCCCAGCGGTCACACATCCAGGCACTGACCAAGCTATATGCTGCTTAACTTTTATGATCCGTCAAAAAAATCATAGATATACTTATCGTATTGAAACGAAATTTTGTGCAATTATTTATTAAGTGAAGGTGTAAAATTTTATCTAATTTCAACTCAATTAAATTATTTTCCATTTTTTTACTTTTTTAAAAAAAACGTACACAAGTCATCTCATAAAAAATGAACAAATACTGATAATGAGATAAAACTTGGTAAATATGTCAGTCTTGTACTTGGCTACATTTAAACCAATTCTCAAATCGTTAGCATAAATTTTCGAAATTTTCGCTGAGTCATTATTGCGGGTTAATGGCGTCATAAAAATATTTTCCGAATAGGATAACTACAGCGGTATACTGTTTTTTTATAAAGCTTCAACTCTCTAGCATAAATCATTAGGAGCTACGATGATAACTGAAACACACACAGACAACTTTGCGAAAACCACTCAGCAGGCCTTAAAAACACCTGCAACAGATGATTTCGGTGACATCCCGGTTTCGGATTTTTTTGCAAACACGTTATTTTCTTATATACTTACGGTACGAATAAGGAAAAGTAAAAAAAAAATACTTGTGGAATATTGTTCATGGTACAAGAGTCTTCAAAAGATCTTGATAGTTGAGATTTTCCTGCCTGATGCCTCATCTTTTTGATGAATTAAATTAAATTCGTTAATAAAATCATTAACTCATGCAAGGAACAAATAAGACAGAAGTATTTACCTTAATTCTCAAGCTCTTTCTGAGCTTAATGTCCGTTTTGAGATATGAAGGTAATTATCTCTGTTTATCACTATAATTAGAAGATGAGTTAATAAGCTCTGTATAAGCTAAAATCTCCCAGAAACCACTTCTTTGTAGGTTTTCAAGAATCTGAAATCAGTTATTTCATATTTACCTTATTATGTTTAAGAATACATGTTGTAGTAATGACTGTATATTTTGTTTAACATGTTGTAGTAATGACTGTATATTTTGTTTACATGTTGTAGTAATGACTATATATTTTGTTTAACATCTTGTAGTAATGCATGTATATTTTGTTTAACATGTTGTGGTAATGACTGTATATTTTGTTTCACATGTTGTAGTAATGACTGTATATTTTGTTTAACATGTTGTAGTAATGACTGTATATTTTGTTTAACACGTTGTAGTAATGACTGTATATTTTGTTTACATGTTGTAGTAATGACTGTATATTTTGTTTACATGTTGTAGTAATGACTGTATATTTTGTTTACATGTTGTAGTAATGACTGTATATTTTGGTTAACATGTTGTAGTAATGACTATATATTTGGTTTAACATGTTGTAGTAATGGCTATATATTTTGTTTAAGATGTTGGTAAAAACATCTATAAAATAAAGGTTTTTAGTAGAACCAAAAAACTCATGTATGTATTTCGATATTTTAAAATTCAACCAACCCCTTCAATTATGATGGCTCTAAGCACACAATGGTTTGAGAAAGGTTATGCTCCCTCTAGTGATACATTATTACTACAAAGTTATGAACGAAGCATATTCTGTTAGGTCTTTTAAATTCTTGGTATGTTTCTGCATCAGTATAATAAATCTAAATATACCAAAAGACTTCATACTCCAGACAAAAAACTTTATAGGGACCTCTATTTTAAATTATTCAAGCTTTTGAGGAAGAATAGGTCCAAATTGTAAACATCTATTTGTTAGCAACCATGTGATTGTTTTTTGTTATTATTTAATATGTTAAGCCTTGAAAAAGATCGGCAAAATTAGTTTTTTTTTTTATTAATTTGGACCTATTCCTCCTCAAAAGCTTAAATGACTTCTTACTTCTTATGTAAAGTTACAAAATATTTTAAGTGAAGTTATGTTCAACAATTTGATTGTTAAAAAAGGTTATGGACTTAAAAAAAATAGGTTAAAAACACAAGGAAATGAAAACGGGGAGTAAAGAAAGAATTATTTACTTTTAAAAACGGAGGGGAAAAATTCCCGTTTAAAACAAGGTTGGGTGGGGTAGGGTTGATTAGCTAAGAGAATTGGAGTAGGGAGTTATGACGTCATTACTCCCTCAGTCATCAACACCTGTGGAATCTCTACTACCAGCACAGTTACTATTAAATGAGTTGATGATGTTAAAATGAGGGAGAAAAAATCGATTACTCCCTCTTAGAGAAGAATTTTAAAACTTAATGAATGAGAGTTACAAACCAGAGAAACCTTTTTCTTCTTACTTTATTGCATACCTTTATTTTTTGTTTATATTTTAAAATATCAGTTACGTAATACTTCGAAACATTTCTTCAACTCGTCGGATTCGCTACGCTCATCCCTTCTACTCCGGACTCACTTCGCTCGTACACAGAATATAACAATCAACGAATTTACGCTGCGTCACGTCTTGGATGCATCAGGACTTGCTTCGCACGTTCTCAGACCATATATTCATTCGTTTCACTTCCACCGATAACCTATCTAGGCACTGATCGCGTTCGATGCTACTTAATTTTTATGATCAAACAAGAACCGTAAATATACTTACCATGAATATAAAATTAGTAAACCTGTTACTTACTTATAGGGATATACTTGCCGTAAATATAAACTTAGTATAAGTATTCATTACTACTACTATTCATTACGCTGTCAACTGATTTTAGCCTTGTATCCTATTATAGTCTGTTATTATCATTATATCGTTGAACATTTTAGTCCGTATGTAGTTTATCATAGCATTTTAGTTCGTATGTATTTATCATAGCATTTAGTTCGTATGTAGCTTATCATGGCATTTTAGTCCCTATGTAGTTTATCATAGCATTTTAGTCCATATGTAGTTTATCATAGCATTTTAGTCCATATGTAGTTTATCATAGCATTTTAGTCCGTATGTAGTTTATCATAGCATTTTAGTCCGTATGTAGTTTATCACAGTATTTTAGTCCATATGTAGTTTATCATACCATTTTAGTCCATATGTAGTTTATCATAGCATTTTAGTCCGTATGTAGTTTATCCCTGATAATGTCTAGTACCGTGCAAGCAAAACGACGAAAATATTCTCTATGTACGCGCTCTCATCGCCGAAACACCTAAATTTAACGAGTCAGGTAAGCTTCCACAATATATTTCGACATTTACTCATAGCTTAAATTTATACGATGGTAAAAAATTTTTTGATTTTTATATTTTTCAATTAAAAGTAGTTGTGATTTATAGTTATCCTTTGTTATGTTTATGTTAATAAAAATATGTTTTTATTAGAATTATCACATAAAATAAAATAATTTAAAATAATACTGGATGAAATAAATATGAAATGATAAAGCATTCCAATCTTATAAAAAGATGCGCCGTTTTGATATCAAACGGAAAAATGTAGATAGTAAAAAATGAGATGGCGGATGATGAAGAAGCAACGAGTATAAAAATTATTTGCATACCAACCCAATATTATAAGTGGTAAAAATATTTTTTTTAGAAAAATAAAAATTTTCCAAGATATTATATATAAAAACATACATCTATATTTTGGAAAGGAAATAAAAAAGAAAATAAGAAATTTGGATTCTTTTCCGCTGTATTTTTGTGCTGAATGTTTCTTTATTTGTAATTTTTTAAAAGGGGATAGAAAATAAAAATTCTTCATGTTGGATACATTTTTAGTGAATGTATTTTATTCTTCAAAATTTCAGATCTTTAAGGAAAATATTGAAATTACTATATAAATCTGAGACTAAAAAGAACAGATTTTAAATAAAAATATAGTAAAAATTTATACTAAAATATGTTTTTATTATTAAGTATATTGTTGGATTTTTAGAAGGCGTTATTTATACAATAGATTTTACGATAGATACATAAATTATGTTATTTTGAAACTCAAATAAATCCCTTGAATTCCGCCCTTAGTTTAAAATACATATTTTTTTTTTATTAAGCACCGAATTAAGCTTCGTAATCTCAAATGTTTTGGTTGAAGCAATTGTCAAAATGACAATTTTAATTATGTTTTAAATTAGGCTATTTTGAACGATTTACTAAAAGGATAAAATTTCCTTAATTTTAATTAAGCTGTTTTGACGATTTACTAAAAGGATACATTTTCCTTAATTTTAATTAAGCAATTTTGAACGATTTACTAAAAGGATACCATTTCCTTAATTTTAATTAAATTATTTTGAACGATTTACTAAAAGGATACCATTACCTTAATTTTAATTAAATTATTTTGAACGATTTACTAAAAGGATACATTTTCCTTAATAAGCTATTTTGAACGATTTACTAAAAGGATACAATTTCTTTGTCATATATAAAATCTAGAAAAGCTAAAATCATCCTTTAAATACATTTACATTCATATTTCTAGTATAAAGCCTTTTGATTACGCTTAATAATACACACCATGTACTTACAGGGGGAGGGGATGCCTATGCATGGTTCTTAGATAGGGTGCTTAGAAAACCTAACTTCATAAAAAAATCTTAAGAAAAGCCCAGGAAAGTCGTAATAAAAAGTTTTAACCATAGTGGTCTTCCTCAAGGGGGTCCTTTTGGGCTTATCTTTTATATTATGTTCTTTACCCAATGATCAACGTAGTTCCCAGCTTTTCTTTGAGCTTTTTCATTCTTGTATTATGTACATATTTGTGATATTCTTTTATTAAAACATACCTTTTTTATGATATTTTTATTATAATATACATTTCTAATATTTTTGAAAATATACTTTCAAGCAATATCCACTTATTGTAATATTTTATTAAGATACAAATAATTATCATTTTTGAATTATAGTTAATTTTGATATTATGTTATTGATATATATATAATATATATATATATATATATATATATATATATATATATATATATATATATATATATGTATGTATATTATACGTATATATATATATATATATATATATATATATATATATATATATATATATATATATATATATATATTATATATATATATATATATATATATATATATATATATATATATAATATATATATATATATATATATATATATATATATATATATATATATATATATATACATATATATATATATATATATATATATATATATATATTATATATATATATATATATATATATATATATATATTATATATATATATATATATATATATTATATAAATATATATATATATATATATATATATATATATATATATATATATATATATATATTATATATATAATCATCAGTGATATTTTAACGCTTGAATCCGAGGGGTCATTTTTAGCGTTCCTAGTCGACTGAGAACTCCTAGAGTTAATGCACACATGCACACACCAGGAATGATCTCGGTACTTCTACCCTCCCCTTTACGAAACTGCACCTGTGCCCAGTCTACAGTTTTCAGTCCACTAGTATATTTTCTCATGTTCCACTAGCCACTCTGATCTCATTAGTCTTATATAACCTGCCAGTAACTAGTTTTTACCAACCTCACCAGTTCCTCATAAATACTCGTTATATTTACTGTTCTGTCCAGTCCGGTACAGCCTGACTGGGAGAGACGCCGGTATAGCAACCCCAAAGTTAGTGTGCATTATCCTACTCTCCTAGACCTGACCTGAAATCCAATATTTCGCAGACCACTGGGTGGCGTCTTTCAGAACCGAACACACATCCCTAATCACCTACGCCAGTCGTGGGTGACAGACGGAAACGTGGATCCAGACTTGTCTCAGCCGATATCCAACCTCACGTTTGCAGCCAAAAGAAACCACGTAAAACCTAGGCTGAGTGGCCGGCCTTGAATTCAAGACCTCTCGAGGATACGGTACAAAGGATAACATAATGTAAAATCCTCCCCCGGCTGGATTTGAACCCTCGACCTCCAGTCGTAAGGCAAGTGCTCTACCACTGAGCTAACGGTCCATGGTATTATTAGTAATATTACTTTCATTTATTAATATTTAATTTTAAAAATATTAATATATTTATAAAATGTGCTATATTTATAACACGAATTTTATTGTAGAACTTATATATTATAATTTTATATTTGTAGAAATACTTATTTTTCAAACTATACTTATATTATTTTCTTATTTTTCCATGTAGTTATATACTATAATTTATTTCTTTTTATATTGTTTATTGTAGTTAATTCGTTAATTCGTATATGTTTATTGTAGTTAATTTGTTTAGTAAACCAGGTTTGAATCCTTTGTGTAAACATAGGAAATATACTTTAGGCTTAACATGGAGTGAGATTTAAGGAAGAGAATAAAAAGCAGAATTGTCTAAAGTAACGCACGTTAAATTCGAATAAAATATAATGAAAATCATGGTTATCGGCTGGTTAAGTCAATAACTTAACCATTATAAAAATAGTGGTTAAGTTATCGACTGAAAAATATTTCAAATACTGACTGTAAAGTAGAAATGGTATAAAACATAATAGAACATTCTACTTGAAAACACAAATATCACCCTCCATTAGAATAGAATGAATCTGAATTACCTTCAAGGGAACATCAGATAGGTTCGGTACCTGCAGAGTCAGGTAGGGTACTTAAGGGATGAGCAAAATCATATTTCCAAATCAATACTATGAAATCGGATCTCATAGGGGATTTGAAATATCTGTTTCCTACTTCTCATCATTCTTTGTTATTAATAATACAGGTAGTTTCAAATATAATGAAGTATTGACTCTTTTAGATTCGAACTTACTTATAGTGTTTCTGAATATAGTTAACGGTTTAAGGACCGCTTTTGCGGGAAGAATTCCTCCTCAATTTGGTCTTTTAATTTCTAGCAATTCCACGAATATCAATTTTTATGTGAAAGTTAACTTTGTTTGCTACAAATTGTTTTTTTTTAGTTAATTAGCAAAACTCTGGAAATACAAACATTACCCTTTATTAGAATAGAATCAATCTGAATTGCCTTCAAGGCAATATCAGATACCTTCAAAACTTGCAGAGTTGGCTTGGGGTGATCTGGAATCACCCAGAAAAATATTTAGCTCCACACAGATATGGTGTAGCCTTTTGATTTTAGAGTACCAAAGAGAAAACGTTTGAGGAATATGCCAAAACACAGGACTGATATATTTCTCAAAACGCAATTATTCAAAAAGCGTCACTCTGAGCGGCCAGTATGTTTTTTGTCTGAGGGTATATGAAAAGAAAAAATAAGCTTAATACCAAATTCAGCAGTTCGTTTTCAAAGGATAAGCAGTTAAATTAAAAACATTTCTTTTTGTTTATTGAAAAAATCTTTAATGGTTTACTTCCGTACTTTTAACAGATAAGAAAGTTAAATAATTTTCTTGAAATACATTTGTAACCATTTATCAACTGGTTCATTTATCATACAATATTTTTTCTATGGTAGATTTAAGGATTTTATGCTAATACAGTAAAAAAAACTTTTTAAAAATAAATTTACCTTGACTTCAAGCAATGTCTGTAAAGTGTTTGAAGACTTTTTTTTTAATTTTCAGGGCAGAGTAAAAAACCAAACTATAAACTTTTACCTTTATGGTGATAGTTATTCTAATTTTTAACTTTTAAGTAAAGCAAGTAGAGAAACAAAAGTTATTTCTGTTACACATGGCATGTAGTTTACATCTTGTCCACCAGGGAGTTTGCTCAAATTTTCTTATGGGCGTAGCCATCTTGTTTTACCCTTGTAAATGTAAACAAACTATTTGCGATACTGTTTATACTGTGTTAACGATTGTTTTCTTTTATTTCTTTTTACTTTCCCTCATTTATTCCGTCATTTATTCCGTAGGTATATAGGAAAAGTATTGTGTTTGCAAAATAATCCGAAACCGGGATGAAACTGGGATTATCCGTTTCAGGCGTCTTTAAGGACTCCTGAGTGGTTTTCGCAAAGTTGTCTGTCTGTATGTGGGTGTATGTGTGTCTGTTATCATCGTAGCGCCCAGTGTATTTATGCTAGACAGTTGAAATTTTGTACAAAAATCAGTCTACTACTTAGATGTGCTATTTGGAAAATAATTTTTTTTTATGACGTCATTAACCCGCAATAATGGTTTACCAAAAAATTAAAAAATCATAAAACGCAGAAAAATGATGCGATCGGATTGAGATTTGGCACGCATGTGACTATGTATATGTCTAACATATGTGCTAAGTTTCATCACATTATAAGTATTGGTTCAATTTTTATTGAATGACTTGTGTACGTTTTTTTAAAAAATTGGAAAATGAGTCCAATTGAGTTCAAATTTTTTACAAGTCTATATTATTACCTAGTAAATATGTACACTAAGTTTCGTTTCAATACGACAAGTATATCTATGATTTTTGTTGGATTATAAAAAGGAGCATTGCGCGTGGTTAGTGCTGTATGGGTGATCGATGAGAAGGATACGGATGCATTTACTATTTGAAGACAAGCGAAGTCTGAAGGCATGTTGGAGTATAAATTTGGCGAACTTTATTTCTGAGGACGAGCGAAGCGAGTCCGAAGCAGGGAGGATGAGCGTAGTAAATCCGATGTAATGAGGAAAAGCTCCGAGGACCCCTTAAACGGCGTATACAGTCTTTTACAGCTATTTTTCGTTATCTTTCGTTATTCTTTCTGGCTCTTATAGTTTTATTAGTCTAAGAGAATATATATTTTCTCGGGCTTAAATATCTATACTTAATGCAAAGGCCACTTTCTCTCTGGTAATGTTTTGTAGTCTATACAGATAATTACCTACTTTAAAAACTAATAATGTCTATAAGCTGCAATTTCCTACTTTTCTATCCAGGTCTAGGCAAAACCAAATTTATATATTTCTTCTTCCACAAATATAACAATAATTGGTAAATCTTCGGTATACGGTGCACCCTGTTATCAATACTATATATCGATATATTTTTAGTTTAGAGATGTGACGTAGGAATAATCGATATATGCCTTTTCTTTTATGTTTTACGTTTATGAACATATTTTATTATTTTTTAAAATTTTTTTTTGTTGTTTGTGTTTTTTTTTATTTGTTGTAAAATGGTTTATAACCATTTTCATATTTTTTTTTTATGTTTTTATAATGTTTTAACTATGTTTTCATAAGAATAATAGATGATTTACCACATATAATTTTATGTTACGCGTATTTTTGTGTTTGTTATTTTCAGGTTTTTTATTATATTTTTGTAGTTAATGTTTCCCCATTTATTTGTTGTATGGCTTTTTTTTATGTTTTAATTATAATTAATAATTTAACGACGCTGCTTATCTTTTAAGTGCTTAGTTCTCGTTTACGTGTCGCGTAACTAAAAATATATCGATATATAGTATTGATAACAGGGTGCACCGTATACCGAAGTTCAGCCCAATAATTTCATTACGACTGAAATAAAACCGAACTAACCTGCATTTTTTTGTGTCGGAAACGTAGGTTTCTCACTTAAAAAACGTGCACTTGATGCTCTTTAAAAAAAATTAGAGCAAGACTGTGGTCTTGCTCTAATGTATGTCTTCTATTTAAGTCTTCTATGACGAGCAAATAATAAGTATTGCAGTGAAAAAAATGAAGAATAATCCCCCTATATAGGTAGATTAATTAATACTTCACTCCTTTAAAATTATTTTCTGTTTATTTACATTAACAACATACGTTTTTCTTGGCGAAGCTAGGCCATCTTCAGTGTTAAACTGAAGATGCCTCTCTCATCAGAAATTAGTATACCTTACCAACACTGTCTTTTTGTTTTTTGGTTTTGGTTTTTGTATAATAATTTTTGGTGGTGGTTGGTTTGGTTTCACACTAAAGATGTCCGGCTTCGCCCAGCCCAAAGTCTGTTGTTAATTTATTTTTAAAGGACTGAAGTTTTCGTTAATCTACCTAGAATTTATTTCTTAACAGTCCAATAATATATTTTTCAATAATCCCTATAATTTGTTTTATAAAAATAAAATAAAATAAATAAATAAATAAATAACCATTTATTGCAAAACATAATTACATACTAATTAAAATTAATATTGACTAATACTTTTTTTATTTTATGCAAATCGGCCTGAGCCGTGGTACCTTAGAGGCTTGTCCTAGCTTGGACTTGATAATTTTTTTATAAAAATGTGTTCGTAAATAAATTACAATATGCGGGGAAAACATTTATATTATAATAATGATATTTCCAATACTGGGAACAAATCGAACATTCTTCACCTTCTTTATTATAAATATTTAAACACGGGTTTGCATGAAAAGAAAAAGAAGAATAAAAACATGGCGTATTGTGTCGTGGGGTTACGTCCTATCCGAGAGTTTTTTGGGATTCCATGTGGAAACTCGGTTGTTTCCTTTGGGATCAATACTCCCATTGCACTCCTTTTTTTACGGATCCAATATCAACTATCTCATTCCCCTAGTGACGATACGGAGTGAGTGAGATGAAGTTATATCCTATAGAAACATTAAGGAGCTTTTGATGTTAAGAAGGGTAAATGGTAATAATGTATAAATATTTCTGGTTCTATTATTCTATTTTGGATTTTCTCTGAATATCTACCCGGAAAATATTATTAAATTTTATTCATACAATACACTGGGTTATTGTAGTCGTCACAAATCATATACCTGACGATGAGATCACACCAATTGCTCGCTAGATACATTGATGTATCTACATGTACTTATGTATAAGTGGACAATATATCTTGCTTTCGATAACTTCGAATTTGCATCGACTACGCGTAATAGTCCAAGATCCAGGCCTAAACAATGTGACTCATTTTGTACTACTTCAAACCAAATTTTTCTAAAAATATACCTTAAACTATAAAGGAAGAGCATAGTCTGTCTATCCAGAGTGAAGCCCTTCATATGAATGCGCTCACTCAAAATATTAGAAAATTGCACAAATTCCAGTTTTCTTAAAATAAGTGGTTCCCTGTAGGTCGTGTGCAAAACATGAAGAGAAATTTTTTGAAGCTGATTAAATTTCCTATAAAACGAGTGTTTTTGCGTCAAAATTGGATAACTTCAACTAAAGTTATGTCATTTGTTAAATGTCCAAAAAAAAATGCACTAAAAGCCAATATTTTGTCTATGAAATTCACTGAGTTTGCATAAATTGATTATTTCTTTGGTGTTTTTTAAAGAGCCATAACTTTGGTTCTAGTCATCCGATTTTGATGATTAAACACTTGATTTAAAGAACAGTTTATTAGCTTTAAAAAATGTTTTCCTTCATGTTTTTACTCAACCCACAGGGAACCACTTATTTCAAGAAAACAAAAATTAGTGCGATTTTATAAAATTTTGAGCAAGTGCAGTCATATGAAGGGCTCCACTCTGGATAGGCAGACTATGTTTTTTCCTTTATAGTTTAAGGTATATTTTTAAAGAAATGGGGTTCAAGTAGTACAAAATGAGTCAAATTTTTTCAGGTCCGGCTCTTGGGTTATAATTTGTGTGGTTATCCATCCAAATGTTGACCACCCCGTATGCTCTTCAACCTTTGTTTTTAACTATATCCTAGTGTCTTACCTATAGATACTACTACTTAAAGGGATGATACAACAGCCTTGGCTAGCTAGGTGCCGTAACTGTACATTGGTGACGTCTTTTTTATTTTCATAATAATTACAGTTCAACGTAAATATTAGATTATGTTTCCGCTATTTTGTCTTAAATGAAGTGAAATTAATTTTAAAAAAGTTTTAAATATTATTTATGTGTTGTATAAAGTGATTTAAATGGAAAAATCATAAATTTATATTGCAAAACGCTCTACAGCTTAGACAGTAAATTCATTCGTTTTATTGCCTGCGGTCACCAATCCTGGCACTGACCTAGTTCAATGCTGCTTACCTTTTAAGAGGCAACAGGTACCGTATATATACTTGCCCTATTAAAACGGAACTTAGTAAACTTATTTCTTACAAAAAGAGAAACTTGTACCAAATTATAAAACTTATTTTTCGATTTTTTTACATTTAAAAAAAAAAATGTATACAAGTCATTCAATAAAAATTGAGCTAAGGCTGATAATGAAATGAAAATTACAACATGTCTTATATATATATATCAATTAAATTAACGAAGACTTCAGTCCTTTTTTATTAAAATTTATTCAAAATAAATTCACGAAGAGCTTTCGCCCAGGGATCCTGAGCTTCTTCAGTTTTTTCAGATTTTTTTTAAGAACTGAAAAAGCTCAGGATCCCTGGGCGAAAGCTCTTCGTGAATTTATTTTGAATAAATTTTAATAAAAAAGGACTGAAGTCTTCGTTAATTTAATTGATATTACAATTTAAAACATCCAAAAAAGCTCTAAATGTCTTATATATGTTTACATTCGTGCCAATATATTTCTTTGATCGAAATATTTATTCCCATAATTTTTTTTAAATATTTGCAGTCATTATTGCGGGTTGATGAGCTAAAGCTCGACTTTTGTACCAAATTCAAACACTAGCATAAATACGCTGGAAGGTACAACGATAACACTCTCTCACACATACAGACAGATAACTTTGTGAAAACTACTTTGGAGCCCTTAAAACACCCGAAATGTATAATTCAGGTAACAGTCCAATCCAAAAATTAATTTGGATTTTTTACGAACACAATCCTTTTCATTTTTACATACGGTATAAATGAGGAAAAGTTAATAAGTATGAGTTCTAATTTTCAAGCTAGAGGTCTAGGGTTCAATCCCAACCGGAGATAAACAAACAATAACTTCAAAACGTACTAAACCCCATTTAACACACTTAATTTTTCATTCAATTCATAATATTTGAATTTTCTCAGAAAGCTATGTACTTGTGATGCCCCTATTCGCGGCACTTGTGACAATCATCACATCTGTTTACATATCCGCACAAAAGTTTACATAAATTAAGCGTTATGTTTACAAAAGTAGCATCCCTTTTTTCGACAAAAAGTTCCCTTTGTCCGAAGAACATAAAAATTTCGATGTTTAATGGTGTGTTAGACGGGAAAAGATAGAAAATTATTTTTTTTTACTAACATAAACTTGAAAGGGTCGCGTGCTATTTATAAAATTTATAAAAAAATGTTTACCCCAATTTTTTCGGATAAAAATATCCGTTAATATTAAAAAGTCTACCGCATGCAAAAGAGGTTACCCTCCTTTGGTACATCCTTCGATCTCATTATCCGTTTTAATGGGTTCGAAACCAGAAAAAGGGTTAAAAATTTATGTAATAGTTACTGAGGATATGCGGCGGGGCGTGAAATATAATTTATGCGACGGGATCTCTGATGAGGGCATCTGTGAAAGGTTGGGGAGTGAGGTAAGAACCTTTGTGTTGCAGAAATCCGTATAAAAAGGGTAAGAGGAAACTAGCTATGTTATAATTTTAATAATTTTTAGTAAAGGTTGTACTACATTGAGATGTGGCGAATGAAATCTTTAAGTCGATACTTTAGAGTCGTACAGTTATGATTCGAAATACTTAAATCGATCGAATTTACTATCGAAGATTCTATTATGATATCAATTAAATTAACTAAAACTTCAGTCCTTTTTTTATTCAAATTTATTCAAAATAAATTCACGAAAAGCTTTTTTTAATTAAGATTCTATTAATTAAAAAAAGGCCTTCGGTCCACATGGTTTTTGTACTTTATCAGTTCGTCATATTGCTAGTTCGCATAAGTGGTATACTGTCGCGATATAAGCGAATTTTCAAATTATTAGTCCAAAAACGTTACTTGTTTACTTTATGTTTTATATGTCAATCGATAAATGCAGAACAATGCTGATTATATATTTTATTCTTTATGAATATGTTTACTCATTTGTGTTAGTACATTACATAAAATTTCAACAATATCAGACTATGCGATTGTGAGTTAATGACGTCAGACATATTTCATAAACAGTATAGTTCAGGACATTAAAAAGGTTGATTTTTGTACGAAGTTTCATTTCTATCCGAGAAAGCGTTTGAAATTGATCTTATCCGTGAGAATTGTCTATGAACAAAATATCGGACATACCTTTATGTTTATATTATATATATATATATATATATATATATATATATATATATATATATATATATATAAACATAAAGGTATGTCCGATATTTTGTTCATAAACAATATAGTTCAGGACATTAAAAAGGTTGATTTTGTACGAAGTTTTATTTCTATCCGAGAAAGCGTTTGAAATTGATCTTATCCGTGAGAATTGTCTATGAACAAAATATCGGACATACCTTTATGTATATTATAATATATATATATATTATATATTATATATATATAAATATATATATTATATATTAATATATATATATACCGCAAAGTACGTATGTAGTTAGTCGATGATATTCACCTCCTCATCCCCCTCCATGACCCTAAAATTAAGATCATTTTATCATCCTCCAAGATAATTTTCATTAATAATTCACTAAAATAATACAAATCTATACGTCGAGATTGACTTTTGGTCAAGTACTAGATTAACCTATCAACTAAGTACTTTTTTTAGAATGAGCGTGAATGGATTTCATCATAAATAATTAAATGAAAAGTCTCTCCAAAAAAAAAAATTTATTGGCAAAGCGCTTTCAACCTAGCTAGAGGCCATCATCAGTGCAAAACCTAACAAACAAGTAACAATGTTTCATTTAATTATTTATTAATTATCAACTAAGTAGGTTAAAGGATCGTAATCCTTAAATTAAATAATTAGAAAAGGATCCTTCCTTTAAATAAAATGTTCCAAGTCTGATCTAATAATAACAATTTTACTCATCCAATTGTCATTTGGATGATACTCCAAGCATCCTTTCACAAGTGGT
Source organism: Microvelia longipes (assembly GCA_018340805.1). Taxonomy (NCBI): domain Eukaryota; kingdom Metazoa; phylum Arthropoda; class Insecta; order Hemiptera; family Veliidae; genus Microvelia; species Microvelia longipes. The sequence goes on from JACMZG010001859.1 coordinate 18,325,401, forward strand.
TTCAAACATAACAAAAAATATTTCCCTCTTATTATCTGCGGTTTTTAGTACCTATTGAACAGTTTAAAGGATTACTTTACTATAAGGGTACCAATTTCTGTACCCCTACAGCTAACCGAATCCATCCTCACTAGAAAAAAAACTTTTTAGTGATATTTTTTTAGGGTCAGGTGTTATATGAGTTTTTTAGGTGTTTACACTGCATAAGGGTTCCAAGTCGGAGGGTTCCGTATTGGGTTTAGAACCGTTTTATTGAGAGTGTTTGATATTTGACCTATATTTAGGGTGTCAAAATTAGATAAAATGAACCTGCAATTTTTTTCTGGTTTGCAAGTGTAATTTTTTTTATATTTTTGATCAGAATATAAAATTTTAGTAATAATCAATATTATCTCTCGTTTTGTTTTAATTAATTTAATGTTTACTTTTATCTTTTCATAATAAACTTAACATCTTTTTCCAAATGTACGGACGTTAGAATGAAATATTTTAATTCTGCGTAAAGTTATTTTTTTATCTTAAAAAAAGATTTCATCGCTTGTATGCTTTTTTAAGAAATTTGGTAGCTCTATTCTGTGTACATAAATTTGCTCTAATTATTCAAAACTGAGATTCCAACTTAATTGTCCGTATCGTGTATGTATTTTTAAGAGTGGTTTTTACAAATCTTTCTGTCTGAATACGTGTCTATTATTATTAGAAAAATCAATTTAAGGTCTAGTTATGATATCCGGAGAATATTTTATATATGAAGTCAATTGCCGCCTATTACAACTTATTATCTTATCCGCCTATACTGTTTACGCAAAGTAAACAGTTTCTTTGAATCATAACATTTTATGTTTTTGCGCCATTCCTAGATCTGTATCTAGTCTTATATTATTTAAATTTTTTAGTTGGTAACCCTGATTTTGTTAGGTCACTCGTTGATCTTACGCTAATTTTCTGTACCTGGTAAGCGTTTTGCCACCAGTGGTCATGTCCTTTATTATCTTACCTTTAACCCTTTACAGGTTGGCGGTTCAGACCGAACTTTGTGAAGTCTACCGCTGCCTGAACATATACCACTCAGCAAAAATTTGAAACATTCTCAATAACCGAAAAAAAATGTTTTGATCAATCTGAAATTCAGCACTAATGTAATGTGCAAGGATTACATTATTGTTATATATTGTGCATAAATGGTTTTATATGTATATAAGACCAACAAATGAGAGATCTTCACAAATGCACAATGCATCTCATTATGAGCCGTATTTATTTTATATGGAATGACATATTGGTATTCAAAATAATTGTTCAAAATAAAAAAAATGTATTAGTGTAAAAATTTTGTACTAGTTTGTCCTCATATGTAATAAATAAGTATACAAAGGTTTATGTCAATACTGCTAGTATTTCAACGGTTTTTGTTGGAGCATTGCTGTTAAGCACCATTGAACGGGGTCAGTACCTTGATGGATGACCACTGGAAGTAAAACAGATGTTTTTAACGTCTAAGGACGAGCGAAGTGAGTCCGAATACGAGCTGCGATAATAATTAGGTGATTTCCGTATTCTAATGACGACCGAAGCGAGTCCAAAATAAGGAGGATAAGCGCAGCGAAACAGATGAGATGAAGAAAAGTTCTCGAGGTACCCAGCACTCGATTTTTAGTTTTAGTTTTTCTTATTTAGATGAAATAAGGAGGATATTGGAACAATGTCGACTCATTTGACTAAGAAGTTTTAATCGGAATTTCCTTATAGGTGTGCAAAACATCGCCTTACCCAGAATGGATTTCGCCTATCTGTTTTCACTACTCCTACAAGCTCTGTCTGGCTACGGGCCACATCAAGCCCCTTATATGTGTTTATTTATTACTTACTCTAAACTTTTTTTAAGTCCCACGTATACAAAAATTAATGTAGGTCAACCCTTAATGGTTTCGGTTTTCATATCTTTAAAACAGGACGTTACCTCATACCCAATAATCCAATCTCAGCCTAAAACACCCTTATAATCTATTCTCTTAACCATCATTATACCATTAAAAAGAAAAAAAACCATATAGAAAAAAAACTTTTTACCATACGAGTGAGGTAAAAAATTACCTCTAAAAGGTTATAAAGGTATAATACCCTATAACCTATCAGCATATAATAACCTTGCTTGGAGGGTAAACAAAAAAAAACTTTAAATAATTATCTACGTAATGAATGGGTTAAGCAGATGTGTTCTTAAATGCATCGGTTTCATCTGCTTGCGTTTGATTGAAGGTTGCGATGAAAAGGATATTGTTTTTTTGCTTAAATTATCTTTAAGCTTCTGTCTTTTTTGTTTCGCTTCTGCCCTTTATTTGTGGAGAATATGTTCTTTTAAACTTTTTATTATGGGAGGAAGCATTGTTATAGTAGTCTTTTACTTAATATTAGTGAAGTTTTTAACAATTATCCTGCTTAATATTAGTGATTTAACAAAAATTGTAAATGTACATATACATATATATTTTACTTAAAGGACTACCCTCGTCTTAAATTTCTATTCAGTTAAATTAGTTTTCGATTTTTGTTCATTTTAGCAAAATTTCAAGTGGCAAGTGGGGGGAGGTGGATTTTTTTGAAAAGGAGGATATATTATATATATATATATATATATATATATATATATATATATAATATATAATATATATATTATATAAATATATACATATAATAATATATATATATATATATATATATATATATATATATATATTATATATATATATATATATAATATATATATATATAATGTGTGTGTGTGAATGTACGAGAATTTTGCGTTCTAGACGTTTATATGGAACACGGCATCATTCGTACACTTTATTGGATCGAAATGAATCATGGTACCACAATCAAATTTGTATATGCATATATGTTACTATGTATGGTCCATGAACAATCGAAGTTTCATTGTGTTATCAGTATTAGTTCTGGTTTTATTTATTGACATATATATTCTAAACAAACAATGTATTACAAACAAACAATCTAGTATTATCACACTGGGAGCTCCCTTTGTACAGTCACACAGACATATAGACAAACAACTTGGTAAAAACTACCTACTAAATCTTAATATTTAACGGATAATTTAGTAACTATCCCGGTTTCGGATGCATAAAGCAAACACATTTATTTGTCCAGATATTTGGTATAATGAAGAAATTTAAAAAAATTATTAGTAAATGGGAGAAATCTTCACTTGGGTTACATAAAAAAATAATGAAGTAAAAGAAGACTCTCCTAAAATCAAACCTTTCAATAAGCCTAAAAAGAATTTAGGCTTGTTGTTACCTATGTAATCCGAATTTATAAATATAATGATCCTGTATGGAGTTCATTAAAAATAATGGAAGAAAACGAGTCTCATAAATAAAAACTTGGCAGCGCTTTCAACCACTAGAGCGCTTTCAACGTAACTAGAGGTCATCATCACTGAAAACCCGTTGGGATGTTAAAGTAAAAGACAAGTGAGTCTATGCTTTCTAATATTAATAGTTAAAACATTGACTCACTTTTTCTACTTTAACTCACTTTTTTTTCTACTTTAACTCACTTTTTTCTACTTTAACTCACTTTTTTCTACTTTAACTCACTTTTTTCTACTTTCTGTCACTTTTTAGCGAATTTCCTTTGGGAAAACATTCGCTAATGGGATAGGCCATGGCGAATTCGAACCTCGGACCACGACACAATCCGTTTCAGAGGTCCCTAATGACGAAAAAAAATTTTCGCGAGACTTATATATATATATATATATATAATATATATATATAATATATATATATATATATATATATATATATATATATATATATATATATATATATATATATATGTATTTCTAGACACTTTCTTGTAAACACTCTATCTTTCGAACGGATTAATATTTTTTAACCAAAAATCAACCTTTGGAAGGACACGAACCCTATTGAAAACCAGGTTTTTGTCTGTATTTTCCAACGGAAATGCGCTAAAACCTTTAAAGATTACTGACTAAGCTTAAAGATAAGTAACTAAGCTTTAAACTAGTGCAAATAATAGTGCGTACTTCTAATTTTAGAGGCATAGTTTTGTACAACCAACTGGATAATTATGCGCATTTCCTTTGGAAAATACAGACAAAATAAGTTACGAGAAGTGCTTGACAATTGAGTAACTGCTTAGGTTCTAAAGCATGAACCGGAACCACGCAATGGGCATGGTTCTTGCATAAGCAAGAAATGGGTTGTTTAGCACGGAAACACGCATTCTAAATGAAATTCGCCCGACAGCGGACCACCGCGCCGGAATTATTTATTTATTAGTTGTAAACTTATATAATGTAAAAAGCACCGAAACACGCATCCAAAGGAAATTCGCCCGACATGCGGACCACCGCGCCAGAATTTTAATACTTTAACTCACTTTTTTCTACTTTAACTCACTTTTTTCTACTTTAAGTCACTTTTTTCTACTGCAACTCACTTTTTTCTACTTTAAACATTTTAACGGTTTTGGACAGATGATGGCATCTAGTTTGGTTAAAGCGCTTTGTCAATAAAGTTTTTTTTTTAAGAGACTCGTTTTCTTCCATTATTTGTGAAAAACTCCATTCAGGATCATTATATGTAACAATACAATACATTCAGGTACATATGTAACAACAAGCCTAAATTCTTAGGACTATTTGAAACCATTCGTTCCTAACCTACAAGGTTGTCATCTCTACATTCTTACATTTCTCTATACCATCATAGGAAGCATTTTAACTATCAAGATAGGAACATTTGCTTTGTCTTTAAGCTCACTTTGCAGATGGTTAATATTCATTTAGATGTAAAATATTCAAAGTTTTCTACCTTCACCAGATGTTACGCAACCACTTCTTCCCTGTCATCTAGTCTTCTATTTTTCTTTATTGTTTACTTAATTATGTACTTAAGTATCCTGTTGTCAAGTAGTTACATGATGTTTATTTATAATTATTTACAGTTTATATTGCATAATTATGTCTAAAGTTTCTATGAGGCATTGGTAGAATCGTATTGGTTAGAAAGAAACCTAATCATTATTTCTATCATCTAGAATGACCACATTGAGCGTTCTTTACAACTGTACGAAATTCGGGAGGATAATATATAATAGATAACAATATCCATTGGATAACAATATCCAATGGATAACAATATCCATTGGATAACAATATCCAATGGATAACAATATCCAATGGATAACAATATCCAATGGATAACAATATCCAGTGGATAACAATATCCATTGGATAACAATATCCAATGGATAACAATATCCAGTGGATAACAATATCCAATGGATAACAATATCCAATGGATAACAATATCCATTGGATATTGTGTTAATTTTACTCTCTCATCCATGAGGACATTTTCATGTGTCAAAATTCTCTCTTATCTAATATTCTGGAGTGATCTTTCAGACTGTCTTGACCAGAATTTTGATTGGTGTCAACAATTATTTATTTATTTGTGTCATCCATTTATTATTCTTACGTAATTTTTCCTTAGTCTCGCTTTTAAGTTTATAGAACTCACACATTTTAAATGATTAAAATAATGGCTTCTATTCTATAATATTTTCTTGACTAATCAACAATTCTGACGATGTTTATTTTTATTAACTTATTTCTGATATTTAATTTAAATCTAATCTTGTTCTGTTGTGTATGTTAATTCCTTTGCTTTTAAGCTTTTAATTTGTTGTTAATGTAGTTTTTAAGTTTACTTTTGATCGTCTGAAGATGACCACAGTGTTAGGTGAAATTATCATTGCTAATTAGTTAATTAGTCAAGAAATATTATAGAATGTAACTAATTAGTTTAATTCTTAAAAAAAATTATCTTTTGTTATTTTTTGCCAGGATCGCCTGAATGATTATTCGCTAATAGGAAACCTTTAGCAGAAAATATTTATTAAAAAAACGTTATATTAAACTATTATTTATTTAATTAAAAATATTTATCATATACAAGTGTGATGTAAATATTATTAAGAGCTCTATAGACCATTCAAATTAAGCATAAATAGTTGTTTAATAACCAATACAAGAATAAAAAAGGACATTGATTTTAAAGCAGTCAATCCAAAAAATCCAGGCCAAAAGTAAGAGAGAACGAAAAGGATATTGATGCCAAAGCGGATCCAGGCCAAAAGTAATGAGAGAGAACGAAAAGGATATTGATGCCAAAGCGGTTAATCCAGGCCAAAGTAATGAGAGAGAACGAAAAGGATATTGATGCAAAGCGGTTAATCCAGGCCAAAAGTAATGAGAGAGAACGAAAAGGATATTGATGCCAAAGCGGTTAATCCAGGCCAAACGTAATGAGAGAACGAAAAGGATATTGATGCCAAAGCGGTAATCCAGGCCAAAAGTAATGAGAGAGAACGAAAAGATATTGATGCCAAAGCGGTTAATCCAGCCAAAAGTAATGAGAGATAACGAAAAGGAAATTCATGCCTAAGCGGTTAATGATTCTTTATAGGATTATGTCAAATAATTGTATAAAACATACAAAGAGGGTGGAATCTGCGCCTACGTAGCCGGGGTCGTTTAGTACTGGACGTAGTACGGGGTTCACAGCCCGGGCCATGTTCTTAGTTTTTTATGAATAGAATTTGTTGTAAAAAGATCAATGAATTCGCCAACTTTAGCTTTACTTTGGCATAGTATATGTGACCCACCCGTGGTTGTTCCCGCATTGCGAATACCCTAATGGACCGAAAGGCCCTAAAATGGGCATTATTATTATTATTATTATTATATTATGCAAAGGGGGAATTTTATAAAAGGTTTTAGACCATTTAACTTTTAGACTCTCTTTTAAATTTAGCGGGCCTTGTAGGTATGTTTTTATATTATTGTTACTATTATTAATAATAAATTGTTGGGCTCTGCAAATAGTAATATTCTTGAAGTAGAATCTACTATTAATTAATATTCATAGATACTTATTATGAAACCTCGTTAATTAATTGGTTTAAAACTTTTTATTTTTCCTCATTTATACTGTAGGTATATAGAAAAAGGATTGTATTTGAAAAAGGAGCACAAAATCGGAACTTCACTTAAATTGTCCGTTTCGGGTATTTTAAAGGCCCCAAAGTTTTATTCAAATACAGATAGTGAATGTAGGGTTATTCATAGATTATTTATGTTAAGGATCATCGAGCGTGGTCAGTGCCTAGGTATGTTACTACTGAAAGAAAATAAAACGGAAGTTAAACTGCCAGAGGACGAGTAAAGCGAATCCAAAAACGTAATGTATATTCCTGATTATTTTATTGTTAAATAAATTGTAATTTTACAATGTTATTCACAATTAAGGATGTTTCGGGAGCAGATTACTCATATTCCACCATTAAGGACGTTTCGGGAGCAGATTACTCGTATTCCACCATTAAGGACGTTTCGGGAGCAGATTACTCATACATTCGTTTCGGGAGCAATCCGTATTCCTTAAGGACGTTTCGGGAGCAGATTACTCGTATTCCACCATTAAGGACGTTCGGGAGCAGATTACTCGTATTCCTCCATTAAGGACGTTTCGGGAGCAGATTACTCATATTCCACCATTAAGGACGTTTCGGAAGCAGATAACTCATATTCCACCATTAAGGACTTTCGGAAGCAGATTACTCATATCCTCCATTAAGGACTTTCGGAAGCAGATTACTCATATTCCTCCATTAAGGACGTTTCGGGAGCAGATACTCGTATTCCACCATTAAGGACTTTTCGGAAGCAGATTACTCATATTCCTCCATTAAGGACGTTTCGGGAGCAGATTACTCATATTCCACCATTAAGGACTTTTCGGAGCAGATTACCATTCCTCCATTAAGGACGTTTCGGGAGCAGATTACTCATATTCCACCTTAAGGACTTTTCGGAAGCAGATTACTCATTCCTCCATTAAGGACGTTTCGGGAGCAGATACTCATATTCCACATTAAGGACTTTCAGCAGATTACTCATATTCCTCCATTAAGGACGTTTCGGGAGCAGATTACTCATATTCCACCATTAGGACTTTTCGAAGCAGATTACCATATTCCTCCATTAAGACGTTCGGGAGCAGATTACTCATATTCCACCATTAAGGACTTTTCGAAAGCAGATTACTCATATTCCTCCATTAAGGACGTTTCGGGAGCAGATTACTCGTATTCCACCATTAAGGACTTTTCGAAAGCAGATACCATATTCTCCATTAAGGACTTTTCGAAAGCAGCATTAAGGACTTTTTACTCATATTCCATTAAGGACGTTTCGGGAGCAGATTACTCGTATTCCATTAGATTACATTCCATTAAGGACTCATATTCCATTAAGGACCTTTTCGAAAGCAGATTACTCATATTCCTCCATTAAGGACGTTTCGGGAGCAGATTACTCGTATTCCACCATTAAGGACTTTCCGGGAGCAGATTACTCATATTCCACCATTGTCACAAACTTTCATAATTTTCTAAAAAAAATGTTTTATAATGAAATCATCAGTGCGTTTTTCCTAAAAAATACTTCCCCCCTACCGAGTTTAATGTTAAACAGATTATGGTAATTTTATATTACTATTTAACTCAATAAATTATACATGACACTAAAAATAATAGACTCAATTATAATTATGAAATAGTTGTGTATATACATCAATAGTATAATAAAAGCAGTTTCAGAATAATTGAATAATTTTGCCAAATACAATATTTCTTACTTATTATTACTTGACATATATAATATTTCATAAACTTATTTTAAAAATAAAATTATATTAATGATGCAATATATGGCAAAAAAATAATATACGTATTCTTAATTTTATTTGATTAAATTATTTAAAAAATGTATATTTTTTAATTAACTAAACATTTAATTTAATAATCCGATAAGTAAATAACATTTATTGAAAAGTTTGACTAAGTATCGTTTGACATACATAATAAAACTAGCAAAGTAATAAATTCTTTCTGGAGCTCTTGAAAGGATATGCAGATGAAGGCAGATGGTTAACTTCTCCCTACTTTAACCCTTTATCTCACGGGGTAGAAAACGGTACTTTACGTACCTAAAGATGGGTACAAGGGTTCAGTCTTCACTTTCATCTCATCCGTAAAGCATCTCATCCCGAGGTACTTACAATTTTTTTTAACTGTTGCATTCTTTATTTTTTGAATCGATCTTTACATTAATTTATGTCCTTCAAATCTATTTTTTCCATCAATGCAATTAATCAATTTATTTATTTCCAATTTCCCTTACTTACTCAAACTTATTTTAGTCTATTTATTGTTTTTGGGCCATTTATTTAATTTTAATGCATTAAATTTAATTACTTTAATCTACTAATTTTATTTTTTGTTTATTTATTTTAATCTATTAATTTAATTTTTCAATTTCTTTATTTTAATCTGTTAATTTAATTTTGTATTTATTTATTTTGATCTATCGATTTAATTCTTCAATTTGTTTATATTAATCTATATTTAATTTTGTATTTATTTATTTTGATCTTTCAATTTTTTTTTTTTTCTTTATATTCATCTATTAATTTAATTTTGTATTTATTTATTTTGATCTATGAATTTAATTTTCAATTTCTTATTTAATCTATTAATTTAATTTTGTATTTTATTTTGATCTATCAATTTAATTTTTCAATCTTTATATTAATTTATTAATTTAATTTTGTAATTATTTATATTTTTTCAATTTCTTTATATTAATCTATTACTTAAAAAGTTTCTTATTTGTGGACTTGTAAAACAATATATAAATAAAAACAGATTAGTTACACCAAAGTCCTTTATTTTTTAATATATAATAATAACTAAGCTTTCGACTAAAAATTAGTCATCATCAGAGTTTAACAAATATAAAATATAAAATGAAAATACTAATTTACAGACTACTTCATATTGCACCTTGGTATGTTTTGGTAAGCTATAAATAGCTCAAAACATACCAAGGTGCAATATGAAGTAGTCTGTAAATTTGTATTTTCATTTTATATTTATATTTGTTAAACTCTGATGATGACTAATTTTTAGTCGAAAGCTTAGTTATTATTATATATTAAAAAATAAAGGACTTTTGTGTAACTAATCTGTTTTTATTTAATCTATTACTTTAATTTTGTATTTACTAATTTTGATCTATCAATTTCTTTATTTTAATCTACTAATTTAATTTTGTATTTACTTATTTTGATCTATCTATTTAATTTTTCAAAATCTTGAAAAATAATTGTTCGCATCCACGGTTACTTCCTCACTTTATTGATTTTTTGCGCAAATAATTTATCGCTTGGATTACACTTAAAGTTCAGTGAATGTCACTACAACATTACGTGGTTCCCGCAGGGATTATCCCAGATGATCCGCTAGGTTCTAAATGCACATAAGTATAATTACGTATTTATTTATTGTAATGTATTGTTATACAATATTTTATTTTATTTATTTTTATTTATCAATTGAATTCTTATTTATTTTGATTAATACACTTATAAGTAAGTGTATGAATGTATAAATTTGTCATAGTGACAGTTGTTATGAAGAAAAATTCCGCCTAAATTAACGCGGGGCCGAAAACGTCAGTCCATAATATAATTACATATTGTTTTTTTTAACCTAACAATCGTACAGAAAGTACGGTAATCAACATGCGAGTAAAACGTCTTTGCGTTGCTCGTGTCATGATACAACCCTCGCTTTGCTGAGGCTGCAAATACACTCACGCATACAAAGTTTTTTCCTCCCTAGTTGCGTAATGTACTATTAATAAAAAGTATGAGATATTTGAAGTGTTATATTTAAGTCCCTCTAGTTGCGAATGTACCTAACTACCTGGGTGAAGATAATAATCCCACAAATCTACCCCTTCATAACAGATAACGAGCTACGAAAGACACATCCTTATCCCCATTGAACCCAACCAAAGGACCTAATAGGAAAAACTCCATTCGCGTTTGGAAAAAAATGATGAGGTGAAAATTGGGCGGGGGCGCCAAAAAAAGATATCTCTTTTGCTGAATACAACCCTAATAATGCTTTTCACAATTCAGACCCATGAACTACAGTATATGGGTTTATTTTTTTCAGATAAAGCTTTGTACAATTTTTCATATTCCTTATCATTGAATGGAAACGGAAGCTTATAGAAATTGATAAATTTCTTAGTATCTATTTTTAGAAGGGAATTTTGTATACTCCTAAGATTTTTTTATGGAATTGTGAATAGTAAAAATCAGTAATGAACGGTTATTAATAGCGATAGTTGGGTCAAAAATTATTTAAAATATAACAAACCTTAGTAATAGAATTAAATAATAAACATTTCTAATGCATGCACAAAATGTTTAAGTCCGAAAAAAGTCAACAAATTTTGTTAAGGGAAGTCGCGCAATATAAAAAATTTCAAATAAACACTAGGGCCCGTATTCAAAGACATCTTCCTAACATTTTCCTAACATTCTCCTTAAGGAACGAGGAGAATGTTAGGAAAATGTTAGAAAGATGTCTTTGAATACGGGCCTAAAATTCCTAAAGCCCGAATAAAAAGTTAAAGAATGTTGTTCAAGGAAATTGCGCAATATCAAAAATTTGTAATATGAGCAGGATTATAAAAAATAAGTCTCGCTACTGATATAATATTTATTTAGAGTAAAGCATAAACGGCTTTTTAACCAAAGAAGTCAGGCAATGTCAAATAAATACAAAAATTGGCAAAATTTTGTTATATAAGTCGTGGAACATAAGAGGAATTACATTGTTCATGTAAGCTTTTCCAATCAGTATGGAAATCAGAAACTGACTTCTTTTCAAATTTTCAAAAGTTCATAACCTTCTTCAAAATTTATTAGATAACCTTGTGTGTTCTTAATTGTCTTACATTTCTGGCAAAACCGAAACGTGGCCCATTTGTCTGCCTTTACCTTTTTCCTCTCCTATAACGACTACTATAAAGACTTATTTTTAAAATTTACTCCGCACTCTTTATAATCTAAACCTTGCTGCTTGTCCCCTTCTATGATTTATCTACTTTCCTAAATATATTTAAAAACTCCATGAGAAAGCTGTTTCAATCATTTTCTATATTGGATTACTAGTTGTTAGGCTTTAAATTTTCACTTTCAACGACACGAATGTTAATTTAATTTAAACACGCATTTTTATGTTTTTGATTCTTTTATTCTAACAACATATAATTTATAATTCAATTCGAAAATAATTGTACAGAATATTCGTTGTAGAACAAAATTTGTCATTGACAAGTTAAGTAAATATTTGATAATTTCTAAAGTATAGCAACTACAAAGATACAATTTTCTTTAAAAGAAAATATAAATGATCAATAAAAGAAGTATTTGGAAAACTGTTTTTTATGTTATATTTTCACACACATATCGTATAAAAGGCTGCATATTATGTTTCCCTGAGGATAACCCAGGATATATATATATATATATATATATATATATTATATATATATATATATATATATATATATATATATATAAGTGTGTGTTGTCAACCCCTCTACTTCTTAAGAATTTTATCGATAACCCCACCCACACCTCTAATATCACCCCCTACGACGCTTTCCTTTCCCTTGTCTGACGCCATTTTTATTTTCCTCCCCTTTTAACACATCCCTCCATACTTATCCGTAATTCTCTCACATACTCTTTCGATTAAACATTACTTGATTTTGGAGAAATAACCTTATTTATATAATTCCTGTTTTTATAACCTTAAGTAAAACTTTTTTTTGGTTAACAATAAAATTACCTTTATTCTAAAGAAAAAAACACCCTAATTTTTCAACATATATTAAGTTTTATTTACATGTTTTTAACTGACTGGCTTTTTCTTTTTTTCTTTTTTTTACTTTTTCTTGCCCTTAATTTTTTCTGTTAAAAATTCTTTACCCTAGTTAACAGGTGGTATTTTAAATTCCTCTTATTTTTCCCTTTGTTTTTTCTTGCTTTAATTTTAATGTAAAGGTTTTTGTGTTTAGAAAAATGTTAAATAGAAAAATACTATAAACCTCCTCTTTTTTAAAAAATTAAAGATATAATATGTAGATGAAAATATAAAATTAGGCTTGTTTTACATTAAACTTCTTTATACGCAACATATTTATCAAATTTTAAAACGTATAAGTTAGTGTGTGACAAAATATTTACATCTAATTACTATCTAATACTCTATATCATCCATTTATACTCTCTTTCTACCATCTAATTACTTTTTTATCATCATAATATATCAGATGATCATCTAACTATTATATCCCGCTCTATCAACAAGCTAGACTCTCCCTAATATGTAGCTACTCTTTTCTATCATCTATCTCTCTCTTATACTCTCTCTATCATAAAGCTATATTCTTCTCTATTATCTAAGTATCTCTTCTTATCATTTAACTATATTCTACTCTATGAACTATCTATACTCTTTTTATCATCTAGATAGTCTTCTCTATCATCTAATTATCTTTTTTCTATCATCTAACTATATTCTTTCTATCAACTAACTATACTCTCTCTATTATCTATCTATCTGACTAACATAACTGTATCCTTTCTATCATCTAACTATACTCTCTCTATTATCTAGCTACTGTCTCTAACATCTAACTGTCTCTCTATTATCTAGCTATCTAACATCTAACTGTATCCTTTCTATCATCTCTATATCTCTATTATTAGCTACTGTTCTCTAACATCAACTGTAATCCTTCTATCATCTAACATAACTCTCTCTATATCTAGCTACTGTTCTCTAACATCTAACTGTATCCTTTCTATCATCTAACTATACTCTCTCTATTATCTAGCTACTGTTCTCTAACATCTAACTGTATCCTTTCTATCATCTAACTATACTCTCTCTATTATCTAGCTACTGTTCTCTAACATCTAACTGTATCCTTTCTATCATCTAACTATACTATTATCTAGCTACTGTTCTCTAACATCTACTGTATCCTTTCTATCATCTAACTATATACTAGCTACTGTTCTCTAACATCTAACTGTATCCTTCTATCATCTAACTATACTCTCTCTATTATCTAGCTACTGTTCTCTAACATCTAACTGTATCCTTTCTATCATCTAACTATACCTCTCTATTATCTAGCTACTGTCTCTAACATCTAACTGTATCCTTTCTATCATCTAACTATACTCTCTCTATTATCTAGCTACTGTTCTCTAACATCTAACTGTATCCTTTCTATCATCTAACTATACTCTCTCTATTATCTAGCTACTGTTCTCTAACATCTAACTGTATCCTTTCTCTCATCTAACTATACTCTCTCTATTATCTAGCTACTGTTCTCTAACATCTAACTGTATCCTTTCTATCATCTAACTATACTCTCTCTATTATCTAGCTACTGTTCTCTAACATCTAACTGTATCCTTTCTATCATCTAACTATACCTCTCTCTATTATCTAGCTACTGTTCTCTAACATCTAACTGTATCCTTTCTATCATCTAACTATACTCTCTCTATTATCTAGCTACTGTTCTCTAACATCTAACTGTATCCTTCTATCATCTAACTATACTCTCTCTATTATCTAGCTACTGTTCTCTAACATCTAACTGTATCCTTTCTATCATCTAACTATACTCTCTCTATTATCTAGCTACTGTTCTCTAACATCTAACTGTATCCTTTCTATCATCTAACTATACTCTCTCTATTATCTAGCTACTGTTCTCTAACATCTAACTGTATCCTTTCTATCATCTAACTATACTCTCTCTATTATCTAGCTACTGTTCTCTAACATCTAACTGTATCTATCATCTAACTATACTCTCTCTATCATCTAGCTACTCTTCTCTATCATCTAAGTATCTCCTTTCATCACCGAGCTGTAATATTTTCTATAATCTAAGTACCTCCTTTTTATCTGTTTCTATAATTAAATTATTTCCTTTCTATCATCTAACTGTAAATCTGTCTTTGCATTTTTCTCTCTATCGTCTATCTAACTATCACTACTCACCCCATCTATCTTCTTATCGCCCCCTTTTTTCTAACTATCCCCTTCATATGATTTAATCGTTCCTTTCTATTATCTATCTATCTTCTATCTATATATCCTTTTTCTGCCTTCTTATAATCGCCTGCCTATCTTATAACTTAACCTACCTTATTTTTTACACACAACAAAAATAAAATCTATTATTTAATTTTTTCTTACATTTGTGTAGAATGTAATAAATAAAAATTTAATGTATAAAATAAATATAAATGAAATAGTGATATTTAATATTCTAAAATTTAAATATAAAAATAAAATTAAATTTAACCAGAGATAAAAGATAGTATTCAATAAGAATATTGAGTTCTTTATTCAAAATAAATTTAAAAAAAAGTTTTTTCATTATGTAATTCAAAGTAAGTTTTCATATAACTTTACAGCACAATATAACATTATTAGTATTTAACTAATAGATTCTATCAGTCAAATGACATTGCGAAATAACAGAACTAATAGGAGAACAAAGAGTAAAAACTATTTCTTTTTTAGCGAATTTCCAAAAAAACCGCTAACGAGATATATATACATACAATAATATATATATATATAATATATATATATATATATATATATATATATATATATATATATATATTCTTACATAGAAATTCAAATATTTAACATCAACATTTCTTTGATCACCGTGTAAGTGATCACCGTGTTTGATCACCCAAACATTTCTTTGGGTAAAGACAAAGAAGATTGGTACTTTTAGAAGGCTAATAATTAACATTATTAACACAATATAATTGTGCGAGAGACACTTAGGAAATGTAACAAGCAAAATGCAATGCTACATCTGGGAACTGTTCCATCATTCGACATTCGTCATACTTGATGGCTCGACATAATGTCATGTCCCACTCTGTTTCGTTACGTCTAACTCATCAGGGCGCCGACAGAGCCTGAACTCACTCTGACCTTCAATTAATTCCGAAGAATATAATGTGAAGTACTTACCAGAGACGAGCGGTGCTCTCTTACCGCCATCATGCATGGCAAGCAAAACATATATCATTTTGATACTACCGAGTTTTGCAAAACATGAATAGCTTATCAGGGCGCTGACAGAGCCTGAATTCACTCTGACCTTCAATTAATTCCGAAGAATATAATGTGAAGTACTTACCAGATACGAGCGGTGATCTCTTACCGCCAACATGCATGGCAAGCAAAACATATATCATTTTAAAAACTCTTTAGTATCAACTTTGCAAAACACTGTAGTATCAAAATGATATATGTTTTGCTTGCCATGCATGATGGCGGTAAGAGAGCACCGCTCGTCTCTGGTAAGTACTTTACATTATATTCTTCGGAATCAATTGAAGGTCAGAGTGAGTTCAGGCTCTATCGGCGCCCTGATGAGTTAGACGTAACGAAACAGAGTGGGACATGACATTATGTCGAGCCATCAAGTATGACGAATGTCGAATGATGGAACAGTTCCCAGATGTAGCATTGCATTTTGCTTGTTACATTTCCTAGGTGTCTCTCGCACAATTATATTGTGTCAACTATTCATGTTTTGCAAAACTCGGTAGTATCAAAATTATAAACATTATTAACTCCATTAAACGTGCGTTCTTGTAATTAATAATAATAATACTAAACACCAAAATATTAATTGTTTTTGTATTATTATAACTAAATAAAAATAAATCTAAACAACGAATTTTTTTGTATATTTCTTCATTTGTATTAATAAAAAAACTATTCTTATTTATTACAAGAAAACCAATAGCATTCTACGTTACATTTATTATTCATAAACAAATTGGAATGACAGAAAACACCAAAATCTATTTAATACTAACACCTAATTTTCCAAAATTTTCTTCTTAATTAAAAGATATCTAATACTAGCAATTAGTAATAATTAATTTTTATTTAGAATAAGCTATTAAAATCATATTTACCTGTGTCATTAAATATGCAAAGGCCTTTAAATGGTTAACCAAAGTTTTTTAAAATATTTGATGACTCGTACAAGTATAAAACAAATATTAATATCATAATATTTTACAAATAATAATATTTGTAAAATATTATTTTGTTATATTATAAATAAATTATTTATATATGTAAATAATATTTTACAAGATCTTACCGGGTTAGTTAATTATGACCTGGTTATCACCGTGTAATACCGTTTTATTACCGGGTAAGTTTATTATTTGTTAATCATAACCGGGTTAGCTAACGCATTAAATTTATTTTATAGATATAATATTTTATAAGTTGAGATAAATAATGAAAATTACTATAGTAAAATTGAAACAAAGAAAAAAGAAACAAATAGATTAAAAGCATAATTAAGGCATAATTTAAAATTTAATTATTTCTTTATTATTCAAATATGAAATCAATTAAAAATACATACAAGTATATAAAAAAGTTTGAATTAAAAATAATTGAATAAAAAATATTATTCTATAGCTCTAAGTAGAATGTAATGAGAGTACACAAATTATAAAACTTGACAAAAAAATGCAATCTTTTTGAAACAGAAAAGTTTAAAATGCTGAACGTTGTGGTAGGTCCTTTTCATTACTTTAAACCGTTTGACCTTAATTTTTTTTTTAACAAAAACCTGTTAACTTAAGACCTACATTTAAAACTGGGTCTTTCACAACTTGAACCCCTTAAAAGTTATTAAAAAAAACACCCCCTCTTTTTTTTAAACTCATTCATTGAAAAGTTAGGGGGGTAATGAGTTCTCGACTCTGATTGGTCTGAAAACTCATCAACCCCTTACTTTTTTAAAACTTAGTTTATTAACCACGCCCACCGTTTAAAAAAATTCACCCCCTTTTTTAAATTTTCTTAACTTCCTGCTTTTAAATACTTCTTAATTTTTATATTAGTTGATTTAAGGCGGAAAAAGAGATTTGCAATGTTTTAATTTGTCTTTTTTTTATTTATATATTATTACTAATTTATTATATTAGTAAATGAAAAAAAAAAAAATGTTAAAGAGAATATTTTTTTTTAATTTTTTTTTTAAATTTTGAAATACTTACAATTTTGATGTTTTTCATTGGAGAATTTGGTGAAGGTGATGTTATATAAGGATGAGCCGATGATAAAATGAAGCTGAAGCCTTTCGAGGGTTGCAACAATCCCTTCTACTCGCTTTTCCGAGGGTAAAGGCGGGGTCGACCCTTGAGTTTGCGCACACCCAATTTCCCAAGGTTTTTCTAAAGCTATGTTAGCTTATTTTACCATGGTTTTTATAGAAAAAAGTCTTTACCTTTCCTTCTCTTAACCCCTCTTGATTTTTTTTTATATAAAACTGTTCTAGAACTACCCTTCTTACACTACTTTTTTAAATAAAATAAGATACATATTGACTCACACTCACAAATAAGGAGAACATAACGCAAGTTACAAATCAATTTTAATGTCAGGAACTATGATTGGGTTTATTTTGTTCTGTCAATAGCAGAAGGCACGATACCGCGCCCCCTCCAATCATTTCTCCTGCTATTGTACAATATTATCATTTTTCTTCAGAATCATGTTATTTTTTTCCAATTTTCTTATTTTACGTAACATAATATATAGCTCTTGTTTGTAAAAAAATAAAGAAATTTTATTTGAGAGTGGGTAGTCAATAAATAACAAAATAAGTTTTTTAATGTTCTCAATTTTCCAAATAAGTTTAGAGAATTTCGGTCTTGTTTTTTTTAGCACGGAACAAATATAATTTAAAGTATGTTTCCTAAAAAAAAATAAAAAAAACTATACTTTATTAAAACTAAAAAAAATTATAAAAAACATTTAAAGTTTGATGGAATTAAGAAAACATAATTGAATCCAGTTGTAACAAGTAAGAAGTAATAATATCATAATCAAACTTACCAATGAAAGTATCACTGAACAAAAATACCAGATGAATAAACAGCGTTTGAATACTGTTATGAGTTTACAGTTGAAATACCTATAAAATATTTAAAATTCGTTGTATTCACTTTTTGACTACCTGTTACTTTATCTGTAATAAAAAAAATGTTTTAACTTTAACTTAAATTAAGAATTACTTGCATTAGACATTAGTCACTTTACATAAAAATGAAGTATTAGTGTAATTAAGGTTATATATATATATATATATATATATATATATATATATATATAATATATATATATATTATACATTACAATAAGTAACAGTACTTACAAACTTAAAATTACATTACTTTATTTTTCTTTTATTAAAGCTTTACAACAGAATATTTATGTGTTAAAGCTTAAAGCTTTTGTTTTAAGATTTTTTTTTTTATATTTTAAGGGTTATTTAAGTAAGGTTACTTAATTTATCAATAAATAAGCTTATTAAAGTGCGAAAAATGTTTATAAGTATATTGTTAAAAGTCAAGTTAAGTGCTGATTGCGAATTTGCTTTATGCATATATGCATATATATATATATATATATATAATATATATATATATATATATATATATATATATATATATATATATACCAGCGTTAATAAAATTTGAATTCTTTGTGGTTTTATAAATAAAAAATAATCTGTTACACAAATAAATAAATAGAACAAATGTCTATAGTCTGTGAATTAGGCTAGATTATGAATTTGTCTTTGCGATTTTACGAATATATTAATAGGTAGAATTCTTAGTTATTGTTAAATTAATTTATTGGGTATCACTGTTGAAAGATCTAGGTTAAACAAATAATTCTGATTTAGTTATGTAGGCTCTGTAAAAAGGAAAGAGGATCATAAAAAGGGGAGTCATTCTCTTTAGTTAGAGTTCATTCATTAAGAGACGAGGGAGCCGTAGTAAGAGAAGCGTAGTAAAAACTCTTTAGTAAGGGTGTCACGCGACCTTGGCAAGAAAAAAAAACAGAAGATGAGTGGAATGAGGAACCAGAAGAGCCGTTTGGAGGAAAAACAGAGCCGTTAGGAGATGGGGAAACATCGGGCGGAATTAGAACCTATTAAACCCTCCCCCTATCCCAGGGTGCAACATTTTTATAAAAGAGAGAGTTAGAAAATGGAGAACCACCTTTTTCCATTTTAAACACTTTGGGATAGAAAACATCTGATTTTAATGTTATAACTGATTTAACTGTAAAACGGTCTAAAGGGAATTCAGCACAAAATAGTATATTATGCTACTAGGCAGCAAAATGAAATATTGCAGACGAGTTTTATCAATTAGTCATTAGGCTATGAAAATTTCCAGCCTAGGCACAAGTCGAGGCTGATTATTAACCCATTTGACTAACAAGGCATAGCCGAGTTAGGCAAATGGCGAATCGCCTTTAGAGGCGGAGCCGATGCAGGTAGTGCTGGTACAAGTCGGCAATGTTATCTTTGCTGCATAGTTTTCTTACTTATACTGTTGAAAAATAAACATAAGAATATTATGCTTTAAAATGTTAAGTTTAACTTTAATCGGTTATAGAAAAAAATTAGGAGTTAAATAAATTATTTAGTTATAATTAAACGAGTGGAAAAAGGGTCTTAAATACTTGCTACAAGTAATTGGTGGCAGTAAATATTGATTTTAAGTTGTTGCTACACTAATTTGTTAATCATAAAATATTTTTACGTTAATTCTCAACCGATTTATTTTATACTGATTTATTATATTTTATAGCATAATTAGTTTGCCTTGTTTACAGTTTTACTAATTCTTAACAACGTTTTATACTTGGAGTTTTTAAACAATTTAAATCCAAGTAAACAAATTATTTATTTAATATAAATAAATGACGATACAAACAATATAAATCCAAGTAAACAAATTATTTATTTAATATAAATAAAAGACGAAACAAACAATGTAAATCCAAATAAACAAATTATTTATTTAATATAAATAAAAGATGAAACAAACAATATAAATCCAAATAAACAAATTATTTATTTAATATAAATAAGACGAAACAAAATTAAATCCAAAAAAAACAAATTATTTATTTAATATAAATAAAGACGAACAAACAATATAAATCCAAATAAACAAATTATTAATATAAATAAAAGACGAAACAAACAATATAAATCCAAATAAACAATTATTTATTTAATATAAATAAAAGACGAAACAAACAATATAATCCAAATAAACAAATTATTTATTTAATATAAATAAAAGACGAAACAAACAATATAAATCCAAATAAACAAATTATTTATTTAATATAAATAAAAGACGAAACAAACAATATAAATCCAAATAAACAAATTATTTATTTAATATAAATAAAAGACGAAACAAACAATATAAATCCAAATAAACAAATTATTTATTTAATATAATAAGAGACGAAACAAACAATATAAATCCAATAAACAAATTATTTATTTAATATAAATAAAAGACGAAACAAACAATATAAATCCAAATAAACAAATTATTTATTTTATAAATAAAAGACGAAACAAACATATAAATCCAAATAAAAACAAATTATTTATTTAATATAAATAAGAGACGAAACAAACAATAAACATCCCGGTTTCGGATTTTTTCGCAAACACTATACTTTTCCTGTATCCCTACGGCATTAAGGAGGAAAAGTAAGAACATAAACTTGGTTTCTATGCGATTATTTATTTTATTTATTCAATCTAAATCCATGTTATTAAATAATCAATACCCAACACTACACACACAATGAAAACACATTTTCTGTTATTTTATCCAGTTTTCCCAAACATTTTTTTCTACAGTAAAACAACACAAAAGGCTTTTATTAATTCATAGTATCGTGTGACAGGCAGAGAAAAACTGACTATGGAAAACCAATAAACGGAAAAAATAATAGAGCCAGAAAATTACTTAATAACATACCGTTGAAATTTATCCGTTTTTTCCACACATTTATGTTAAAAACTTTTATTTACTGTTTATTTTATTTATTTATTTGTCTTCCCGTACTTTTCTTAAACATTTTTTTCCCCATAAAATGTTATTTACTTTCGTTACATAATCATTATTTACTAATATACGTGTATTTATTTTTCTATAAGTTTATTATTTTATTAGAGGGTCCTTCTTTTTAGTCATAGTTTCCAAAAAAAACCTCACAAGTGTAATTTTCATGCTGAAAGTTCGTAAAAAATTGCGATCAATATCAAAATTAAATTTAGATGATTGATTAACCACTTATAGACTTAATTATTTTAGCGAACTTTCGTAGTATATATATATATATATATATATATATATATATATATATATTATATATATATATATATATATATATATATATATATATATATATATATATATATATATATATATATATATATATATATATATTGTGTGTGTATGTGTGTTCGAGATTTTTGTTTCTATGACCACGATAACTTTCGAACGCCTTCTCAGTTCGAAATGTAAATGTACAAAAATCAACCTAGCTAGTGTCCTGAACCCTATTGCTTATGAAAACTTACTTATTTTTTGATGATTCAGAAAAAAAGGTTATTGCAGTTCGACGAATATCATCTTTCGGGCAGCACAAATAACCTTACTTCTGAGATTTGAGTCAAGTTTCAACTGTCTACGATAATCACTGCGGGAGTTATGTGTGGCAAACACACGCAGACAGGAAACCACCTGAGTGGCTGTTCTGAGAGTTTATCAGCGTTCTGATAACCAATCAAAACGTTAAAAAAACTGCCTGAAACATGAATATGATGAAATCTGGGTTTCTCATTTTGGGAGTTAACACAATACTTTGCCTTCCACCTACGTTAGTAGGTGTGTAAACGCAAAAACTAAAATCTGTTCTATTGTACACCGGTTTCCTCCCGAGATAATAAAAAACTATAACTTACATAATTTAAAAAATGTGATAATTTTATTGAAATTTTAGGCAAACTAATTTAATAGTAGATAACTACTTTTACTTCTGACAGAACAAGAAAAAACAGACATAAAGGGTATAATAGAAAATAAAGCAAGTATAAATTAATTAAAATATATAAATTGATATAATACAGCTTTGCGGTGTAGTCTTATAATTCACTGGGTAATACTACGGGTAACTTGTAGGTTTAAATTGGGATTTTCCGAGAAACTATAATAAAAAATTACTCCTACACGTAGTTATTTTCAAGTTTGAAAACACAGGAGATACCTCCAACAAGGTTAGTTGGGGGGAATACCCGATCTAAGAGTCCGCGGGTGGATGGAGTGGTTACCGCTAAGGACCTAGATGTCGAAGCGGATAATCCGGGCAAAAAAAACTACTTTTGAACGTTATTTTTTTAAATGTATATAGCTATATAAAAAGATGAACAGCAAATATTCCTTCTTTTATTATGTATTATATATAATAAATTATATTATTACAAATATTTAATAGTATTCTTAATTTTATATGTTTATTATGTATGTATTGCTCATTTATACCGTTACATGTAAGGAAAATTATTGGGTTTTCACTAAAAACCCGAAATCGGGATTTCCTCTGAATTATCCGTTTCATGTGATTTTAAGATCACCTAAGTGGTTTTCACAAAGTTGTCTGTCATTACATGTGTTTGTATGTGTATGTTAATCATCGTATCTTCCAGTGTTTTGATGCTAAATAGTAAAAATAAATAAATTTTGAGGTCTAATAGTACTATCCGTGTATAATATTTTTTATAACCACATTAACCGACAGTATAATGACGAAAATTTGTAAAACACGGAAAAATGTTTTATTGATTTGAAGTTTAGCGTGTATGTAGTCATATATAAGACTAACAAACGTGCTAAGCCTTTTATTATTATTAGCATTTCAATTTTTATCAATTGGCATGTATGTGTACTTCAAAACATTCTTAAAAATAATAAAAAGTGAACCAATTCAGTTGAAATATAGCAAAGAGTATCCTATTGTGAAATAAATAAGTATGCAAAGTTTCATTTTAATACGGTTAGTATCTACGCAATTTGTTCGATTACTATTGTTAAGCAATATCGAGCTATATCGACGCTCGTCCTAGGAACGAGCCAGGACGAGCGAAGATAAAAAACTGCAATATAATCTAAGTGATTTTTATATTTTAATGAGGAGCGAAGTGAGTCTGAAGTTGTGAGGATGAGAGCAGCGAGTCCAAAATGGTGAGGTTGAACGCAGCGAATCCGATAAGATGAGAAAAAGTTAATGTACCCTCTATCCGATATATACACTCATACTAAAATCAATTATTCGATTGAAAAGTTATTACAATACCTCCGTTTTTAGCTTAATGAAGATCGCTCTGCACCGGGGTACAAAATAAAGGTAATAGAATAGGTAAGATAATAGCAGCGGATGCATAACATCCCTTAGTTTACATATCATAATATTTCATAACGCAGCTGCCCCTGGGGTCCAGATTACGTATAATAAGTCCCCTCAATTACTAACACAGGGTAATGTATAGACTTTAGGTAAAAAATGAAGGCGACCTTGTAACCCATTTTTTATACACAACTTAATTATGTCTTAACATAAGTAATATATAAAAACCAAGTGCAAGGAAAAAAATGCGATTTCTGTCACACAGCTCATGTAGTTCACATTTTGTCCTACAGAGAGTTTATATAAGTTATGTTACTAACTACAAAATAATTCTGGTGTAGTGGTCCGCATACCGAGCGAATTTCCTTTGGTGCGTGTTCCCGTGCTTAACAAACCATTTCTGCTTAAGGTTCCGGTTTTTACTATATTAATTGAGCAAATACTCAATTTTTAAGCAGTACTCATAACTCATTTATTCTGTATTTTTTTAAGGAAATGCTTAAACCCTTTAAAGATAATCACCAACTAAGCTTTAAACTAGTGCAAATAATGGTATGCATTGCCAATTTTAGAGGCATATTTTTGTACAACCAACAGGATAATTGTGCGCACTTCCTTTCAAAAATATAAAAAAAATGAGTTACGAGTAGTGCTTGATAATTGAATAACTTCTCAATTAATAATGCATAAACTGGAACCATAAGCAGAAACGGATTTTCAAGCACTGATACATGCATTCCAAAGGAAATTCGCTCGGCATGAGGACCACCACGTTATAATTTTTTCATTAAGAATTGTAGTAAGAATTATTTCCAATGGGTAATACAACATTTTTAACACAATATAATTGTGCGAGAGACATTTAAGAAATGTATCAAGCAAAAAGCAATGCGCCTTGATGAGTTTTACGAAACGAAACAGTGAGGGACATGGCGTAATGCCAAGCCATTAATGTTGACGAATGTCGAATGATGGAACAGTTCCCAGATGTAGCATTGCTTTTTGCTTGTTACATTTCCTTGGTGTCTCCGCACAATTATATAGTGTCAATTATACATGTTTTGCAAAACTCGGTAGTATCAAATGATACATCATTTTTAAATTAATAAGTACATATTAATTTATGAAAACACTATAAAAAATGAAAACTCATCTTAAATTGTGAGTGGTGCCAATATAATGAAACACAAAAAAGGTAAACCCTAGATGGATCATAAGCAGTTATTCCACTTTTAGCGATTTTTACATTATTTAGCCAGCTATCAGCTGATTACGCATGTCTGAATTTTTTCGCATGGGTTATTATTAAGCTTTTCTTACTTGGTTTATACTTAAAGTTTAGACCCAGTACATTCTAAAACAAGAAGAAAATGACATTGTACAGCTTTGAATAATTAATAAATATAATAATAATAACTTGAAAATAAAGTTTTAAAAAATAAATAACTTTTTAAACTTAAAAAGGTTGTATTTACCGCAAGTTGAAGAAGCAGTCGAAGAATCAGCTACCGTCGATACTTGCTGTTGAGAGCAAGTATTGACGGTAGCTATTCTTCGATAACTTTTTAAGCCATTGAATGTTTGTTTGAGTTATTATTTTAAAGCACAATTGTTTTTAAACAAAAATAATTTAAAAGATAAATTTAAAAAAATGTTGTACAGGGTACCCTTGGTGTTTTTCCTCACAGCTTTTGACTCACTTTGCTCGTTCTCAGAATGTCATAACTATCCAAAGCTTAAAATAGTTAACTTCGGACTCGCTTTGCTAGTTTTAAAAATGTATTATTTATCTTACTTATCTAACATTGTTACCTTTTTTTGTTTTTAACGGAATTATTTGTCTGTTACTCTAGTTGTTGTCCAAACATCTATTTGTTAGCAACCATGTAACTTTTTTTGTTATTATTTATTATATTAGCCTTGAAAAAGATAAAATTATATAGAAAGCTCGGCAAAATTAGTTTTATTCATTATTTTGGACCTATTCCTCCTCAGAAGCTTTAATATTAAATTAGTATACTTATTTTTGTTTCGATACGGAAAATATACCCATGGTTTCTGTTGCATTATAAAAGTTAAATAGCTTTGAGCGAGGTCAGTGCCTGGATAGGTGACCGTTGGGAATAAAACTAAAGTAATCAGTATCTGGGATAAACGAAGCGAGTCCAAAGACGTGTTAAGTATAAATTTGGCGAATTGTTCATTCTGAGGACGAGCGAAGCGAGTGCGAATTAGGAAGGGTGAGCGTAGCGAATCCTATGTGTTAAGAAATAGTTCCGAAGCAACCCGATTTGTTAGTTAGTTTCACCTCTATTTGATTGATCCTAGAAAATTGATTACCCATAATAAAGTGAATACAAATTAAATTATTTGGATTCTTTTTTGTTACCCCTAAACATGATTAAAACATATAGAGTCCTAGGTCCGTATTCAAAGACATCTTCCTAACATTCTCCTAACATTTTCCTAACATTCTCCTTGTTCCTTAAGAAAAATGTTAGGAAGAAGTCTTTGAATACGGGCCCTGTCTTTATGTGTTTTTCTAGTTTTGTTTTTAAATAAGACTTCATTTCCTTATTGTTTACTTTATATTTAATTTAAAGATTAAACACTTATAATTAGGTAATAATTATTATATAGAGAGACAGAAACAAATTGTTACTTTTTTGAGAAAAATTTCTTGAAGAAATATGTGTAGGTTAAAAGAACCTTGAGAAAAGATGAAGCCTCCCTCCCGCGTGTTGTTATGGTGAGAAAGTCGTATGAGGTGACGTTTTACTCCCCTTCTTCGCGGGGGGGGGGGAGTGCCATCTATAAGAATTTCTTATATGTTAAGGAGGAGGGACATGTGTGAGGGGTGAGTCACAAAATGCTACATATACTCGGCAGCCTTTTTCTTATTCCTTTTCAAAAGATCAATATATTCACTATATGTGTCTCGAGAAAGAAAAAAAAAGTTCGAGTTGAATTTCAAAAAAGAGGAACACCCCATCTACATCACCCTATCTTGAAAAATACTTTACATACATTTATTAATCTTTACTTTATAAATGTTATGAAAACTGACGTTATTTATTTCCAATAACTTATATTTAATAAATAACATATTGGCATAAAGTCTATTCACCAATCACTATTAAAAGGTAGAGTTATTTGTTCTATACGTTCCAACATAAACATGTTATCGACGGACGTTTATAACGTCAGAAAGTAATTTTTACGAAAGGATGTTAAGGGAATGGTTTTCCTTACCCTTAACTTGAGTATTTCTCTAAAACGAAAAGAAAAACCTCTATATTTTACCCCTCATATAAAAAAGTGTCTACATTTGAACACATATAAGAAAAAGAACGACATACGAAAAAGAAAAATAACATCTGACAATCTCATGTTGGAGCAACCCTGCGCGACGTGGAAATCCCCCCTCCCTTTGCCTTATTTTATAACAAATATTTTCTTTAAAATATATCTCCATATAGACAATTTCACATTAAAATATAACCTTATATTTGAAAGAAAATTTTAAACAAAAATATTATTGTAATAAGAACAAGTTTACGACAAAATTATGAACAAGTTGACAAATCTGGACTGAAACATTTTTGGACTAGTTGTGCTGCACAAAGTTAATTAGTCCTATGTAAAAATTTTAAGATATAGGCTAAGGTGTAGTATGTATTATTTAAACACCTACCTGCGACATCTAGCGTTTAAAAATAGAAATCCATCGACTAGATTAAAAAACAACTTAAAAAATCTGGTGAGGAGGTCCACATACCAGGCGAATTTTGTTAGTAATGCGTGCCTCCGTGCTTAACAATCCATTTCTTGTTTAAGTTTATACAATCTTTCATCCTTCTATTAGTTTATTGTAAAAAAATAAAAATAAAATAAATGTTTCCGCTTTACTACATGACCGGTAGCATTACTCGTTATTCAAAATTCTTCTGATTTTTCCATACGAGTTTGTAGTTTTAGGAAACACCAATTTAACGTTGTAAAAGTTATTCACATTTGTAGTTTGACAGCTTATGTTATTTTTATTACATTTATGTTTTATCCATTGACTATATTTTATATTTACTTATAATTTTTTTTAATAATTTATTTTTCTTCTACTTTGCATGGTTTTCATTCCTTGTTAAGCAAATTTTCGAAGAAAAAATGAGCATATGGGGAAATAGTTTATTTTTATTCATTAAGAAAAATTATGAATGATGAAGGGGTTGGGGTGGATTTATTAGAAGGGAGAACTGATCATATATATATATATATATATATATATATATATATATATATATATATATATATATATAATGGGGGTAAAAAACCAAAACCAGGGTTGCCCTTAATTATCAGTTTTAGGTTTTTAAGGCCTCCTGAATGATAGTCGTAAAGTTAGTTATCGTCTTAGTTCCCAGCGTATTTATGCTGGAAAGTTGGAACTTGGTTCAAAATGAACCTTTAGGTCTATTTGTGCTATCCAGAAAATATTGATTACGTGGCGTTATTAAATTAAATTAATGAATCCGTAAAAAAACATTGAACTCGAAAATGCATAAAACGCGGAAAAAAATGCTTCGATCCTTTTTTAGATATTTGGCACGCATGTACTCATATATATGACCAACGATCAACATGTACGCCCAGTTTCACACAATTTTTTATTTTATTTTATATTTTTTTTGTGGGGGGCTAGATGGAAACGCCTTAAGAGACTAATTTGGATGAGTTTCACCAGTCTCTGCATACTTAACATTTTTTATTTTTTACATACTTTATGGGATAACTTCTACATTTAGCCGAGAAAGATAAATAAAAATGTAGTTAATGTAAAAATTAGTTATTACTCATATTTTATGAGTAAAGTAGTTAACACACATATTTTATAAAAAGGTAGTTAATAACAAAGTAGTTAACACAATATTCTATAAAAAGTAGTTAATACACCTATAAAAAGTAGTTAATACACATATTCTATAAAAAGTAGTTAATACACATATTCTATAAAAAGTAGTTAATACACATATTCTATAAAAAGTAGTTAATACACATATTCTATAAAAATGTTATACACAAAGTAGTTAATACTATTTATAAAAAGTAGTTAATACACATATTTTATAAAGTAGTTAATACACATATTCTATAAAAAGTAGTTAATACACATATTTTATAAAATGTAGTTAATACACATATTTTATGAAAAGGTAGTTAATACACATTTTATGAAATAATATAAAAAGTAGTTAATGCACATATTCTATAAAAAGTAGTTAATACACACATTCTTTAAAAGTAGTTAATACATATATTTTATAAAATGGTTTTAATACACATATTTTATGAAAAGTAGTTAATACACATATTTTATGAAAAGTAGTTAATACACATATTCTATAAAAAGTAGTTAATACTCATATTCTATAAAAAGTTGTTAATACAATATTCTATAAAAAGTAGTTATACACATATTCTAAAAAATTAGTTAATACTCATATTCTATAAAAGTAGTTAATTCACTATAAAAAAGTATATATTCTATAAAAATTAGTTATACTCATATTCTATAAAAGTAGTTAATACACATATTCTATAAAAATTAGTTAATACTCAGTTAATTCTATAAAAAGTAGTTAATACAATATTTTATGAATGACTAACTAACACTTCTGAAAGTGTCTCCAGCCATA
Organism: Microvelia longipes; assembly: GCA_018340805.1. Classification (NCBI taxonomy): domain Eukaryota; kingdom Metazoa; phylum Arthropoda; class Insecta; order Hemiptera; family Veliidae; genus Microvelia; species Microvelia longipes. The sequence goes on from JACMZG010001859.1 coordinate 18,355,466, forward strand.
GAAACGGTGACTCTCACATAATACCGCCCTTTTTTGTTTTTTTAATTAAATTCCGGAGGAAATAATTTTCTAGGTACTTAGACCTCGTATGTGGGTCCATAATACCGCCCTTAATAGAGTTTAACTGAAGATTTAACTGAACCATGGATTAACCTTTTTATCCACTTTTAACCACCATCTAGCCTCCTACATTGATTTGTAAATAAACATTCAATAATCTATTTAAATTCAAGGTTAAATAATTCTACGCTAACGCTATTTGGTTTCAACGGAATTTAAACAAAATTTAAACTTGAAACGTCGTAGCATCCAAATACTTTAGCAAGACGAAAAATACCTGCTTTACCTAGCCAACTTAAAATAATACTATATATAGAGGAGCACAGGGCCGTAACACAATGTAATTCCACTGATAACACGAAAGCCGGTTGACTGGTGCACTTAAGTAATGCTGCCAACCTGACAGCAAAACATTATAAATATCATAAATATCTATTAATGAAGAAAGATCAAAAAGAACAAATATAATAACTTAAAACACATGCAGAGTATTTAATAAAACCGGTCTTAGATGACAAAAGGGTGGCGGAATACAATAATCTACATTTAGTTGACAAGGAATACTATTAATATAATTTTAATAAATACGTTAAACTACAATTTGAAAATGCTTTAAATATTGTAATGCACCGATATTTATATTAGTATTTTATGAATAATCAATCATTAATTAATAATAGAACATAATAATTCAGCAACCGGAAGTATTGCCAACTTTTTTTAGAAAATTGTATATTGTTAGGGTGGCAGCAGTACTTAAGTGCACTAATGAACCGCCTTTCGTGTTATCAATAGTGCTCCTTCTATATATAGTATTATTCTAAGCTTGCCAAGCTGTTAGACTGTGTTGACATAAGCTTTTTACCTCTATAAAAGTTTGTAACTTCAATCTTAGTGAATGATACTGATGTCATAACCTCTGTTAGTAATATTCTAGGTCTTATAATTGACTGACGCGAAGCAGGTGTATAAGTCCCTTGTCTGTAAAAACACGATTATCATCGTTTCACACCTGGCATGTAAATGATAGGATGTTTCTACATTTATCATCGTGTATTGGGGGTCTGACTGTGTAACCGTTCTACATTCTTTGCATATGTTCTTATATAAGGCAACGGATTTCAACTTATTCCTGCATAATAGAGGCAGACAGAATAGTACATTATGTTACAAGACTGTAAAGAAGGTTTTTTTGTACCGTGTCGATTATATTTACTGTCGAGCGAAAACCGAGAGAGTAAAAGGAGCCACATTAAAAAATGTCATTCCCAGTCGTGTAACATATGCTATTTTTTCATGCATAGTAATAGCAAACAACTATTTAGAAGAAAATCAGTATTATATATAAAAAATTTGCCGGTGCACTTCTTTCGATCACCTCGTTGGCTAAAAGTTTCAATTCTGGCGGCGTATTTTCAATGCCTGAGTTACTATCTATGATTATTAATCACTTGATAATAAATAATGATAAACTCACTTTCCGAAAATAACAAAACGTTGTTAACAAAAGAGTTCGATTATTTATTTGATTCACAAAAGACGAACAAGAAAGGTTATATTATAATCTTTTAGTAAACTAATAGCGCCAATCTAGTAGACATTTGAGGAACTTCACTGGGGACAGTTTCGTAATTTTTAACAGTCGCCGACAATACAAAACTACGACACTGTTTTTGAAGAAAAAATGAGCTAATGGTATGGGGTAATCAAGGGTGGAGTAGGAAGAGGTGGATTTTATGGAAGGGGGACTCGCTAATCAATAATATATATATATATATATATATATATATATATATATATTATATATTATATATATATTATATATATATATATATATATATATATATATATATATACTATATATACAGAATTTAAGATAGGAAACACTAAGAAAATACTTACATAAAATTAGTAACGTTTCGAACTATGTTCTTCGTCTGACAGAGAGGGACCTGATATATATATGATATATATATGATATATATATATATATATATATATATATATATATATATATATATATATATATATATATTATATATATATATATATATATATAATATATATATATATATATATCGCTTTCTCGGATTGAAATGAAACATTATACAAAAATCAAACTTGTTAATGTCCGGAATCTTGTTTTTTATGAAATATGTGTGTCGTCATTAATTCACAATGACGTCAAAATCTTACAAAAAGTCATAAATCTTCATATAGTAAGATTGGGCTGAATGGTTTTATGCACATGCTACTATGCATGGTTCACAAAAAATACAATGTTCCATTTCATTATCAGTACTAGTTCTGGTTTTATTGATCGACATATATGTAAAAAACAATTTGTCATTATATGTCTATAATGACAACATGTAAACAAATCATGGTTCTTTTAATTGATACATTTGAAAATTCGCTTATAACGTGGCCGTATGTCGAAAATAGTTGCTCATCATAATTTGTTGTAAATCTTTGATGAGCATTACTGGGAAACATGCTGGATCCCCAGATTGTTTTTTAGACTTTGCTCATAATAAATCTCGGAATAGTTTAAACCGACCACGCTCCTTCCCCCTCCACCTCATGCCATCCTCGGGACAAAAAATTGCGTTTTTCGTAAATAAAATCATAAAGAGGCAACACTGGTTTTAAAAATTCGTAACCTTGTGTCGCTATTTTCCCTCATGGATGCATTATGCAATTAACAAATTTGACTCCACTAAATTCATACTTCCGAAATAAGTTAAAGCAACACATAATAGGTGACTTTAAAAGATTTAACAATGTTTTTAATTAAAAAGTAATTAAATATTTTTTTAAATAAAAAATATTATATAAAATCAAATCAAATGATAAAATTCAAAACATAATCTGACTTACAGTGTTGGCAGAGTTCGGTTTTTTCACTTAAAAAAATTGATTTTTTTTTGTTAAAAAAAGTGGGTTGAAAGCATTAAAATTTGGCGGGCTGTCAACTGATTTTAGCCGTGTGTTATACAATAGGTAAAAAAGAGGAAATGATTATTTCCAATATTACCTTGGAAATATTTGTTATGAGACCATAATAACGCATTGGTGTGACATTTTATTATCTCTCTTCCACAATATGCTTCATACAAACATCGATAAAAATTGAATAATTAAATTTGTCTCTTAACATTTTCTCAAGTAGAAGAAAAGTAAAGAAAAAATTTGTTGTTTTGGTGACATGTTTAAACATAATATCACGTGATGCCCCCTCGCATGTTTCTTAGCCCCTACACATGCCCCTAGTGGAATGATCGATTGGTTCCAATACGCCCCCCTCCTATCTCAAAACCATGTCTTCCACCATTACTATTTTCCCTTATTTTTCTTCTTCTTTTTTTTCTGTTGAGGAATACTTGGTCGGATCAATACGTCTAACTATAGGTGTTGAAAAACAATAAAACTGGAATCATAGACCACTTAATAATTGTAAAATTTTAATTATAATATACACGTTATTATAATATATATTATATACGTTAAGTTTAAAACCTGGTTTTTATATGACGTAATTAATCCGATTTGCTTGAAAAAACGGGTCAATTTAGGGTTTAAAATCTTCCCCGAAAATGTAGCACTGCATTAAACATTTCCTTATTAGCTTTTATTTTTCTTATATATTTTTTTATTATCTAATTAGCATTTATTATCTTGTATTTATCTTTTTGTTTTAGGTAACTTGAGATGCTTGCGTGAACTGAGATGAAAATAATTAAAGGTACCTTAAAGGTATGGATGAAGATGATAGCTGATAGAGATAACTCAGCTTGATATTCCCTAACAAATAAATTATATATATATATAATAATAATATATATATATATATATATATATATATATATATATATATATATATATATATATTATATTATATATATATATATATATTATTTAAAATAAACCAGAGAAAGATTTATAAGGTCTGATCAGAATAAATTTGGGACTCAAAGTATGCTATTAGTCCCAAATTGGACTAATTGCTTATTGGGAAATAACATGCTATAATTAGCAAAAGTACGAATTTATTTGTACCAACTTAATAATTGAAGGCCAATTAAGAAAACCAGTGGTACCACTTCAATGGAAAATAAAAAAAACAGTTCGGAGTACTTTTGGACCTATACGTTGCCTCCAAAACTCGTTGCCTCCAAAGATCACTAGTTCCAACAAGTCAGAAACTTCATAAGTTCTAATTGGAACTAACAAAATAATGTGGCAAAAGATTTACCATTCAAACTTTTAATCCAGAAGCAAATTTTAATGTCACAAAAGTTCACAAGATCCAAAATAATAAAAAAATATTGTGGGACTAATGAACTTTGATGGCAACGGTCTTTACAAACAAGGTCTAATCTTTTTGGAACTAACGGGAAGACTAGGCAAAGGCTTTGGATCTGTCGAATCAGCCCGTTGCCTCCAAAATTCATTAGATCCAAAACAGTATTATTAACGTAGTAATTAATTTTTAATGTCATAAATATTCGTAAGTTCCAAAAATTAGATTAAAAAATGGTGTGCAACGAATTTTGGAGACAACGAACCTTGGGAACTGTGAACTTTGGAGGCAATGGGATTTTTGTTTTGGATCTAACGAACTTTGGAGACAGTGAAATTTGATGACAACGTAAACACACTTATAAGAATATTACATAAAGGGATCTACTTTTACCAAATTTCAACTCAATTGGATTACATGTATGACAAATCCAAATTACCGATCGACAAATTTTTTTTTGCTTATATGACTATAAGCGAAAATATTTGCTCGAAATATTTGCTGAGTCATTAGAAAAGACCAACGTAATGATTAATTTTCGTACCAACATAAATACACTGGGTGATACGACGCTAACAGACACACAGTCGTAGAGATATATTCTAGAGAGGGCATATCCTATCTCATAACATTGAGGGTCCTGAAACATCTTTTTGGGGCTCAGGGGCTCTGTGTATTTTCATTGAAACCTCCTCCAAGAGTGAGTTAAGGTTATAATAAATCAATTGTTTTGGGCTACCCGCACATTGATTGTATTTTGATTTGTATTTTTAACGCTCTACTGTATAAGTTACTGAGATTTAGTACTGATTATTTGATTGTGTTTATAAGCATGTTAGTCAGGTATTTTTTTATGTTTAAAAATTTAACCAATTAGGCCTCTCTAGTAATAATATCTCTATGCACACAGACACAACACCTAAAACGGATAATTCAAGTCAAATTCTGGTTTCGGTTTATTTTTGAAACACAATAATTTTTCTATATTGCTACAATGTAAATAAAAAAAAAATAAACGCTTTATCGGATCAAAATGGAACTTAGTACAAAACTCAACCTCATTAATGTCCCCGAACCATAGTTTGCGTAGCGGCCGAAGACCTCTTGTTTTCATAATTAACTCGCTTATTTGCATTATAGATTTCAAATGTTACCAAAGTTTTTTATAATAACCACGGAATCATGGTTCCGTTGATAATTCCTCTGTTTTGTTTGGTCCATATTTAAAGTGACTATCACGTGACTTGACATTATCCGTGTATGACATCTCCCTATCCTCCGTGTCCTTATGATGCGTTGAATATTTTCTTTTATTTAGCCAAGAAAATAAAGAAAAGTAAGTTTTCTAAAAATGAAAACTGCGGCTGTGACGATACCGCATTGTCATCTTTACATACTCATGTATGTAAATGAATTTCATACATTATTCCAAACCTACTTAAAAACTCTAAATATTTTTAAGACTGAGCTACGCAGCAGACGGTATGCCAAATTTTTCTTGGGTTAAAAAAAGTTTTATTATTATTTGGATCATTTTTTACCTTCTTAAAGTAAAACAAATTTATAATCTTAGAATAATACTAATATTGAAGGAGCATATGACCGTAAACACAATGGAATTCCACTGATAACACGAAAGTCGGTTGACTGGTGATCTTAAGTAGGGATACCACCCCAACAACAAAGCATTATTTTATAAATGAGTTATTAATATTCACTAATGAAAAAAGATTTTAAGTAACGAATAAAATAACTTAAAAACCTTGCTAAATACTTAATAGAATCAGTCTTAGATAGCAAAAGAGTAGGGGAATACGAGAATCTACATTTAGTTGACGAGGACTACTTTTAACATAATTTTAATTAAAAACGTTAAAATACAATTTAAAATTTTTAATACAGCGATATATATATATATATATATATATATATATATATATATATATAATATATATATATATATATTATAATTATATGAATAATCAAACATTAATTAATAATAGAACATAATAATTCAGCGACCGGAAGTATTGCCAACTTTGTTATAAGAAAATTGTATACTGATATGGTGGCAGCATTAAGACCACCAGTGAAACGACTTTGCTGTTATGCTCCTTCTATATATAGTATTATTCTAAATTTATAATGGATCTAAGAGTTAATTTTTTTTTTAATATAATAATAGTATATTAATAAATAATCATGTTCCTTTATATGGCTAAATATTTCCAGAGTAATTATTCCCTGCTACTAAAATTCACAGAACCTTAAACATTTATTGAATTTGAATGCGCATACACAATTTTATTTCTTTTAGTAGATGTATTTTGAAAAAATCCGCTAATAGGATTGGTTTTATGACGGGAATCGGAGCCGGGAGTGTGGTTTAAATCCGTTTCAAAGGTCTCTAACCACAAAAGATACGTTTTGCAAACGATTATAATATAAAGTTTAATAATATAGGTTATATAATAGGTTTTTAATATAGTAATAGTATGTCAATGAATAATCATCTATGAATGAAAACGGTTTAGAGTCGATATGACCACTCTAAGTTACCGAAGAGTAAAAAAAAACTGGTATATAACCGGAAACCAAAATTACAGCCGAAGAACAACAAATTTCAAGTAGGGTATACTTTTTAATGTGGTTTGGCGCGAATAAAAATCTGTCCGAATTCGATGTGACCACTTAACACGACCAAAAAGTCGAATCAACAGTGGTAAAAGCAAAATAATTAAAATAATGGTCGGTAAAAAACAAATTATGAGGAGAGTATTGTTTTCAATGTTTTTTGAGCGTCTGGGTTGAATGAAAAAATCAGAGTCAATACAATCTCTCAAAGTATTTAATACTAAGGTACCCAGGTTCGAATCTCGGTAAGGTCAATAAGTTTTTCTTGCCATTTTTATCATAATTTTTATAACTTAAGTTTATAACTATGAAATATTTCTGGCTCGAAGGTCCGCTTGCAGGGCGAATTTCCTTTGAAATGCTTAGCAATCCATTTCTGGCTAAGTTTCCCGTTTATGATTTAAAACTTGAACGGTAGCATTAGTACTAGTTACTCATGCTTTCTGGATTTTTCAAAGATAATACGCTAAAAACTGTCAAAGATTAGCATTACCTAGTTCTAAATTTGTGTAAATAATAGTGTGCCAACTTTGGAAGGATGAACTTTGTTGTATAACTACTGGGATAAATATGCACATCTCATAAAGGAAATAAAACCTGGACTTTTTAAAAAAAAAGTCCAGAAAAATGTAAATAAAAAAGCGCATTCATATCTTCGGGTTTTTCTTGGTTTATAAAAGTTAAGCAGAATCGAAAGAGGTCAGGGCCTGGATGGGTGGCAACAGTGAATATAATGAATGTTTTTACTATCGAAGGACGAACGAAGCAAGTCTGAAGACGTGTTGCAGTATGAATTTGGTAATTTTTATATTCTGGGGACGAGTAAAGTGTGCCCGAAGTAGCGAGGATGAGCGTAGCAAGGATGAGCGTAGCGAGGATGAGCGTAGCGAATGCGATGGGTTAAGAAATAGTTTCGAGGTACCCCCGTACCCGATTTTGCTTTTTTTCCTCCAGTTTTTTAGGTTATTTGAAAATTCTTTTTAACACACACCCTGTAGCCAACCTTTGCCGAATGCAAGTCGTACCCGAAGGGGTTACACAGTTTGATATGCAAATTGCTGTAAGTTGTAAAAAAGGAACACCTTGTGGTACTCGGTACTCCCCTCGTGTACCTTAATGTACTTCCTTTGTACCCATTGTCATAGACAAGGACATATGTCGAGTATTAAGTGTATATGAATAAAAATACAACGTTTGTGTAAAATATGCTCAACATGAAGCCAGTTACATAAAGGTATGCACGGTATTATGTGTTTTATCTTAAAATAGAAACATTACATCAATCAATTACATTTAGAGGGAGTGACATTGTATTTTATTGCATAACATCCTTTTTCGCGGCAAAAAATATCAACCCAGAATTTTGGAATTTTGCCGAAGGTTGATTTTTGTAGCAAGTATTATATATATATATATATATATATATATATATATATATATATATATATATAATATATATATATATATATATATATATATATATATATATATAAATATATATATATATATATATATATATATATATATATATATATATATATAATATATATATATAATATATATAATATATATATATTTTGCGAAACGTATTTTTTCGTCATTAGGGATCTCTGAAAGTGAATTGTGTCGTGGTCCGAGGTTCGACTTCCGCCATGACGCCTATCCTAGTAGCGAATTTTATTCACAATGGAAATTCGCTAAAAGTGATAAGAAACAAGGTTGCTGCATAGAGAAAACAAAAAAAATTCCGGTGTTATTTATTAAAAAACATTCCAATAAATCAGTGTTGCCAAAAGTAGTTGGCTAGATAAACTAGACGACAGGAGCGCAGTCTCTTATCTGGATTGGTGAAACTACCGAATTTCATGCTAGCGCTCCTGTTAATTGGATTAGGAACTGACCTTTTATTGTCCGACATAATAAATTCCAGGACTATTTTTCTTTAATTCATATATTCTTTGATTAATACGAAACTTAGTGTACTTATTTATTACTTTAAGTTAAGTTTGTACTAAATTTAAACTCAAATAAATGCTTTTTAGTACACAAATTATTTTATAAAAATTGAAGTAGAGGCGATAATGAGATGAAACATGGTACATTTGTTGATTTTATTTATGCGATCTAAATCTCAAATCAAAACAACCATTTTTTCGAATAATGACAAATTTTTACTTTGTCATTATTGCAGATATATGGCGTTATAAAAAAATATTTTCCGGTTTTCTGAACTATTTAACAGAAATACGATAGGAGCTACGCTAGGAGGCTTTAAATACACTTTAAAGCATCATCACTATTATAGGTGTCAATCACTATGATCAAGTGTCGATACAACGTAAAATCCTGCCACGAAAAGTGTCGACTTTATACACTGTCGAGACATCGTAATGTCCAGACTACGTAACGGCACCGAATCATATGAATAATTTCTGCCTTGTCATTACCACCATTTTATATCTCATGGCTCCTCCCTAATATATCGGTCCGAAGGGGACAAAGTCCGAACTGTCCACCATCCTCATTGGCCTATTACACCTACAACATGAATAAACTATATATGTCACTCGACCAAGTCAAATTTATAGAAGATATTAAAGTATTTTTATGCGCATTAAGATAGGACAGTTATAAATGATATAGTATTACTTTAGTTTTTCAAGAAATATAATTGTTAATTTATTTTTGTTTAGCATATATATATATATATATATATATATATATATATATAATATATATATATATATATATATATAAACATTACAAATAAGTAGCAGTACTTACAAACTTAACATTACATTACTTTATTTTTTTTTTCAAAGCTTTACAACAGATTTTTATGTGTTAAAGCTTAAAGCTTTTGAATGTTTTTAAAGGTTAAATAAGTAATATAATATATATATATATATATATATATATATATAATATATATATATTATATATATATATATATATATATTATAGAAAAAAACATTTTTTCCTTGAAAGAAATGTCTGTTATCTGCATGCACCGATTATCGTAACACTACATGCATTTTCAATCTTCTAAATTTTATTGTTAATTTAAATTAATAATAATTGTTAAATTAATAATTAATTTTGTTTTGTTCCTCCTTAAACATTTGTTTTAAGTATACACACACAAATATATAATATATAATAATATATATATATATATATATATATATATATATATATATATATATATATAATATATAATACATTATCATGTATATATTCCACAATTAAAAGTAAATCATTACTACATACATATGTAACATTACATTCTCTGCTTTATTACATTTATTTTGCAAAGCTTTATACATAATTTTATTTTTAAAACAACACAAAATGAAAAAAGAAAATATATGTCGCACCTTAAAACATGGTAAGTATACGTATAACATCATATAAAATGAAGAAATAAATTTTATTGGCATTAAGTAAAATTCTTAAAGTACATTGCTGCAACCTGTCAATAATAAATAATGAATATTTTTATGGTAAAATATTTTTTAATAATGTTACAAAACTAGTAAAACTAAATATTTTCTTTTATATTGGATTATTGAAACAAGAAAAACCGGGTACGGGGTACCTTAGGAAATTTTCCGAGGATTAGATCCGCAAATTGGATCCGCTACGCTTATTCTCTGCGCTTTGGACTCGCTACGCTTATCCTCCATACTTCGGACTCGCTTCTCTAGTCCTCAGAATATATACAATTCACGAAATTTATACTGCAAAACGGCTTCGGGCACGCTTCGTTTGTCCTTAGATAGTTAGATAGTAATTAAATTAGTTTTATTCCCAGAAGTGATCCATCCAGGCACTGACCTCGCTCGATGCTGCTTAACTTTTATGATTAAAAAAATACCGTAGATATACTCTACTTTCCGAATTAAAAAAAAACTCTATTACTTATTTATTATGTAAAGAAATACACTTATACAAAATTTTAACTTAATTAGATTAATTATCGATTTTTAAAAAAAAACTTATACAAGTCATTCGATAAAAATTGAACTAATGCTGATAACGAGATGCAACTCAGCACATATAACTACATACGTCCCTAATGTCAAACTGTTTGACTAATGTTTCCGGGGTTGGTTAATTTTAGAATTTTTTTCTGGTTATCGACATCATAGCATATATGCTACTATTTATATATAGCATGCTGCTAACTATTTATATATAGTTGTGGATAGCAATACTAGACGTAATGGTTGATGTTTGTACAAAGTTTCAAATCTTTGGCATAAATTTGCTTGGAACTGAGATGACAACAGATACACACAACTTTGACTGACAACTTTGTTAAAAACTACTTAGAAGGTCTGGAAAATGGATTATTCAGATGAAATCTGGGTTATCTGGTAGAATAAAGCAATACTATAACGATTATATCATACCGTAAAGTTGCTTATCTTTTATAAGTTCTGGTTACATCTCTTAACAGTTAGTCCTATTGACCTGAGTAATTTAGAGGCTAGCAGTTCTAACTTAGATGCTATGATGACAAATATTGCGGCCTGAATTGTTGAATGAAATTTAATTTAATAAAAGAGGAAGAAGTCTATCCACAAAAAATATATTCTTAATATTGACTCCTGACGGTCCAGTCCACGGACCCTGGAGTAGGCTTATGAGTTGTAGGTATTATTTTGGCCTATTTTGTAAATAAAAGTAATTTTTCTTTCTTCTTTCTTTCTATATTCTTAAGCGCTTTGCTATAAAGAATATATTTTTGTGGAGAGACGTCTTCCTCTTTTATTAAGATGAACTCCATTAACGCTCACCTTAGTTCTTGAAATTTGATTTTGTATAGTGCAAATATGTGGGACGTTACATACTTACTGGCTAACCAAAATAAAGTAAAAACAAGATAATATTAAAAGATCGATGGTCTCTAAAAAAAAAGATAACACAAAAACAAAAAATAACAAAATTTGACAAAAAATTCTGAACTTGGCATAGAGATGTTTTTCCTGTTATTACCCAATCTTTTTAAGGGTTGAAAATTCCCAGGATGTCACTTAATAAAATTATTCACTTTATAAATCCCTTTGTTCAAGAACAATCACAGTCGATAAAATCGTCTCATAACATCGAACGGTGTTCCACAGGGTGTTGTCTTGGGCCCTTCACTGTTTATAATCTTTACTTCCCTCTAGCTTATTTTGCTTGCGTAGAAACCATTACATCCCTGCAGATAGGGATTAAGTACAAAAGCTTCACCTGTCATACCTTTGATCATCAACTTTTTATCTATATTAATATTATATCTTTAATGCTTTTTTTCGATTCAACTTTATGAGAAAATATCAATCACGCCTATTTTACTTCTTAACCCTTTTATATTATTAATGATTATCTATTAATTTTCTTTTATGATTTCTTGATGCCCTATAAAAGGGAATAATTTTATAACAAAGATAGTTATAAATAGGTTTTGATTAAATAATAAATAGATACTTGATAATGAATAGGGTTTATTTCTGTTTGAAACTATCTGTTCTTATTGCATGGCGCATTTAAATATATTTGACCTAAGGAAACAATATATGTATACTCAAAAGAGATAACAGTTAGGAAAAATTTTGAAAACTGTCCATGTAGTTATATTTCAATGAACCCAGGTTTAATTAAAAGTAGTCTATTTAGGAGTGCTTTAGACCATCAAAAGGTATGTGAGATAAGACACTGTCATCTCTATGTACTTGACTAAATAGAACTATTCCTAATATTAAATCTACAGTCTATCGTTTAGTTTAAAAATCTTGACAGGTCAGTTTAGACACCACTGATTTTTTAGAAAAAAAATCCCTGCAAGAAGGGAGCGGGAAAAAGCTATGTAAACAAATCAGGTTATTTTACCCGTATTTTCTTGGCTATGTTTTTTTACATTTTTTTTGAGTAGTTTTATTTTAAAATATAATTGTTCAGATTAATTTGAAAGTAGTTTTCAAAACGATGTAATCAAAAGAAGAACCACAAACAAAGTGAACGATTGCCGGGAAGAAGGTTTTTTCCCTACAGTGGTTTTTGTGGTAGGGATTTTTTTCTCTTTTTAAGTCAGAGGTTGGCAGCGGCTTCTCTGATTGGTCAATCCCAAAAATACTTATGACCTTGGGGATTTTTAAACTAAACGATAGACTGTAGTTCTCTTTGTCTCCATGTACCAGACTTCTTAATAGTATGAGGTAGATGGCACGGCCACTTCAATCTACTTTTATCTCTACAACAGTAACCACTCAGTGTTAACGAGGATGTGTGCTAAACAAAACGTATAGACATACCTTTCGTTATGCACACTGTAGCGAAACCGATTGTTACTTCTATGAAGGCGCATGCGCACATGTTTAATCACTTCACTTGTTGATTATTGGATTAGATATGGTGTCGTGCGACCACCGAAAGGTAAAGATATAGAATCAGCCGACGGAATTCGTTTACATTTAAATAATTAATTATTTGGTCAAAGTTTTATTAATTAATTAAGATAATTTTTAAAGAATTTATGTAAACTACGTATTAGTTGTATAGTACGACACACGGCTAAAATCAATTGACAGCGAGCCAAAAATCTGTGAGGGAAAGAATTCTATTGGTTCAGACCGACGCCGCTCTTTCCCCCTCCACCTCATGCCAACCTCGGTATAAAAAAATACCTTTTTCGTAAATAAAATCATAAAAAGACAACACTGGTTGTAAATATTTGTAAGCGTCACTTTTATTTCCCTCATTGTGCATATTGATCTGTTTGATTTCGTTTCGTTTCATTCCAATCTGTTCAATTCATCCAATTATTGCGAAGTTGTAATATGATCTGAGTGCCTATATTTGACGCTTGTACATTGACGTATTCTTCAAGCATTTCTTGCTATTTGAGTACAGCGCAGGTTCTGTGCTCTGTCAACCAAAAGACAGCATTTTTTTGAAAATGCCATATCTTTCAATAGATGACAGTCTTGACTTTTTTAAGTCTTGAATGCATATTGTGTCATATTATTTTTATAATATGAAACAATACGCATTCAATTATACAAAATTGACACAAAAAAGCAGTTTGCTTTGGAAAAAAGTAATTATAGCTGACAATTTATTTAAATCGTCAAACTTTTATCAAAGAACTATTATGATCCATTGCATTACGTAATTAACAACTTTAACTCCACTTAATTCATACTTCCCGAACAAATTTAAAGCAACACTTAGTTGGTAAATTTATAAGATACAACAATATTCCTTCTTAAAAAGTAAATAAATAATTTTTAAAAATAAAAAAATACGATATCAAATAAAAGCAAATAATAAAATTCAAAACATAACCTGACTCAGTGTTGCCAGAGTAGGGATTTTTTTTGTTACATAAAAGAAGGGATTTTTTTTTATTAAAGATAGAGGGTTGAAAGCATTGAGAATTTGGCGGGCTGTCAATTTAAATATTATAGTAATATTTAAAGTTATATTTATACATAATTTGTATTCTTGGAAGTAATATTCATACATCATTTATATTCCTGGAAGTAATATTCATACATTATTTGAACTTCTTGAAGTAATTTTTATTTTAATTTCAAATACAGACATTTGTTTACGTTGAAGGTGTTTATGACTCGCCATTGAACCCATTTATCATAACACAAAGTTTTTTTGACACTTTATATTGAGTTATACCAATGTGATTGTTTTATACAACAAAACAAACATAATATGTACTGTGAAATTCCTTTAGCTTCTAATTTTACTTTTAGTCGTTTAACATAAAGCTAATTTTCTGGATTATTTTAAAAGTTCCATGGAGTGCTCTGACTATCTTAAACGATTCTTTTAAGGGTAATTCTGTAGGGTTATACTTGTGCTGACATCTAGTAGTAGATTGGTGGAACTAAAACAACGACTGTGCTGCCATCTTGCGGATAACTAAGTTAACTACAAACCTCTACTATTTTAATTATTTACAAAATGATTATTTAAAGAATACACACCATACTGATTCTGCTTGTGCTCGCGGCTTTATTCACCATGAGCTCCTAAGTTGGTGGACCACACTTACTATTTGTATCAGGAAAGGAATTGTCTTGTTAGAGTAGGATTGAGATTTCATATGGTATGTACGCGAAAGTCGTGTAAAGTTTTTAATTAGCATGTTTCCATACAAACACGACTCTGGAATGTAATTTTATTATTTAAATTTCAAAATGATTACCATTAGTAAAACGCCATATTGGCGTATCACACAAAGTCTAATAGGTTTTTTCCTCATAATAATTAAATGTGTATCTGATGAACTTAGTTTCATCTACTTCAATCAACACCTGCTGAGTATTTAATAAAACCGGTCTTAGATGGCAAAAGGATAGCGGAATATAAGAATCTACATTGAGTTGACGAGGACTACTTTTAATACAATTTTAATTAAAAACGTTAAACTACAATTTAAAATGCTTAAATTAATGTAATGTAACGATATTTACATTAATATTTTATGAATATTCAATCATTAATTAACAATCGAACATAAGAATTCAGCAATTGGAAGTATTGCCAACTTTTTTAAGAAAATTGTATATTGTTAGGGTGGCAGCATTACTTAAGACCACCAGTGAACCGCCTTTTGTGTTATCGCAGTAGTGCTGCTTCTATACATAGTATTATTTTAAGTTCATTAATGTAATAAAATAATACAGTTACAAAAGTCTTTTATTTAAATCGTAGAATTGCACTATTGTACCAGCGACGTATAGTTTTGGTCCAAGAGCCGGACCTCAAAAATGTGACTCATTTTGTACTACTTCAAAACCAATTTAAAAAAAAATATACCTTAAATTATGAAAAAAACATAGTCTGTCTATCTAGAGTCCCTCATATGATTGCGAGACCCTCATATGGAGCCCTCCATATGATTGCGCAGGCTCAAAATTTTATAAAATCGCACAAATTTCAGATTTCTAGAAATAAGTGGTTCCCCGTGGATCGTGTGTAAAACATGAATAGAAAATTTGTTAAAGCTGATAAAATGTCCAATAAACCGAGCGTTCAATCATCAAAATTGGATGACTACAACCAAAATTATGGCTCTTTCAAAAACACCAAAATAATGATTGATATATGCAATGTCAGCAAAATTCTTTGAAACAATACTGGCATTTTGTGAATTTTTGTGATCATTTAACAAATGTCATAACTTTAGTTGTAGATTTCCAATTTTTACGAAAAAACTCTTATTTTATAGAAAAATTTATCAGCTTTAAAAAATGTTCTCTTCATGTTTTGCTCACGACCTATAGGAATCCACTTATTACAAGAAAACTGAAATTTGTGCTGTATTCTAATATTTTGAGTGAGCGCATTCATATGAAGGGCTCCACTCTGGATAGGCAGACTATGCTTTTCCTTCACGATTTAAGCTATATTTTCAGAAAAATCTGGTTTGAAGTAGTACAAAATGAGTCACATTTTTTAAGCTTGGCTCTTGGACTATTATTTTAAATTGTATTTAATATAGTTAAACAAAATTACTTTAATTCAACTACAGAGATATATTACAAGAAGGGGCATAGCCTATCTGAATACATTAAGACGCTTGAAACATCTATTTGGGGCTCTCAAGAGCTCTGTGTAACCTTATATTAACCTTGTACAAGAGTGAGTTAAAGTTATTGTATCAATTGTTTTCGGCTCTTTTCACATTGTTCTTTTGTATTAAAAACGTTCTATTTTTCTATTAAATACCAATTAAATTAATGAATTGTTGGAGGACTAAAAGGACTTCAGTCCTTTTTTAAAAATTTATTGAAAATAAATTGACGAAGAGCTTTCGCCTGGGGAATCTGAGCTTCTTCAGTTCTTGAATTGAAAAAATGAAAAAGTTTAAAAAAATTTAATTTGGAATGCTTTTTTTATGTCACGTGTCTAAGTAAAAAAAAAAAATTTTAAATGAAATTAAAAAACGGGAGGGTAAAGGAAACATTAAGATTTTATTATAGTTATAATTTGATTATAAATAGCAGTATTTATTATAATATTATCTTAAACTTTTCCCTTTACCCTCCTGTTTGTTTAAATTTAAGTTTGTTAAAAATAAATAGTTAGGGTCTTAATGAGTTAAATATACATCTAACACTTTAGATGTAAACTCAGAGGATAACTGTCCCATGTGTGGGTATTATAAGGAGACAGCCTTTCGCCTGATTGCAGAATGTTAGGCCTATACTTCTCTCTGTACTCGCATATTTGGCTTTGGCCTCCTGTAATAAGAGGAGCATTCGTTTTCGAGGTCGAGTGTTGTCCTCAAGGATCATGAATCTTTATTCTGATCTTTATGTGTCATGGGATGACACATTTGGAAACTTTTCTGACCCCATGGGCATTGTATGAGATAGAGAAATAGGAGCAAACTTACCTTCCCATGTTTACAGTAAAAAAGGCGCGAAACGAAGGTTATGTAACAATGATAAGTCGAGTTTTCTCCTCAACTTTCTTCCGTGTTTGTTAGTTGTGATTTTAGTTACCTTTAATTCTTTGTTAAGTAAATTAAAATGAAACAGTTCTAATTAAAACAAAAAAGAAAAATAAAATAATAAGAATATGAAAATAAAAGAAGAAAATAAAGAAATAAGAGTAAATATTAAGAATAAAAAAAAAGAATAAAAAAATAATAAAAAATAAGATTAAAAATAATAAGAATAATAATAAAGATAATTATTTTCACTATTTTTTTATAACCTTCTCAATAAGCAAAACAACTGGAAACCATCGAAAGGTAAGTTTACCACTAAATTTAGGACCTGTGCAGTTAATGTAATGATTTAAGCATGCGTAGTCAGTACCAAGCATGTGAAGTTTGTTTTTACATGTGTTTTGTAGTAGATTCTTTTCTATGTCTTTGTTCTTGATGGGGTCACTTTGTTATACAGTGCGTCATCCCCATTAGTAGTAATAGTAATATGGGGGAGTGGTAGTAACTACCAGGCAAGTAGGCCACGTTGTTGGGCCCTTTTTGCCAGCTCCCTAAGATAGTGTTCTACTCCTTTTAATTTCAAGTGTAGGTATATTTCATCTAATCTAGACAGAAGAGCCGTAAATTTCTATGGTTCCTCTCATGCTTTTTCAAGCAATCATACATATTTTCACTGACTCTTATAGTCTAGTGAAAACTAGGAACAACACGTGCCCTCACTGTTAAACTAAACCTTCACACACTTTAAACTACAAGGCAGAAACAGTATAGTATTATAATGAATCTACAACGAGGGTCCTAAATTATGCCTTTACCCAGTTTCATTTAGGGTAAGGGATCTTTAACGAGTACCTGACAACGTACAGGCTCGAGACCACCGGCTTTACGTCCCTTCTGAAGGACGTGGTACGCAGAATCTTTATCCCTCTCATAAAAATCCTAGAGGCCCGTGCTGGGATTGATCACATGACTTAAGTCCATTCATTCTGTGTATTGGCAGCATACCTTAACCACTACACCACGGGTGACTCGTCATCCCCATTATTCAAGATCCTTGGTTATCCTCCAATATGACAACCTTTGCAAGATTCTATGTACCTATGTATCGTGGGGAGCTATCGCTATAAATTTGGTATCAACCCCATTTAAGTTGACAACTGGAGGTAAAAATACCTAGTTATTTATTTATTTACAGGCAATTACCCACAAAAATTATGGCTATAAAAGAAAATATAATATTTGTTTGGTTATCTTCTTATTCGTTTGGCTGACTTTGCCTCTCCGCCTTATTACTACTACTACTACTACTAAACCTTCAATTTTTTTATTTTCCTCCTCTACAACAGTAGGCATAGAGATATTATTACTAGAGGTTAAAGGTTACTATAGGTTAAATTTTGAAACATCGAAATAGTAACCTGAACATCTTTGCTTAGAAATAAAATAACATAGTCAGAACAAAATTACAATAAATTATATAGTAGATTGTCAAAAATACAATTCAAAACACAATCAATGTGCGGGAAGCCAAAATCAATTAATTTATTATAACCTTTACTTACTCTGAAAGGAGGTTTCATTTGTTAGATATTTGATGTTTAAATTATTATTATAATGTCATGTTATGTCAAATAATATATCAGTTATATAAATACCATTGAAGTGTCCAGTATAATTAATATTAAAAATCTAACGGGTTATGGGCCCAGGAGTTAAAGTGTAAAAATAGTAGTAAAAAGTACCTAATAAAAAAAAAAAAAAGATAATGGGTAAAGAAGAAGAAAATATTATAAAACTGATTAACAATGAAAATTATCAACACTGGAAATTCCAAATAGATATATTTTTCAAAGCCGAAGGAATTTTTGAAATAGTAACAGGTAAGAAAGTATATGAAAATTTAAGGTTAGAACCAGAGAAATCAGAATGGAGATTAAATGATGCTAAAGCTCAAAAATTAATAACAACTACTATTGATAAAAAGTTAATTTCCCATATCCTTACATGTAGAACATCTAAAGAAATGTACGACAAACTTAGTAATTTGTTTCAACGAGATAAAGAACAACAAGTTTGTTCTTTAATGCAAGAATTTTTTAACTTAAAATTTGAAGAAGCTGAAGGAATTTCGACCTACATTTCAAAATTAGAACATATTGCATACAGATTGAAATCTTTAGAAGTTGAGATGGATGATACAATGCTAATAGGAAAAATTATATCAGTATTGCCTTCAAAATACAAACATTTTTCAAGTGACTGGGAATCAACAATTCAAACAGAAAGAACATTGTCAATTTGACAGCAAGATTATTAAATGAAGAAATCAGACAAAAAGATGAAGCTGTAGATCTAAAACTAAATGCATTTAAAGTTGGAACCAGTAAGACTGAAGATAAAATTAATAAAACTCAAGTTAAATATAAAGATGAAATTCGTAAGTTAAAATGTTTCAGATGTGGAGGTCCTCATTTAATAAAATATTGTAAAACTAAACTTTTTTGTAGAATTTGCAAGAAAATTAATCATACAGAAGAAAATTGTTTCTTCAGAAAGGATAAAAAGAAAGAAGAAGCTCATAGCAAAATAGCATTCAAAGCATCGTTTGAAAATATTCCTCGAATAAGTGAATGGATAGTGGACTCAGGTTGTTCTACAACAATGGCTGGAAGTAGAAAAATCATTAAAAATGTGACACCAGAGGATGTTGACATAACTTCAGCAAAGAAAGGAGCATCCTAAAAGCAACTGGTAAAGGAATTTTAAATATAAAATCATTAAATATGCAGTTAAATTCAGTCTTATATGTACCAAATTTAACAGACAATTTACTGTCAGTAAGTGAATTTACAAATAATGGAGGAGAAGTAATATTTAAAAAAGAAAACGTTTGTTTAAAAAACAAAAACCAAGTTATATTAGGCCAGAAAGATAGTCGTGGTCTGTACAAAATATCTCTAGAAATTAGTGATGATGAATCTGTATTCTTAGCCGAGGAAGATTGTTTAAAAAATATTCATAAAAAGTTAGGACATTGTTGTGTTGACAGTATTTATCAATTAGAAAAAATGTCAGATGGATTAAAACTACCAAAACGTAAGGAAGATTTTTTCTGTGATGCTTGTGTAAAATCAAAATTGACAAGAAAACCATTTAAAACAATAAGATCTAGAGCAACAAGACCTTTAGAAATATTGCATTCCGATGTTTGTGGACCAATAGAACCTGCAACGTGGGATAATAAAAATTACTTCGTAACAATCTTGGATGATTACACTCATTTCGCTATGGTGTACCCGATCAAAAATAAATCTGATGTTCCAGAAGTAATTAAAGAATATGTTGAAGAAGCAGAGGCAAAATGGAATTTAAGAGTTCACAAACTTAGGTCAGATAATGGTGGAATATAATTCAAGAGAGTTTATAGACTGGTGTAAAAAGAAGGGCATTAAAAATGAAAGAACAATACCTTACACTCCAGAACTAAATGGTAAAGCAGAAAGATTAAACAGAACATTGCTAGAAAGAGCAAGAGCAATGATTTTGATTCAAGATTACAAAAATGTATGTGGGGTGAAGCGGTTTGTACTGCAGCATTTCTCTTAAACAGATGTCCTAGTTCAACTGTCGACAAAACACCTTATGAACTCTGGTACGATAAAAAACCTAATGTATCTAATCTTGAAATTTTTGGATCAGAAGTATATGCAAAACAATTAGGTAAACTTAAAAAATTAGATCAGAGAAGCAAAAAGTATATTTTTGTTGGATATGGTGTACATGGTTATAGATTGTGGGATGCTGAAAAAAGAAGAATAATAATATCCAGAGATATAAAACCTGTTCTAAAAGAGAAAATTGTTCACGAAAATATGAAGGAAAATAAAATTTTAGAAATAAATAATTCAGTCGAAAATAAAAATGATGTAGAAAACATAAACAATATTGTGCTGCTGACATACCAAGAAGCAGTATCAGGTAACGATAAAGAAAAATGGATAAAAGCAATAGAAGATGAGAAAAACTCTCTTATAGAAAACGAAACTTGGGAATATGTAGATCCTAAAGAAGCTGGACAAGAGAAAGTACTGTCGAGCAAATGGGTGTTTAAAATCAAAGATAGTGGTAAATATAAAGCTAGGTTAGTTATAAGAGGATTTGAACAAACTGATGATTTTGATAATAATTTTAGTCCAGTTGTAAATTTTACAGCCATACGACTAATGTTATCTATTGCAGTAAGAAACAATTATCACATGAAACAATTTGATATAAAAACGGCTTTTTTAAATGGGTTTGTAAAGGGTAATGTATATATGCATATACCTGAAGGGTTTGATATTAAAAATAAAATTTGCAAACTTAAAAAAGCGTTGTATGGGTTAAAGCAAGCGCCTCTAAGGTGGAATGAAAGATTCACCGAATCACTTAAGAAAAATGGATTAATTCAGCTAAAAAGTGATCAGTGCATCTTTAAATCTACTGATGGATCGCTAATGCTTGCCATATACGTTGATGATGGAATAGCAATAAGTGGTAATGTTTCAAAAATAGATGCATTATTAAATAGTATAGCCAAAGATTTTGAAATAGTAATATCTGAAAAAATTGACTCATTTTTAGGAATAGAAATATCTGAAATTGATGATGGACTAAAATTAACTTAAAAAGAAATATACAGAATCAATACTTAAAAAATTTGGAATGTTTGAATGTAAGCCTGCTGCAATACCTATCACAAATCATGAATTTAACAGCATAGCAAGTGATAAAATCATCAAATTTCCTTATCATGAAGCTGTTGGCTCTTTACTATATTTAGCAAACAGGACTAGGCCAGACATAGCTTATGCTGTGAGCTATTGTAGCAGATTTATATCAAAACCAAATGAAACTAATATTAACCAAGTAAAACAAATATTTAGGTATCTAAAGGGAACTTTAGGAGATGGAATAAATATTAGGAGGGGACCAGAGCCAGAGCTTGTGGCATATTCTGACTCTGACTATGCTGGATGTGAAAAAACTAGACGAAGCACGACAGGTTTCATTATCTACTATGGTACTCCCATAACATGGTGTTCAAGGAGACAACCAATTGTATCACTGAGTACAGCAGAAGCTGAATATATAGCGGCTGCTGAATGTGGAAGGGAACTAACTTATCAAAAGTTCCATTTCGAAGAACTTCTTGGAAAATCATTAGGTGAGACAAAAATGTTAGTAGACAATCAAAGTGCCATAACTTTAGTAAAAACAGGGGTATTGAATAGAAAAAGTAAACACATTGATGTACGTTACCATTACTTAAAAGAAAAAGAGGAATCAGGCTTAATAAAATTAGAATACTGTCACACTGAAAATCAAGTGGCTGATATTTTAACAAAACATCTTTTAAAAGTAAAATTTTTAAAATTCAAAGAAAAATTATTAAATTAAAAGTTTTTCAAAGTTAGATTATTTAGCTTCTTTATATTAAATATTTATATTGAATGTTTGTTTTGTTTGGTTTGATAAAAAATAATAATAATTAAATTAAAATTAATAAATTATATATATATTAAAAAAAAAAAAAAAAAAAAAAAAAAAAAAAAAAAAAAAAAAAAAAAAAAAAAAAAAAAGGGTATGTTAGATATTTGATGTTTAAATTATTATTATAATGTCATGTTATGTCAAATAATATATCAGTTATATAAATACCATTGAAGTGTCCAGTATAATTAATATTAAAAATCTAACGTCATTGAGGTTACACAGAGCCCTTGAGAGCCCCAAAATGATGTTTCAGGCCTCTCATTGTATTGAGATAGGCTACACCCCTATCTACCCTATATATAGGGTATATATATATATATATATATATATATATATATTATATATATATATATATGTGTGTGTGTTTGTGTGTGTGTTGTGTGTGTGTGTGTGTGGAATCAAAAGATCTAAATGGTTCGATTCCTTTTTTTCCTCTTCACTTCCGTAATATAAACAACCTTATTCTAAGTTCCTTTTGCTGATTTTTTGCAAAATAGAGTACAAGCAACTCTTAACGAGCAATAAATAAATACATAGAAGATAAATATAAAAATAGGATCAAACTAAATTACCTTACAGATTATAAAATAGGAGCAACAAACAAATCAGAAGATAAAGGAGAGATTATAGATATGGTTAAGACAAGTTTCGCCTTACAATAACGAAGGTAGACTAGTCACGCAATGTATAGTTATAGTAAAGGTTAGTTTTATGTAGGATTGAAGGCGTTTTAGTTTTAAGTGTTAGGGTTGTTAAGATACAATATTTATTCGTGATCCAAAGAGATAGTTGAAAGGTTGGCAATACCAATGGCAGGAAAACGAAAGGGTCGTCAATTTTTTTTATCATAGGATTAGCATGGGAACCGATAAAAATTCTTCTTTTATTCCTTTATTGTTCGTTAATTTGTGATAAATGAGGTAAAAATAATAGAACGACCATCGGTGCTAAAAAAATTTCCAATATTTCATAGATAAATAATTTGATTATTCCAGGATTTTACATATAGAATCAGGCTCTTATCACTACAGACTTGGATTTGTCCGATTTATCCCAGAAATAATTAAACCTAAACGGATACTTTTTAAACAAACATTTTACAATAAAAGTGAATTTGTTGAGTTATTAATTATTTTAGTGTGTAAATGAAATTGATAATTAAATTAAAACACTATTACGGTTAAAATCAGCTTGTTATCAGTTAATTTAATACCTGTTACAACTAATTTAAACAAATACAATAAAAATATAATTTTGTGTGTTTGTGTAAACTAAAATTATTTAAAAGTAACATTACTTAACAATAATTAAAATAAAACTCAATATTGTGATTATCACCTTCTTATCAATTAATTTTAATACTCGTGGAATACTGGAAATAGTGATTCTACTGAGTTCTTACGCCCTAAAATTAATTAAATTATAGCACTTTGAGAAAAAATTTAAATAAATAATCGTCACAAATAAGAAAAACCAAAAAAAAAACCCCATAGGGAGTTAAACAACGATCACCCTTTCGTTATCAATGTCTTATCAGCGACGGTGGCGCTGCTTCGGATTTTGAATCGCGAATAAAGCATTTGGTTTAAATATCTATAAGTCTTGGCTTATAGAAACTTTTATTTTGAGTTTAATCGTAAAGTTATTCTACTATACCTGGTTATGTTAATAATTATAGAAAAGTACAACCATTTAGTTTGTGTAAAATAATAAAATGATATTGAATTATTAAAACAAAATACGCACCTAAGACGGGCGATTTTTTTTCGGGAAGTCTTGCTCAACGATCTATTTTTACTTTTTGTCTTTTATTTATTATAAATTATATATATTATATAATAATATATATATATATATATATATATATATATATATATATTATATATATATATATATATAATATATATATATTATACTTATACTTTTACGTTTAACAAAAGTGTCGCACTAATTAATAATTAATTTAATATACATATGTAACATTAAGCAGGTAACAACATAACAATCAAACTGCTGTAATTTTATTACAGCATACATACATACAGTATAATATAAAATCAGCATAAAAACATTTATAAGTAATATAATAAAAGTCTATTTGACAATGAATATGCAAATGAAACTAATGAAAATAAATTATTTAATAGCCGCATAAGCTATAGCTTATGCGCGGCTATATATTTCATCTATTATTTGTTTTTCCTTATTGATAGTATTTTTAACTTATAGATAGTATTTGTTATTTTATAATGCTAATCATTCATAATTATTTATTTACAAATATTTGGTTAATTTTATAAATTTAATTACATTTCAAGGTGAAAATTCCATGCATTTTGGTTAATTATAAACAAAACCTTTTTTTTCCTTTTCATTTTTAAAATTAAAAAAAAAATAAAAAAAAAAAAAAAATAAAATAAAAAAAATAATAATAATAATACATATTATACAAAAAATAAAAACTAAGTATTTTAAAAGTAGGTTAGTTAAGTATAAATATAAGTTTTAAGTTTTAGTAGGTGGCGGATTTAGCCACAGTATAACATCTTTTAAATATACCATACCGCTGGTATATAGGAAGAGTATTCTGTAGCGAAAACGGACATTTATCTGAATCATCAGTTTCAGGTGTTTTTAAGACCTCCTGAGTAGTTTTAACTTAGTTCTCTGTCTGCATGTGTGTGTCTTTTATTTTATCATCTATTTTATCATCTTAGCTCCTAAAATATTTATTCAATAGAGGTAAAACTTAAAAAAAATCAAATATCAATAATTAAATCATGGTCGTACTTACTGTAGTGTTGTAGTCCAAGAGCCAAGTCAAAAAAATGTGACTCATGAACCGTCAAGTGACTCATATTGTACTACTCTAACCAAGTCAAAAAAATGACTCATATTGTACTACTTCTAACCGAATTTTTTTTGTGGCCAAGTCAAAAAAAATGTGACTCATATTGTACTACTTCTAACCGAATTTTTTAGCCAAGTCAAAAAAATTTGACTCATATTGTACTACTTCTAACCGAATTTTTTACCAATCAAAAAAATGTGACTCATATTGTACTACTTCTAACCGAATTTTTAGTCAAAAAAATGTGACTCATATTGTACTACTTCTAACCGAATTTTTTAGCCAAGTCAAAAAAATGTGACCTCATATTGTACTACTTCTAACCGAATTTTTTAGCCAAGTCAAAAAATGTGACTCATATTGTACTACTTCTAACCGAATTTTTAGCCAAGTCAAAAATGTGACTCATATTTACTACTTCTAACCGATTTTTTAGCCAAGTCAAAAAAATGTGACTCATATTGTACTACTTCTAACCGAATTTTTTAGCCAAGTCAAAAAAGACTCATAGTACTACTTCTAACCGAATTTTTTAGCAAGTCAAAAAAATGTGACATATGTACTACTTCTAACCGATTTTTTAGCCAAGTCAAAAAATTTGACTCATATTGTACACTTCTAACCGAATTTTTTAGCAAAGTCAAAAAAATGTGACTCATATTGTACTACTTCTAACCGAATTTTTTAGCCAAGTCAAAAAAATTTGACTCATATTGTACTACTTCTAACCGAATTTTTTAGCAAAGTCAAAAAAATGTGACTCATATTGTACTACTTCTAACCGAATTTTTTAGCAAAGTCAAAAAAATGTGACTCATATTATACTACTTCTAACCGAATTTTTTAGCCAAGTCAAAAAAATGTGACTCATATTGAACTACTTTTAACCGAATTTTTTAGCCAAGTCAAAAAATGTGACTCATATTGAACTACTTCTAACCGAATTTTTCAGCCAAGTCAAAAAAATTTGACTCATATTGTACTACTTCTAACCGAATTTTTAGCCAAGTCAAAAAATGTGACTCATATTGAACTACTTTAACCGAATTTTTTAGCCAAGTCAAAAAATTTGACTCATATTGTGTACTACTTCTAACCGAATTTTTACTAAAAACATACCTTAAATTATAAAGCAAAAGCATAGTCTGCCTATCTAGAGTATAGCCTTTCATATAAATTTTCTCGCTCAAAATTATTATTACATCTGAAAAGGCTAATTTTACTAGTATTTAAAATATGTAGCTTATTTCCTTTACCTAAAATAGCTTAGCTTATTATCTGAATAATTCAGGTAATATTAATTTATATTGTTAAATATAATATTAAACAAGTACATGTAAAAACACTTCCCAGAGATCAACTAATTCAATGCCATGGAACTCATTAGCGAATTGTTTCTATAAGTAATTCGCTAGTACGAAATAAACAAATTAAGAAATTATTAAGCTATTAACTCCGTAAGACTGGTAGCGTACTGCAAAATTATGGGCGAAATATGCATAATTATAGCCTTTGAAATTATAATTATGCAAGAATAATGGCAGGTAGTAAAACATTGTAAGGTAGTAATTTTCTGACAAAACCATTACCATGCTACTCGTTTCTTTTCTTAATTTCTATAAATAATATTTGAGAAATGTATTGTAATAGTGTAGTAAGTACTATTAAATAAAATTTGTATATTGTAATATAAGTTTAAAAACAAGAGGCTCTTGGTCTTTTTGCTGAACTCTCAGCCGCTAAGCTGTTTCGGCACTTGGGGCCCTTCGCGGCTCCCGCGTCTTTATGTGGCCGCTTGGCTGATACATGGTTGTTGTACTTGGACATATTACTGGTTTATATAAGTGGCATACTGCCACGATATAAGCGAATTTTATAATGTACTAGCAGTGATTCCCTTGCTTCGCTCGGCAAATATTTTATTTATCAAACAACAAATTATTAATTATTCCTCTGAGGACAACAAAAAATTGAAGTTGTTAACAGCTGTAACAGCAAGAAAAATTATTTGTCTAAGATGTTTTTGTCTATCTGGAGACTCTCAAGTCGTGCTTTATGATTGCTTGGTAAGTTCCTTGTTTCGAAGTTTACGGAATTCTTAAATGGTGTTTTGACTTTTAATGAGAAAACAATATCATTCTCCAAGATGTTAGAAATTTATCAGGCGATTCAATTAGATGTAAACCAAGGATCTTGAATAAAGGGGATGACACACTAAGTCGATTTACCATACATAAAATGACCCGTCAAAAAACAACTGCTCATGCTTGGTAAAAACTGCGCATGCTTACAATTTTTATAACAGCGCAGGTCTTAAATTTTGGAGGCAAACTTACCTCTCAATGGTTTCCCATTGTTTATTGCTAGAGAAGGTTATAACAAAACACGCTTAAATAATCACTCACTAAAGTGGCAAAGTATAGTCCAAAATTTAAAATTAAATAAGCACAAATGACTTAACAAGCACCACAAATGTAACAATCACGAGAAACACAGAAGAAAGTTTAGAAGCAAACTCGACAACCTTGCTACATAACCTGCGTTTGGCGTCTTTTTTTCATTATATCAAAGAGAAGATAAGTTTGCTCCTATTTCTCTATCTCCTACAACTTCCATGGGGTCAGAAATGTTCCTTAATGCGTCATCCCTTTATTCAAGATCCTTGATGTAAACAAACCAAACGCATTCGAAGGTTATAACCTGACTTTTTTTTATGAATGACGTATAACATCATTGCAGAAATCGGGTAAGGCGGTCAACATTGAAAATATACAGTTTATTCCTGCTATGACGTTAATTTCGGACTATAGCTTAACATGTCATAGAAAATTGATTTCATTCATAAAAACCCTCTAATTGAATCACCATATAAATTCTATCAGCTTGATTATACTTAACAAAATAGGCAATGAATTGATGAATGAATTTAATAAACGCCTATTATTTTAGAACACAGAATAGTATTATTTAAGATATATAAATATAATTTGAGACTCAAGTGGTGTTCATTGTGAACAGTCAGTGGTATAATTGAAAGATAGATCAAGATCCATCGTTTAGATTCAATCTGTTAGCTTTGAACATTTTTACACTTACCCCTATAATTATTTTAGAAAGGATCTTGATGATGCTTAAAATGTTCATTCTGGCCTATGAAGATTCTAAGCTTAAAGTTTAGTCAAGCTCTATCGATGAAATTCCGTGATATATAACTCAAATTTGTTTTCATTACACTAACTTCTATATATGGTTATTTAAGAACGGATTTCGATGAGTCATAAAATATGTTCATTTTAACCCATGAGTAGTCTAAGTTTAAAGTTTAGTTAAGATGCATCATTTGAATTCCGATATTTAAGCACCTAAAACTTATTCTTTTACACTAATTTTCTATTGTTTTATTATTATTAACATTTTTCCCGCAAGAAAAATTATGCCAAAAAAATCTTCTATCGTTATTTGTAAAGGAATTTCGTTGAGACATATAATGTGGTCAATATATAACCTATGAGTCCTTTAAGTGTAGAGTTTAGTCAAGATCCATCGATTAGATTCCAATCTGTAAGCACTTTAACTTTAGTGTTGCACTAAACCCATATTATTTTCCAACGGGTCTCGATAAGACTTGTGACTACTTACACCTATGAGCATTATAAGTTTAAAGTTTAGTCAAGATCTATCAATTAGATTCCAAGATGTAAGCTAAGCACTAAAAAACAATTGTTACACTATATCCCTACTGTTATTTTTGCACTAATCATGATCTGACATAGTTTATGACTCCTTCTTTCTGACATAATTAGACATTATATATATTATATATATATATATATATATATATATATATATATATATATATATATATATATATATATATATATCTCTGTGTGTGTGTATAAATCCCCATCCGTCAATGAATCAATCCATTCATCAGTAAATCTGTACATACAACTGTAGTATATCAATCTATATATCCGTATACATCTATCCATGTACATAAATCTCTATTACACCAATCCATCAATTTTCTGTTTATCGTAGCTCCTAGTGTATCGTTGATATAGAGTTGAAACTTAAATTAATCAAAAAGTCTAGATATTCTTTTTGATTGTGCGGTATTATGACGTCATAAACGCCAATAATGAATTGATATGTGTGTCTATTGTCATCTTAATTTTCGTCCCTTCGTGTAATAAAATTTATTATAAGTTCTTTTCAATGCAGCTAGTATTATATATATAATATATATATATATATATATATATATATATATATATATACACATATCTACTATCCACTATCTACTATATCTATCTCTATTTCTCTTTTATATATTATATATATATATATATATATATATATATATAATATATATATATATATATCTACCGTTTTTGTTGAATCAGCTATGTTAGGCAGCATCGAGCGTGGTCAGTGCCTGGATGGATGACCGTTGGCAAATAACACATGTTTTTAATGTCTGATGACAAACGAAGCGAGTCAGAAGTGGTATTGATAAACCTAACATACCTAATATGGCAAGGAATAGTTCCTTGCCAAGGTACATTGTACCAAATTTATTTTTTAATTAATTTAACTTTTTAGTAATAACTTTCTATTTTAACTACCGAGCTTTGCTGTTCAGTATAAACAATAGACATAAAAAAACTTAAAAAACAACGAAATAATACAACTATGCTCAAATTAGCATAAATAGGGGTCATCTAATTAGCATATGTAACCCATAGCATATTTAAGCATAATTAACATAAGATAAAGAGGAAGGGTTATTTTTTATGTTATAAACCGAAATTTAGACAAAACCTCGGTTGATTTGAAATAATAGGGATCGGGTTACTAAGGGTCATGGGTTTAATTAATTTACCAACAGGGGTTACAATAACGGCTGCATGAATATTTTAATTTCAAATAATGTTTTTGTGAGAAAAAACATGGGTGTTTGGTTCTTGATATTTATCTGTAATATATATATATATATATATATATATATATATATATATATATATATATATATATATATATATATATATTAATGCCCGTTTAGAGCCTTGCGGCTCATCGGGGATAACCCCTGCGGGAACTACCTCGGGTGGTAGTAAGCAACCGTTACGCTCAAAGTGAATTCTAAAGTTGGCGATAATTTATCTAAACAATAATCTTCAATAAACTGAGAGCGTAACCTGGGCTGCGAACCTGGGGGTCAAAGGTCAGTGTAAAGACTAACGCCTTAACGACCTCGGCCACGGAGGCGATATATATTATATATATATATATATATATATATATATATTATATATATATATATATATACATATATATGCGCACATCTTTTGCTTTTAATAAGACTTGGTAGATCAGTCAGTTAGAGCGTTTGATATTTTCAATATTATCCACGGTTAGCTCAAATCATCAGGTATTTTCGCTTGAATCTCAGAAAGGACACATGCTTATTTTTCTGAATAGCAGATCTTCAATTGTTACATTTCCAGATCTTGTTCTTTAGGGTATTAATGATTAGCCTAGTATAAATTATGCGAGATATAGTAGTAGTAGTAAGAGTGGACAGTGGTCAAGCCTTGAGAGGGTCAACTTTTAGGTCCTTTTCACCAACCCCGAAATCAACCACCTATCACTTTACCTCCACTACTTCCTCCTCGTCAAACTTTCTGCTACCACGGATGAAAGTAAGAATGTCCTGCCATATTAGGACCCCATTTTCTCTTCGTGTTGCGTTACAGTTCCAAATATTTGAAATCTAAGCATAAGCATTCCAAACCCCTCACACGTTGCCAAAAATGATAGGCTGTTTCTTTCTCATTGTCTTCACATATAGCACATACTGGGCTCTCAGTCACCTTCATTAGAGCTAAATGCCTATTAAGCCTGCAGTGCCCAGTGATTATTCCTACCATAAGTCTGAGACTAGTCTTACTCAAGTCAAGAAGCCATCTAGATTTCCTTCTATCTAATGTTGGAAATATCACTTTTGACTGTCTACATCCGGTGTTGTTTTCCCATATGATTTTAGTTTCCTTCCCAATCCTTGCATCCTTTTTAGTCTTCTTGTCCAATCTATTGCAGGCTCTGGCCCACAAAAGCCTGTAGATGACTTTTTTTAACTAATTCGTCGGGTTTTTTTGTTTCCAGGTATACCAGTGTGTCCAGGGACCCAAATGCGAGATATAAGTAAGAAAAGTATAAATCAAAATGCAATGATCGTCTTTGGTAAATACTTTACAATATAATCTTCGGAAATATAATTAAAGTTCAGAGTGAGTTCAGGCTCTGTCGACTTTCTGTTGAGTTAGTCGTAACAAAACAGAGTGGGACATAACATTATGTCGAACCATATATGATGACGAATGTCCAATGATAAAACAGTTCCAAGATGCAGCATTGCATTTTGCATGTTACATTTATTTCTTAGATGTCTCTCATACAATTATATTGTGTCAACTACTTATATTTTGCAAAATTCGGTAGTATCAAATGATATGTGTTTTGCTTACCGAGCATAGTGGTAAGAGAGCACCGCTCAACCCTGGTTAATACTTTACATTATATTCTTCGGAATTTCAACTGAAGGTCACTGTGAGTCTCTTGGCGCCCTAATGAGGTAGACGTAACGAAACAGAGTGGGACATGACATTATGTCGAGCCATCAATTATGACGAATAGCGAATGATTGAACAGTTCCCGGATGTAGCATTGCGTTTTGCTTATTACATTTCCTAGGTGTTATTATTATTATTATTTATTAATATCTTTAACAAAAAAATTTTTTGAAAGAAATTTATGTTTTCCGCATGTTTACTACATGCATTTTCAATCTTCTTAATTATTATGTTGTTATTAATTTTGGTTTTTTCCTTGACACGTTTGATTTTTAAATTTGTTTTTTTTTTTTCTTCTTCTTTTATTGATATTTTATAATCAGTTTGCCAAATGTTTTTCCAAGGTGTGCTTCGCACAATTTAAATAGTGTCATGTATTCATGTGTTTCAAAACTCACAAGTATTAAATGATTTAATAAGTAATTTATGATAAGACACTTGATGGGACGTTAATTACTAAATTAAATGACTATATTTCGCTACACATTACATAGCATATTCATGTCAATAAAACATTGATCTAGGTTGTGTTTGGCACAATCAATTCGTGTGTAGCAAAACTTGATTCATTGATTTCAGGGTAACGAATAATTCTTAAGTCGAAAATCTCAACTTTGAGGCTTCTATCTCTTTATATTTCCAATTCCCTCACACACACTTGGCAATTAAATAATCTGGTGATACTATATTGTCATCTTTTTAAATATAAATCATATTAAATGACTTATATTTAATGATTGGTTTAATGATTTTATTGAATATTGATCTTCGATTTCAGAATTTCATTCTAGAAGTCGGCTTGTTTTAAAATTATGTTTATAAAAAAGGAGGTTGTAACTATTTTATTAATTCCCTCTCTCCTTTTATAAAAAAAAGGAAGCAACGTTTTATTAACTATACTAACCATCACTTTTAAATCCAAACATTAAAAAAGGGATACGGAGTATCACCATATCGGATTCGCTACGCTCATTTTCACTATTTCGGACTCATTTCTCTTGTCCACAAACAGTATAAACATCTGTTTTATTCCGAACGTTCACCCATCCGGGCACTGACCTAGCTCGATGCTGCTTATCATTAGCGATCCAACAAAAAACACAAATCTACTACCCGTACTGAAATAAAAAGTAAAATAAAGGTAATACTTATTTATTATCTAAAGGGAAACACTTGTACTAAATTTCAACTCAAAGTATTTCTTGGTTTTTAATAATTTAAAAAATTAATTAATTAAAAAAATTGAACTAATGTTAATAATAGGATGAAACTTGGCATATTTATTGGTGTTTGGTGTTATAGTACTACTTGCGTGTCGTACATATAACACGAATGATTTTATCGCGTTATATGAATTTTTAAATGTTTTGTTTGTCTTTAATGCCGGTTAGTGACGTCATTAAAAATATTTGCGGGAAGGACAACTAGACCTAAAGATCAATTTTTTACCAAGTTTCAACTCTCTAGCGACTAAACTATATCATTTAAAAATTAACGGAGAGACGTCATAATTGGTCACAGAGAATCACATATTGGTCACAGAAAATAAATTATGGTTGTTATAAACAAATAATAATAGTGAGATGACGATGTACCCCTGCAGTACTCCGCTCACCGAACATAATCTTATTTTGCCTAAGCTGCATAAATTTCAAAAATCAATCTCTTAATGCTTGCTGGGCACGAGAACGTATTTTAATCATGTTATATCATTTCTTAGAGGGGGAAAAGAAGGAAAAATAGGGGCAGAGAATGAAAAAAATATAGGGGGTGAGTCTTAGAGCAAGGGTAGGGAAAACAAAAAAAATGGATTTTTTTTCCTCAGGGGTAGTTTTTCTTTAATGGTGGATGTGTTGCCATGTGAGGGTGTATGCGGCATTATGGGGGAACTCCGCCATTTTTTATAAAGTCTTCCGAGTGGATTTTTTTTCCTAAGGGATGAAAAAATCCACCCCCCCCCCCCCTCTTATTTCCCTAAAACTCAAACCCCTGAAGTTTTATCTTTGTTCCACCTTTATGCCAAAAAGAGCATAAGAAAGTAAAGGGAGAAGAAATGTTTTTGAAAATCTCTTTCTACGTATTGATTCCGGGGTTTTCTTTAAAATGGGAGAGGGGAAATTCTTATACCAAAAGCTTTCGGACTTTTTTAAGGGGGAATTGGGGGGAGCGAATGAAAATAACATTATAGTTTAGGTAAAGCTCGCCTTGTAAAGAAAAAATACCGCATGATAAAATATTAAAAAGTTTTTGGCTGAAGGGAGGTAGGTTGGGGGTAGAGGGGGTTGTTGGAATACATTCAAGAAAATGGTTTAAGAAGATTTAAAGGTTTTCCTTTTTATAAACTTTACGTTCCGAAGTTGAGATGAGAAAATTTTTGGTTTATAAAAATGTTTTAATATTTAAACAAAAATATTATAAAGTATTTGGCCTGTACTTTAAGCTATAAGATCGTTTGTTCGATTGAAATATTATCACTAAAAAAGATTTTCTTTTAGATCGTCTTTTTAGATCTAGAGTGAAAAGTGGATTTTCTTTAACGTGATTAGTGATTAGGTGATTTGACGAGGGATCTTATATGCACTTTGCTTTACGTCCTCCTCGTACACTTAGTATACTTTTATCATGAACTTAGAGTTTATCATGATCGGAATATTAAAATAAGTCTCTCCAGGTAACATCGGATCATAAGTCTCCTCCAGTGATGTAACTCGGTTCAAACTATGAGCGCTATAAGAGTTTATTATGATCAGAATATTAAAATAAGTCTCTCCAGTGATGTAACATCGGTTCAATCTATGAGCGCTATAAGAGTTTATCATGATCAGAATATTAAAATAAGTCTCTCCAGTGATGTAACATCGGTTCAAACTATGAGCGCTATTAGAGTTTATCATGATCAGAATATTAAAATAAGTCTCCAGTGATGTAACATCGATTCAAACTATGAGCGCAGTTTATTATGATCAGAATATTAAAATAAGTCTCTCCAGTGATGTAACATCGGTTCAAACTATGAACGCTATTAGAGTTTATCATGATCAGAATATTAAAATAAGTCTCTCCAGTGTACATCGGTTCAAACTATGACGCTATATGAGTTATCGCATGATCAGAATAATGAAATAACTCTCCACTGGTGTTACATCAGTGGAGGGAATTCACTTGCATCACATTTGAACTCAATTGGTTTTTTTTAAAAAAAACCTGTACAATACATTTAATAAAAAATTTAAGTAATTCTGATATTGAGATGAAACATGAGTGAGCTTATGCATAATTTTGTAATCAATTACAAAATATGCATTAGTTCACCCTTTCTTCTAGGAATGGGCCATCAAAACTTTTAATTGTATAGCGATGCACCTAAGGTGGATAAGCTTTAGTCACTTTCTCACAACTTAGGATTTACTTAATTCGTCGTTGGGATGACTAGAAAGTTAAACTAGAGGTTTTGAATAGAAAAATGGGACCATTAGGGGCCCATTTGGAAAAAAAGGCTCTAAACTGGTATTCAGGTGTAGACGTGTGTAAGGCATGATAATGAACGAGGTTAAAGTAGTAGAATTTGTACAATCTGAAAACACATAAACTATCACCAAGTGACTGTAATTTGAGGGAGGTGATAGATCACCATGCAAGTAGGCCTTGTTGTTGTGCCATTTTAGCTAACTCCCTTATAGTTAGATAGTTCTTCCTTTTGAGTCCTAGTGCAGGCATTTTTCCGTCTAATCCACAGAGGAGGTGTGGTTGTACTATAAGTTTCTATAGCTTCAACTAGAAACAACACGTGCCCCACTGCCAGAATAAGCTTTACTGCTCTCGAAACTTTATGATAAAACATATATATTATATATTAGCTATACTATTGGTGTCCCTAAATTTTGCCTTAACTAAGGTTCATTTAGGGTTAGTGATGTTTAACGAGTACCGAGTACCTGACATCGCACAGGCTTGGAGCCACCAGCTTAACGACCCTTTCGAAGTACGGCAGATAAAAATATTTCCATTTCTCGCATTAAAATCCTAGAAGACCTGACCAGCATTGAACCGGGACTGTGTGGGTAGCAGGCTTACGTTCGTGCTATTGCACCACTGCGACCCCCTTGAACTAACAACATATAAAACTCGTACAAGAAATTAGATAAAGCAATTTATTGCTTTGGAGGATTGTTAAAAAAAAAACCTGTTAAACTACCTTAGATCAACACTAAGGTATGCTGGACTGAGCATAAAAAAGTTGCTCATATGATGAGTATGTGGGACTGATGATGATCGTGATGTCGAAAGCCGGCTCTGGTTTTAATAAAACTTTTGTCCACAAATTTTGGTGTTGCTATTGGTTAGCTGTGTTTACTCCACTGATCATTTTTCTGTTAATAGTGTTTCATCTTTTTTGTCTGGGATCAATCATAATGATAATAATTCCCTTTTAGAGCTTTGCGGCCCATCAGGGATAATTCCTGCGAGAACAACCTCCGGTGGTAGTGGCAATCATTACGCTCCTTACTCACTTGAGTCAGTAGGTAAGAATGAGATACCTACTCCCAATCTCCCTGTGTTACTAATTATAAATAAATAAGTAACAACCAAGGAACATTGTATTCATACTTCACAAGCTCTTTTCTATTATTAATATTATAAGAAACTCTACACTACTTGTAAGTCCCTTTAAACCCTCGTTAAGTCCCGTTGCATTACTAGAATTAAAGCTAACTCAAGGGCTTTACTTTTTCATTTTGGTACTTAGCAACTTTTTTATGCTCAGGAACTTTTTTTAATATTTTTTTATGTATCCCCTCACCCTACACTGTATATTTTTTCTGTGTTTTTTTCTTTATGCTCTGTAATTCTGTTATTAGCCGTAAGACTTGCACGCGTACCAATAATTCTTTATTATCAAATGATCCCCCATATTTCTTTGTTTTATTTTTCGTCTGCCATTTTGTTTTAATATTACGAAATAGTTTTTAAAGTTATTTGTTTATTAACGTTTTTCCCATATTTTGTTTTTAATTTATTTAGCAGTTTATTGCGTTACTTTAAACGACAAAATTGTTTTTACTTTGCATTTTCATTGAAAACAAGAAGCTAAGTTTAAACGCTTAGCAGGTACGATTATTGGAATACAGAAGGAAGAGGTTGGAAATAAGTTTCAAATTCACCTCCTGATTAGGATGTCAGTATATATATATATATATATATTATATATATATATATATATATTATATATGTATATATTATATATATATATATATATATATATATATATTTGTGTTTGTGTTATTGTATGTTATGTAAGGGGTTCTATCCTTGTGTATAGCATACGATAACTCTCGAGGATTTTCTCAAAAACTTGACAAATGGCAAGGTGTTAGGAAGGTTATAAATCCTTTTATTTGTACAAAATTTAAGTTGCAATTTGACCCAAGTGTATGCCTTTATGTAATAAGTAAGAATACTTAGTAAGTGAATAGTGTATGACTTCATCAACCCAAGTTATGACGTCATAAAATATAAGTTTTTCGAAGCTTACAATGACATTAAATCAAAGGGTTATATTTGAAGGTAGACTGCAAGCTAAATCGATTGAGACCGGTTTTAGATCAATAAAACCGGTCTTTTAGAAATTCTTTATTTTCTTAGGATTTTTAGATTTACAATATTAAAAAATTCTGGCGCGGTAGTCCGCATGTCGGGCGACTTTCCTTTGATGCGTGTTTCCGTGCTTTTTATATAAGTTTACAACTACTAAATAAATAATTCCTGCGCGGTGGTCCGCTGTCGGGCGAATTTCATTTAGAATACGTGTTTCCGTGCTAAACAACCCTTTTCTTGCTTATGCAAGAACCATGCCCATTGCGTGGTTCCGGTTCATGCTTTTGAACCTAAGCAGTTACTCAATTTTCAAGCACTGCTCGTAACTCATTTTGTCTGTATTTTACAAAGGAAATGCGCATAATCATCCAGTTGTTGTACAAAACTATGCCTCTAAAAAAAGAAGTACACACTATTATTTGCACTAGTTTAAAGCTTAGTAACTTATCTTTAACATTAGTCAGTTATCTTTAAAGGTTTTAGCGCATTTCCTTTGGAAAATACAGACAAAATGAGTTATGAGCAGTGCTTGACAATTGAGTAACTGCTTAGGTTCTAAAGCATGAACCGGAACCACGCAATGGGCATGGTTCTGCATAAGCAAGAAAATGGTTGTTTAGCACGGAAAACGTATTCTAAATGAAATTCGCCCGACAGCGGACCACCGCGCCGGAATTATTTATTTAGTAGTTTAAACTTATATAAAAAGCACGGAAACACGCTCAAAGGAAATTCGCCCGACATGCAGACCACCGCGCCAGAAATTATTCCTAGTTGTAAACTTATATTAGGTAAAAAAACGAAAAAAATGATCGACCCTTCCAGGATGTGAACCCAGGTACCCTGAGTTTGAGTGGTCGTATTGACTCCGGACCACTGGCATTCATCTCAGAGGCCAAAAAACATTGAAAACGACACCCTATTCGAAATTTAATTTTCAACGACCGTAATGTTGGTTTTCTATATTTTTTGTGGTTTTTTCGACTTTTTGGTAACTTAAAGTGGTCGTATCGTCTTCGGACCGGGTTTCATTCGATTCAGCGCCCAAAATTACATAGAAAACGACACCCTACTCGAAATTTATTTTTTATCGACCTAAATTTTGGTTTTTGGTAATTTACAATGGTTTTTTCGATTTTTAGGTCACTTAGAGTGGTCGTATCGACTTCGGACGGTTTCATTCGATTCAGCGTCTCAAAAAACATAAATATTGACCTTTTTCGCGGCAAAAAATATTAACCCTGATTTTGCCGATTTTTGAAAATTCGCTGACTCAGCAAACCGGGTTAATGACGTCACAAAATCTGGTTTTCATAGGGTTCGTGTCCTCCTCAAGGTTGATTTTTTGTACCAAGTTTGGTTAAAAAATATTAATCCGTTCGAAAGATAGAGTGTTTACAAGAAAGTGTCTATAATACATATATAATATATTATATATATATTATATATATAAATAATATATATATATATAATATATATATATATATATATTTATATATATATATATATATATATATATATTATATATATATATATATATATATATAAGTTTCAAAAAAGTATTTTTTCGTCATAAGGGACCTCTGAAACGGATTTGTGTCGTGGTCCGAGGTTCGAATTCCGCCATGACGCCTATCCCATTAGGCGAATTTTCAAAGGAAATTCGCTAAAAGGAAAGAATAACATTAAATATGTACAATTAACTACTACACCATAATAAAGAACAATAGTAAAAAGTTATGAGGTTTTGGTCATGATAAATAAAACAACATTTAAGCTTTCGACCGTATGATTAGGTCTTCATCAGATAGTGTTTAATAACAATATTATCAAACCATGTTAGTTAATTGGTTTATAACTTACTTCTTTTTCTTCAACTCTAGTATTGTTAATTTTCTTTTAGTTATATTTGTTATATTTTAATATTTTATTCTTGTTCCTTTCATTACTAGTCAAAATTGTAAATTTCTATAGTATTTTCTATAGATACAACCTTAATGTTAAGCCCGGGGCTAGATCTTTGTTAGTTTGTAGTTCATCCTCGCGTAAGTACACACTAGCTATTTTTAATACCTTATCTGTTTCTATCTGTTAACGGCTTTAGTTTGTTATTAAACACTTTCTGATGAAGTAATCATACGGTCGAAAGCTTAAATGTTGTTTTATTTATCATGACCAAAACCTCATAACTTTTTACTATTTTTTCTATACGTATGGTCAATAAGTGCTATTTGTTATAATAAAGAACTAAAATGTAACTCGAAGTGTTTATGAAGTGTTGATAGTAAGGATGTAGTAGTGCTATGAGTGCCGAAGGAGTAGTGGTGGGGGATTGGCAACACCTTTATACATTGCAAAGGGCTGATATGTTCCTTCCTCTTTATGTAAGTTCCTTGGTCAAACCAGTCTTCAGATCATAACGAAATAGTTGTAGCTTTAGTGTCATCGGGTTTAGTCATTACGTGGGTAGACGACAGCCAAATTCTTTACTAAATTGCAAATAGACTTGGTAGAAATTTGGTTTTTACATGGGCATAATAGGTCAAGCCAACAATATCAATTTAAATCATTACCAAAGCATCATCAACAAATGTGACTCTGTTAAATACATTATCTAAACGCAAATAATGACTAATTTAAACATGCAGTAGCATATATGCTGTAAATTCATATATTATCTAGAATTAAATTAAAATTTGATTTAAAGCGTCAAACCCTAAATTACAGTTGTACTTCAAGAGTCATTCCTAATAAAATGTGACTCAATTTGACTTCTATAAACAAAATTTTTCTGGAAATTACCTTTAATTTTGGAAAAGCTAGTCTGCCTCTCCAGAGTGGAGCCTTCATATGAATGTGCTAGCTCAAATATTAGGAAATCGTACAAATTCCAGTTTTTTTGTAATAAGTGGTTCCCTGTTGGTCGTGTGCACAACATGAAAGAACTTTTTTAAAAGCTGATAAAATTTCCTAAAAAACTAGTGTTAAAATTGGATAAATACAACTAAAGTTATGACATTTCTTAAATATCTAAAAAAATGCACAAAATGCCAATATTTGTCCAAAGAAAATTGCTGACTGCATAGATTAATAATTTTTAGCGTTTTTGAAAGAGCCAAACTTTAGTTTCAGTGTTCCGATTTTGATGATTAACCACTCTTTTATAGAACATTTTATCACCTTTAAAAAATTTGTCTTCGTGTTTGCACAACCCACAGGAACCATTATTTCAAGAAACTGAATTTTTGCGATTTTATAAAATTTTGAGCATGTGCAATCATATGAAGGGCTCCACTCTAGATATGCAGACAATATTTTTCCTTCATAATTTAAGATACATTTTTAGTTTGAAGTAGTGAAAAATGTGTCACGACTCTTGGACTATTGTTGATTTGTCCTCAAAATTAATGCTAATTTGCCCTGGCAAATTAGCAAGTGTTGAACTTACTTTAGGAGTTACCAGTTCAAACCATCCCCAGATTCTATTATCGTAAAATAATTTATGAAGGGTTAATTTACAATCTATCAACTAATCTGTTTTGGATCAAATAACAAGTAACATCATTGTGTTTCAAAAGACGCTTAAAAAAGAAAATATTTATCCAATTAACTTAAAAAGTAATTGCGATGTTTGTACAGGCTAACAAAGTCCTTACAAAAAGATGTTTTTCTCCCAAAACGGCAATCTTCGTAAAATAAAGGGGAAGTAAATAATGGTAGTAAAGGGGCCCATTAAGAGTATCTAGCAGACCATAAACATCGGCAGAAACTTTTCAGACTGTCATGACGCTAATGGGCAACCATTTTTTTTCTGAAAATGCACTTTACCAAAAAAAAGGTTTGTGAGGGTGCTTTTTTTTCGTTGTATAAAAAAATGTTTTCTTACACTATGCAATGTAAAGTT
This sequence comes from Microvelia longipes, assembly GCA_018340805.1. NCBI lineage: Eukaryota > Metazoa > Arthropoda > Insecta > Hemiptera > Veliidae > Microvelia > Microvelia longipes. The sequence goes on from JACMZG010001859.1 coordinate 18,397,451, forward strand.
TGTTCCCGGAGAGGTTGGTAAGACTGTATACGTATTAGTTAACTGGACTAAAAATAAAAGAGATATCATTTTAGATATATGTTACTTTTTCTTAAACATTTGTTTAATTAATCTTGTGTGTAAGGAAATGCAATCGAACTTAATAGAGGAAGAGTTGTGTAAAATTAATAGATCAGCATGTTAAAACTTGCCAGCAATGGCAAAGTTGCCATGGGCGATTTAGTAAAACTCTTAGGGGGGCTCACTTTCCCTTACTATATATATATATATTATATTATTATTATATTATATATATATATACTGTAGTGTTGCAATAGATAATGTTATTTTTCGTTGTAACTGTAATCTGATTACTTATCTTCCTATTTAACTTTAAGTAAAACGAATCTAAAAGTAGATTTTTTATGATTGGTAACCTTTTGTTATTAACTAAACTTATTAGAAATAGGAAGCAATATAGTCATTATTGGTTATTTAATGATAAAGTATATTTTAAATGATAAATAAATATATTTTATTTCATAATTTATTTTCTTAAAATATTTGAAATAAATAAAATTTTATTTTATTAGCTAAAAAGGCAATATGTTTTTCTTGGGGGCTAATTAATGAAAACTAGGGGAGGCTTTAGCCCCCCTTGCCCCCCTTAGAATCGCCTATGAAAGTTGCCAACATCTTCTTTGGTCTGACCTCTTATCTTACTCAAGGGAAACATTTGACAGGACGCATTGTAATAGTAGAAATAATCATCTTCTTTCTACAATGCCTATACGTTTCTGATAAATAGATCACATGGTGGTTAAATAATAGAGCAAACATTTAACTCTTTGCATACAATTTTAATTGAAGAGGAGACGTAAAAAACAGTGTTAAATCAGCCAAATGTCCTAAAAGATAAAGCTATAGATCTAGATTTTCAATAAATTCATCAGTTGACGCTAGGAGAGTATCTTTTTTAAGATTTATTTTTTCCATCAGGATGAAATAGGAAAAGATCACTAAAAACAACCTCATATGCGTTATATTCTGATAAAAATTCGTTAAATCTGTTTCAGCAAATTTACTTGGTTAGTCCCTTACTTTGGTTAGTCCCTTACTTTGGTTAATCCCTTACTTTGGTCAATCCCTTACTTTGGTTTGTCCCTTACTTTGGTTAGTCCCTTACTTTGGTTAGTCCCTTACTTTGGTTAGTCCCTTACGTTGGAAAGTCCCTTACTTTGTTTTGTCCCTTACTTTGGTTAGTCCCTTTGGTTAGTAGTTACAAACCAAATTCTAGAGCCACATTAAAAATATTAGTTGCGCTTGTATTAAACAAAAGAGGAGTCACTGTTTGGCATATTTAAATACTTAATAGTTCAACTTAATAACTTGCACCTAATAAATTGTACTTAATAACTTCAACTTAAAAATAAATTTTAAAAGAAGTCAACCTTAGATCGGAAGAATAAAAAATCGGGTTCGGAGTTTGGTAATACTTATTAACTTATTCAACAAAAGAGGAGTTACTTAAATACTTAATACTTCAACTTAATAACTTACGGGTTTGTAATTATCGCCAACTTTTCGGATTCCATATGCTCATTCTCACTACTTCGAACTCGCTTCGCACATCCATGAAATATGGAAATCATCTGATGTATATTGCAGTACGTCTTCCCTACCTTTGTTCGTCGTCAGACACTAAAATATCCGTTTTATTCCTAGTCGTCACCAATCAAAGTTCTGATCTGGCTTGAAGCTTCCTAACACATGTGATCCGACAAAAACTGTAGATTTACTAGCATAAAAAAGTCAATGTTAAAACAGAAGTTATGTTTTCTATAATTGGCGATTATTTTAGATGAAAATTGTTTTTTAATTTAATTTTATTTCGCTTAGATTAAATTTGATAATAATAAATATAAAAAAAATTGAACAGACCTATCTCACTCATAGAGCTGGCGGAACCATTATGGAAATAAAAATTTCTAATCAAATGAACGAAATAATTTCCTGATTTTTTTTGCTCTTACAAAAAATCTGGACCCTAGGGAAAATTATTAAAGGAAATTAAGAAAAAATAATAACAAACAAAATAAATACCCGGCAATAAAAAATGTTAAGTGAACTTCCGCTTCATCCGTAAAAAAGATTTATTTGATTATTTAATTAGCAAAAATGTATTTTGACCAACAAAAGACAAATTATTAAAGGGGAACAACCATTACCAGTCAAAAACAGCTCGATAGATTTTTATTTTACCCTGCCTCATTCGTATCGCAGGCTTTTTGGAAAATTATTGTTTTTGCGAAAAATCAGAAACTAGATTTCACCTGAATATCCGTTTTCAGGGTTTTTAGACCTTTTTAAGTGGTTTTCCACTAGTTTGAGTGAGTGTGAACCAAATGTTTTTGCTTTTAGTGGTTTACTAGTTTTTGAGTGGTGTCAAATGTTTTTAAGACCTTTTAAGTGGTTTCCATCCCAAAGTGATGAGTGGAACCAATGTTTTAAGACCTTTTAAGTGGTTTCCACTAAGTTTTGAGTGAGTGTGAACCAAATGTTTTTAAGACCTTTTAAGTGGTTTCCACTAAGTTTTGAGTGAGTGTGTACCAAATGTTTTTAAGACCTATTAGTTTTGAGTGAGTGTGTACCAAATGTTTTTAAGATCTTTTGAGTGATTTCCACTAAGTTGTGAGTGAGTGTGTACCATATGTTTTTAAGGCCTTTTAAGTGGTTTCGACTAAGTTGTGAGTGAGTGAGTTGTTAATCGTGTATGTCTGTCCTTATGACACGGATCAATCGTGATATTCTTGCATACGCTCTGTTCCCATTAAATTTTATATACATGAAAATATCCGAAAACGGCTCTCAAAGCACTGACTCTGTCTGGAAGCCTACGCTGGTTCTATCAGGAATCAAAAACTACTGTCCACAAAACATCTAAAGATTAGCCAAATTTGGTTATTAAGCATTCCTAGTTCTCTCTCGCACAATTATTTGTGTCAACTATTCATGTTTTGCAACTCGGTAGTATCAATGATATATGTTTTGCTTGCCATGCATGATGGCGGTAAGAGAGCACCGCTCGTCTCTGGTAAATACTTCACATTATATTCTTTGGAATTAATTGAAGGTCAGAGTGAGTTCAGGCTTTGTGGGCGCCCTGATGAGTTAGACGTAACGAAACAGAGTGGGAAATGACATTATGTCGTGCCATCAATGATGTCGAATGTCGAATGATGGAACAGTTCCCAGATGTAGCATTGCATTTTGCTGGTTACATTTCCTAGGTGTCTCTCGCACAATTATACTGTGTTAAGCATGACATTAATTTGGCTTAATATTGTTGCGATTAAGTGAAACGTAATTTTGTTTTATTTCCTGTATCTGTTTTGCCATACGGGAACAACCAAATGTATTTACTGAATGAGGGCTAGCAAAGCGAGTTCGAAGTCGTAAAGTTGAGCGTAGTGAATTTGATGTAATAAGGAAAAGTTCCGAAATACCCCGTACCCGATTTTATTTTATCGAATTTAGGATTGGTATATGGTTTTCTATATTGACCTTTATTATTATTTATTTATTTAAATGATTTCCTTAGGTGGCAGGATTGAGACTACATGTTTCCTCTTCCGTCCAACCAGCAAATAATACAATAGACAAGCAATATACAAAAAAAACTTAAAACTAAGGTTACAATTTTAAAGTTTATGTAGCAGCAACTAACTTACAAAGTTCAAAAATAATTTTTTCATGCATTTTAAATAAATTAATAAAAAAATTGTAATCACAAATTTGATTAAAAAATCGTGATATTTATTTTAGCGCAAACTAAAATACAAAATGTTAAATATTATAAATTAAAAATTATTTCTATTAAAATTAATAAATAAAAAAAAGGATGCCTGTAGAACTGAAGTCGTTTTTTTGCTAATAAGTAATCTAATAATAATAAGTAATACTAAGTAAAGTTAATTATAAGTAATACTAATAATAAAGTAAAAATTAATGATAATAATAGAGTACTAAATAATGCTTATAATGTAAAACATAGCTTGCTAAATTTTACGTTAGTCCAAAACTAAACCAAAAAAAAATGATTTTGCACTTTATTAAAACCAATTTCTTTAAATATAAATACCTAATAAAATTGAGAAAACCAGCGTAACCAATTTTAGTTTTTCTCTTTGCTAGCTTATTAAGCTTAAAAATTATTTATTTTGATGCTGATTCAATTTTTACATAGAGGAGTCTTTATTAATCTCCAGACTAATGCTCTGCTGCGTTTTTGCAAAAGTTACGACTTTTGCAAAAACGCTGGAAGATTTCATAAATGATTAGTAATTTTTCTATCGTTATACATTTTTTTTATTAAGTATGACGTTACGCTTATTAATTTATTTTTTTTATTAATTTTCCATGTTAATCCTAACGAATAAGATGCATGTATGCCAAATATATTTTTATTTAAAGTATACTACATTTAATGAATAATAGCACTTGCAACTTTTTTAGAGTGTTCTAATTAATTCTTAATTAATTTTTAAAATTTACTGTTGTTGTTGGGGCGTGTCGTTCATTGCAAGACCGTATCGCACAGCGGATTTATTTAGGACTTTTCGTGGATAACGTACCTTTCATTTTCAGACTCATAGCTGCTTTATTCTATTGCAAAATCGTTCACAGTTTTTTTTAGTAAACTCAAGTTCTGGCGGGAATCACTCTTATCATGTGAAAACATAATTTATGTGTTATCGATGTATTTCAAACTATTTAATTATAATATTTTTACAATATTATTTATTTTATGCTATTTTAATAATTAAAAAAATATTAATATTAATTTGTGTTTTAAAATTTTTTATGCACATAATAAACTATTAATGATAAATTTTCAAGTGCTTGTTGTTCACCCTATTTTTCGTTTAATTTATGAAACTTTACATTGATATGAGGAAATGGTATTCTTTAATTAAATGTACTAAGTTTAATAAAAAGCCATCAAAAGAGCTTTTGTTTTAGTAGTCTCAACCCCGAATACTGCTCAAAATCTGATTCACTCATCCCAAATGTAAAATAATAAATGTACGTACTTAATTTGAACAAAAATAATTTAAAACGAGTAATTATTCACGTGCTTTGTTACAAAAGATAGTGCAGACCAAAAAATTATAACTATTTACCCCACTTCTAAGCAATAATATAATTTGAACGAAACGTAAGGTAAACAATAATCAAGTAAAACTTTACTGATATCCGAACAGCTTTGTCTAAAACATTTTAGATTCAGGTTTGTATCATAATTTTGAGCATTGCAGGCTTAAAAATAACTCGCAATACAATAAAAACTGGTATTAAAAACTGGTAGCTAAAAATGGGTTTTGAACATTTGTTAGTTTTAGCATTGACTTTGAGATTTGGAATGAACCAATCAACTAAATAATAATATTAATAAATAATTATAATAAATAATCTTACTTTTTTAATTGGTTATAAAAATATAATTAATATTTTTATTTTTTTCTTTAAAAACATTTCTTCTTACATCGATTAATCTAGCAAAACAAAAAAAAACATAGGTTTAAATTTATGTATCTTCCTCATTAAAAGCAATTTGACTTTACAGCCAATTGAAGAATTAAACGAGAAAGAGGTAAAACTTTTAAGGAAGTACAATCAAAATAATTTGAGCAATAATGTTTGTTCTTATGGGCAAAGAATATTCTGCATTTGGTTTCACTTTAATTTATAAACTACTTTGTCCATTTTAACTTATAAACGATTTTGGTAAAATCAGTTAGGATAACAACTCAGACCGTTCGTAAATTATTCCAGCTTTCATTTTACGAAATTAAAAATACAGTTTGAACTAAATTTGAATAATATTGGCAAGGTGCAAGGTTGTCAGAATATAATATGTCTTTGAATATTCGATGCCAACACCTGTCTTAGTGGCTCGAGGCGCTTACGTGTCTTCAGCAAATTCAACTAACCTACTTAGCGAATACATTCGTAACCGCCACACCTTTATACTTATTTATTACTATTCGTATGTTTAGGTGTTGAGGGGCTTAATTGTTAATTTTTTCATGAACGCTTTGGTCTTTTTTTTTAAATTAGCCACTTCCCATCGACTAGTACCATCTGGCAATTTCTATAAAAACTTTAACAGCTAGATCTAGGGAGACTTGGTTTCAGCTGTGGGTGGACCCTCAATTTTTGTAGCGCACTTGGTGAAGTCAAACATTTTCTGTCTATTCTGACTCTAAAGTAGAATATTTGTAGACGACTCCGACTCCTTGCTACCCCTGACACTAAATGGAATTGTTGTCGACTCTACTTAAAGGAGAAAGTATACCTCTACTTCTCAGCCTATACTTGCTTATTAAAAACGGTGCAGGCCAAAAGCGAGTCATATGAAACTTGGTACGAAAACAAAGTTTTAGGAGAAAAGAACTGATTAGGTTTTGGGAACATTCCAATATAGCGTCTGTCAAATGACGGTAGAGAAAAAATATACTAAAAATTATATCTAGTGATAGTTTAAAGTGTGCTTTAACCCACGACCTCAACCAACGCCAGTGACCAGCCCAGTTTTCGAGTTATAAAGAAATGGTCGCAAAACGGCATATGTTTTATGACATCTGATACAAAATATGAATACTTAGTTTCATATGGGACAGCTTGTTTTAATAATTTTTATATATTTTTTGACATAATATAAACCAACAAGACCACAGCGAGACAAAGAAAATCGGGAAAATGGTGAGTCCATATGGCGAATGCATCCTCGGGTTTTCTAAAAACTTATCAATGACCAGAATCGACAAGAATCTGCTATTTTGGACTTACAAATCAGTTCTACCAACTTAGCCTTGTATTTTTAACTATCCTCGTCAACGTTAAGGGTTTGGGACCACCAGCTATTCATCTAAATTACGTGTCAACATTTTGAGATTATTTTTCTACGTTTTGTGATGATGCTAAAATTAAATGCTGTATTCTCAATTTTTATCACGGTCAATCTGAATGCACTGTTGCACTTGTGCAACGAATTTGCATGTCTATCAAATTTTTGGGATGATTCTGCTGGAATATTTTTATAATAATAATATTAATGAAAATTCTAATTTTCATGAATATTATTAAAGGTATTTTTTAAAACCAGAATCCTTTCTTCGTGTAGGAGGTAAACTTAGAGGTATCAAAAGAGTCCTTTGATTACTCCGTCTTAAAATTCCCGGTTGTAGCGACCCTGCACCAATTTCTCCAACTTTGCAATAAATTACTTCTTTTCTATCTGAAAGTAGGTCTTCAGATATTATTGTATATTTTATATTATATTTTATTGTGTCAGTTTTATTTCTCTTTAGATTCCCAAGTGAAATTACATACTACCATTAAAGATTGACTTTTAATCTTCTGTTAAATTATTTTTATGTCATCTGCGAAGTGTAAGTTATTTATTTACAGGATAATTTGTGATGCCAGAATTAAATTTTGTTTCACCATTTTAAACATGGTCAATTAAAACAAATAAGTTAATGGTACCATCAACCGATCCATCTCCACAGCTTCTACCTTCAAAAAACAATTATACTAGCAATCAATGTAAAAATAATTAAAAATAAAAATCAAATAAAAATAATGAAACAAATAAAGAAAATAAAGGAAACTAATATAAGACTAAAAAGTAACTTTTAACTTTTTGAAAAACTTGAAAAAAATAGGGGAGAAAAAAGAAGAAATGTTTAACAAAAGGGATCAGTTACCAACGAGACATAAAGAAAATCAAGAAAATAAGGGGAGTCCATGACAATGGTGAATCGATATGGCGAATGCATCCCCGGGTTTTCTAATGATATTCAAAAAGTACTTAGGTAACTACGTTATCAAGGACTTAGTCGTTATCAAGCATTGAAAGATGTTTGGAGGACTTTAAATGCGTTATTAGGGGTGCTTAATGCTTAAAAAGAATTCTCAAGTATTGATGTTACATTGTTTGATAGATAGAGTAATGTAATAAATATGAAAGAAGGGAATAAGTATGAATAAGTATGATAGGGAGAAATGAAAGATCAATATAAGAGAGTGTAATATGTTGATAATGTAATGAAAGAATTAAAAGAAAGGAATTATAAAGGAATTTAAAAATAGAGGATTGATAGTAACAATTAAATTGATGAAGACTCAGTCCTTTTTAAAATTTATTTAAAATAAATTAATAAAGAGCTTTCGCCCATTAATCCTAAGTTTCGTCAGTTCTTGAAATTGACAGAATGAAAAAGTTTGAAAATTAATAAAATTGTGAATGTTTTTTATGTCATGTGTCTAACTACTTAAATAACTTGAATTGCAGCGAGCAAGGTCGGAGCCTGAATGGGTGACCGCTGGGAATAAAACTAATATAATTACTTTAGTTTACATTAGTTGACGAACAAAGCGAGAAGATGTGTTTCAGTATAAATTTAGCGAATTTTATATTTTGAGGTTGAGCGAACCGAGACCGAAGCAGCGTAGCGAATCTGATTTGGTGATGAGTTCCAAGGTATCTCGTACCCGATCAAAAAGACCGGGTACGAGATACCCGATAAAAAATTAAATAAAGTCAACAATTTTCATAGATTTTTTCGTTGAGCTTTTCTCGAGTCTTAAACCAAATCCATAACTGGATGCGAACGGATCCAGGTGCTATTTTCTCGAAACTTTCCATTTTATAAAACTCTAATGCTTTTATATTTCCCAGCTAAAGAAAACGCTTTTACTCAGGGGTATAGAGTTTTTTTTTCTTGAAAGCTAAGGAAATGGCATTGCCTGGACCATTTTGACGTATAAGAAGGGAGAAAATACGCATTGGAGAAAATCTTTAATATCCTTATTTTCTTTTTTTCTTATTTTTCCCATCACTTTAAACGAAATCGAATTGATTTTGAATAAGTATATTTGAAGATTAAAGGTTTTGGGATCTATAACAATACTTAAGTATGAGTGAGGCTTTGTTTTTAAAAATATGTAAATCTTACTTAAATTTAAGTAATGTTATAAAATACCAAAAAAATATTTCATAATAAGGTTATGCAAATGAAAGATGAAGTGATGGCAAGATCTAATTTTCGTCCTTCGAACCGAATTGTTTGGTTTAAGTTCAGTGCTTAAATGTAACTCTTTAAAAAATTTGCTTAGAGTAATAGTTATTAAGTTAACTATTAACTTAATAGTTAAAAGTTAACTTTTAAGTTTCTGCCAAGGGAGAAAACGAGTTTCTGCCAAGGGAGAAAACGAGTTTCTGCCAAGGGAGAAAACGAGTTTCTGCCAAGGGAGAAAACGAGTTTCTGCCAAGGGAGAAAAGTTTCTGCCAAGGGAGAAAACGAGTTTCTGCAAGGAGAAAACGAGTTTCTGCCAAGGGAGAAACGAGTTTCTGCCAAAGGGAGAAAACGAGTTTTTGCTCTCTGGGCAGTCAAGTTGGTACCTGAGGCCAAAACAGAAAGAACCATATTATTTGGTTTGGTGTTATTATGTTTAGCACGTGCGGCTACCACCAAGACAGTCCGGGTTTGATCTCGGTCGAGACCTTTCACGTTCCGTCCTTCGAAAGGGACGTTAGGCCGGTGGTTCTGAGCCTGTGCGATGTCATGTACACGTAAAAAATTCCTAAACCTAAATAAACCCTTTTTGTTTCTCCCTTATGGTTTCGAGAGGAGGTAAGCTTGGTCTTAAATATTTTTTAACTGATAAATATTTCTGAACCTAATGAATACCTAATTTTCGTTTCTTACTTTCTCACCATTATACCTGCTTTTAATCAAGGAAGTTCAGTTACAAAATCTTCTCAAGTTCGTCATTTACGCGATTTTTTTGTCTTTATGCAAATTTTCTTTTATTTTCAACACATGGGGTTCTACATTCCTACCAACAACCCTATTTATTCTTCGATCATCTTTTATTTTACTTATTCATAGCATTAAAATAATTTAATATTAGAATGTAAAAGACAAAGAAAAAAACAAGAACAAGGACATAGAAATAAAGAAGGTATAGATCCCCTTTACTCTCACCACTTTTAACTATAAGAAATGAGGAACATAATATTTGCATTGCATTAAAACAGAACATAAAAGATTATAAAGGAGGTGTAAAAAACAAAGATTTTTGTACATTATAAAATCAGGTATTGTTGTAACAAGAATATTAAAACAGAAATAGTATAACAAATGATATATGTAAATGGATTTCAATTCAGATTTTATGAATTAAGGTTGTTACAGGTTTTAAATTTGCATAAAGGGATTTTTTACTTCTTTGAGGTTATTATATACTCGATTATTAGGAGGGTTACTTAACTTTAGATTGTCTTAGGCCCCCCGCCTTAAAAAAAGTTCTTATCTCCCGGCGAAGATGGTGTTATAAATTGGTTTAGGTATAAGTCTCTTAGTGACGATTGTGTTGTAAGAAAATTTTAGTTTAAGGCTTTCGATAAATACGTTGTTGTGAGAAAGTTAAGGTTTAAGGCTCCCGGTGAAGACGATATTGTGTAGCAATTAAAGTTTAAGGCTCCCGGTGAAAACGAAATCGTGTTAAAATTAAAGTTTAAGGCTCCCGGTGAAGACGATATTGTGTTAAAATTAAGGTTTAAGGTTATCAGTGAAGACGATATTGTGTAGCAATAAAAGTTTAAGGCTCCCGGTGAAGACGAAATCGTGTTATATTAAAGTTTTAGGCTCCCGGTGAAGACAATGTGAGAAAATTAAGGTTTTTTGTAATCTGTATTGTTTTTATTAATTTTATTAATAGTCAGAGATGCTCACTTTTCTTTCCCGATGTTTAAAAATTCAACCAATTTAGTCTGTCTAGTAAAAGAATTTATTTCTATTCTTTGTATATTAAAGAATATATATTAATAATACTTACTATCCTGTCTAGTGTACTTCTTATTATTGCGAAAACTTTTGTAAAATACCATACATTTTATTTTGGTCTTTAAATAATGTTGGGCGTTTACAAAACTTGAAGAGAATACTATTTGCAGCTTAAATACTAATAACCTAAAAAAGAGGCCTTTGCGGCGTTAGCGTTGAGGGCCGCTTTACGGCCCCGCGCCTCCATATGGCCGTTGTCCGGTTGTTGTCCTATCTCAGTTTGTCATATATCTGGTTTATATAAGTGGCATACTGCCACAATAATATATAATAATATATAATTTTTAATATATAATAATTAACTAAGCTTTCGACTAAAAATTAGTCATCATCAGAGTTTAGCAATATAAAATTGTTTTATATTGTTATTTATATTTTATATTGTTAAACTCTGATGATGACTAATTTTTAGTCGAAAGCTTTGTTAATAATTAAAAAATAAAAAAAATATAGGACTTTTGTGTAATTAATCTGATTTTATTTATATTTTTATAAGTCCACAAAAAAGAAACTTTTTAATTTTTAAATAAAATGGTTAAAAGCATAGAGATATATACTATAGAGGGAGCATAGCCTATACATTGAAAGAACCAAAACATCATTTTGGGGCTCTCAGGGGCTCTGTGTAGCCTCATTAAAACTTCCTTCATGGATAAGATAATGTTAAAATAAATCAATTTATTTTGGCTTCCCGCACATTCTTTGTGTTTTGATTTGTATTTTTAACATTTCCCTATATAAATTATTGTAATTTTGTACAGATTATTTGATTTTATTTATATCGAAGGAGGTTAGGTTACTTTTTCAGTTTCAAAATTCAAACCATAAGGCCCCTGTAGTAATAATTTCTCTTTGGTTAAACGACAAAGATAATGTTTTAAAAAAAGTAATAATTATATAAAGATACTAAAGTAAACAAAGGGTAAGAGAGAAGGCCGCAAAATGGCCTTGAGTCTGGACCTGCCCCGGTTTCATTAAAACGGCAATGAGAAAGGGGAAAACTTAAAAAAAAACGGGAGGTGTTCTAAAAAAAACAGGGTTAATCTGTTATAAGGGAAAGTGAAAAAAAAATTGAGTTTAACTAGCACAGCGCATTAACCCAATTACTTTACGCCTGGTTAAAAAAACCTTTAAAATTTCAACAAAAAAAACTGAAAAGCCCCTTTAGGTTTTTTAAACTTTTATTTTGGAAAAAATCAGTTATCTTTGGGGGGGAGGCGAGAATTCTTAATTAATTTTATCAAAAGGTCATCTTTGTTGTCGTTAAAGTAGAATTTTAGGACAACATTGTTTTAATGAATGGGTTTGTAAAATTTTAGATAATTTAGCAACGCTGTAAAGTATAAATTTTCCCATTGTCCCATTGAAAATTTCTTTATTGTTAAGTAGAGTGATTACATAAGTTTTAAAGTACGAAATCTAGTTTAAGAGGGTTTGTTTTAAAATTAGAAGCTTAAGAGCTTCTTAGCTTAGAAGCTTTGGATGCTGTTAGAATTGAAACGGTGTTATCTTCAGAAGAAATAACCGTTATAAGGTTTATGAAAAAATAGTTATTTATGCCATAAGGCTGAGAAGTGTGTCTTTATGTCACGGCAATTAGATTTACCGACGAGCGAAGCGAGTCGGGAAAAATTGCCAAGACATAAAGACATTCTCAGCCGGATGGTATACACTATTTTTTTGAGGTAGCACTCATTAAATAAAGCACTCATTAAAAAAAATCAAAAAATAGCACTCATTAAACTGCGCTATATACTTAATTGAAAAAAAAACGTCCAATTATTATTAACTCCATATTATCGCCGTCATTAAATTCATCCATAGCTTCACACTTTTACTCAAAAATGTAAAAGCTTTACAAATAAACACACAAAAATTGTCAATTAGAACACCTTTTAAAAACGAAAAAAAAATTAGTCTACGAACAAAAACAGAAACAAAATGAACGTTTTTAAATAAAGCTCATGAAGGTTTAACACAGATTGTTTTTTGAACACGCTACATTACAGTAATGGCGGCAACATATGAATTACTTTTACGTCCTAGGAGTTTTTTTTACATTCATTATTGTCCTCGGAGGTGAAAAGTACTAAATAACCTCCTATAACAATAATGATTGGCTTCTCATCCTAAAAACGGTCCAATAAAGTGCTCAATTACGTACTACCTCAAAAAAAACTTATTTTCTGGGCTTGGTCGTATATGGAATACTAAAATCTTATATTTGTACCATAAATGTTTTATTGTTTTGTCAATGAAATCATACTTAATCCACAATTATGCGGCAGTAAACTAACACTTTACCTCCAGAGCATTTGTTTATTGCTTTGTTGATAAAGTCGTACTTTTTTGAACATTTCTCGGCTGTAAAGTAACACTTTACCTCCAGAGCATTTATTTTTTATTGCTTTGTTGATAAAGTCGTTCATTACTGACAGTTTCTCGGCTGTAAAGTAATACTTTACGTCTACAACAATAATTTTTTATTACTTTTAATATAAAATCCTACTTAACTTACAATTACACGACTGTAAAGAAATACTTTACATTTACAACCTACATGTCTTTCTTATTACTTTGGTAGTAAAAATCGAACTGAATACGGCCACAAAGTAAAACTTAAAGTCCAAGGTATATGTTTTATTTGTTTGGCAATAAATTCAGTCTTTGCTGGTAATATCCAGATGTAGAGTAAAACTTAAAGTCCAAGGTATATGTTTTATTCGTTTGGCAATAAATTCAGTCATTGCTGGTAATATCCAGATATAAAGTAAAACTTAACGTGCAAGGTATATGTTTTATTGCTTTTGAAATAAAGTTAGTCTTTGCTGGTAATATCCAGATGTAAAGTAAAACTTAACGCGCAAGGTATTGTTTATTGCTTTGAAATAAAGTTAGTCTTTGCTGGTAATATCCAGATGTAAAGTAAAACTTAAAGTCCAAGGTATATGTTTATTGCTTTTGAAATAAAGTTAGTCTTTGCTGGTAATATCCAGATGTAAAGTAAAACTTAAAGTCCAAGGTATATGTTTTATTGCTTTTGAAATAAAGTTAGTCTTTGCTGGTAATATCCAGATGTAAAGTAAAACTTAAAGTCCAAGGTATACATGCTTTATTGCTTTGACAATAAAGTTATTTTTTGCATGTAATATCCTGGTGAAATTTTTGTCTTCTCTTTTTTTTTGAAACTTCGTTAAAAGATGTGTAATGACGTTAATTATATTATCTAGACGACAAAGTTTAAAAGAAATTACTTTATTAAACTTCAGAAGCGGTGCTGAAATCTATATAACTATTAATCGAGGTTATTGTTTTTTTTTCAAAATTTAAATAATAATTACGGGTTGCCATTGAAACTTCTGTATAATATTTCATAATTATGGAGTAGTTCGATATCGAAATCAAATTCACTTTTACTTATTATCACCAAAGATCTTGATTAATCTTTGAAATTATGGAATATTTTAATATCGAAATGCAGTTGGTAATTATTGATTGTCATCTGATCTTCTTTATCGATCACTAGTGCGTAACTAAGAATTGCTTCGATGTCGAAATGATCCATGGAAATTATTCCATGGATGTTAATCCATTATGATTAATGGATTAATCATAATGGATAATGGGCCCCGTTAATCATTATGATAAGCAATCTTAATATACTGGCATATTTTCCGAATTTCTTCGGCGTTTCCACTAAACACATGATGGGAGAGTCAAATATGAGACTATAAATTGTACCCTTGTTTAAAAAAAAGTCGGATAAGCTTATTATTAGGTTTTTTAAAGAACGGGGGGTCCGTAATGAAATAAGATAAAAACGGCTAAAAAAAGTAAAAAAAAAAAATAAATAAAAAAAATCTTTAAGAAGGGTGCAGGGCGAAGGGTTTTTTCCAAGGCTCCTCATTGGTTTAAAAATATCGGAGTAGGGATACTTTAGGGTGGGTTTTTAAAAAATGGCCGAATACCTACCCCCTTCAAGTTTTTTCCGATTCGAGTTAAAAAGAGAAAGGGGATTTTTCTGCATCTAGAGTCTCCAGATCGATAAAACAGTTAGAAAATGAGATAAAGAAAAAATTCTACTTCATATTCAACTTTTTTTTATATTATTAGGTATTCCCTTTGTTTATAGTTATTGTTATAATTATTTAATTTATTTATCGCCTTTGTTGCAATAATTTATAGTAATTATTGTATAAATTTACGTAGTGTTGTAACATTTTAATTTATTTTTTGCCGTTATGGTATTTATCTAATTTAGTCGTTTTTGAAAATTTTAACTAATGTATAGTCGAATTTTGTTTTATCAGCATTAATATAATGGCGTTGTTGTTATGATTTAACGTATGCAATAATTTAAATTATATAATTTATTGAAAGCCCTTATGCTTTATTATTTAACTTACACACACACAAAAATATACATGTGTCTGTTTATGTAAAGTAGTTATTTTCTATGGCTACAAATGAATATAATTAAACAAAATAAATTTTGTAGCATATAGAATTAAAGCCTACTTTTCTCTAGTAATTTAATATGGAATTCTATAAACTAAGAAGTGCAACTAACGAAAAAAAGTATTTAAACACATATATCTCTGGATTTAGTAAACAAATTTTGATGTTTGAAACATTTTGTCACAAATTTATTGAACTTTAAAAAGTCTCCTTTATATTTTTCGATAAAACCAATAGGAACCGTGCTAATGGGCAAAAACTGATTTTGAGACTATTTTTTGGACTTTGAAGAAGCTAAGAGCCCGAAATTCCCCGATCTGAAATTGAAGACCACCTGATCCTTTATCAGGAAGCCAGAATAAATCAATCTAGTGGGTGCACTAGGCATCCAAATGCATTAGGCTCTTGCAGTATTAGGGTCAGTTTACTTTATAAGTAGTAAACTAGAACTAAAGTAGAAACCTACTTTAAAGTAGGTTTCTATTATTTATAATAGAAACCTTTTAAGTTTGTTTATATTATAGTAAAATCAGTTCTTAATGAAATAGAAACCTTTAAAGTTTGTTTGTAGTATAATAAAATCAGTTCTTAATGAAATAGAAATCTTTTAAGTTTGTTTTATAATCAAATCAGTTCCTAATGAAACAAAATCTTTTAAGTTTGTTTATATTATAATCAAATCAGTTCCTAATGAAACAAAATCTTTAAGTTTGTTATATTAATAAAATCAGTTCTTTATGAAATAGAAATAATTAAAGTTTGTTTATATTATAATAAAATCAGTTCTTTATGAATAGAAATAATTAAAGTTGTTTTATTTATAAAAAATCAGTTCTTAATGAAATAGAAATCTTTTAAGTTTGTTTATATTATAATAAAATCAGTTCTTTATGAAATAGAAATAATTAAAGTTTGTTTATATTATAATAAAATCAGTTCTTGATGAAATAGAAATCTTTTAAGCTTGTTTGTATATTTATACAAATTAACTCATCCGTCAGCTGTATTATTAAATAGGTTGTGTCCAAACCTGTCCAGCTCTAATGAGAGAATCCCCCCCCCCAAAAAAAAGAAATGTGTTACTGTTGTCTCAAAAAATATATACTTGATTATTTTGTCGTTGATATGGGAGCGCATCAGTCGACATGACTGAAGGTCATGTCGACTCGATTGCTATGCTCTCCATTATGAGATATTATGACGTTTTATTATTATTATTAAAAATTGAGGTTGGAGTCGAGGATAGACCCCATTTGCACTGCGACTGGAAGTCTATTGTACAATCCCCTCAATTGGTCCAGGTCAGAACAATCCTTTTCCCCGGACTAGGTCTAGGATCTTTTTGACCAGTGATTCATTGGTAGAGTCAAACTTAGTGAGAGTGCTGCTACCAAAGTTGGTGAACGTTTGAAAGGCTAGGGCTTCACAACTCAGAAGTATGTGAGAGGCAGTTTGGGTTTCCGATTCACAAAGCCACTGGGTTATCTTTAAAGATACCAATGGTATGGAGATATTTTCGGAGGTGAAAGTGACCAGTCAGTATTATGACGTTACTCCTTGACTTGTTAAAGAACACAAACAGACACAAACCACTCAGGAGGACTTAAAAACACCAGAACATGGTAAAATCCCGATTCCATATTTTTCGCAAACACTATAATTTTCCTATATACCGACGTTATAAATGAGGAAGAGTAGCCAGAAAAAAATATCCTTCAATAATTTTAACAAAAACGAAAAAAGCCCTCATGGCATTCTTATAAAGTTCTAAAAAAAAATTGGAAAGCTCAGGGAAGTAAGTACATAGGGTGAAAGGTCCCAACAGTAGAATCCATATTCCCCTATTTCTATTCTATCTGATTTTTTTTATTTTATCATATTTTTAGCGAATTTTTATTCTATCTTATTTCCCTATTCGGTCTTATTTCCCGTGTTCAAAATCCCATTTTCTTTTCGACTGCAGTTTTTTTTAAAAAAAGATGTTTCTTATATTTTTACGAAGAAATTGATTTTCGTCTTATAACTTATTTTAAGATCCTGATTTTTAAGGTGCGTGTTGTTTGAAAAAAGTCGAGATGCTTCTGTTGAAGGTATTTTGATTTGTTTGATTTTGATGTTAAGCTAATTTTTTATTTAATCTAATTCAAATTAAAACCGGCTCGAAATGTATTTGCTTGTGTAATTAGGGTTTGTATTGCTCCAAATCAGTTGGCAGATCTTTACGCGACAAAATTGGTTTTTACCGTCAAATAGTATTTACTGACAAATCAGTTGAGGGTCAAATCGTTCCATCGGTAAATAATTTGAGTTTGTTGGCGGAATTTTTCGACACAACAACCTTGATCGTACCGTCAACAAATCAGTTGGTCGACAAATCGTTCCGTCGAAAAATAACGATTTGTTGACGATGTGAATCCACATCTGTAATAAATAAGTATACTAAATGATACTACTATACTAAACTAAGACAAATTTTGTGAGAGATTATCCAACTTAAAAATAAATTAACCATTATTTTCATTATTTACGTTTGGCTAATAGTCTCTTTAGGGGTTGTTTAATCAAATTCCGTTTAAAATTTTATTTTACAAATGAAGCAAAACTTTTTCAAGGGAAAAAGGAAAATTGGGAAGATTTTGTTGGGTTCTTATCTTGTAGAATATGATGGAAAAATCCGTGAGGGGTTCGAACGTAAAGATTCCAAATCTGCTTTTATAAAGGAACGCAAGGGAAAATTCCTTATGCAGATTTCCTGGTGATGTATCAAACATTTTTTTCGTTGAGAATTGCTAATACGAAGGGTGCGCCAATCACTTCGGCTTCCTGAAATCCCGGTGAGCCCCCAATCCTCAAACGATACGATGAAAAATTATTGCTTGAAAAGCATTTCTGAGGAGAACTGCTTATAAAAATGATAACCAAAATGAGAAACGGACTTTTTTTATTTTTATTTTTTGAAATGTACCACAGCATACAGCAAAGTAGCCGCCTCCTTGCTCGATGTCGTAAAAGCGGTCGTATATATATATATATATATATATATATATATATATATATATAATATATATATATATATATATATATATATATACCTTTGACACCGCGGAGGTCTGGGGTTCGCATCCTAGGTTACACTCTCATTTCATATAAGATTATTGTTCAAATAAATTATCGTCAACTCTGGAATACACCTAGAGCGTAACTACCACCTAAGGTGGTTCCAGCAGGGGTCATCCCTCTTGAGCTTTAAGACTCTAAACGGGCGTTATTCTTATTATACTAGGTGATACATTGCAATCGAAGAATCAGCTACCGTCGATACATGCTGTTGGATATGAATATCCCTGGATCGGTTTCGGCATAACGCTTTCTTCAGCAGGCGAGGCAACACTCGAGCTTTCAAAGTCGTCATCTCCTTTGTTCAAGAGGTGATGTTATGACAGCACGTGTAAGGTTTTATACTCCTAGCATGAATATCTTAGTGACCCGGGCGAGGATCGAACCCTTTTATAAAAGTTCTAGATTTTGCAAGTAATTTCACTACTAAATTAATTACTTTAACATAATGTGTGAACTAAATGATCTTCCTTTAGATTGAAACTTCCCTGAACATTTCCCAGAAGATTTATACTCTTAGAATAATACTAATATAGAAGGAGCATATGACCGTAAACACAATGTAATTCTACTGATAACACGAAAGACGGTTGACTGGTGGTCTTAAGGAGGGGTACCACCTTAACAACAAAATATTATTTTAAATATGTGTCATAAATATCCATTAATGAAGAAATATTGTAAGGAACAAATATAATAACTCAAAACACCTGCTTAGTATTTAATAAAACCGTTCTTAGATGACAAAAGGGTAGCGGAATACAAGAATCTACATTTAGTTGACGAGAACTACTTTTAATATAATTTTAATTAAAAACGTTAAACTACAATTTAAAATGCTTAAAGTATTGTAATGCACCGATATTTATATTAGTATTTTAAGAACAATCAATCATTAAATAATTATAGAATATAATAATTCAGCAACCGGAAGTATTGCCTACTTTTTTTATAAGAAAATTGTTAGGGTGGCAGCATTACTTAAGACCACCAGTGAAGCGCCTTTCGTGTTATCAGTAGTGCTCCTTCTATTTAAAGTATTATTCTAAGTTTCTACTAAAGAACAACTAACAAATAATCTTAACTACTAATAATAAATCGTAATTGTGACTGGTGACGTAAAATTGTTGCTAATGAGTCATATACATGATACTCCGCCGCCATAGTCTTAAAAAGTAAGGTGATAGGGTAGGTAATGCAGTAAATTTTCAACACACTACAGACTGTTGAAAATTGCTTTCCTTGAATATCCTTTGTTAGGAAAATCGTTTTCCTCATAAATCGGCTTCGATTAGTTAAATATCATCAACTTTAATGCCTTAGATTCGCCTCAGTAAAAAACAATCCTCCCTTGGATCTAAAATGTAAAACAACTTATCTGCAATATTAGCTGTTAAGAAGCCAAAATAAGTTAATTATTTTTAAGTTTCGTTATCCGCATAATTCGCCAAAATATCTTCTTGTTAAAAATTTCCCAAAACATTTACCCAAGTTTTTTCTTTGTAATAATATTCCTCTGAATTTTTTTTTCACCAAGTCTGATTTTGTTTTATTTAGTTTAACCAAAGTATTTCCCGGCTTATTATAATTTCTAATAGGTTGTAAAAACGCTTCAAGATTTCCCCTTGCCGCCTCCCTTTGCCCCCTAGAAGGAATTTTCCGTCTTATCCACAGCAGTTTCCAAGCTAAAGGATTTTTCACCACTCTTAAATTTATATTTACATTTTTTTTTTTCAGAAAATAAAATTAAGTATAAAAACCTTATATTTTTGAAAACTGTTTATATCTTGTTTAAATTTTTATTTATTAATAATTTCCTTTCATTTAATACATTTTATTTAAAAATTGTCTATGATGAACTGCTGATTTTTTTAATATTTTGTTAGTAATTTTTTTACTTTCCTTCGCTTATTACCGTATTTAGGCAATACTTTACCTTCAGGACAGTATTGTGTTCCCTGAGAATTCTGAAACTGTTTCAGACAATTTTATGACGTTCTGAATGGTTTTTTCCGTCTTTCTGTTTGTGCGTGTCATTATTATTCAAAGCTAAACTCTCTAAGAGAGTTAAAACTTGGCTCAAAAATCATACTTAATGTCTAGTTGTGACTAAACTGAGTATGCAAGGGAGAGGATAGTTTTTTACAACCTGTTAAATAAGCAAAAGCTTTCCCTTGAAGAATCAAGAAAAATCAACTTAAAAGTGGAAGTGTTACTGCTCAGTATGAAGTATACAACGGAAAACCTGAGAAATAGATTGGAAAGAAAGGAAGCAAGCACTTTAAAGGAAATCCGTTCGACTTCAGGACCTCCACGCCAGAATTTGTTGTATATTAATAGGGTACTGCCGGTATGGTTAAAATGATTACGAGTGTATTTTTTTTAAATACCAGAGAGTAAACCAGAGCATTAGAGCACTCAGGTGGGTCCTTAGTGCAAACCCGGAAACTAAAAGGATGCCCTTCAGTTCGTTTAACCCCCAGAGCAAATCTACTGATTAGCTGAAAGATTTCGACTGATTTCGGGGTAGTTCTGCAAGTTCCTTTAATTAAAGGAACGCCGGCCAGACCTTCCTGTCAAGCCAAGTGCTTAGTGTATGTGAAGGAGTTTCGTCCTCGAACTCCTCTCATATCCTGCATTTAGGACTAGCTACCAATCCTGTCAGGTTTGAATGGCCGTTAAGCCGACCGTGACGAGTAAGAAAACTATAATTATTGAGTGGCAGGTATTCTTTTC
Source organism: Microvelia longipes (assembly GCA_018340805.1). NCBI lineage: Eukaryota > Metazoa > Arthropoda > Insecta > Hemiptera > Veliidae > Microvelia > Microvelia longipes. Next base: position 18,418,657 of record JACMZG010001859.1, read on the forward strand.
AGGGCTAAAATTGACCTGTTAAGTCTTTTAGACAGTCCTTTGGTAAGCAGCTTGGACTGAAATTCATCCCAGCTGAATAAATCCTTAGGTTTCTAAAGAATCTATGCATAGAGTCCTTAAGAGCTGTCTTAACAATACAGCGAGCAACACCAACTACAGGCTCTGGGAATGGACCTAGGAGTGAAGGGAATGAAACTGGACCCTAGCCTGGCTAGCTGGTCAGCCTGCTCATTGCCCTAAACACCACAGTGTCCTAAGACCCTGTTGACCCTGTGTTGACCCTGTTCAATTTTAGTAGTTGGACCTCGTTATAGTGTAACAAATAGCTAAAATCAGATGAAAGTATGGGAAAATAGTGTTGAGGGACCAATGAGGTTGGACCAGTTTGAAATGGTGAATGGTCCAGTTTGATGCTTTAACATCCAGGAAAAACCTCATTGGCTCCCTGGCATTACTTTCCCACGCTGTCAACTGAATTTATTTAACCGGAGTAAATACATTACTGGACGAGTTGATATTACCATTTTTCAAGCAGTCAAAGCTTTGATAACAACTTATCAAAGCTTTTATAAGCTTTTATATATAATTAAATTTCAAAAATCACAAAACCTCAAAATGTAGACTAATAAATTTGATTGGTAATTTGCTTGTATCGTGGCACTATGCCACTTTTACTCTTTGCATAGAACCGTTGGAAACCGTTTTAGATTATTTAGTGCCTTATTTTAGTCTTTCGAAGTTTAATATTTCTTTACTACTGACTTGATATCCCTCTGCCAAGTTAAAATCGCTTGGGATATTAGCCCTTAATTTGTATTTTCTACAAAATATAAGATTTTTAAATGTCGCTTGTGCCTATAAGATGATTTTTATAATAAAGGTCAAATGTTTTTTTTTACTTTTTAAGTTAAATGTTACAACTTTTCAGAAAGTAACTTAAATAATGTACCTATGTCAATGTTATATAATGGAATATATATATATATATATATATATATAATATATATATATATATATATATATATATATATATATATATATATATATATATCTGTGTGTGTGTGTGTGTTGGGAGTCAACGTTTAGTTGCAAACTAAACCAGTTATTAAAATAAGAGGAAATCGTGTAACAATAAATTTTTAAACAAATTTTTTTTTTATTAATATAAAAAAATAATTTTTATTAGTATTACTAATTTTAGTTCTATATTTAGGAGCTGATTTTAGACCAGGGGGGAGGAGCTTAAGCTCTTCTAGTTCCTACCTGGAATCACCCATGGTAAACAATGACTTGCTTATAAATATAAAAATGTTTTATAAATTTCTCCTGCAAAATCAATACCATCGAAAAAAATCACTGACCGAACAGAAACCATAAACAAGGGCTTTGATCGTTTCAAATGATAAGGGATTAAAATGCAGTTTGCAGGCCGAAATTTCCGCTTGTGTTTCCTATGGGGAGAGATGGAAATTTATGTTTAAAAGGGGTGACGGTGAAAATATGCGGCAAATGTGAAACGGAAAAATATGTTCATTTTGGAATTAAATAAAAATAAAAAAATCAATTACCATTTTATAGTCATATCCTTGATGAAAAAAGAGGTAGCACCAATTTTTTATTATATATTTTTAGGGTCGCAATAAATAATATTTTTTTCGCTAGACTGATCATCAAAGCATCTTTTACTGGGGTCAATTAATTAGAAGTCCAACTAATTGTCCAAAATCTGGATTTGGCTTATTTTTCTTGGCTTTAACCAAATTTTTATGACAATATACTTAAAATGGTCTATTTGAGATATTAGGGCAGCCTTTAATATTCGATTGCTTCAGGAATACCATTCTAAGTTTCAAGGGTACCGCCTATGGTTGAAACCGGAGACTATAGATACTTGAACAGTCGACAGTCTGACTCAATGGTGGGAAAATTTGGATTCTGGTCGACACTAGCGCGGCGGGGGACCTACCTTTAAATTGAGTGGGCGTGGCTTAATTTCCCGTTTTTTCTTTTTCTAAATTCTTATACTTTGTATAGTCATACTTCTAACTAGCCGTACCGCTTCGCACGGCCTTCGTCGTCTTAAAACTTACACAGAACGCTTCTGATTACTTTTAAATTTTTCATTCAAGTAATTTATTAATTTAATTTATTCAATCAATTAATTTAATGGTTAATGATTCAAAATAAAATAGTGGCTAAAGTTTACACGTGCTAGAAGACAGATTTTGACATTTAATGCAGCCTGTATTATTACATCGGCAAGACAATGGATTAAATGTAATTACCTGATAAATGACTAATCAATAAATTTAGTCAAACTTCTTGAACATCTTAGAGGTTGAACACGGATTAAACCCCTGGTGTGAACTAAGTATGTATTAACTGGTCAGGTTTAGGCGTTGATTTGCAGTTCATTCCCCGGGTCTATGATCTACACGTAGTCTATTGGACTATGATCCACAGATCAGGCTCTGACATCTATGATCTAAGTATGACTGTAAATTACATTGATTTATATTTTTACATAAAAAAGTATAAGCCTGAAAATGATTACTGCTGTTAACTTCACGGTTTGAAATTTACATAAATACATTCTATAGTATTAATATTATATCATTAAGTATTATTAATATTATTTTCAAAACCATTCTAAGGATTTTGTGAAAATTGTATGATTTTTTTTTATTTAATTTTATATTAAAGTAAAAAGAATAAAACTTTTTTAATCTTATCTTATTTCGACAACACTGTTCATTTATTTTGGTAGCACTGATACTCTTTCCCGCCGAAATAATGTAAAGTACCTGAATCTAACAAAGAAAATCTTAAAAAAATACCTTTTGATCTTTCTTATTTATTAATTTTATTTATTTTTTTAATTTTTTTTTTGAAAAAGTTTGTCTTGTATATAAAGACGTTTTTAGGGGGTATCTCAAAAATAAGAACTCTCCAAAAAACGGCATCTTTATCTTTTCGTTGTATTCAAAAATAAATTAAGGAGACATAAAAAATGGGAGGGGGGGGGTACGCCAAAAGAAGTAGCTCCTAGATGCCTATTGGATTACTGAAGTCCCCCAATTTAAACTTCTTCTCTAATTCTTATTACTGAAAATTTAGGGGGGGGGTTCCCTTGGGCTACCCCTCTAAAACTGTTATTTAATAAAAATTTTCTTTTTCTTTACTTCTTTAAGAGGCTCTTTTTTTTGTAAGAATGTTAAAAATTAAGAAAGGACAGAAAATACCCTCTATACTGTCAAAAAAACAAGTACTTTTTTCTAAATATGACCCTCTCCGCGGAAAAATATCCTATCCTCTCCCAATTAGGGTTTTCCCAATAAAGGGACAAACGGTTTTATTTGTATTTATTTTTTATACAAAAAAAGAAAATAACAAAGAAAATTAAAAATACTTGGACATCAATAAAGTAGATTTTTTTAATAATAAATTCTTAACTTTCTTTCTTAGTATTCTTTGACTTTTAGGTTTCAAAATAATAAGATAATAAAGGGTCCGGCAAAGTATTTGCATTATTTTATTTACTGTCTTATCTTAATGTATACTATGTAGTCCTGGCTATGTAAATAATAAGATAATAAAGATAATAATAATAATAAATAATAATAAATATATAAAGATAAATAAAGATGTATAAATAAGATAATAATAAGAAATAATAAATGGATAATAAAAAATAATAAATAATAATTATAATTATAAGAATTAAATAGATAAAGATAATAAAGATAATAATAATTATAAATAATTAGATAATAAAGGGTCGGGCAATGTATTTGCATTATTTTATTAACAGTCTGCATTAATTTTATTTTATTATCTGGCCCCACTGTAAGGCTAAACTTTCCTTGTCTCGACACCTTAGGGAAGATACATGTATCTTTTATATGAGCTAAATTTGGTCTGAACCCAGGTTTATTTAGAGTTAGGGGTCTCAACATTGCGGAAATTTTGGCCACTGTGCTGTCCAGGCCATACACATATTTTTATTTTACTCGGCAAAGTCAACTATCGTTAGTTATTTGATCAAAATCACGATCATTATGAGCAATCTCGACTTAATAAGTTTATAAGGAGGTATATGGAATCGTAAAAGAAAAATATACTACTAATCTCATAAACGAATTTTACTTAAGGAAATTCGAAAATGAATAAAAGATTAATTTCTTGTGACGGAACTAGACCATGCTAAATGAAAATGTTGTCAAATTTTCTGACTGAACCCGGCCATATGGTCATGAGGGTTAGGGATTAAAAAGATAACGTGACGGAACAAATGCGTGCTTTCTAGCTTATGCTTATGTATCCATTTCTTGTTTAAGTTTCTATAATATAAGATTTATAACCTGATCAGTGGCGTCACAACTTGCTATTTAATTTTTCCGAATTGTTTAAATTCAGAAAAAATTGAGGTCAGTACCAGAATTTGAACCTTGGAACTCTTGCACCTTGGAATAAAATGCACATGCACATATTTATCCCATAGATTGTATAATTTAGCGACACAGCATTATTTGCTCTCATTTGAAGCTCAGTTCATCTTCAGTAGTGCATCTTTTTTGAAAATTTTGAAAAAAAAAATAATAAGGAGTTAAAACACCACTGCTCAAGTGATAAAGCATATATTGGAAACTAAGGCAAAACAGTACTTTCCCTATATACATACGGTATAAATGAGAAAAAGTAAAAAGGAATTGATGAGCAATAAAGTACAAATTTCAAAGAAAATTCGCCCAATTCGACCGCCTTGCCTGAATTATTTTGAAATTATAAACTTAAATAATGTAAATAGGTATGACGATAAAAAAAAATTGAGGTCAGTACCAGAATTTGAACCTTGGAACTCTGGCTTTGAGTACTTTAGGTGTTCGTATCGACTCCAGACCTGCTTTATACGATTCACCTACTCGGATTTTTTTGTTTGTCGACCATATTTTAGTTTTTCAGTTATTTCCTGTTATGGGTCTTATTAATGGTCATTATTAATCAGTTCCTTATTAATGGGTTTTATGATAGCAGTCAAGAGGGTATCTTCCTTTATTTATGGGTTTCGTATTAATGGGTCTTACGATAGCAGTCAAGAGGTTATAGCTTTCTTTATTATGGGTTCCGTATTAATTAGTCTTACGATAGCAGTCGAGAGGTTATAGCTTCCTTTATTATGGGTTTCGTATTAATGGGTCTTACGATAGCAGTCAAGAGGTTATAGCTTCCTTTATTATGGGTTCCGTATTAATTAGTCTTACGATAGCAGTCGAGAGGTTATAGCTTTCTTTTATTATGGGTTTCCGTATTAATTAGTTACAATAGCAGTCGAGAGGTTATAGCTTCCTTTATTATGGGTTTCGTATTAATGGGTCTTACGATAGCAGTTAAGAGGTTATAGCTTTCTTTATTATAGGTTCCGTATTAATTAGTCTTACGATAGCAGTCGAGAGGTTATAGCTTCCTTTTATTATGGGTTCCGTATTAAATGAGTCTTACGAGCAGCGAGAGGTTATAGCTTTCTTTATTATGGGTTCCGTATTAATTAGTCTTACAATAGCAGTCCGAGAGGTTTATAGCTTTCTTTATTATGGGTTCTGTATTAATTAGTCTTACGATAGCAGTCGAGAGGTTATAGCTTCCTTTATTATGGGTTCCGTATTAATAAGTCTTACGATAGCAGTCGAAAGGTTATCGCTTCCTTTATTATGGGTTCCGTATTAATAAATCTTACGATAGCAGTCAATAGGCTATATCTTCTTTTATTTATGTGTCTTACAAAAGCTGCTAAGAGGGTATGGCTTCCTTTATTTGTAATTTTATAATAACAGCCCATAGGAGGTAATGACTTAATACTGGAAAATTACATGTTTTGTTTCCATTACTTTTTAATTTGAACAAAAGTACCCACTCTAGAATTAATCGAATTTTTCCCCAACATAAGTGCACGCACGAGTTTTTCCAAAATTATGCAGGCAAGTGACGGATGGGGATGTTCGAGAGCTGGGGACTGGGGAGCCCTTTACAAAAAAAATATTTCACAAAATAAAAATGTATTATGCAATTCTGCAGCGGGAGCAATAATAAGGGTGAGCATTAGCATAAATGCCCTCAAACATTGCAACGTCATGTGATAACAATGTTTATGTGTTGCTAATTGCTAGCTACTACTTAACTTAAAAACAAGACAAAATAGTTATGTATATAATTAATTAAATTGTCATAAGAATGTCTATGATATTTTAATGAGTTTACATTAAACAATATATTTATTGTTGGACATATGTATAGAATTTTGAGGTACGAATTTCTAAATATAATCTTTAGATGGGGTACTTTTTTTTTGAAAATAAGCTTTTTACGCCAAAATAAAGCTTTTTCATCTCAATAATGGAAAACATTTGTGTATGTTTGTGTGCGTGCTTGTGTGTAAGTGTGATCTGATGTTTTTAAAGTGTGTATTGAGTGCAATATTTTTACTTTTTCCTCATTTATACGAGGTAATAGGAAAAGTATTGTGTTTGCGAAAAAATCCGAAACGGGGATGAGACCGGAAATATTTTTTCAGGCGTTTTAAATGCCTCCTGAGTGGATTTGTCAAAGTTGTCTGTCTGTATGTGTGTGTGTGCCTGTTATTATCAGAGCGCCCAGTGTATTTATGCTAGAGAGTTGATACTTTGTAAAAAAAATCAGTCTCGCTGTAGTTGTGCTATTCGGAAAATATTTTTTATATGACGTCATTAACTCGCAATAATGACTTAGCAAAAATTTCGAAAAATCATAAAGCACGGAACAATGATCGGATTGAGATTTGGCGCACATGTGACTATGTATAAGACTAATATATGTGCTAAGTTTCGTGTCATTATCAGCATTACTTCAATTTTTATTGAATGACTTGTGTACGTTTTTTAAAAAAATTTAAACAATTGAAAAGTTTCCAATTGAGTTGAAATTTGGATACCAAAAAGTAAAAAGGTTGATAAGTCGAAAATAATGCAACTTTTCAGGAATCTCCAAATCGTTAAACCAGTCAAAGGTTTTTTATTTGTAACATTATTATATTTATTAGTATGTTCAATAATAATTTGGTATTCTTAATTTAATAAATAGTTCTTGGAAATATTAGAAAAAATTTGGGAA
>JACMZG010001859.1:18425896-18443791 GCA_018340805.1 Microvelia longipes
AATAATAATTTTTAATAATTTTAATTAATATTCAATAATAATTTTAATTAATATTAATAATTAAATAAATTATTTAATTAATAATTTTAATATTGTTTAATAATAATTTTGATAATTTAATAGTATTTAATAATTAATTTTTCACGCCTATTTTTAATCATACCTACATCGGTGTTCTTATAATAATATGAGTCAGTGTAGCCCTTTAGCGAATTTCTCACTGCCAAGATTTTAAAAACCAATGCCAGCCTTTTATTTTCTGTAATTTTAAAGCTTCAGAATGCAAGTTGAGGAACTTTCTGCATTAATTCATGAAATTAATTCAATAAAATATACGAGAATCATTTGGACACTGTATGAGATGCAAAATAAATTTAAAACCTTTTAAATGAAAAGCTAAAGTTAAACTTCCTGTTTATAATTTAGGTTACACTAGCTGATAAACTTTATTCCTTAAATGACCGTATTTTTTCACATACAGAGTTGTTAGTTAACATGGGCAAGACTTTAATAGATTATTCCTTGGATTGATTGGTATACATATAAATATATCATTATATTCTTATCAAGGGACTTTTCCTGTCGCCGTTAGGTGGAGGTGGTGGTGACACGTGGATATGTCTCACTACTAAAAAATTCAACCGAGATTTAAGTCCGGAGATCGAGCAGGCCATGCATAAGGTTCGACTCTACCAATCCAGCGATTCATGATATGTTGATTTAGTGACCCCCTTCCCCCCTAGCAACGATAGAAAAGTCCTACAAAATAAAAATTCATGCATTTTACGCCCCGTAATTAATTCTAAGAATAACTACCGAATGCAGATTTTGATTTTTAGTTTCGGGCTTTTCAAAAATTTCCTTTGAAGTTTCAAAAAGGGCCTCTAGCCGCCATCTTTGAAATTTTAAAAAATTGTGTGTTAAAAATCTCTAAAATTAAAAAACTGTTCTATACATTGCCCTAAAGTACTTGGTCTAAAAAGTGCTTTAGTTTCGCCAAAAAAAGGTATGTCTGCATGTCGACCACTCCCCCTTCCTTCTAGCGGCCGACAGAAAGTGCTTGAAAAGATATAATGATATTTATTTGTATAAACAGTCCAAGGATAATCCCTTAATGTTTTGCCCCATGTTAACTAACACCCGTATAGCACAAACAGATGTTACCCGATACCCCCTCATTTTTTAAAATTTTATCGTTAATAGTGCTTTTTGCATTTGCATTTCTTCTGCAATTCTTGAACAGTTTAAACGCAGAATTTTTCTATATTAACTCCTGCAACACGTTTTCATCGAAAGCGAAAGCAACCTGTGCAAGGCTTATCTTCCAGATTCAATCCGAACCCTTTGAATTTTGACAGACCATCTAAAATTGTTTTCTGCGATACTGCTTCCTTGTTGTATATAGCACAAATCTCTTTTGGCGGTTTTCTTAACATTTACCCTGTTTTTATATTATTACGAAAATGATTTGCGGTAGTTCCACTTTTAATGCCGAAAAAAAAACCTCATCAATACATACATCTTTGAAATAACTCGTTGATACTTAAAAAAATCGTAATATTTATTGGATTTAGTTTGAGTTGGAAGAACAAATTGTACTTTATAATAAGTTTTATTAATAAAATAAGAAGGGTTCAAAAAATTTCACATTCCTTCCCGATGACCTAATATAATTGTTTTCTTTGTTAATTTTACTACTAGATCGTTTATGATTGTGGTGTGTGTTAGCAATTAACTTTTATAATTTTGGCTTGTATATTAGTATTGAAACTTATTACTATTTTCTTTTCAAATGTTGATTTGTTAATTGGACCAATTGTGATAAGTTAAATTAAAATTTTTAATTGTTCAACAATTCACGCGGACACAAGGTTGAGAACTTCTGGTTTAAGCTGTATTTTTTGAGATAAATAAATAAAAAAATACTTCCATATTTTATGCTTTAATGCGGAAAATGTTCAGATTGACTAAATTATTCTTTTCATTTTAATGTAATTAGAAAGAGATATTTAATTTTCCAAATAGGTTATTCTTTAATCAAGATAGACTCATTGGAAAAAACTAGAAATGTTGCAAGGAACAAGTAGAAATTCATTCTTAAAGTATATTCTTAAAGTAATTTCTCTGTTGATTATTGATCAATTTCGAAGGGGCTTGACGAACAAGATTCTCTTAGCAAAGTGAATTGACGACGCGTTTTGGAACAACGTTACGGATTAGAACGTGCAAAGCCAAAAATTGCAGAACGTCTTATTCAAGAAAAAGCCGATGTTTTTAAACAACTCGTTGTGATTTGGAGGTTAATTTTGAATTGGGTAGGATTTACAAATAAGTGACTAGCATTCATTGGAGTCCAAGCGAAAGAAGAATGTTCACAGTTGAGATCAGCATTTGAAAGTACTAACAACACGAACATGGAAAATCACTAGTAAAATTGTGTTAGCGGGTAAAGATTGAAGTCGATGCGCATTTACAAAACGGTTACATAAGACTCAGGACAGAATACGTGCAGAAATGAAGATATTGTCTGAGGATTAAAGAAGCTTTATTGAATTAGATACTCTCAGTTGTGTGAAGAAGCAGAAAACTTGAAAAGTCAAAATTGGAAAACTGGAGTTAGAATTTGCTGAAGTTCATAACAAGTAATAATAATATTAACAATAAAATACTTCATAATTATAATTCATTTAATTGTATCTAGACAATCGAGAGAAGAACCAATTGAGGGCTGGGAAATCAAAAAGGTTTGCTTTACTAAGATTTTTACTATCAACTTAATTTTCTATTTGATGGCACTCTATTCATCCATGATTTTATTATTGGTTTAATTTTTATTCATCATTTTTCATATCTGTTATGCAATTTCTTGGCTTTATAAAAATAACATTCATGAATAATTAATTAATAATAATAATAATAAATAAAATAATATAATAATAATACATAATTAAAATAATAATAATAATAATAATAATAATAATAATAATAATAATAATAATAATAATAATAATAAATAATAAAATAATAATAATAATATAATAATAATAATAATAATAATAATAATAATAATAATAATAATAATAATAATAATAATAATAATAATAATAATAATAATAATAATAATAATAATAATAATAATAATTAATAATAATAATAATAATAATAAATAATAATAATAATAATAATAATAATAATAATAATAATAATAATATAATAATAATAATAATAATAATAATAATAATAATAATAATTAATAATAATAATAATAATAATAATAATAATAAATAATATAATTAATAATAATAATTAAATTATATTATTAAAATAATAATTAATAATAATAATAATAATAATATTATTAATAATTATAATAATAATAAAAAATAAATAATAAATATAATAATAATAATAATAATAATAAATATAAATAATAATAAATAAATAAATAATAATAATTAATATTATTAAATAATAATAATAATATTAATAAATAATAATTAATAATAATAATAATAATATAATAATAATAATAATAATAATAATAATAATATAATAATAATAATAATAAATAATATAATTAATAATAATAATAATAATAATAATAAATAATAAAAATAATAATATTAAAAATATATAATAATGATAATAAATAATAATATAATAATAATAATAATTAATAATTAATAATATAATATATTAATTAATAATAAATCATTAATATTAATTATTAATTAATAATAATGATAAAATTAATAATAATAATCTTCAGTATAAATGAAAACAATGTTTCATTTGTGCTCTATAAAAGCTGCTTCTTAATTAAAAAATTTAGTATTTTTGGTTGAATTTTAAAGTTTAATTGAGTAGTTATCTAAATTTGAGGTAGTTACGTTTGGACAATTTTCTATTGAAATGAAATGTTGTAAATGGATGATTAACACATGATATTCAGTGAATTGGTTTTTTAAATGTGTTGATTTGTACCAAACCCATTGTTGTGAAAATAAGTGAAAATTAAAATTAAACGATACTATTTGATGTGAACAAAATATCTGTATTAGCATGTGGACATTCGTTATTGTTTCGGTTATTCTATTTTTATAGTTAGATATAGTAGCACTCTAGCACACACAACCCCCCCATAGTGACGTAACTTTTATTACCAGTTTTATACAGGTTAATGTGCAATCTTTGTAGTCATGACATAATCATTACGTAATTTCAGAGGAGTTACCGTAATTGTTCGGAATTCCTTTAAATTATTACGCAAAACTGTATTTGTGCAGATACTTATGATGACTTGACTGTGTCGGTATTTTATGAGTTCAATACGGTTGTGTACCAGTATTTTAATTACGAATTCTTGAGCTGCCGTATTAATGACTCTACTGATATGTATGCCCAGTATTTTTATTAGCGTAATTTCTGACTGTGGCCCGTAATTAATGGACTCATTACTGTATGTATGCCAGTATTTTATTGACATGATCAATATATTTTATTAATTATCACTTAATCCGATACGTAAAATAAAAAATTTTAATTTTCTTAAAATTTAAGAAGTTTTTCAATTTTTTGGGGATTTCGGGAGGACCAACCCAAATTTTTTCAAAAATTATTTTTTATCAGAATTTGTGGAAATTTTTTTATATAATTCGAATGGCAGAATTTGTCATGATCTAAAAAATAATTACCAAAAAATCGTCCAAATCCAAACGAGGTATAAAGTATAGAAAAAAGATTTGTAAAAGATGTAGAATTATTATTTATCATCTAAATAAAACACAAAATTGGCTATATTGGCATTGTTTTCTCATTTGCATTTTCATAAATTTCACCTCGATTTAAACAAACAAACAAATGAATACACGCAAACACTGGAAATATCAATAATGTTGTTGCTATCCACCTTAATTTAGTAATTTCTTATTTGATTCAAGAGAAATGAAATTGTTTTGTTCGTTGCAACGGTTGAATAATAGTGCTCAATATATTGTTTTTTTTATCAAACGGAAAATTCAAAATGTTTACTAACGAAACAACTGTATTTCATTTTATTTATTATTGAAAAAAGTTTATTAATAAAAAATCTATTAAATAAATATCAATAATGATCTCTAGAGTGTCATAGTATTATTGTATATGTTATATCTTTGGCGCTATCCTGTTTTTATCGAGTTTTTTTTAACGATCTCATTTGTTTAGAGGAGCTCGATCGTTACTTGAAGTGGAAATGTACAAATACCGGTAGAGGTTTGTGTTGTGTCTGTGAAATATTAATTATGCACTTTACTTTATTTGCAGTGAATTATTTTATAAATTTTTCATTAGACTTCACAAGCTATTTCTAATTTTCTTCCTTTTTCCTCATTTGTCTTTAGTTTGTCAGCTTTCTATAAAATCTTTATTTTACTAAATTTTAAGTGTGTCACTTATTCAGGATTTGTATTCATATATTTATATGTCAATTTCGGTTTCAATGTCAGAAGAAAATGTTATGAAAAGATTTTGAAAATAAATTGTTTTATTTGTCAACAAACATAATGCAACTATCTAGTTATATTTATTATGATTATTATTATTATTATAATAGTATATTATTATTATTATTATTATTTATATATTATTATTATTATTATTATTATTATTATTATTATTATTATATTATTATTATTATTATTATTATTTATTATTAATTATTATTATATTATTATTATTATATTATATATTATTATATTATATTATTATTATTATTATTATTATTATTTTATTATTATTATTATTATTTATTATTATTATTATTATTTATTATTTTATTATTATTATTATTATTATTATTATTATTATTATTATTATTATTATTATTATTATTATTATTATTATTATTATTATTATTATTATTATTATATTATTTATTTAATTATTTATTATTATTATTATATTATTATTATTATTATTATTATTTATTATTATTATTATTATTATTATTATTATTATTATTATTATATTTATTATTATATTATTATTATACTTATTATATTATATCAAATATATAAATAAATAAAAAAAAAATGATTTGTTCAAGGTAAAAAAGCTTTATTTTTTAGTTATTAGTTTCAAAAGTAATAGATGATTCCAAAACTTTTGTAATTCTTTTTGGTAATATTAAACATGAATTTCAGGAAACTTTACTGGATTATATATTAAATTTATTGTAATATTTAAAGTTCTTTGAAAGAAAAGCGAATGAATCTTCAAATTTAATGTTTAAAATATGATTTGATTTTTATATTAATTCACGTCAAATTATCATTATCGTTGATATTTACTGCTTTATTGCAATATATTACAACGGTCTGGACAACCCTTTTTAAATCGTGGCGAAAACAAAAACCTCGAAAGATTTCCACGACAACCATAAAATAGAATCTAATAATCTATAAAAACAAGAGAAACAATTTATAAAACAATACGTTATCCATAACATGGAATAAGCTTTTGTGATCAGTGGAAAACGCTAAGATGGCTAAATATTGAAAATTCCTCATAAATTTTAGTTTTTTAGGAAAGTTCCTTTACTACACTTCAACAGGAGGAAATCTATTGAAATAAATATTAATGAAAGCAGATAAACCTAAATTAATGTTTATTTATTGGTAATTGTAAGTTATTACCTCAATAAAATAAAAATATTTCAACTTGAATAAATCAAGTTAATTCTCTAAAGAAGTCAATCTTCGATAATTTGAATAAAAGAAAGAAGAAAATAACACTTTGATCGAAGCTTTTAATTTTTTCGAAATCTCAAAAGCGTAATAACCAATTTTCTTTCTTAGGGGCTGATCATTAAGGACGTCCCCAAAGAGGGAAGAGGGGGTCAACATCAAAGGGGACATAGGAAGGGGGTCCAAAGTGCTTAGGGACATCCCACAGCAACTGCACCTACAGCTTCAGTTACAAAATACACTTACACTAAACATTAAAATATTAAAATCTATAAATAAACATTTCAGACTGTTATTAACTATCATTTGCAAGAAAATCTAAGTTAATAGAATTATATCATGACCCACACTCGTGTTCTTTGAATATTATTTCTCAGTTTATCCTTGTAGAGTTTGCATCCTACTATCAGCACCCTTTTATTTTAATATTAGCTAAGGAAATAGCTGTTCAGCAGTAAAGATTGTACAGGGGGAGGGGGGGATAAAAAGTTGCTTATTTTTGGGGCACGTCCTTAATGGATGATCTCTTAGAATTTGAAAACTGACAAAAACAATTAACAAATTTAAATATTTTCCTGAATTTTCGTGGGCATATGCGTTGTCTGACACTGTTTTATAATATCAATATAACTTCATAGTTCTATAAATTACTTGATTATCGCATGTGTTTTCCGGCATTGATTTTTTAAATACTTATCAATTTGGGGATTTTTCGTGTTTAGACAAGAACTTCAAGAGTCATCTGATCGTCAAAATTGATTTATCTTTCATCAGTGAAAAGGTCTCCAGTCTCAGCTATGTAAAGCACTTTCTCTGAAATTAATGGATTTAGAGAATATTACATTCGTTTTAGAAGGTGGTTTAAACTATTTACTTTTCTATTTTATACCAAATTACTAAACATACATAGTTTCAATGGAAATTCCGTAGTTAAATCTTGACACATTTCTTATCGGGCACGACTTCTGAATTCTAGCTTAACAATTTAATCGCAAGTCGTCACATCGATCAATCAGGGAGATGGATGGAAATGATAGAATTCTGAAGAAGTAGAATTTTCTTGAATATATTTGCATTTAATCGATGTTCGTATGTAATGTGTTACGATGAAGTTCATCGGTTCAAAAGTCTCTGCCTGCTGATATCGTCGTTTGAAAAACCTCTGTACATTGAAATGGAACTTTAATTAGGTAAAATGATTATCAATCAAAATAAACAAAATCATGCTAACCGAAATACGCGGGTATCTGATCGAAATAGTTTAAATTGAAAAATTTTACTGAAATTTTATTCCAGATCAAGTTGTTGGTGTCTGAAATCCGCAATTCAAACAATGAATTCATTGATAAAAGTTGTCAGGTAAAATTGAAATGAATAAAACAAGCGGTTTTTCTCAATGATATGCATAATTGTGTCATGGTTCTAGATCTACTTGTAAATACACGACAATAACTGATGACGACTATTCAGCATTAACTGGATTTTGATAAACTATGGAAAGCCATGATGACAAAGCAAATTCGGGTCCCAACTGTATATGTCAAATAACTCAGACAGATGTTCCACAAATTTGTCCCATATCTGAAGCTTCAGTCTGGTGCTGAGATGATTTCAATCGATTCAATGTACAACAGCTATCCATATCCATTAATTGATAAGATGCAATTTCCGGAATACAAATGAATTGACACTTTCCAGGTTAAATATAAATATTCATTATCGATTAGTGGGAGTTTGGTCAATATTATATCAATTTTCAGGACAACTGGAATCCCGAAAAGAAATCACAGGATTCACTTGAAATCGAACGTTGTTCAATCTGCAAAGTAAGTTTTATTTTCATTTAATAACATAAGTCAAATTTGATTGGTTTCTCTGTGTCAGTATTAGATTATTGCGAACAAGTTTCTGGGGGTAGAGAATCTAATGTTAAAGATTTGTAAACTTGAAAGTAATCGTTGGGCAATTAATTGTTGCTTTTTGTTCAAGTTTCAGTTAAATGTTATCTTAATCATTATTTATTTAATTAATTTAATTAATTAATTAATTTTTTTATTAAATTATTTTTATTTTAAATTTATTTATTTATTTATTGTAATTAGTTTTATTTATGAATTAATTAATTTTTATTTATTTACATTATTGTTTTTATTTATAAATTAATTAATTTATTTTTTAATTATTTATTTATTATGAATTAATTATTAATTTATTTATGAATTAATAATTAATTATTTTATTTTTTTATCAAATTTATTTATTATATATTTTTTTATTAATTAATTTTATTTATTTATGAATTAATTAATTTAATTATTTTTATTTATGAATTAATTTATTATTTAATTATTTTTTATTTATGAATTAATAATTTTAATTTTTTTTTTATTATGATTAATTAATTAATTATTTTTATTTATAAATTTATTTATTTATTAATTAATTTATTATTTTTTTAATAATTAATTAATTTTTATTATGAATTAATTAATTTATTTCGCCCAATTATTTTGCCCAATTCCCACTTCCCCAAACCACTTCGCCATTAATTTCACCAAAAAAAATAAAAAAATATTATTTGAAAAAAGTAGATCACATTTGATGACGTAAATTAATTAAAAAAATTAAAAATAAATTTTTTACATATTACAGAAAATATTAAAATTGTTATCATGATTAATTAAAAATTAATGTTATTAGAATGGAAAATAAAAAATAAGAAACAAATATTGGGGATAATTAATTAATTAATATTGGGATTAATTAAAAAAAATGTTATTAGAAAGAAAATAAATAAGAAACAAATATTGGGGATTTTGCAACATGGAAAGGTGCATGATTTGATGGCAGCAATAATTATAATTAACTATATTAAACGATTTAATTTAAATGAATTTTATTTGGAGTTTTATCAATTGTGGTTGATTCATTCCCGATTTTTTATTGGTTTTTAACAATAAAACGAGGAAAACCGTACGAAACATTTAATTTCATAAAAGAAAAAAATATATTACGTTGTGTATTATAAATTTATTAAATTATTTAAATTTTTTTTTTAAATTTATCATATTTTTTTTTGGCATTGGGCGAACATGGGGCTTTGGTCATCTTTTTCATGAATATATTAATACAATAAATTGTAATACTTGAAATATTTATTATTTAAAAAATTCCGCACATTATTTGTATTATAGAAAAACTCTCCTCTTAATATTCCAGAATAACTAAGACCCTTCCTTCAAAAGCATATCCCATTCCTTATAGCCACTCTATTTCTCTTTATTTTCAATCGTTTGGAAACTCATTTCTATTTGTGGGTACTGATAACAAATCTATCTATCTTGTATAGCCCCTCAATATATAGCAACCTATTTTTCTTTTGCTTCTTGGTTTCTACTTGCGGACTTTTGCCCTCGCTTTCTCTTCTCGAATTTCCGATTTTCTGCGACGCTTTTTCAAAAATTCTGTCGTACTATCTACTCTTTCTTTGCCCTTCTCTTGATAGAGATTCCTCTTTTGTAAGTGCAGATTAATAACCAAAGAAAACGATTTTGAAAGAAGAGGGTTTTTCTTGGACTCTTGAATTTGTAGCATCAAATACTAATTCTACTCCCGGTAATAATGTCTCACAATCTTTCTCCTACATTTCTCTTTTATGATATCGTAATCATGTTCCTTCACTGTACGTATTATCCGTTCCACTAAACTTCGACTATTGGTATACGGGGAACCATATCTGTAACAATTCCCAATTTTCCTAGTTTCTCTTTGCTATTCACTTGACTTTTCACTTTACTTCTGGCCGTCCGTAAAGATCATCACTCATTAGTTTGTTTAAATTTTAAATTCACAGAAAAGTTTTTAATCTAAATTCAAAGGAAAACTAAAACTGCATCGTTTTGATCCCATTCCACCTAAAGAACTAACTATTTCCCAACTTTGGAGTGGTATTCTAGTATTTATTTAGGTATTAATAATAAGAAAAGTTTTCCCGAATTATAGGGCCTAATGTTTGAAGGGCTTTCACACACCCCCATATTTAAAAAAAGTGTGCACATCGAACATTAATCGTAAACCCCGATAATTACAGTAAACTCTATATAAAAACAACCACTCATAACACTAGATATACCTGACAATTGACTAATACTATTTGTCTACCCAACACAAGTCAGAATGACTGGTCTTAGAAAATTGATAGTGGGGAACTTCCAGTCTTTATATCGTTTTAACAAAATGATAAATTACTGGGTCAAAATTAGGGTTAATCTTAACATATTTTATAAATTATTAATTCTTCATTGGTTAATTGAAACATCGTAATATACAAATTCCTAAACATGAATTAATTGACAGAGTGATTCCAGATCCACACCATAATACAAATAACATATACATATAATATTATATATACACCCATCCCTCGCTTAACACGGTTTCGGTTTAACACGGTTTTAGTTTCCGTAAAAACAAAATGTGTTTCGACGTTTTGTAGACGCGCACAGCTGTGCAAATTTCTAAGAATAATGGTAAGGGTATACCGGGACGATAACTGACCATTTCAAATGTAAAAAAATAGTACCTGAAATATATAAACAATACATCAGACACTCAGTCTCTCGTTGCACACTGTGTTGACCACTCGTTGAATCCTGACAGCTGATAAAATATAGAAATGCATTTTTTAAATAATGATCCAGATATGGATCGAGCTTTGAAATTTCAACGGGAAATTAAACAATGCATTGCCGGATATGAAGAGGTTTACAAGAATATCAAAAAAGATGAACAATCACGAATTACCGATTTTTTTAAACGAAAACGTAACATAACAGAAAGTAGTAGTGATGATGACATTCAGCCAATAAAAAAGAAAAAAATTCCTATATTAATATCTTCCAGTGATAGTGACATTGAATGATATATTTTATCTGTGTACACACAATATTTCAATAAATTTTCATGGTTTTACCTACCTGTTTTTTCTTAATATCTCTCAAAAAGAACCTATCCCTCCCTTTTCATACATTTTTTACTCGCTTAACACGGTTTCTCTTAACACGGGATCTAGCGGAACCTATCTACCTGTTAGCGAAGGATGGGTGTATATATATATTTATTTAATACTTACAGTATAATATAGAGTTCAGTAAACCCTATAACATAAACAAACAATTCGAATGTTTAATTTATTTGCCACAATTTTTACATATGTATATTCTGCTTTGTGCACATTTTCCCATACTATTTTTTTGCATATAATACAACAATTCGTGGTCTTATTATTTATTACAGTGTCCTGTTTGACACCATTTACGTGTATGTAGAAAGTACCACTTGAACTTGGTATATATCAGCTTTTTCTGTTGTTCTTGAAATTTGGTATCAGAAGCAAGTTCCTCAGCTAGACGAAACCAAAACTCTTTCTTGATATATTTTCACCTGCCGTGTTTTTATACAATATCCAAGCATTTATTCCACGAAATCCAGAAATATTGAAATAAACGTGAAGTGGCCATCTCCTGGAACCTGATTTGACACTATCTTTTCGGGCCATTTGGTCAGTCACATCGACCCCAAATTTAGTTTCGTTATAAAAAGGACACAGTTTCGGGTCATTTCTTATTAGTTTTATCAATTCGGAATGTTTGTGCTTTGTACTTAGTAAAATCACTTTCTTATTTGGCTTACTCTTATAAATAGTATGTATATCCATTTTGATTGATTAAATCAACGTTGAAAAACGAGCCATGCTATATTTCTTTGCTTTGCAAATTTTTGGAGTTCCCTTTTATTGCTACGCATTGTTCCAACCAACGTAGTTTTTTTTGAGAGTAATTTAGACGCCAGAAAACACTTGTAAAGAAATTTGTCCGACAAAGCCCGTTTCATTTTTGACCGTTCAACATTTCTTATCAATCGGGAATATTGGATTTTTTTGAAATTATTAAAAGCCCCTCTAGCAGGCCTCGATAAACGGAAGGTCGGGTTTCCGCGATCTCTTCTGAACCCGCCTTGCGACGGCTCTAGGAATAAGTACTGTAAATATATCGGGTAAGTACAAGAAATCAAACGTGTAATATATTTCAATTATAGATTAGTGATGTTCAATATGTTTTTTTCTAAAATTAATTATTTTGAAATAATTGACATTGTAGATGATAAACTGGATCTCACAAATCGATCAAATGCAGCCATTGATGATATAAAGAATTAAGAAGTAAAATCTTGGAACTTAAAACACTTCGAATTTTATGTTTTCTTTTTAATAGAACAACTAATCGAAACGAAAAATGAATTGAAATAAGAAAAGAAACAATGCAAAAAGTCAGTTCATCGGAATATGGGCAATTATATCAGGAAAGTCAAAAGTTTACGTGCTCAAAGTTCAAGAAATAGAAAGAGGAAATGATTGTAAAGCGTAAAGAATATGATGCGCTCTATGAGCAATATGAACACTGTTATCTGGAGATAAACTCCCAGCAAATCCGAAAACCCGTCACTGATACGGATCGAAGAACTGGAACAGTTATGTTCCCAACCAACGAGTGGAAATAGAGGCCATGAAAGAGTCTATGAATGAACAATATCAGACAATTCTAGCTCGATCTAGGCGGGTTAGTTTTTTGTATTATTTTTGATTGTATTGGCAATCGATCGAGCATGCTGTTGCGATGTGTAAAGATGACCAATTTCGGCCCTACTAAAATTATCGGAAATTCTTTAAATGTCATTTCTCTCATATTTTTCTAATGACCACTCCCAATAATATCAGTGTTCCAATCACGTTCAATACACACGTACATAGTTAAATTAGATGTGATGTGTGTGCCACAGAATTAGTGTGACACCATGGCTTCTTGAATTTGGCGAATGTAACACAATAACATTAGCGCCAAGTGACACCGTGCGTATAAAGCGTTCATCTATTGGAATATGTATTCACATCCTTTTACTTATTTCTTTTAATAACTTAGGAATATAGTTTCTAAATTAAAATTAATTATTTATTGATTTAATTAATTATTAATTAATTTATTTTTTTATTAATTTAATTATTTAATTAATTAAATTAAATTTTAAATGTTGTAATGTTTTTATATAATTTTTAATTATAATTAATTATATTTTAATTAAGTGTATTAAGTTTTGAAAGTGTATAGTTTTTTTAAATTTTATTTGATTGATCAAATTAATTAATTTAATGAAATAGATTAAATTATTTAATTAATTAAATTAATTAAATTTATTAGGTTTTTATATTTATTTATTTTATAATTAATTTAAAAAAAATAATTATATTATTTATTTAATTTAATTAATTATTTTATTTATGTATTTTAAAAGTGTTTAGTTTTAAATCTTTTGTTTGTTTAATAATTGATTTATTAAATAATAATTAATTAATTATGGATTTCTAGTGTGAGAAAACATTAGCGCCAAGTGACACCGTGCGTATAAAGGGCTCCATCTTATTTGGAATGTATTCACATCCTTTTTCAAATTTATTTGTTTAATAACTGAGAATTATATTGTCAGAATCTACCTCTTATTCATTCCCAATTTGACTAAATGAAATGAATTTATTTTTTGATTTAATTAATTAAATTATTTATTAATAAGTTAATAATTATTAATGCATTAATTATTATTTAAATAAAGGTGATTAAGTTGTGAAAGTGTATTAGTTTTTTCAATTTATTGGGTTGAAGTGTAAAAAACAGTCTTTTCGTATTTTTGCATTGAAATCTAATAAAATCAAAAATATTTCAAGTCTAATTAATTTAAAATTTGATAATTATATATTTGTTATAATAATCAAACTAGCGCGCTCATTAAAAGTAAGTAATTTTTAAAAAAATATTTCTATGAGTTGAAATTATAGGGAAAACATGGAAGACAAAAATCAATATTTTCGCTGTTTAATGTTATTTTATTTCCGTAAAGGAAGAATGCAACGCAAACCAAAAAAAAATTTGTGACGTGTATGGGGAAAATGCCGTGAGTGAACGCGTATGTCAGAAGTGGTTTCAAAAGTTTCGTGACGGTGATACCACATGTGAAGATGGTGCACGCTCAGGAAGGCCATTGTTGACAGAAATTGAACGCATAGAAGATTTGATTAAGGAAAACCCATATTACACAACACGTGATATTGCAGCTATTGTCAATGTATCCCAAAAAACCATTTCCAACCACTTGCTTAAGATGGGTTATGTGTCTCGTTATGATATTTGGTTGCCACATCATTTGAATGAAAAAAATTTAATCGACAGATTATCAATCTGTAGTTCATTGCTCAATCGGAATCAGGAAAGCCATTTCTCAAAAGAATTATTACGGGTGATGAAAAATGGATTTTATATAATAATGTACGGCGCAAAAGGTCTTGGGGAAAGCGTGATGAACAGCCATCAACGACAGCAGTGAAAAGTTTTCACCCTAAAAAGGTTATGCTGTGTATATGGTGGGACTGGAAAGGAATTATATACTATGAATTGCTTAAAGAACGTGAAACAATCGATTCCATCAAGTACTGTGCCCAGTTGGATAAGTTGAAGGCAGCAATCGAGGAAAAGAGACCGAGATTGAGCAATAAACTTGGTGTAGTCATTCAACAAGATAACGCAAGACCACACGTTTCTTTACAGACACGAAAAAAGTTAATTGAATTTGGCTGGGATATTTTGTCCCACCCACCTTACTCACCAGACTTGGCACCATCAGATTTTTATTTATTCCGAAGCTTGCAGAATTCCCTTCATGGAAAAAAATTCAATTCTTTAGAGGATTGCCAAAAAGCACCTGGTGGACTTTATCGATCGAAAATCAGAAACTTCTGGAAGGATGGAATTTTTAAATTACCTGGCAGATGGCAAAAGGTCGTTGACTTAAATGGTGCATACATTGTTGATTAAAATGTTTTGTAATAATAAAATAAATGACTTTCAATTTTTCTTAAAAAATACGAAAAGAACTTTTTACTTCACCTAATAATATTTGATTTATTCTAATTAATTTATTTATCCAAATAGTTTAATTATTTAATTAATAATTAAATTTTATAAGTTTTATATCTTTTATTTCATATTAATATTTTAAAAAGTAATTATAGATTTATAATTAATTTATTCTAAAAGTGTTTAATTTTATATCATTTTAATTAACGATTTCAGTAGCATGAAACATTTCAAATTATTAATTATGTTCATATTACAAATTGTTTAAACCAAATAGTAAATGTTTCGTACTCCTATTGTAATTCTAGTAATTAGTAAATACTTCTACAACTTATAATAATTCTTCCATTGGAAATTATTTTATTTCTTGAAAGGTTAATGGGTGGGGGATCATTAGAAATATAGGAATTTTTTCATAATTATTACAATACTTTTGCATATTATACAATACTTTTGCATTAATTATACACATTTTTGAACTAATTATACAATCTTGTTTGGAATAATTTTACATAATACAAAATTTTGCATAATTTACAATACTTTTGCATAATTTTCAATTACTTTTGCATAATTATACTACATTTGCATAATATAATTTTGCAAATTATACAATACTTTTTGCATAATCATACAATACTTTTGCATAATTATACATAGTTGCATAATTAATACAATATTTTGCATTACATTGTTGCATAATTACAATCATTTTTGCATAATCATTATTTGCATAATTATACAAATTCTTGCAAACAATACTTTTGCATAATTATACAATACTTTGCATAATTATACAAACTTTTGTATAATTATTACAATTACCTTTTGCATAATAATACAATACGTTTGCATAACTATACAATACTTTTGCAATTATACAATATTTTGCATAATTATACAATACTTTGCATATCATACAATACTTTTGCAATATCATACCAATACTTTTGCATAATTATACAATAACTTTTGCATAATTATACAATACTTTTGCGATACATCATTACAATACTTTTGCAGTAATTATACAATAACTTTTGCATAATCATATCAATACTTTTGCATCATATACAATACTTTTGCATAATATACAATTACTTTTGCATAATTAATCAATAACTTTTGCATAAATTATACATACTTTTGCCCATAATTATAACAATACTTTTGCATAATTATACAATACTTTTTGCATTAACTATGAATACCTTTGCATAATTATACAATACGTTTGAAGTAGTTATACAATACTTTTGCATAATTAAATGCAATATACTTCGTGTAACTTTGTGTACCATGATTTATAATGTTTAGTTTTGATTCTTAATGCTAGGTCCATATTAATAATGGAGTTTTTTGATGATTTTATATTGATTATGTTGATAAGGAATGGTTTTCCAGTGTTAAACGTCCCTTACATATGTTATACCTAAAATCACAATATTTATTATATAAATTATTTACATGCAGAATTATTTTTCTCAAATTAAAAGAACCATAAACATATTTTGGACAAATGCAGTAATTTAACAAGATGATCTGAATACTGTTAGCCAATCTATTAGTAAATGAGTGCAATTCATAATCAATATCATGTAATATGGGTGGTATAGTCTAAATTATAACATATCACTTTCCAAGTATAACCAGGAATTGAGATTTCACAACAGACAGGCTGGAACTCTGGAGATTAAAGAGATAATGCTTTTGACTCCGGGCCAATGGGTCTGATTTGGATAATTAGAAGATTCCCACAAAATCCGTCATTTCGCTTATCGACATCTTATTTCTTTTGTTATTTTTTCACACTTCCAAGCTTGTCGAACCAGTTTGATTTGTTTAAAGCCAGGGATGGTTTTCTAGCCTAAAATATGGCTTGTTTATCACAGTGAAGGGAAATCAGTGTAGTTTCAAAAGATATTTTATTACTTCATATGTCGACATAAACACTGCATATTAAATACAGCTGGTTATTGCTTTTTATTACTGACATAGTAATGATATTTTCTGATTTGTCATTTCTATATTCATTAATTTCCCAATGAAAGGAAGTTATTGTCGTGAAAATATTATTTCCGTTGCTTGTTACAACTAAAGTAGTAAAATATCGAAATCATAGATTTGATTATAATTTTTGCAACAATTATGTCAATGTTCAGTTATCAAAATAAATGAGATTTGATCTTTTTATAACTATTATACAATTT
>JACMZG010001859.1:18444791-18479319 GCA_018340805.1 Microvelia longipes
TCCTGAAAAGTATATTTCCCTTTTTCTGAAGGGGAAATAAAGATTTATTTATTTATTTTATTTAGTTTGCATTTTTTTGATTTCACCTTTTACTTTTTAGTATCCATATTATTGGTGATTTTGTTCAAAGTTATTAGATGAAGGAAACGAAACAAACTGACGATAGGTTGACAAGTGTTATAACTCGCTATGTCTTTTATATTTATTAATTTTTTAACTTTTTGAGTCTAATGGGTTAACTAACTTATTACGTTATTAATGCTTTCTGTTCAAAATTAAAATTCCTTTGCACCTTGAGTTTATTAATTAAAACCTAATTATCGTAGATGTACATTTATTATACTAATCGAAAGAGCTTTTTTGCTGCATGATTCCAGTGATAGTAATAACTTAAAATCGACATTTTTCGACTTATCACCTTTTTACTTTTTGGTATCCATTTAGTACAAAAGTATATTATTGCCTAGGAAATATGTACACTAAGTTTCGTTTTAATACGACATGTATATCAATGATTTTTGTTGGATCATAAAAATTAAGGAGCAGTAAGCGTGGTCAGTGCTGTATGGGTGACCGCTGAGAATGATACGAATGCATTCACTATCTTAGGACGAGCTAACCGAGTCCAAATCAGGGATAATAAGAGAAGTGAATCCGATGTAATGAGGAAAAGTTCCGAGGTACCCCGTACCCTTTTTTTTAATATCATTGTGTACCTTGTGTACCTTTGGTAATATCATTGAAGTAATTTGGTCCTATCTTGAGACAGGACCCTCGCTCTGGGAGTTTTAACTCCTACTGAGGGCCCTCGCCAAATTATTAATTAAACAAAAATATATATTTTTTGTACAATATGTTTTTAAATAATCAAATATTGTAAAAAAATATGTATGTAATGTATTGTCTTTATTTTGGTGGAAATAACAATTTTATTATTTATTATCTATTTTTATTACCTTGTTACAACGCTACCATTATACATTAAAAAAGTGCTATGTCTAATTGCATTATTAGCATTAGCTAAATTTTTATTGAATGACTTGTATACGTTCTTTTAAAAGATAGTAACAAATTTGGAAAAATCCAATTGATTTGAAATTCGGTACAAGTGTGTACCTTTACATAATAAATAAGAGTACACTACATAATACGGCAGTACATCCATGATTTGTGTTGATTATTAAAAGTCCGAAGACGTGTTACAGTATAATTTGGAAACTTGCATCTTCTGAGGGCGAGCGAAGCGAGTCCGATATGGTGTGAAAAAGTTTTCATGTACCCCGTACCCAAATTTTTTAACTTAATTTTAAATAAACTAAAAAGTTGTTCTATTTTTTATTTTAGATAATTCCAATCTTTTTTCTTCTATTTTGTTTATTTCTATATTTATCTTTTATTATAATCTTATTATTTTATTATATCTTATTATTATCTTATAAGAATTTAGTAAAAGTCTAAATGATTTTGTAAGGTCGATCTTTTAAATGCGCTTTAATTATAATTAAAACTTATAGCTACATTAACGCTTTGTTTTGTTATTAAAACGAAGCCACATATTCTTTAAGCATAGTAAATAATTAAAAATTACTATAAATTACCATTTAATATCTTTATTATTTAATTACCAATATGGTTATGCTGGGAAAGGTTTATGTTCGTTTATTACCCTTAAGATTAAGTAATTTTTATGTAGTGTTGTAGTAATTACTTTAATTTGCATTGCCCCTAGGTGGTCTTAGTAGAATTATTAAAATATTTCACTCTTATTAAATTAAGATTATCATTTTAATAGTGCTGTTTTTTAAAAAACTTCGCTATATCAAAAATCAAATTCTATACTTTAAAAAAAAAATATAATATATTATATATATATTATTTTATATATATATATATGTGTGTGTGTTGTTGTGTGTGTGTGTGTGTGTGTGATGGTGTGTGTGTGTGTGTTGTATGTATGTGTGTTGTGTGTTCTTATCTTCACTCCACTTAACCGGCAATTGCGGATAATGCTGAAGAGGTGATTTAGACTACACACACACACAGACACACAATAATATCATATTTGGCACTATCCCCTCATAAGATTTACAAACCAAAATCAACATTAATGTGCCATCAACATTATAATCTTTACTTACATATAAGGCGTATTAAACGCATATAGAGAATAATCAGGATTTAAAAGATTGATAAAAAAGTAATGGAAACTAGCTGTTAAAAAATGAAATGAAGCAAATTAAATAAAAAAGCGGGCAAAGCTAGTCGGAAGTAATAAGGATAGGCGTAGCGATAAATAAAATCATAAATGACATCTTCGCTTATTGTAAGTGTGTGTGTTTATTGTGAGTGGGTGTGTGTTTATTGTAAGTGTGTGTGTTTCTTGTAATGGGTGTGTTTTTGTAGTGTGTTTCTTGTAAGTGGGTGTGATTTTATTGTAAGTGTGTGTGTGTTTATTGTAAGTGTGTGTATTTTAATCAAAATGGGAGGCACACTGTTTGCCGATTAGAGGGATTCAATGGAAGTAAGAGAAGGGATAGTTTTAGTAACAATAGCGTGTTTTCGTGGGTGGGAAACTCCACTATCGACGCCATTTTGGTTTCAAAAGGAAAAACATGTGGTTCTAAAAAGATTATACAAAACTAATAGAGTTTACTCACGCGATGGCGCTTTTCTTGAAAATTAACTTACAATGACTATGTAATGGTTAAATTAGAAGTAATTGAAGAATAATATCTAAGGATATTCGGAGTACACAGACCAGCAGTTAATTTACAGTTAATTTTAAGTCCGCTATTTGTCGCGTACGCAACGTGTCCTTCGGATTCGCTTCGGTAATCCTCAGACAGTAAATACAATCTTTTTATTTTCAGCAATCACACATCCTGGCACTGACCTCGCCCGATGCTGCTTCAGTTATATGATTAAACTAAAACCGTAGATATTCTTGCCGTATTGAAACGAAACATAGTATACTTATTTATCACATAAAGGAATGTACTTGTACCGTATTTTAAACTCAATTAGATTTTTAAGCTTAAAGTTTTTATTAAAAACAGTTAAGTCATTCGATAATTTTATCTAAGGTTTTAGTTCATAAAACCTTAGTTATTAGTTCAAATCTTATCGAATGACCCCCAATAATATTCTATATAATATAATAATGCTCTGTGTTGAGTAATTCAAGTATTAAGATAAATAATATCTCTCAACTAAGATGAATGTTAAATATTTATTTAAGAGTTAAACTTTCTGCCGCATCCGGCCATCATCAGTCCATTCTCTGGGTCCTATGAACGAATGTCAGATAAATTACCGAATCTCTATTCCCAATCTTTATAGTTGCATTCCAGAAGATTGGGAAAGTGATGTTACTACGATACGTTCATTAGCACTCCAGAGAATGACTGAATGATGGCCGAGCATGCGCAGGAAACGTTAAAATATCAAATAAATATTTTAACATTCAATTTTAGTGGAGAGACATATTTATTTACTTAATTTCTATACGTTTAAAAATAATCCTTTTGAGTTAAAATTTGGGGGTTCAACCCCCTTGGGGGTTCAACCCAAACTGTTCACACGGTATTTTTCATCGTAAAAAATAAGTTTCAGAGTTGAACCCTGTGTTTAATCCCGTTCACACGAAAACTGCCGGAGGGGTTGAACGCCTTAGCGGATTCCGCGTGTGAACAAAGTATAAGTTTCGTTTAAATGTGGATAGTATATATACAGTTTTTGTTAGATCATATAAGTTAATAGCATTAAGCAAACTCAATGCCTAAATGAGAGACTATTGGGAATACAACGAGTGCATTTACTGTCTTAGCACGAGCAAAGCGAGTCAGAATGCTTTTTAAAATATAAAATTAATTATTTTTAAAATATGAGGACGAGCGAAGCGAGTCCAAAGTAGTGAGGATGACACAGCGAATCCGATGTAGTGATGAAAAGTTCCAAGTTACTCCGGCCCCAAATTTTTGTTTCTTACTATTAATTTATTTATTTTATTTTTTAGGGTTAAGTTGTGCGCATGTTTGTCCCGGTAGTAACTTATAAAGGCAAAGTTCGAACACATACTGAAGGCAAAGTATATATAAAGGCAAAATCCGAACACATACTGAAGGCAAAGTCCGAACACTTACTGAAGGCAAATTATATATAAAGGCAAAGTCCGAACACATACTGAAGGCAAAGTATATATAAAGGCAAAGTCCGAACACATACTGAATTGTGAAGAATTTAACCCAGTTTCGTTTAACAGAAGTGGGGTTATAGTGCTATTGTTTTTCTAAACAAGATCACCTTCAAAAAAAATTACCCCTTTATTTAATTTTACTTAACTCCTCCCTTTAATACGTAAATATCTTTAAAAAAAAGTTGATGAGACTATCCCCACTTAAAAAAAATAGCACCCTAAAAAAAATTAAAAAAAGAGTTTGCACTCTAACAATGGTACGTAAAAATTATAAAGATTTTGGTCCAAAAAAAAGGGTCAAAGCAAATTAAAGTACCTTAATAAACAAAGACTAATTTGCATAACTAAAAATCTAAGTTTCTTTATCAACGTTAAAAACCAGGTTTGTTCACAAAACAATGAGTAAAAACAAAAGGTAGGGATAAAAAGGGGGATTTGTAATAATAAGTACAATCTATTTTTAACACCTGGTTCAGTACAAAAAAACAGGTTAATTCATTTGCATATGGTACCGGAAAGTAGATGTAAAGAAGTAGGTACGGCTACGCCTTAAGGAAGTTGGTATGCAAATATGATTTCTTTATTTTAATACCCTCTTTTTAATATGTCAGTTGTTAGACAAAAGTCTTCACCCTTTCTTTGTTCTTTAGATGAAGTGTCTTTTTCTCACAGTTTGGTTGTCTTGTGAGATTGTACATTAGGGAGAAAAACGGAACTTTGCATGCTACTAAGGAATTTACAGTCCGAGCGAAGCAAGGGTTGTTGCATGACACGATCAACGCATAGACGTTTTACTCGTATGTTGAGTACCGCACTCTATCTACGATTGTTAGGTTTAAAAACAATAAGTACTTATATTATACGTAAACTGCCTTTTGATTGCGCCGGTATCAATCCTCAGTGGCGTTTTCAGCCCGTTTTATCAGCTACAGGGGAGTATTTTCACCATAAAAAGTGTCTCTATGATTAATTTTTATCGAATTTTAGAATAAAAATGAGGTTAGTTTCATTGGGAGGTAGGGGTGAGGTGGATTTTTTTTTTGGAACGGGGCACTAACTACCTCAAGTTATAGTATGATATATATATATATATATATTATATATTATATATATATTATATATATTATATATATATATGATATATATATATAAGACTTTTGGTTTCTAGACGTTTTCTATGATGGAACTCTATAACGATCGAAATAAAACGTTGTATAAAAATCAACCTCGTTAATTTTTCCAGAACCCTTTATTTATTAGAAATGGCCCCTCAAACATTTTAAAAAAAATTAAATTATTCATTAATGTTTAGATTGGGCTGAAATGTTTCAATATTACATTTTTAGGTTATAATGTGTATGATTAACAAAAGTACCATACTGATAATTCATTTTATTATCGGTATTAGTACCGATTTTATTGATTGACATATATAACACAATGTATACATATCACTTTTTTTGACTAATATTTTTGAAAATTTGCTTATATCGTGGCAATATATCACTTATATAAACTAATAATATGTCGAACTAATATTGGAAAAAAACTATGTGGCCGCGAAGCGCAGAGGAAGCGAAGCGGCCAAGACGCTTATCTACTTCAATAGCAACTTTAAAGTTTAGTAAGCGAATTTAATAGACCACAAATAAATAGTCCCTTGCCACAAATCATATTTGTGAACTAATGTTTACCAAAAAATTTTCCTATAACTTAATTTACCTGCCTTTTCTCCTAATAGTGTATTTTGAGATAATTCAATTTATAATGCACTCCCTAGGCTGGTGAGAAGATGTCATTTATGACCAACCTGGTTGCAGTAAAACCAGGTTAAATATGGTAAATACTATATTTTATCTCCTAAAATTAGTTCAGTAATGCTTTACTTTCCTCCCGTAAAAAGATAAAAAAAATGGGTACGGGGTACCTCGGAACTTTTCCTCATTACATCGGATTCGCTACGCTCATCCTCCCTGTTCGGACTCGCTTCGCTCGTCCTTAGAATACAGTTCGCCAATAATTTGATACTGCAACATGCCTTTGGACTCGCTCGCTTGTCTTTAGCATGATAATATGGCATCCGTTTCATTATCAGCGGTCACCCATAACAGGCACTTGTAGGGACCACGCTGACCACGGGCTCAATGCTTCTTAATTTTTATTGACCACATCATAGATATACTTGTCATATTAAGCGTACTTATTTATTAAGTAATGGTATATATTTGTACCAAATTTTAACACAATTGAATCATTTTACAATTTTTATAAAAACGTACACAAGTCATTCAATAAAAATTGAACTAATGCTGATAATGAGATAAACCTTGCGCATGTTAGGAACTTATACATAACACATGCGTTGCCAATCTAATCCGATCGGCATTATTTTTTCCGGTTTTATAATTTTTCGAAATTTTGCTAGTCAGCATTGTGGTTAATGACGTCATAAAACAATTATTTTCCGAATAGCACAACTACAGCGGTAGTCGTACATACTGAATTTTGTACTAAATTTCAAGTCTAGCATAAATACACTGCAGCCACTATACGAATATAACACACACAAACACACACATACAGACAGACAACTTTGGGAAAACCAATGTCTTAAGAACGCCTGAAACGGATAATTCCGGTTTCATCCCGAATTCGTATTTTTTTGCAAACACAATACTTTTCCTATATACCTACAGTATAAATGAGAAAGAAGTAAAAAATCACTTTTATGATGATAATTCGCAATTTTTTATTACATTGCTTCCCTGGTATTAAAAAAGGTAGGAAAGAAAATTGTCCTATTAATGTCTTAAGTGTTATAGCATATTAAATCATAATCTTTATTTTACTTGAAAAATTTGCTTAAAATATGATTATATTTTCGTGTAACAATTAAATTTAATAAACTTCGAGTCTTATCTTTTCCATTTTTTTAAAAAATATATAATTTTATAAAAATAAATATAATTCAGGGAGGAGGAAAGAATAAAGGCCATAATTAAAAAGATAATAATTTTTGGTTTCAGTAATAAAAAATACTAGCGGGGAGGTCCGTATGCCGGGCGAATTTTTACTGATACCTTTGCTTTCCTGGTCAACTATTCATTTCTTGTTTGAGTCGCTGGTTTACGTATTACAACCTGAGCGGTACCGTCACAACTTTTTGTTTAATTCTTCCAGGTGTTTTTAAAATAATGCGCATATTTTTTGCATAGATTATTCCAAAGTCGGCTCTTTGGACTAATTTGCCGAGTAATTAATGCGACGCATTTTCTTAAAGAAAAATCCGGGAAAAACAAATTGTTATGCTACTGCTTAGGTTATAAAGCATATACCAGGAAACATAAGCCAGAAGTGGAATGTGTGGCAATAAAGAACGATGTCCGAAAAATTCGCTCGGCTGGTGCCGGAATGTTTTTAAACTTATATTGGGTTATTATAAAGATAAAAAATAATAGACCACCAGGATTTGAACATGAGAACCTTCACTTTGAGTGGTTTGAGTGCTCTAACCGACTCAGGACCGGCTTCCTGAGCCATCCTCATATTATGGTTAAAAATCAGCATATATCATGTATATATATATATATATATATATATACCTATATATATATATATATATATATATATACTATATACTATTTAGTGCGCCTATAAAGTTTAATTCAAAACCTAATTTTTCGTGATTAGGGACCTTAAAAACGGATCTTTGGTCCACCTCCTACTATAAAAGCCACCTCATTAACGAATATTGTACAAAGAAAATTCGCTAAGAAGGCGGACTTAAGGAATACTCTAGTTCATTATGAGAGGTTCTCTTTATTTCGTTTTCTTTATGGTGTAACTGGATACGAAAATTAATCTTAAGATTCTTGAATGTTATTCAATTTAATCATAAATTAGGTTTCATTACTTTCTAAAGTTAATTTTATTTTAGCGAATTTTTTTTGAAAACAAGTCGCTTATGAGAAAGCTCGCTGTGGTGGAAGAAGTGCCCGCGAGTGTTGTCCAAATATATACGTTTTATAGACTTATATATATATATATATATATATATTATATTATCTTAATATATATATATATAGTTTATAATATATATTTATTATATATGTATATATATTTATTAGTATTATTATTATATATATATATATATATATATATCATATTATATAATATATTATATATATATATTTATTTACTAATATATTTATATTATATTATTATATATTTATATATATATATGTGTGTGTGATGTGTGTGTGTGTGTGTGTGCTGTGTATTTATAGCGGAATTTTGTAAATACGCTATCATTCCAACGGATGAATATTTTTTTATCAAACTTAATCAAAAATCAACCTTAGGGAGGACACAATCCCTATTAAAAACCAGGCTATTGCGGCTTTTTTACCTGGTTTGCTGAGTCAACATCATTTCCAAAATCGTAAAAATTAAAGGTTATTAATTTTTGCCGCGAAAATTGTCCTTTTTATGTTTTTCTGGAGCGAATCGAATCAAATGAACTCGGTGCGAAGTCGATGTGACCCCTTTCAGTGGCCAATACGTCGAATATACCGGAGGTCAGCATGAAGTGCGAATTCCTTTGAAATGCGCGCTTTCTTGAAAATCGAGAATCAATCCAGTTTTTGATTTAGTTTTCGGATGATATAATAATCTGAGAAGTAGCGTCATGATTTTTCAAAGAAAATGCGCTTAAAATTAACAACAACTGAGCTTCAAATAATGATGTTTCGTTTAGTGTATAATCTATTGTAGAAATATGCGCATTTTTTTAACAATTCGAAAAAAAATAAATAAAAAGTTGAGACACTACTGCTCAGGTTATTATATATACCGGAAACTTAAGCTAAAATCGGATGGATAAGCAAGAAAGCGCGCTATTCAAAGATAATTTTCTCGCGCCAGAATATTTTTGTTTTCCATGGGGACACTTTGTTATATGGCAAATCGACTATACGTGTCATACCCTTTATTAAAGATCTTTATTATTAGGATCTTTATTAAAGATCCTAGTGTAAGACACGGCAACGATTCTAATTACCTCAACTAAGTTTTATACCACTAGTTACCACCTCTTTTCAAACGACCTACCTTATTGGCAAAAATTTGTCGTGGACTGAACTTGAGTGAAACAGAAATTTTGAAGCCTGGAATGAACTTGAGTATGTAGACATAAATGAAATTTTGATGCCAAAAACAACAATCTCGACAATTATCAATTGTGCGGTGGCCCAGGAAACATTTGTCCACATTTCCACCGATTTCCTTCTTTTTCAGGCTCTAATTACTAAACTTAACATATGGTGCTGGTCAAACCACAAAGAGAAACTAACTTAATTATTAAATACAAGAATATTAAAAAAATTGTATAAATAATAACACAATTTATTTTAATTATTATCAATAATAATTTTTAAATAACTTTTTGAGTTATTTAAAACCATAGAATTAGTGTGAACATTAAACGGTTAAAATATAGAAAAACGCTTTTTACTAAATTTTTTAATTACGGTCATTTGGTCGAACAAACATTCGGTTGGTTTTGTGGTTTTGATTTTCTCCCTTTTTATTTTTTGTACTTACAAATGAGTTAATTGTATAGAATCTGGGTATAACAATTATTATACCCATGCTTTTTGTGCCCACGGTGGTTCCACCTTAGAAACTGGCACCTGCAGTGCCTCCAGTCGATTGGTCTTATTTGTAACGTCCTTTTCTGGGTGTATTGTTTTCTTGGTCTCGTGGCTGTTTTACACCCTTTGCTTAATTTTATTACAGCTATCTATGTGCTAAAATTAAATACTAAATATTAAATACTACATATTAAATACTACATATTAAATACTACATATTAAATACTAAATATTAAATACAGAATTACCTGAAATAAAGAAGTGCACTCTCACTATGGCATCTTGTAGAGCGGCCCATTCTAAATTGATTTTCATTGATCTCGGAATCATCCTCATCAAACCTCATGCTAGTAGTAGAGAGTGGACAATGACTACTGTCATTGTCTGGTGAGTAGACCACACCTTTGTGTCCTTTCCACCAACCCCAAAATCATCCATCCATCACTACACCTCTACTATCTTATCCTCATCAAACCTCTTGCATGTAGTAGTGAGAGTGGACAGTAGTCCAACCTGGTGAATAAACCACACCTTTGTGTCCTTTCCACCAACCCCAAAATCATCCATCCATCACTACATCTCTACTATCTTATCCTCATTAAACCTCTTGCATGTAGTACTAAGAGTAGACAGCAGGCATGCCTGGTGAGTAGACCACACCTTTGTGTCCTTTCCACCAACCCCAAAATCATCCACCCATCACTACAACTCTACTATCTTATCCTCATCAAACCTCTTGCATGTAGTATTAAGAGTGGACAGTAGTCCTACCTGTGAGTAGACCACACCTTTGTGTCCTTTCACCAACCCCAAATCATCCACCATTACTACATCTCCACTATCTTATCCTTATCAAACCTCTTGCTTGTAGTATCAAGAGTGGACAGTAATCAAGCCTAGGAGGAAAACTACACCTTTGGGTCCTTTTTAGCGAATTTTCTTTGGGAATAAAATTCTCTTATGGGATATTATCAACCCCGAAGTTATTTGCCCAATGTAACACTGCGCGCAATCTTACTAATGTAGATGTCAAATCTTCTGTTATGATAAATTAATGTCCTGCTGTCTAAGGGACTATATTAATAATAATATTCTGTCCGTTTAGAGTCATGTGGCTCATCAGTGTCAACCCTGGAGGAGCAACCTTAGGTGATAGTTGCAACCGTTATACACTAAGTATATTTTAAAGATGGCGACAATATATTCAAACAATAATGTTATATTAATTGTGATCAGACCTCCGTGGAGTCAAAAGCATCATAAATACTGACTTTTAAAGTCCTCGACAACTGAGGCGGTTCATCTAAGAGATGATAGTTAGAATATGATAAAAGCGATAATTAATTCTTAATGTGTTCTAGGTGGCCTATCGTCAGAGATATAGCATGTAAAGTTGGCCAGTTTTACAACCAAGTTGACTGGGAAATGATACACGACGCTGGGTGCACGTGTGACGACACGGATTTGCCGCAGCATATATCAACTAGAGAACAGATCAAGTCATTACTGAAAGACTCTTTTAAACCCTTCTTGGATTTGATTCAGACAAAGCCATCAGTAATTACTATTTCAAGGTTTGAATATTTTTACTTTTCCTGATTTATTCCATATAGGAAAAGTATTGTGTTTGCTCTAAAATCTTCTGAGTAGTTTTCACAAAGTTGTCTGTCTGTATGTGTGTGTCTGTTATCATCGTAGTGTCGAGTGAGTTTTATTTATTTATTTATTTATTTACATACTTGAGGTTACTCTATTACAAAGTTTCTCAATTGTCAAAATTTTACAATTAAAAGGCAAATAGATTATAAATTATTCAATAGACTGCATAAACATAGGCAGCATAACTTGAATAACAAACTTGATTAAAAAAACAAAAAAAAAAGCATAACATAAAACAAGAAACACTAAACATTTAAGGTGGGAATACTAAATTATCAGCTAAATATTCGTTAACATTATAGTAGGCTTTCTCGAGTAACAATGTTTTAATGCTTTTTTTGAAATTTTTGGGTGGAAGTTCAACTATTGAAGCTGGTAATTTATTAAAGCACCTTATTCCAAAATTTGGGGACTGATGTGATTTGTTGAGCCTACAAGTGGGAATATTGATGTTAGCAACATATCTAGTTCCATAATTGTGGTTCTTAATATAATTGAACTCCCCCTCATCATACTTTGCTTTAACGAACAACAACAATGAAAAAATATAGGCTGAATGAAAAGTTAAAATTTTATTTTCAATAAAATATTGTTTGCACTTAGAGTCATGTTTAGCATTATTCATGATACGAATAAAGAGTTCATGGCTTTTACGTCCCATTGGACATAAAACACGTTTATGGGGCCAGGTAACTACGTATGAAAACCTGATTTTATACAACTCAAGTCGTAGGTAAAGAATGTTTTCTCTTGCAGAGAAAACCTAAAATTAAAATTTTCTTTTACAGAGAAAACTTTACCTCGAGTGAGAAAAACTTTCTTCCCTCTCTTGTTAATTAAATAACTACTATCTATCTAATACTTATTATCCTTAGAGTATAGTAGATGCAACCCAGCTAAGGTCGTTCCCGCAAGGTGAATACCCTGATAAGCCTAAAAGCTCTAAAACGGGCATTTATTTATTATTATCGAAAACTTTGTTTGCAGGTCAAGCGAAGACGACTACTGTCCTCCTGATGATGTTGACTTTATTCAGCAAAACGTCGTCGAAATATTACAAGACAAATATCAGTCTATTGACGTCATTAACAAGTATTTAGAAGACTGAACAAAGTAATGTATGCAAGCTGAGCCATTTAGACTTAATTTTTCTCAGGTAGTTTTTAATTTAATATGCTAGTGTTAGAGACCAATTTTGAAAGTTTAGAACCACGTTTTCCTCTCATTTTGTAATGTTAACTGTATTTATCCCAAACAAGTTAATTATGTAATTATGTGTGTATATATATATTATATATATATATATATATATATATATATATATATATATATATATATATATATATATATTATATATATATATATATATATATATATATATATATATATATATATTTATATATTCTTTTGTTCTTGGAGTGTTGTTTGAGATATATATATATATATATATATATATATATATATATATATATATATATATATATATATATATATATATTATATATATATATATTTTTATTAAAAAATTAAACAAAAATAAATTAAGTGAAATTTCGTAAAAGTTTAATATTTTACCCAATAAATAAGTATAAGAAGTAATAGTATGTTTCGTTTCAACACGGCAAGTAATATGAGGATTTTGTTGGATCATAAAAGTTAAGAAGCATCGAGTAAAGCCATTGCCTGGATGATGATGCCTGATGATGATGTGGCTGGATGATGATGATGCCCAAGGTGATGGTTTGGAATAAAACTAAACTAATTACTAACTTAAGAAGAGCGAAGCGAGTCTGATGACGTTTTTACTACTATTTGGCGAATTGTGTATTACGAGCATGAGCGTAGCGGATCCGGAGCAGTTAAAAATGTTCCGTGGTACCTCGTACCTATTTTTTTATGATTAATTTACATCTTTATTATATAAATAATGTTAAACATAACGACTTAAGCCCAGTATGCAAATGAATATGTGAACTTTCTTATTTTTGTATTCATTATTAATTTTAATTAAAATTTTAATTAAATACATCCAGACTTTTTATAATGAAATTCAGTAAATGATTATTCGCAGATGTCTTGAAAATATACGTTTGATTACATCTGTCAATGTTATGTTATATACGTTTTACCGCAAAGAAAAATGTTTATTTATTTTTTATTGCATAATATTTTAGGTGCATCACCATAGATAAACCTTCATCAGAAGTCGCATCTTTAAAATATATATATATATATATTTAAATGTAAATATTATTTATTCCCTCACAATATTCCCTCAATTTTACCTGACCATTTAGATGACGACGAAACCATAATTTAAAACCTATTCAACTATTTACGAGAAACTGATATTTTTGACGAAATCTAAAGAGAACTTCAACTTATATTTTTATTTCTAATTTGTTAATTTGTTATTTCCAAATATCTATTTCCTAACTTTTTATATCTATTATCATTTCTAAAAATTCCATCTTCGGCCTACCTATCTTTTGACATCCCTTTGAATACCAGTTCAATTCTATTTTCATTTAATATTCAATTTTATAAGACAACGCCAATGTTTCATAGTTATACTTTATTTTTAACTCCAAGCCAGATCAAATACCTCAACCTTTATGTTGTTTATCTTGCTTTGGTATTGTTACACGAGTTGCGTGGAGCTAATGATGTCTAATTAAGCTCTACAATAAATAAATAAATATTATTTTATAAATATATGAAATATGTTGCTATTATTGTTATTGTAAGAATAATTAAAAGATTTAAAACTAATAACTAAGCTGCCAAATATGACAACAGGTGTTTTAATCTATTTTTTTAATTTTTTTTATTTAATAATACAAAACTACAAAATTATTGTTACAAGCATTAATGCATGTTGATATAGTATTAGTAGCATGATCAGGCATGTAAGAGAAACAATATAGTGATTTTACTTAAGCGTTTTTTTCACGATACTGTCGTTGGTAATACATGAAATATGAAAATAGAAAGGGTAAGTAAAAAGAAACAGAATCGATAATTAGATTTTAATCAGTAGCATTTGATGAATAATTTGAATTAATATAAAATTACGTATTATTTAATTGAATGGTTGTTTGCAGTATTTCTAAGCTTCAGTTAACCTTAAGTTATAAGGTCATATATTTCTCTTAGGTCAAGCGTAACTAGGCGGAGGTAAGATTGACTTGACCTTTGGGTTATCATAACATTTTGAGGACGTGCGAAGCAAATCCGAAGTTGTAAGGAAAACTACAGAGGTACCCCGTACCTGTACCGTTTTTTTGGAGTCCGACATTATAGGCAAAGTCATTACTAAATTCTATTTATTTGTTAAGTTTTTGGGTCTTAAGTGAATATTTCTCAAAGTGTAAATCTATTTTTTTATTAAAAAAAAATAATAATACAAAAAAATAAAATACCCAAACCAAAAAATATAAAATTAACCTAAACCCAAACAAACCTCCTCACACCCCAAAAAAATTATCAAAATTCATACCACAAAAATAATAAATAAATACATAAAATAAAAATAAATAGGAACACATTACCCTAAATCAATAAATAAAATATGGCTCAGGTTTACACAAAATAAATATTGTATACTTTTTCCAATAAAGAAAAAAAAATCAATTAAATTTCGATTGCAGACTATATTAAGTGGCGCAATATTTAGAATTGCTATTATATGGAAAGTAAGATTGTTCATTTATTTCTAAAATTTTGAAACATAATATAATTGGTTTATAATATTAATCTTGGAAAATTGTCTCGTTTTTACCAAATTATTTTATTTGGTCGACCTCTGTCATAAAAGGCAACATGCATAAAAATTAAAATGTTGCTATTAGGTTTCAATAATTAATTTTGAAATATTAGACTTGAGGAACAAAGCTGTAGGGTAGGATAAGGTTGATAAAACACGGCTACTTAGCTTATTGGGGTTGAGTCCATGAAGAGCTGATACTCCTGCATTCTATTGGCAAACATACTAACTAGAAAGTATTTTAGATTCTTATTCCTGAAGTGCTCAGCCAAGACACTGAAATATCATTTTCTTTTCTTTTTTTAAAATATTTCAGCAACTATTTTTTACCATTTAAACCATAAAATTTAAGATCTGCGCCGTTATAAAAATTGTAAGCATGCGCAGTTTCTGCCAAACATGTGCAGTTGGTTTCTCTCTATTTTTTGCTTTTCGATGAGGTCACTTGTTTGTTTGGAAAATCGACTTGGTGCGTCATCCCCTTTATTTAAGATCCTTGGTTTAACCCAAGGATCTTGAATAAAGGAAATGACGAGATAGGGAACTTTTATAATCTCTCAGACGTTGTACGAGATAGAGAAATAGTAGCAAACTTACCTTCCCATGGTTATAGCAAGAAAGGGTGCGAAACGCAGAATGTGTAAGTAGGATAAGTTGAGTTCGCTCCTCTACTTTCTTCTGTGCTGGTTTTTTGGTGTTTGAATATCTAAAAAGTATATTTAAAAAACTAGCAATAATGTTTGTGATAAATGTATTTATTTTGCATACTTTAGTTTATTTTAAAACTAATATTAATAGCTTTAATTAACCTAGTCATATGTACTACCAGACCAAAAGTGTAATATAAGTTAGTAATAGAGTAACATAGGTTAAGTAAATCAGAGACAGGCTACACCAAGGATCTTGAATAAAGGGGATGACGCACTAAGTCGATTTGCCAAACGAAAAATAGCCCATCGAAAACTAAAAAAAAGAGAGAACTCAACCCGAAACACACGTCAAAGACCAACTGCACATGC
Source organism: Microvelia longipes (assembly GCA_018340805.1). NCBI lineage: Eukaryota > Metazoa > Arthropoda > Insecta > Hemiptera > Veliidae > Microvelia > Microvelia longipes. The sequence continues at coordinate 18,461,082 of JACMZG010001859.1, forward strand.
TTGGTGCAAACTGCGCATGCTTACAATTCTTATTACAGAGCAGGTCTTAAATTTTAGAGGCAAACTTACCTCTGAATGGTTCCCCATTGTTTATTGCTTGAGAAGGTTATAAGCATGCTTAAATTATCACTCACTGAAGTAGCTAAGTATAGTCCATTTCAAGTTTTTTTTTAAACTTGAAATGGCTTTAAAACAAGGTATCTTGTGTTTAGTTAGACGGCTAGCTGAATCGATTAAAACCAATTTCAGCTCAATCGAACCATCACAAATGACACAAACGGTATACATACATACATATATATATGTATATATATATATATATATATATATATATATATATATATTATATATAATATATATATATATATATATATATATATATATATAATATATATATATATATATATATATATATATATATATATAACATATATAATAAATACATATATACATATATACGTATATATATATATATATATATATATATTATATATATATATATATATATATATATATATATATATATATATATATAATATATATAATGTTGTATATATGTATACGTCTAGGTCATAGACTCGTACGATACCTGTTGGTTTCAGTAGTGTTCATTACAGACACAATACTTTTCCTAATATTTGTCCTATATACATACGGTACAAATAAGGAAAAGTAAAAATTATGCAACAAATTTGTCAATTTTTTTATAAAATGTAACGAGGGTTTGAGGCTCGAACACGTAATCTCCTGTTTGGGAAGCGAGTACGTATCCATAACGATAGCAAGGCATATGAAAATTTAACAGATTTTTTTCTAATACAAATGTAACGTAAACAACTACTTACTTATAAAAATGAGTTTATTTTACTAAAATGTTGAGTAAAAATAAATTATTTCTACGTTAATTAATCAACCTTATATCAGTTAATAATCTCAAAAAGTTTCGGCCAAATCTTTTGCTTATTTTGTTTACAATTGATAATAATTCATCATTTTCAATGTAAATCGCCTATACTGATTCCTGCAAACATAGAGATATTATTACTAGAGGGGCCCTATAAGTTAAATTGTGAAACATCGAAAAATAACTACAATTGTGAAACCTTTGATTATAACTACAATCAAATAATCAGTACAAAATTACAATAACTTATATAGGAGAGTGTTAAAAATACAAATCAAAACACGTTTATTATTATAACCTTAACTCACTCTTAAAGGATGTTTCAATAAGGTTACACAGAACCCCTGAAAGTTCTAAAAAGTTGTATCAGGCCTCTCAATGTATTGAGATAGGCTATGCCCCCTCTAGTATATATCTCTATGCCTGCAAAGACGTCACGCTATTTATAAAAAGTAAGGTTATAACCTCCGACTGCGTTTGGTTTGTTTACATCGACTTGAATCGATCGATCTTGGATTCCAGTTACATAAAGTCGATCAGAATACAACAGTTAAAAAAAGAATAAATATCCCTTTTTACCAATAGTTTATAACCTTCTCAATAAGCAATACAATAGGAAACCATCGGGAAGTAAGTTTGCCTCTAAATTTAAGCCCTGCGCAGATAATTTAATGATTGCAAGCATGTGCAGTTTGCTTTTTTCATATATTTTTTGATAAGTTCTTCTTTGTTTTTCATCCTCATTAGGATCACTTTGTTGTATGGCAAATGGATCTAACGCGTCATCCCTTTATTTATGATCCTTGGTTTAACCATAACTCAAAGTAATGCCCATATTAGTAATCAGTTTGTAGTGTCCCACAAGGGTTAGTTCAATTTGATTTGAATATTGGCGGTTATTTTTTTCCCGGTATTATTTTAACCAATCAGGTTATGTTTTTATAATGACATGTTTCCGAATCGCCCTTGTTTTAAGTAAATGAATTAATTAAGTACATTAAGTCATAGAGATATATACTAGAGGGGGCATAGCCTATCTCAATACATTAAGATTCCTAAAACATTATTTTGGGGCTCTCAGGGGCCCCAACATATTCAATGTGTAACACCATTGAAGCCTTTTCTAAGAGTGAGGTAAGGTTATAATCTATTAATTGTTTTCAGCTTCCTGCGCATTGTTTGTGTTTTAATTTATATTTTCAGCGTTCTATTATATAAACCACTGCAATTTTGTTCTGTTTATTGATAGTCGAAGGTGGTCAGGTTATTTTTTCGATGTTTTATAATTCAACCAATAGGGCTCCTCTTGTAATATATCTCTATGTGCATTAAGTAATCCGTTTAAATTTTATAATAACATTGTTAAGTATATTTTAGGGTTTTTAGCCATTTTATATTAACGCTGTAAGTTTTTTAAATAAATGTTATGTAAATTTTGATCGTAGCTTCGCATTTTTCTCAGTGTTGCCAATCTTGTGTTAGCTTACGTCATCTGGTTTCCTATTGGTCGGTTAGGAACTTAACGTCAGGTTTTTGATTACGTAGAATTTTGCTAGCTTTTTATTGGTTGTTTTCATTTGCGCTGATATTCTAGAATTTTCGGTTTTTGACAAAATGCGTAGATAGGTTAGGTGTGTAAGAGCTTTGGTAAGAGTTACTTCGCGTCGTCCTCTTCTGGTTGAGATGACAAGTTAGATGAAGTTTATGGAGTATTTTTTGTAGTAATATGTTTTCTTAAAAGAGATTTTTGGATTTAGTAAATAAGTAAGTATGTTTGATTCATTTTTAAAATAATGAAAGTTTTATAAACTTATTTTTTTCTGACGTGGCGTTCCTCGCGTGTTACAACCTCACCGGCTTCTTTCATTCTTTTTAAATAATTTTGTTCTAATTTTTTAGGCTTTATCTTGTTTTTATTTTAGAATTTTGGGGTTTATTTGCTGTTTTTAAAGATGATGGATTAGCTGAAATATTGATGTATGTGAAACTTTACGTATTTTAAGCCACAGGGTTGAGGTTAGATATCTAGCTTGTGTGACTCTCTTGTGATGAGTTTAATTACTTCCGTTTTTCTAAGTTTTTGTTTTAATTGTTTTGGGTACCGTTCTTTTTACTTTTCTTCATATGTACCGCAGGTATATAGGAAAAGTATTGCATTTGCAAAAAAAACGAAACCAAGATGAAACCGGAATTATCCGTTTCAGGCGTTTTTAAGGCCTCCTGAGTAGGTGGTTTTTGCAAAGTTATCTGTGTGTATTTGTGTGTGCGTGCGTTCTTGTTATCATCATATCGCCTAGTGTATTTATGCTAGAGAGTTGAAATTTTTAACGAAAATCAGTCTACCGCTGTAGTTGTGCTATTCGGAAAAAAAATTATATGACATCAATAACCCATAATAATTTCTCAGCAAAAATTTCGAAAAATCAAAAAACACGGAAAAATGATGCGATCTGAGTGGAATTTAGCACGCATGTATCCATGCAGATCGTCTCATTATCAGCATAAGTTAAATTTTTATCCAATGATTTGTATACGTTTTTTAACAAAATTTAAAAATCGTAATATATTTCAATTAAGTTGAAATTTAGTACAAGTGTACCATTTGACTCAGTAAATAAGTGCACTAAGTTTCGTTATAATGGAACAAGTCTAACTATGATTTTTGGTTGATCATAAAAGTTAAGCAGCATCGAGCGTGTTCAGTGCCTGGATAAATGACCATTGGGAATGAAACGAATGTTTTTACTATCTGAGGACGAGCGAAGCGAGTTCGAAGACTTCTTGCAGTATAAATTTCACGACTTATATTTCTGAAGATGAGCGAAGTGAGTTCGAGGAGGATGAACATGGCGAATCCAATGTAATGAGGAAAAGTTCCGAGGTACCCGATTTTTTTGGTTTATTCTTCTGATTAACTACTTGCTTATTATGAATTTTGGGAGAAAAAAGGACAAGTCACTGTATTAGGAGTTTGGACTTCGACATGTGTTCCAGCCGCCAGGGGCTTGGAGGCAGCGAAGAAAACTTAAATTTATCTACTCATCTCATCTGTTCATTTTTTAATAGCTTAATTTGTATCTAAATAATTTTAACACAATATAATTGTGCGAGAGACACCTAGGAAATGTAACAAGCAAAATGCAATGCTACATCTGGGAACTGTTCCATCATTCGACATTCGTCATCATTGATGGCTCGACGTAATGTCATGTCCCACTCTGTTTCGTTACGTCTAACTCATCAAGGCGACGACAGAGCCTGAACTCACTCTGACCTTCAATTAATTCCGAAGAATATAATGTGAAGTATTTACCATAGACGAGCGGTGCTCTCTTACCGCCATCATGCATGGCAAGCAAAACATACATCATTTGATACTACCGAGTTTTGCAAAACATGAAATTTTCTATGCCTGTTGAGAACTTAATGCACTGTTGTTATCAAGTTAAGGCTGACGCCGTAACATAGCGTTACCACTCCTTCGGGGTTTCTGTTATTCATTTTCTATTATCAATATTTTCTTTTTAATTTATCTTCGTCAATACATTTTTACCGTTTTAATATATCAGGTTTTAAAGCATATATGTTGTGTACTTTATTTAATGGATCATCAGATCTCTATTTAACTCTTTGTTCATCTTGTAAACTCAACAAGTTATCTTATTATTTATATATATAGATTGACAGATGCATCAATTATATTAAAATAAGTATATAATCTGTCAGTTATACCACTATTTGATAGCTAATCTTACGAACCACTTCAGTATAATCTGGAGAAAGGGTTACATCAAGGTGTATTGTAAAATATATATCCCTAATATATAATACAAGCTAATAACATACCTTCAATATTGAGTTCATACTAAAACCGAATCACATGCGTGGTTTGATGTATTTAATCTACTCGTTGAACCCCCAATGTGTATATTTTAAGTTACAAACTCGAGTAGTGAATTCCTTAAAACATTTCCAAACTTTATTCGGACTCTCTTTGCTTGTCGTCACATTTTAAAAAATAATTAATTTAATTTCAGAGGTGATCCGTGTTTGTTTTTATGTGTGTGGTACAACTTGGTACAAAAATAAACTTTGGGGAGAACACAAACCTTATTGATAACCAGGTTATGTGGCATCATTAACCCGGTTTACTAAGTCAGCATTGCAGTTGGTTTTTGACATGTGTTTCGTGTTGAATTCTCACTATTTTTTTGGTTTTCGACGGGGTCACTTTTTTGTATGGCAAAAAAGTGAGTCATCCCCTTTATTCGAGATCCTTGAATAATCTTCTTATACTCTGATTTTACCCCGCTCCCGAGGATGACTTTTAAACATACTTCGTTTTCTACTTCTAGAAACGAAATAATGGTCTACTTGGTCCATTATTGTATAGTATAATATATAATTATAATATATAATATTCAATTATTTATTGCCTTTATTTTACTTATATATTTCTTCATTAATTTTAAAATATTTCTAAATCAATTTAGTTATTAATTTTGTACATATAATTATCTGTTTATAATTATAAAATATCTGTTTCTATATTCATTCATAAAACGACAAATATACATGGTTAACTTTGCATGGCCTGATAATATTTATATTTTCATAATTTGCAGTTAGGTATGCTTACTACATTAAATGAGAATGTATACAGAAAATTAAATGGTTTTAACAATTTTGGCCCGCAGATGGGTGTAAAAAGTCGTAGCGGCCCATAGCCAAAAATGTTTTGTCTAGACAATTACTACTTCAATATTAGCCAATTGTCCGCCTTCAATGTTAAGTATAGACTAAAACCGCATCACATATGTGATTTGATGTATTGTCTACTCTTTTTACAATTTATACTTCTAATGTGAATCCTTTGATAGTCCTAATAAATCTTTTACACGAGGGCTTAAGTATCCCCAAAGAGTCATATTAACCTCATACAGTAAAACGAAAATTAAATTTAACTTAAATTTTTACTTTTCCTCATTTTAAGTTTTGTTATTGAAGTATTTAATTAACTCATTTAAATTTATAATATATACATACACATATAGTATAATATGTACACACACATACATATGTGTTCATAAATATATATATATATATATATATATATATATATATATATATATATATATATATCTGCCTCCGTAGAAGCGGTCATATGGTACTGGACTTCGGCACCGGAGGTCCGGGGTTCACAGCCCGGGCTATGCTCAGTTTTTTATGAATAGAATTTGTTGTAAAAAGAATTCGCCAAATTTAGCTTTACTTTGAGCATAGTAGATGTGACCCACCCAAGGTGGTTCCCACAGAACGAATACCCTGAAGGGCCGAAAGGCCAGATTATAATACGTAAACCAGCAACTCAAACAAGAAATGAATAGTTGACCAAGAAAGCAAAGGTATCAGTAAAAAATTCGCCCGGCTTACGGACCTCCGTAAGCTATATATATATATATATATATATATATATATATATATATATATATATATATATATATATATATATATATATATATATATATATATGTATATATATATATATATATATATATATATATATATATATATATATATATATGTATGTATTGTATATATATATATATATATATATATATATTATATATATATATATATATATATGTATGTATGTATATATAGTAAGGGAACTAAATCCCCCTTTAAGTGGATCGCCTATGCTGTTACTTGTGCATATTTGTAATTTTCTCATAGCATATAATATTTTTCTAATATTGTCTATCTGTTTAGACTATCACAAGTTTATTAGTAAAAGGTCAGATTACTGCAGGTCAATGAAAACAGATAAATACAAACTCTTCTATTTAAATATTGATAAAAGTTAAATATATATATATCCTTTTTGACGTCGATTTCAATCTAGAAATTATTGTCTAAATGCTTCCTTTTTTAGATGCACATGCATATGTATAGTCAATGTCGGCAAACTAGACGACCAAAAAGTGGTAGAGCACTGAAGTCATTTTGTTAATATAGTTGACAATAGGAGATATTACTAATTAGGTAACTATTATTCAAGCTTCTCTTTTAGATGATATATAATTTTTAATGTTCTTTTGGAAGCTGAATCTATTAAAAGTGATTCTATGGCGATACGTTCAACGTATGGCCCGTCAATAAGGCCATACCACTTAAGCTTATTGGTCCGAAAGCCCGATGAGTATTCGAACTAAGAATTCGCTTTTTTGGTCTAATTCTATAACGTGTGGAGCTTAGAGCGCCATGGTGAGCCAAGAAGGTTCGTGAAAGGGTAATGGGGAAGGAGATATTTGCGGAGTGGTCTACACATTGAAAATTAGCTAAGGATAGCCAAATGCCGTGTAACAACAACAACAATGCGTGTGTAACAACAATAATACAAAACAAGCGTGTGATCAGCTCCTATTTACAATCGAATATGAAAAGCTGTCTACTATGTTTTATTTACAAGCAAGTTATAAGTATAATACAACACACGGAAAATCAGTTGACAGCGTGGGAAAATAATGCGAGGGAGCCAATGAGGTTAGTGCTGGATGTTTAACCACGCCCTCAATTTTAAATCAGGCCAGCCTTATTGGTTTCTCAACACTATTTTCCCACGCTGTCAACTGATTTTAGCCGTGTGTCGTTCTATAGTCATATAAGGACAGCTTAAGGCCACTCAATGGTATAAGATAGACCTCTCTATTTACTTATGTCTCTATACACTTAATAAGATAGGATAGTACTAGTCCTACTTCTGTGGAAATAGTAGTAGTAAAAGGGTGGGGTGTCAAATAGGCCACGTAGTTGGGAGTTGGGCCCTTCTTGCCAACCCCTATTCCTTATCCTACACCTAGCTTTTCATATTTGATTATACATAGGGTCTGGTCCAATAAATGGGGTTTCCGCTCCGAATCTAGCAAGTTGTTCTACTTCCTCATTTCCCACAACATAGTTTACTCCCCGCCAGGAGAGACAAGTGAGTTCTAAATTCTTGGATAAGGCCAAAGGAGCTACTAAGAGTGAAAGTAAGGGCTTTAATTGCTGCATGGCTATCAACATACATTGTAACTAGTCTTACTCGTCCAATAAGGACTGCTTCATGCCTTAAATAGTATGAGATAGACACAGCCCTCTCTATGTACTTATAACTCCATACAATGTACTCAGTTAAGTTAGGTTAAAACTAGTCCTACTAGTTCTCTAAGGACTATTTCAGACTACTCTCTAGTATGAGATAGACACAACCCTCTCTATGTACTTATATCTCTATGCAATATACTCAGGTAAGTTTAGGTTAAAACTAGTCCTACTAGTTCTAAGGACTATTTCAGACTACTCTCTAGTATAAGATAGACACAACCCTCTCTTTGTACTTATATCTCTATGCAATATACTCAGGTAAGTTAGGTTAAAACTAGTCCAACTAGTTCTCTAAGGACTATTTCAGACTACCCTCTAGTACGAGAAAGACACAACCCTCTCTATGTACTTTAACTCTATAACACTCAGGGAAGTTAGGTTACATTATTCTAACTAGTTCTTTATATTAAGAACTGCTTTAGACCACCTACCGGTATGAGATAGACAAAGTCATATCTATTTCTTAATATAACTTTTACTTCCAACATAATATTTATAGCGTTGAATTCTCAAAAATAAATTAGCTAGATAACGTTCGATAATATTTCTGTGATGTAGGATATTATTGTTGATGTTGAAATAACTCGTTTTGATATCAAATCAGTGATTTAAAATCGCTTGAGATAGTTTTACAAGAGTTTTGTTTTGTTTTGCTTAGTAAAATTACTAGATTTTACAAAGGTAAGCTTTTGCTCGAATTATTAACACAAAAACTTTTTAGTCTATTTAGTGAAATCGTTGGATGTAAAAGAATACTGATATCTCTTTTATAAAATCATAATACTGACGTTTGTTTCTAATAAAATCTTAGGTTGTCAACGAATACTGAGGTTTGTTTCTAATAAAATCGTAAAATGTGAAAGAATACTGAGGTTTGTTTCTAATAAAATCGTAGGTTGTCAAAGAATACTGAGGTATGTATCTAATAAAATAGTAGGTATCAAAGAATACTAGGTATGTATCTAATTGTAGGTTGTCAAAGAATACTTGAGGGTTCTAATAAAATCGTAAAATGTCAAAGAATACTGAGGTCTGTTACTAATAAATCGTAGGTTGTCAAAGAATACTGAGGTTGTTTCTAATAAAATCGTAAAGTGTGAAAAGAATACTGAGGTTTGTTTCTAATAAATCGTAGGTTATCAAAGAATACTGAGGTTTTTCTAATAAAATCGTAAAGTGTGAAAGAATACTGAGGTTTGTTTCTAATAAAATCGTAGGTTGTCAAAGAATACTGAGGTTGTTTCTAATAAAATCGTAAAATGTCAAAGAATACTGAGGTCTGTTACTAATAAAATTGTAGGTTGTCAACAAATACTGAGGTATGTATCTAATAAATTCGTAGGTTGTCAAAGAATACTGAGGTTTGTTTCTAATAAAATCGTAAAGTGTGAAAGAATACTGAGGTTTGTTTCTAAAAAAATCGTAAAGTGTGAAAGAATACTGAGGTTTGTTTCTAATAAAATCGTAGGTTGTCAAAGAATACTGAGGTTTGTATCTTATAAATTTGTAGGTTGTCAAAGAATACTGAGGTCTGTTTCTAATAAAATCGTAGGTTGTCAAAGAATATTGGTCTGTTTCTAATAAAATCAAATTTCTCCTAATGTCTAATGTACATGCCTAGTAAAAACTTATGTCTAATAATAGTGGGGAATATTTTTGATAACATCATCGCAGGATGTCAAAGAATACTGAGGACTTCTTTTAATTAAATCGTAGGATGTCAAAAAATACTGAAATCTAAGTTTAATAAAATCGTAGAATGTCAAATAATACTGATCTATTTGAGCTATACAGAAATAGATCTCAGTATTATTTGACATCCTACGATTTTATTAAAATCAGACTTCAGTATTTTTTGACACCCTACGATATAATAAAATAAAAAGTCATAAGTATTCTTAACAGTGGTCTACCAGCCCTTGTTAAGTTAATAACTTTAACTTACCAAAGAGAAAAGCATGTTTTTGCTACCTAGGCAGTCAAGTTTTACTTTTTTTTCGCATAATGTATTTTTTACTGTTTTTTGACATAATGTATTTTTTACTGTTTTTTTGCCTAATCTATGTGTTTACTGTTTTTTTGCCTAATCTATGTTTTACTGTTTTTTTCTGCCTAATCTATTTTTTACTGTTTTTTTCAGATCATAAAATGAAGGTAGCGATAATCTTTACACTATGCATCCTTATCTTATCCGTTTTCTTATCACCAGCAACCTCGCAAAGAGTTGGTTCCAGGAGTAAATCAGCTCTGATGGGTAGATCTTCCCTAGGAGAGGAGGAAAATCCTGATAAACCGAAGAAAGTAGTCGGTGGTTTAGCTAATTTAAAGAAAAAGAAGGAAGAAGAGAAAAAACAGCAACAGATTGTAGACGCATCACAACAACTTCCTTCTAGTGCCGCATAAAGCTATTTTAGATATTAATTTAATTTTAATACTAACAAACTTTTGTTAGATCCTAACCTAACTTTACTTAGAGTTATAGACCACAGAGGGAGCATAAAGCCAAAAAAGTGTCGCCACCGTTTTCAACGAAAATAGATGGGCATGGGACAACTTGTCCTATATAGAGTTTAAAAGTATTGGAGAAGCAAATAAAGTTATTTTTAATTTTAAGATGTAACACGCTTAATGCCAGCATACTTTAATTCTAGTATTTTTTTCGTAAATTTAACCTAATTCATAACTTTCCTAATATATGAGTTTCTTGGTCAGTCGAATTTATACGGAAAAATAAATCAACGGAATATAAAGAAACTAAACCTGACAATGACATATAGAAACACAAAATTAGACAATATCGCTACATAATGCTGAATACCGGAATTTTATGCATTTCATTATAATCTCTATAAATATAATCATTATTTTTTTGAATAAACTTTACAATATAGATGTAAATTAAAATAAAAATGAAGGGTTGGTGGAAGAGACAGTGTTCCGACTCCCACCCTTCGCATGGTTCTAAGCGAATTCTGTCACTTTTAGTTGCTCTAATATCTGCATTGCAGCGACACAAATTTTGCCTCTGCAAATATTAACCTGCTATAACAACCGGCTCAAGCATATTCCCTTTTTTAGTTAGTGCTTGGTAGTCGAAGGTGATCAGGTTACATTTTCGATGTTTCAAAATTAAACTAATAGAGCCCCTCTACTTATATATCTCTATGCATATAGGCAGATTTGTTGGAAGTTGCTTTGCAACGGCTGAAAATCAACAAAGCTTAAACAGCTTACCTTATGGGTGCGATGGATCAGCTTTTAATCAAGGGCAGTCTAGTTCAATTACTACGCTGCTAGTCAGCGCCACTAGTTCTTACAAACGTAAGAACTAGTGGCGCTGACTAGCGGCGTAGTAATTGAACTAGAATGCTCTTGATTAAAAGCTGATCCATCGCACCCATAAGGTAAAGGATGCGATGGAAGTCGGAACACCGTCTTTACCCCCGACCCCTTATTCTTACATCACTTTAATGTAAATATATTTTAACAATATTGAGCCTTGTTTACAATTTATAATCATGACTAAACAAAAAAAATGCATTTTTTAAACATATTTTGATCGATTTCATTTGTTTAAGACAAGGATCTTGAATAAAGGGGATGACGCACTAAGTTGATTTTTCATACAACAAAGTGCCCCCATCGAAAAATAGAGAAGAATTCAACACGAAACACGCATGCTTACAATTCTTATAACATCGCAGTTCCTAAAGTTTAGAGGCAATTTTACCTCTCAATGGTTTTCCATTGTTTATTGCTTGAGAGGTATAAACACGCTTAAATTATCACTCACTAAGGTGGCTAAGTTATAGTCCCAAATTTAAAATTAAGTAAGCACAAATGACTTAACAAGCACCACAAGCAATCACTAGAAGCACAGAAGAAAGTTGAGAAGCAAACTCGACAACCTTGCTACATAACCTGCGTTTGGCGCCTTTTTTCATTATAACCAAGGGAAGGTAAGTTTGCTCCTTTATGCTCCTGTATTATAAGTTTTTCTATCTCATACAACTTCCGTCGGGTCAATAAAGTTCCTTAATGCGTCATCCCCATTATTCAAGATCCTTGGTTTAAGAACAATATTGAAATGTCAATGATGGAATGACAACCTGACTTTGAAAAAAGCTTACGAAAAGTTAATGTTCTGCGGGCTGGGGGAGATGGAGGTCGGAAATATATACTGAGCTATATACTAAGTTACTTTGTACTTATACGAAATATATACTAAGTTTTCGTACGTCCAAAAACTTAGTCAGTGAAAGTGAATGCGGTGACACGAATAACGTAAGTGACTCGGAACGAAGTGCTCGGTTCATGAAGACAGACGTCTCCTAGTAGCACTGATGAGCTTTGACTTTTAGGTCAGGACTAAAGAATAATTTTTGGACCCTGGCGTCAGGATTGCTTGAGTTCTCTCTTGGGTGGCACTGGACATGCCACAGCGTTGAGCCTAGTTAGAGTCTGGTGATGCTAGAGAAGCTGGTGAGACTGGTTGAACAAGGGTGGGCCAAGTGAGACTAATGTGATCAGGAGCTGAGTTAGAGGAACACTGTGAACTAGTTGCAGGCTCTAGCCAGAGTGGTGAGTTTGGATAGTCTGGTCGGGCTGGCTAGATGAACTGGGTACACTGTGGACTAGTCATATGTGCCGCCATGTACGGAGGGTGTGCTTCCTAAATCATTAGGTGTGCACAAACTCTGGGGTGAATTAGTTGAGTGAGGGTACTTTTTTTAAACAAGTTCTTTATTGGAAAAAGTATTTTTCCAATAAAGTACAATATTTATTTTGTGTAAACCAGAGCCATATTTTATTTATTAGTTTAGGGTAATTCGTGCCTGTTTATTTTTACTTTGTTTATTATTTTTGTGGTATTGATTTTTATATGGGTTAAGGATAATTTTATATTTTTTGACTTGGTATTTTATTTTTTATATTTTTTTTAATATTGTCAAAATATATTTTTGATGGTGTTTTGAAAAGGTTAAATTGTAAAGGTAGTTTGCAGGAGTATCTAAAAGGGTTTCCTATGTAGTTTTTGGACTGATTTTTGAGGGTTAAAACACTAATATGATCCAACGGGTTTAAGCGTGATAAATATTACAAAAATAATACAAAACAACAACAATGTGGAGGCCCCTGGGATACGAAGCGGCCTTTTAAGCATCTTTATTTTGGCCTGAAACAGAATTTTAGTATATACATTTTTTGGGGCCCTTATAAATTTTGAGGGTGACGCCCCTCAAAAAATGTTTAAAAAATTTGTCCGTTCCCTTATTAATTTATGAGATGCTAGTCTTTAATAGAAACAGAAAAATACGCCCTCTAATAATAAGTTTTGGTGGCTGTAACCCCAATCATAGAAAACACTTTTTCTCCCATGTGAGTGTAAAGTGCTTCTTTATTCCCTTAAAAACTAGTTATTAAAATTTACATTATATAACTTCTAAATAAGAGAGCTATTATTCGCTATTTTAACTACTTCTTATCATTATCATCACTCTGTACTTTCATCATTCATATTCTTACACAATCTACAATACTGTCAGTAATTCATAATAGATAGCCTTATTGATATTGTAGGGTTAGAGAAAACGTTATTATAAGAAGAGATTGAGCGCCTGTGAAATAGTAGGATATACTAAACCGTCAGTACATGTACGTAATGTATGGTTAGTCTAACCGATACATGTCTTGTACATAAATCTACATTTTTAGAGTGTTGAGTTGCCTGTAATAATTTATTTACTATTTCAAAACAAAATTACCTGTTCCTGATTGCAATAAAGTAACCTGCCTGTTTAGCACTTATAATATCTGTATACTTTCACAAATATTTTTATTATGGCGTTGCGCATTAGGTAGTAGTTTCAAGTGGTCAAAAAACATTTGTATGTATTAAAGATCATAATAAGCGTAATTTTCTAACGATAATTTACTGATACAATTATTAATAAATTAATAGTAAAGTTATTATATTTATATATACACTATAGACTTATATATATATATATATATATATATATATATATATATATTATATATATATATATATATATTATATATATATATATAATATATATATATATTATATATATATATATATATAATATATATATATATATATATATATATGTATATATATATATATATATATATATATCTTACCATGATGTTTAATCAAAAAAACAATCTAGGATTAAAAACAATAGATATATTGTCAACCACAATAGTATAAAAAAATTATAACTGACCGGTTTCGACTTTACGTCATCATCAGAGCTGTTTACAGACGAGCGAAGTGAGTCCAAAGTAGAGAGGATGAGCATAGCGAATCCGATGTAATGAGGAAAAGTTTCGAGGTACCCCGTACCCGGTTTTAACTTTTTCGATATATTTTGACTTTTAAATACTAAGCAAATTTTTTTATTACTTTAATAAAAAACATTTAAATCTAAATATTATTATTCTATAATCAAAAACGCTCAAAAAAGCATTCACTTAACATTCACTCTTCGACGAGGCATATTTGTCCACCCCTATTTCTCAATCAGTCTCAAATTCCTATGTTCACCACTGCACGTTACCTGGGTTTACACTTCGACAGCTAACTAACATGGGCACATCACACAAAACAAAAACGTTTGGAAGGGAACCGTCGTGTCGGAATCCTCCAACGTTTACTCGATAACAGGTCTAACCTTACACTAGATAACAAACTACTCGTTTACAAAAGCATAATAAAACCATCATGGTCATACGGTGTTGAAGTATGGGGTTCCACGAAACCTTCAAATCTTAAACGTATTCAAGTCCTTCAGTCAAAGGTTCTCCGCAAAATAGTTCAAGCTCCCTGGTTCGTATCTAACTTAACCATCCACAATGACCTCAAAATTCCGTTCGTCAAAGACATTGTTTCCTCTCGATATAATTCCTTTCATTCCTAATTAAATTGCCATCCTAATCCTCTTGTCCAAACCCTACATTCCAGAACCATTCCTTCCAATCCTCCACGGCGCCTTCGACGACAGTGGCCGCGTGACCTTCTGATATAATCAATATTAATTTAAATTCAAAAACACAAAACATTTCAGAAAATTCAACTATTCAAAAGTCAACTAATTTCTATTCCACTAATTTAGTTCAAGCCAAATTTTAATCTTCTTAAATTTATGTTATATCTAATTTTGTTCTTTAGTTTCTTGAAACGTTTGTTTATTTTTTGTTAATTTTATAAAATCAGTTTGCCAAAATCATTATAAAACTGAATATAAAAAAAATCTTCAGAAATTATGTCTCTTAAGAATTAATTATTTTCCAAATTACCAAAATAATTAATGTGATGTTTAATCCAATACCAAGCATATTGGAGACCTCAGAAACTGTGGTTTGTGGAAAGTGTACTATTCAAACCCTCTTTATGACGTTATCAATTTTCTAAAAAAAAACTATGATGTTTTATTATTGTGTTTGGTGTCCTAACTATGTTATATTTTTAGACCTCCTGAATCTAATGGACTTTGCCATGAGACATCGCCAGCTTGTGGCAATGGGTTGGTTTGGGCTTCTTGTTTATGGAAATAATGATGTTCAAGGAGAGGTCAATCAAGAGGTCAATGATGCGTCTACCTCATAATGTGTTCTAGGAGAGGTCACTTCATGATGTGTTCTAGAAGAGGTCACCTCATAATGTGTTCTAGCAGAGGTCACTTCATGATGTGTTCTAGAAGAGGTCACCTCATAATGTGTTCTAGGAGAGGTCACCTTCATAATGTGTTTCTAGGAGAGGTCACCTCATAATGTGTTCTAGGAGGGGTCACCTCATAATGTGTAACGATAAAACAATGGTCATTCAACCATATGAACCTTTTTCCTACTTAAAGGGTTCAAGTAATTAGTATGCTAAGACTGTAATAATTAAAAAGGGTGGACTTTATAGAGGTACATAATTAAGATAGATCAATGGTTTTTCGTGAAGTTCGTCATAGCACTTCGCCAGCTCCAGGTTTATAAGACCTTTTGTTTGTGGACAATATGAATATTGTTTGAGGGGTCATCGCATTGTTGTTAAAGATAAAACAATGGTCATCCTAGTGTTCGCCAGCTCCAGGTTTACACGACCTTTTGTTTATGGACAATGTGAATGTTGTTTGAGGGGTCATCGCATTGTTGATAAGATAAAACAAAGGTCATCCTAGCGGCTGCAGTTGGTATTATGGGGGTCGCTAAAACAATGCTACACTCTTCTTTGTTGCGTTTTATTCGAAGGGTAATGATAGTTGAATAATACGTTACAGTAATTATAAAATGCATATTTCTAGATACTAAAGAGATACTCGCTATAGAGATGTAGTGGCACGAAAAAACTTGAAGGAAAATGTATGATACATTCAAAGGTCCATTTCGCCAGCCAATCTTTGAATTTTTAAATCAAATAGGCCCCATTAGGTTGTACTTTGATTGTACCCGTTTGAACCCTCAATATTTTCGTAGGTTCCCTTTTAGTTTTCCAGGAAAATACAGAAAGCCTTTGTGGGGTCTGGAGAAACGTCAGCCCTATTCTATATAACTATTTTTATCTATGTATCTATTTCTATTCTATATGCCTACGGTATAAATGAGAAAAGTAAAAATTAGCTTATAAGGCTGTCAGTTATTACATAGTGGAAAAATGGGTCGTAGATTTTTTTAAAAAAACGGGGCACACTCAAAATTCCAGCTTCTAATTTTTACGAGAGTAAACTTTTCCACTTCATTCTAAAGGGGGAAAGAGGAAAGTACAAACAAAAATAATTGGTGTAACCTCGGGTACAAACGAAATGCAAATGTTTGCAAGTTGTTTGAAGTCAACATTTTAACATGGGAGGCTGGCATTTCTGTAGCCCCCCCCCCCAAAGTTTTTCTGTATTTACCGGAAAACTATAAGGAAATTCAACGAAAATATTGAGGGTAAAATTAAAGTATGTAATCAAAATTCATATTTGGACTTATTCAGACTTTTTTGCAGGCTTTGTGACTGCGTATTAATTCTACTTTTGCAGGTTTGTGTGACTGCGTATTAATTCTACTTTTTGCAGGCTTTGTGTGACTGCGTATTAATTCTACTTTTTGCAGGTTTTGTGTGACTGCGTATTAATTCTACTTTTTGCAGGCTTTGTGTGACCTGCGGTCTTAATTCTACTTTGTTGCAGGTTTTTGTGTGACTGCGTATTAATTCTACTTTTTGCAGGCTTTTGTGTGACTGCGTATTAATTCTACTTTTTGCAGGTTTTGTGTGACTGCGTAATAATTCTTCACTGCTTTTGCTAGTTTTTTTTACCATGATAATTCAATTAATTTATGGTTTGGTAATTAAAAAACGTAAATTTGTAACAAATTTAGAGCAGTGAAAAAAGAAATAAGAAATAAGAATTATTGTAAGTACGTATTTGTTATACTTCCTTTTTTCGTTAAAAATTCAAAGTACCAAGTAAGTTTTTTCCAGATTGGATTCTTGGTACCGGCCATACAGTCATATTTACACCAACTACGAAATAAGTCTAGCGAAGAATCTGAAGACGTGTTCCAGTTTAAATTTGGCTTTTTTTTTTATTTGTTTAAGGACGAGCGAGGCGAGTTCGAAATAGTAAGGATGTCCGTAGCGATTATACAAAGTATTGAGGATAAGTTTCGAGGTCTTTCTTCCGATGCTTTTCTTTTAAGAATAATTCTGTGCGTTATTTTATACGACTGACTTTAAGATAAATCAATAAAAAATATCTTCAACGGCAAAATTTTGTCATAATTTAATAACTTTTTTAGATATTTTTATATTATTGAAATCAATTCCGATAGTATACCTTCATAGTTAAACATTACTACTCCAAACCCACCTATTCCCGGCCAGACTCTTTTAAACTATTTATGCGCATCAAGCCCCAATTCGGGTATAGAAATAAATTGTACCAAAACCTTATCCACAGAGTTTTTTGGACCTTAAAGCGATGCCACAGATTTACAGCTGAATGCCACCATCCAATTTAAGAATATACTTAGAGAAAACAATTACCCTGATAGACTAGTCTCTAACCTATTGTTTCGTTACCATAACCCAATTATTCGATTACCTCCTGTTACTGCTAATGATACTGACAGACCGAATAACTTACCTACTTACCATTCTCTTACCAACATAGGATACTCTACATA
>JACMZG010001859.1:18483759-18542695 GCA_018340805.1 Microvelia longipes
CATTATTAATAACTCTTGTCGTTGTAATAACTCTGTCTATGATTAATACTCTGTCATTATTAAAACTCTGTCATTATTAAGAAACTACCTGTCATTAGTATAATAACTCTTGTCATATTATTAACTCTGTCATATTAATAACTCTTGTCATTATTAAATAACTCTGTCGTTTGTTAATAACTCTGTCCATAATGTAATAAGCTCTGTCCATTATTAATAGCTTTGTCATTATTAATAACTCTTTGTCATTATTAATGAACTCGTGTCATTATTAATAACTCTGTCATTATGAATACTCTGTCATTATTAAATAACTCTGTCATATAAATAACGGCTGTCCATTATTAATCTAATCGTCATTATTAATGAACTCTGTCATTATTAATTAACTCTGTCCATTATTAATAACGTCTGTCATTATTAATAACTCTGGGTCAATTATTTAATAACTCTGTCGTTGTAATAACTCTTCATTATAAATAACTTTGGTCATTATTAATAACTTCTGTCATTATTATAACTTGTCCATTAGTTAATAACTCTGTCAATCTATTAATAATCTCTGTCATTATTAATAACTCTGTGAATTTATTAAATAACTCTGTCATTATTAATAGCTTTGGTCATTATTAATGACTCTGTATTATTGAATAACTCTGTGCATTATTAATAACTCCTTCATTATTAATAACTCTGTCATTATAAATCAACCCTGTCATTATCATAACTTGTCATTATTAATAACTCTGTCATTATGAATGAACTCTTGTCATTGATTAATTAACTCTGTGCGTTGTTAATACGTCTGTCAATGTATATAACTTTGTTTATTAATAACTCTGTCATTATTAATAACTTTGTCATTATTAATGAATCTGTCATTATTAAATTAACTCTGTCATATTATATCTGTCATTATTAATAACTCTGTCAGTTATTGAAATAACTCTGTGTCATTATTAATAGATCTGTCATTTGAATAATAACTCTGTCATGTATTAATAACTCCTGTCATAATTAAGTAACTCTGTCATTTATTTAACTCTGTCATTTATAATGAAACTGTTGTCGTTGTTAAATAACTCTGTCATATTAATACTTTGTCATTTATTAATAACTCCTGTTCATTATTAATACTCTGGTCATGTATTTAATAACGTCTGTCATGATATAACTCTGTCATATTAAGTAACTTTGTCATTAATTAATAACTCTGTCATTTATTAGATAACTCTGTCCATTATTAATGAACTTTGTCGTGTTAATACGTCTGTCGTTGTTAATAACTTGTCATTATTAAGTAACTTCTGTCGTTGTTAATAACGTCTGTCCGATTATTAATAACGTTGTCATTTATTAATAACTCTGTCATTATTAATAACTTTGTCTTAGTTAAATTAACTCTGTCATTATAATGAACTCTGTCATAGAATAAATAACTGCTGTCATTATTAATAGACTCTGTCATTATAAATAACTGTCATTATTAGATAACTCTGTCATTAAATACTCTGTCATTATTAACTACGTCTGTCGATTATTAATAACTGCTGTCATTATTAATAATCTTCAAATTACTAATGAACTCTGTTGTTGTTAAATGTAACTGCTGTCATTATTAATAACTCTGTCATTATTAATAACGTCTGTCATTATGTATTAACTCTGTCATTATTAATAATCTCTGTCATTATTAATAAGCTCTGTCATTATTAAGTAAACTCTGTCGTTGTAATAACTCTGTCATTATTAATACTGTTCGGAATTATTTAATAACTGCTGTCAGTTATTATAACTCTGTCAGTATGTAATAACTGTTGTCATTATTAATAACTTTGTCATTATTTAATAACTCTGTCGTTGTTAATAACTCTGTCATTAATTAATAACTTTGTCAACTAGATTAATACTCTGTCATTTATTAATAACTCTTGTCATTAGTTATATAACTTCGTCGTTGTTTAATAATCTGTCATTATTAATAACTCTGTCATTATTAATAACTCTGTCATATTAAAAAACTCTGGTTCATTATTAATAACTTTTGTCAATTATTGTAATATACTTTGTCATTATTAATAACTCTTCGTTGTTAATGAACGTCTGTCATTGTATTATTAAAGCTTTGGTCATTCATTGATAACTCTGTCATTATTAATAACTTCCTGCATTATTAATATACTCTGTCATTATTAATAGCTTTGTCGATTATTAATAACTCTGTCATTATTGAATAACTCTGTCATTATTAATAACTCTGTCATTATGTTAATAACTCTGTCATTATAATACTCTGTCGTTGTTAATATGACTCTTGTCATTATTAATAACTCTGTCATTAGTAATAACTCTGTCATTATTAATAACTCTGTCATTATTAAAAACTCCTGTCATTGAGATTAAATAGACTCTGTTGCGTTGTTTAATAACTCTGTCATTATTAATACACTGTCATTTATTAATAACCTGTCATTATTAAAGAATGTCTGTCATTATTAATAACTCTGTCATTATTAATAACTCTGTCATTATTAATAACTCTGTCATTATTAATAACTCTGTCGTTGTTAATAACTCTGTCATTATTAATAACTCTGTCATTATTAATAGCTTTGTCATTATTATTGAACCTCTGTCATTATGTAGTAACTCTGTCGATTATTAAATAACTCTGTCATTATTAATAACATCTGTCATTATAATAATCTCTGTCATTATTAAAATAACTCTGTATTATTTAATAACTCCTGGTCATTATTTAATAACTCTGTCATTATTAATAAGCTCTGTCATATTAATAACTCCTGTCATTATTAATAACTCTGTCATTATTAAGAACCTCCTGTCGTTGTAATATACTCCTGTTCTTGTTAGATAACTGCTGTCATTATTAATAACTTTGTCATTATTAATAACCTGTCATTATTAATAAAACTTTGCCATGTAATTATACTCTTGTCATTATTAAATAACTCTGTCATTTATTAATGAACTCTGTCAATTATTAATAATCTGTCATTATTAATTAGCTTCTTGTGCATTATAAATTAACTCTGTCATTATTAATGGAACTCTGTCATTGATTAATAAACTCTGTCATTATTAATAATCTCTGTCAGTTATTAATAGAACTCTGTCATTTATTAATTAACTCTGGTCATTATTAAATAACTCTGTCCTATTATTTGACTAACGTCTGTCATTATTCATTAACTCTGTCGCTTGTTAGATAATCTGTCGTTGTTAATAACCTGTCAATTATTATAACTGTGTCATTATTAAATAACTCTGTCATTATTAATAACTGTTGTCATTATTGAATAACTCTGTCATGTATATAATAACTCTGTCATTATTAAATAACCTGTTCACGTTATTAATAACGTCTGTCATGTTATTAATGAATCTCTGTCATATTTAATACTCTGTCATATAATAATACTCTGTCATTAGATTAATAACCTCTGTCCATTAGTTAATAACTCTGTCATTAATTTATGAACTCTGTCATTATTAATAACCTTTGTCGTTGTTAATAACTCTGTATCATTATTTAATAACCTTTGTCATTATTAATAACTCTGTCATGATAATAACTCTTGTCATTATTAATAACGTCTGTCATGTATTAGATACTCTGGGTCATTATTAAATAACTTTGTCAATTATTAATAACTCTGTCATTATTAGATAATCTTGTCATTATTATACTTTGTCGTTGTTAATAACTCTGTCATTATTAATAACTCTGTCATTATTAATAACTCTGTCATTATTAATAACTTGTCATTATTAATAACTCTTGTCGATTATAAGCCTGTCATTATTAAACTCTGTCATTATTAATAACTTCTGTCATTATTAATAACTCTTGTCTTATTAAAACTCTTCATTATTAATAACTTTGTCATTATTATAAGCTTGTCATTAATTAACTAACTCTGTCATTAATAACTCGTCATATAAACTTCTGTCATGTTTAATAACTCCCTGTCATTATTAATAAACCTCTGTCGTTGTTAATAACTCTGTCATTATTAATAACCTCCTGTGCATTATTAATAACTCTGTCATATTAATACTCTGTCAATTAATAACTCTGTCATTATTAATATCTGTCATTATTAATAACTCTGTCAATAACTATTATTATAACTCTGTCATTATTAATAACTCTTGTCAGTATTAAAGTTATATAAATAACTCTGTCATTATTTAATAACTCTGTCAGTTATTAATACTCTGTCATATTAATAACTCTGTCTCTGTCATTATAACTCTTGCTTTGTCATTATTAATAACTCTGTCATTATTAATAACTCTGTCATTATTAATAACTCTGTCGTTGATTAATACTCTGTGTCATTATTAATAACTCTGTCATTATTAATAACTCTGTCATTATTAATAACTCTTGTCATTATTAATAACTCTGTCATTTATTAATAACTCTGTCATTATTAATAAACATTCTGTTAATAACTCTGTCATTATAATAACTGTGTCATTATTAATAACTCTGTCATGTATTAATAACTTGGTCATTATTAATAACTCTGTCATTATTAATGAACTCTGTCCATTATTAATAATCTGTCATTATTAATAACTCTGTCATATTAATAACTTTGTCATTATTAATAACTCTGTCATTATTAATAACTCTGTCATTATTAATAACCTCTGTCATTATTAATAACCGTCTGTCATTATTAATAACTCTGTCAATTAATTAATAACTCTGTCATTAAATTAATAACTCTGTCATTATAATACACTCGTGTCATTATTAATAACTCTGTCATTATTAATAACTCTGTCAATTATTAATAACTCTGTCGTTGTTAATAAATTAATAACCTCTGTCATTATTAATAACTCTCATTATTAATAACTCTGTGGTCATTATTAATAACTCTGCTCTGTCATTATTAATAACTCTGTCATTTCTTAATAACTCTGTCATTATTAATAACTCTGTCATTATTAATAACCTCTGTCTATTAATACCTGGTCATTATTAAAACTCTGTCATTATTAATAACTCTGTCATTATTAATAACTCTGTCATTATTAATAACCTTTGTCGTTTGTTAATAACTCTGTCATTATTAATAACTTTGTCGTTGTTAATAACTCTGTCATTATTAATAACCTCTGTCATTATAATAATAATTAACTCTGCATTATTAATAACTTTGTCATTATTAATAACTCTTGTCATTATTAATAACTTGTCTGTCTCTGTTGTAAAACTCTGTCATTAAATAACTCTGTCAATAACTATTATTATAACTTTGTCATTATTAATAACTCTGTCATTATTAATAACTTTCATTATTAATAACTCTGTCATTATTAAACTCTGTCATTATTAATAACCTGTCATTATAATAACTCTGTCATTATTAATAACTTTGTCATTATTAATAACCTCTGGTCATTATTAATAACTCTGTCATTATTAAGTAACTCTGTCATTATTAATTAACTCTGTCAATTATTAACTCTGTCGTTGTTTAATAACTCTGTCATTATTAATAACTTGTCATTATTTGTTAATAACCTCTGTCATTATTAATAACTCTGTCGTTGTTAATAACTCTGTCATTATTAATAACTCTGTCGTTGTTAATAACCTGTCATTATTAATAACTTCTGTCGTTGTTAATAACTATTAATAACTCTGTCATTATTAAATAACTTTGTCGTTTGTTAATAACCTGTCATTGATAATTAACTTAATAACTCTGTCATTATTAATAAACTCTGTCATTATTAATAACTCTGTCATTATTAATAACTTTGTCGTTGTTAATAACTCTGTCATTTATTAATAACTTTGTCGTTGTTAATAACTCTGTCATTATTAATAACTCGTCATTATTAATAACTCTGTCGTTGGTTAATAACCTTTGTCATTATTAATAACTCTGTCATTATTAATAACTTTGTCGTTGTTAATAACTCTGTCATTATTAATAACTTTGGTCGATTGTTATAACTCTGTCATTATTAATAACTCCTGTCAACTACTCTGTCAATAACCTGTCATTATTAATAACTCTGTCTTGTTAATAACTCTGTCATTATTAATAACTCTGTCATTATTAATACTTTGTCGTTGTTAATAACTCTGTCATTATTAATAACATCTGTCGTTGTAATACTCTGTCATTATTAAATACTTTGTCGTAATTAACTCTGTCATTATTAATAACTTTGTCATTATAATTAATGTCATTATTAATAACTCTGTCATTATTAATAACACCTATTGTTAATAAACTGTGTCATTATTAATAACTCTGTCATTATTAATAACTTTGTCGTTGTTAATAACTCTTCATTTATAACTGTGTCGTTGTTAATAACTCTGTCATTATTAATAACTCTGTCATTATTAATTACCTTTGTCGTTGTTAATAACTCTGTCATTATTAATAACTTTGTCGTTGTTAACTTTGTCATTATTAATAAACTCTGTCATTATAATAACTTGTCATTATTAATAACTGTTGTCGTTGTTAATAACCTTTGTCATTATTAATAACTTTGTCGTTGTTAATAACTTTGTCATTATTAATAACTTTGTCGTTGTTAATAACTCTGTCATTATTAATAACTTTGTCATTATTAATAACCTCTGTCGTTGTTAATAATCTTTGTCGTTGTTAATAACTCTGTCATGTATAATAATTATTATTTATTAATTAACTTTGTTAATAACTCTGTCATTATTAATATAACTCATTATTAATAACTCTGTCATTATTAATAACTTGTCTTGTTAATAACTCTGTCGTTGTTAATAACTCTGTCATTATTATTAACTATTATTAATAACTTGTGTCATTATTAATAATCTGTCTCATTGTTAATAACTATTATTAATAACCTCTGTCATTATTAATAACTCTGTCGTTGTTAATAACTCTGTCATTATTAATAACTTTGTCGTGTTATAACTCTGTCATTATTAATAACTTTGTCATTAATTAATAACTTTGTCATTATTGATTACTCTGTCATAATAAACTCTGTCATTATTAATACTTTGTCATTATTAATAACTCTGTCATTATTAATAACTCTGTCGTTGTTTTGTTAATAACCTGTCATTATAAAAACGTCTGTCGTCATGTTAATAACTCTGTCATATTAATAACTCTGGGGGGGGGTCTTATTAAATCTGTCATTATTAATAACCTCTGTCGTTGTTAATAACTCTGTCAGTATTAATAACTTTGTCGTTGTTATAACTCGTCATTATTAATACTTTTGTCATTATTAATAACTTGGTCATTTTAATAACTCTGGTCATTATTATAATTGTCATTATTAAATAACTCTGTCATTATTAATAACTCTGTCATTATTAATACTTTGTCGTTGTTATAACTCTGTTCATTATATAACTTTGTCATTATAATAACCTTTGTCGTTGTTAATAACTCTGTCATTATTAATAACTTTGTCATTATAACTCTGTCATGTCATTATTAATAACGTCTGTCTCTGTCATTATAATAACTCTGTCATTATTAACTAATTAATAACTCTGTCATATATTAATAACTCTGTCATTATTAATAACTCTGTCATTATTAAACTGTCATTATTATAAACTTTATTATTAATACTTTGTATTATTAATAACTCTGTCATTATTAATTTGAATAACTCTGTCATTATTAATTAATAACTCTGTCATTATTAATAACTCTGTCATTATTAATAACTTTGTCGTTGTTAATAACTCTGTCATTATTAATAACCTCTGTCCATTATTAATAACTTGTCGTTGTTAATAACTCTGTCATTATTAATAACTTTGTCATTATTAATAACTCTGTCATTATTAATAACTCTGTCATTATTAATAACTCTGTCATTATTAATAACTCGTCATTATTAATAACTCTGTCATTATAATAACTTGTCGTTGTTAATAACTCTGTCATTATTAATAACTCTTCATTAATAATAACTTTGTCGTTGTTAATAACTCTGTCATTATTAATAACTTTGTCATTATTAATAAACTCTGTCATTATTAATTACTCTGTCATTATTAATAACTTTGTCATTATTAATACTCTGTCGTTGTTAATAACTCTGTCATTATTAATAACTTTGTCGTTGTTAATAACTCTGTCATTATTAATAACTTTGTCATTATTAATAACTTTGTCGTTGTTAATAACCTCTGTCATTATTATAACTTTGTCATTATTAATAACTCTGTCATTATTAATAATCTGTCATTATTAATAACTTGTGTCGTGTTAATAACTCTGTCATTTATTAATAACTTGTCATTATTAATAACTTTGTCGTTGTTAATAACTCTGTCATTATTAATAACTTTGTCATTTATTAATAACTCTGTCATTATTAATAACTCTGTCATATTAATAACTTTGTCAATTATTAATAAGTCTGTCATTATTAATAACTAATAACTCTGTCATTATAATAACTAAATAATAACTCTGTCATTATAATAACTCTGTTCATTATTAATAACTCTGTATTATTAATAACTCGTCATTATTAACGTAACTCTGTTGTGTCCATTATTAATAACTTTGTCGTTGTTAATAACTTTGTCAATATTAATGGCGATGACCCTCATTTTCATTGTCTTCACGCATTTACGCAATTTTTTACCGTAAAAATTCACTAAACTTGCTCACATTTCAACACCCTTCAAATATCCATCGATGGTTGCCTATTCGGTTGCCATGACAACAGAACACCAACCCTAGGTTTATTCTTATCCCATTTTTATTTTCTCTGAAGTCGGATTATAGAGGGTGGACTCAGTTTTTTTAATTTCGAGAAAAAGCCTCTTGTTGAATTTCGAGAGGAGGAAGGGGACTTGTCGAATCATCTCATAGAATATTTTAATATGATATTAAATTGATTTTAAAATAATAATTAATTTATATCTCTGTGCATTAATAATTATCGCTATTGAGATAAAAAAATTTTAGCAAAATAACTTCTAAATTTATTTTATTTTTACTTTTCCTTATTTATACCGTAGGAATATAGGAAAAGTATTGTGTTTAAAAAATTAGAACCGAGATTCAACCTGAATTATCTGTTTTATGTGTTTCTTAGATTACCTGAGTTTTTACAAAGTTGTCTGCTTAGAATAATACTAATATAGAAGGAGCATATGACCGTAAACACAATGTAATTCTACTGATAACACGAAAGCCGATTGACTGGTGTTCATAAGTTGGAGTACCACCCAAACAACAAAACATTATTTTAAATATGTTTCATAAATATCTATTATGAAGAAAGATCGTAAAAAAAACAAATTTTTTTTTATTATTATACCATTTATTGTAACATTTTTGATTTTTATTATAATTTTTTTTTTTTTTTAAGTTACAAATCGGCTAAAGCCGGGGTTCCCTTGTTGGGATTTGACTTCAACCCTTTGCTTAACTTTAATTTCCTAATTTTTGATACATTTAATTATTAGTATTAATATTTAAAAATATGTAGTAGTATGTTGAATTTCATTTTATTTATTTATTTATCATTTTTATTATAAATTTAAATTTCTTATAACTTCTAACTTTTTTTATTTTTAATTTTTATATATACACACATATACATATATACATACACACACATATACACATACATACACATACACACATACATATAGATATACACACATGCATACACATATATATACATATACACATACACACACACATATATATATATATACATATACATACATATATATACATGTATACACATATACATATATATACACATATACATATATATACACTTACACACACACATACACACACATAAAAAAAACAAATATAATAACTTAAAACACCTGCTGAGTATTTAATAAAACTGGTCTTAGATGGCAGAAAGATAGCGGAATACAAGAATCTACATTTAGTTGACGAGGACTACCTTTAATATAAATTTAATTAAAAACGTTAAAATACAATTTTAAATGCTTAAAATATTGCAATGAACCGATATTTATATTAGTATTTTATGGATAATCAATAAATTAATAATAGTAGAACATAATAATTCAGCAATCGAAAGTATTGCCAAATGTTTTATAAGAAAATTGTATATTGTTAGAGTGGCAGCATTACTTAGTTGCACCAGTGAACCGTCTTTCGTGTTATCAGTAGTGCTCTTTCTATATATAGTATTATTCTAAGGTTGTCTGTCTGTATGTTTGTCTGTTATCATTGTACCCCACAGTGTGTTTATGCTAGAAAGTTGAAACTTGGTACTAAAATCAATCTTTAGGTCAAGTTGTGCTATTTGGAAAATTAATGTTTTCACGACGTCAAAAACTAGCAATAGTGGCTTAAATATTTCAACAATTCATAAAACGTGGAGGTATGTTTCGACCGAGTCGAAATTTGGCATGTAAGACATATGTGCCATGTTTCGTTTCATTATCAATATTAGTTATCAATCAACGTTAGAAATAAATTAATTAGCGAAACATTTGTTTTGTAGAACTCCATAATTATTTAAAACAAGGTTGACTTTAGTTCTACAATTATTTATAAATTATTGTAAACAATTATTTATAAAAGTTAGAAATGTAAAAATAATTTAATTGATGATAAAATTTGGTAAAAGTGCATCCCTTTATAGAATAAATTAGTTACTGAGTTTTATTTTATACATTTAATATGTGGACAGTTTTTCTTGAATCACTAATGTTAAATTTTTCAGCTGGGAATGAACAAACAACACACAAATGATGTTTTGTGTGTCTGAGAAACGAACGAAGCTCAACCGAAAAAGTACTGTTTCAGTAGTTAAGCGATTTCCATTTTTTAAAACGAGCGAGGCAAGTAATAGTCCACTATGAGAAATAGAAAATATAATTCTATTAAGTTAAACATTAGTACAATTATATACATACTCTACAAGTAAAGCTAAAGTTGGCGAAATCTTTTTACAACAAATTTTATTCTTTAAAAACTAAGAGCATAGCCTGGGCTGTGAACCCCGGACCTCCGGTGTCGAAGTCCAGTACTATACGAACGCAGAGGCAGATTTATATATATATATATATATATAATAATTATATATATATATATATATATATATATATAATATATATATATATATATATATATATTATATATATATATATAAAGATTATTGTTTGACATGAATAACTTTCTCATTAAAAATACATGCGTTGAAATAAACACATAATAAATACGTTGAAGTAAGTCGTATCATTATAGCTATAATTAAAACATAAATGTTACCACCATATATATATTATTGTTTGGCATATAAAATTTTTCTAAGTTAATTTTTTTTATTGATATAGTAATCAAAATGGCTGATAGTTTTTTCAATCAGTTTGCGAGGGTGGATTCTTCAAAAGGGAAAGAAGGAATTTGTCGGCCATCTTTGTATTTAATATTTGTTTTGTTGATGACTCAATCAGAAAATTCCCTTCTTTTATGTTTATCAATTTATTCTTTCTTTTTTATCCCGATGTCATGGTTAGATATAAAGAAGAATGTATTTTTTATTTTAATACTGAAGCTTTTGAAAAGCTGTCAAGTATAGTTGTTGAGCAATCGCAGAATTTTAAGGGTTTCCTTCTAAAAAATTATTAATTTTTATAGGAAATCAGGTTAACGTTAATGGATTTCACCTTAATAATAGAAAATAAAAATATATATTTTTAATACAAAAGGCTTACATTATTGCTAGCTTAACAAACGACGTAATACGGTAATTAAGAGATGTCATACAATTTTAAGGATATTATGGTTTTTTTTTGGGCTCTGAGTTGAATGAAACCGGGATGGGTTTCATGACCGATGATCTAAAGTTGCTCGAAAACCGGTTATGCTTTTATTTTTAGTAAATATTTACATCAGTGTAGAGACATATTTTATTACTCTGGTTATGATGAAGTCTTGTAGTGCTTATGTTTTGAATTCAAATAAAACCGGTCCGAAGTCGATAGATTACACAGGTATGAATCTAAGTACCGACGATTTTTTTATCGTTTTATTTTTATTACATAAGTTTATAACTACAAATCAATTCTGACTCGTTGGTCGACATGCAGGCAGAATTTTTCTTTAAATGTATACTTCGGCGAATCGCACTACTATCCATTTCCACCTAAGTTTCCAGTTTATGCTTTTTAACTTGAGCGTTAATATTGCTTCTAGCTCCATGGTACTCTATGGTCTCTGATTTTTTTTATAAGAAAGGGGTTAAAACCTTTTAAAGACGAGCATAAACTGAGCTTTGAATTGGTCCGAATAATAGTGTGCTGTGCTAAATTTTTAAAGAGTGACCATAGCTTTTTATAACCAAGGGGGAATGACAATGCGTATTTCCTTTAATACAGGGGGGGGGGGGGGTACAGGATACAGGATACTTCTGAACTTTTCCTAATTACATCGGACTCGCTTCGTCTCTCTCTCAGAATATACAATCGTTAAATTTATACTGCACATAGTAAATAGGATCGTTTCATTCCCAGCAGTCACTCGTCCAAGCACTGACCACGCTCGATGCTGCCTAACTTTTATGATCCACCATAAATCATGGATATGTTTCTCATATTAAAACGAAACTTAGTGTACTTATTTATTACGTAAAGGTATAGACTTAAACCAAATTTCAAGTAAATTGGATAATTTTCCAACCTTTAAAAATTTTTGAAAAACGTATACAAGTCATTCGATAAATATATAACTAATGCTGATAATGAAGTGAAACTTGGCACATATGTTTGTCTTATACATGGCTACACGCGTGCCGAATTTTAATTGGATCGCATCATTTTTCCACGTTAATGATTTTTCCAAATGTTTGTTGAGTCATTATTGTTGGTTAATGACGCCATAAACAAATTATTTTCCGAATAGCACAACTACTGCGGTACACTGATTTTTGTACAAAGTTTAACTCTCTAGCATAAATACAACACCTGCACATACACATACAGACAGACAACTTTGCGGAAACAACTCAGGAGGCCCTAAAACGTCTGAAACGAATAATTCCGGTATCATCCCGGTTTTGTATTTTTTTTGCAAACACAATACCTACGCATGGGCGTCAGCAGGGTAAACGGGTCACTTGACCCCCTCCTGGAAAATCATAAAAGTTAGATTGACCCGCACTGCCAATTATTGATAATTCAATGGTTAATATCCTGCATTTTTCATAAAAATGTGCCTAATTTTATATTTTACCAATTTTGCGAGCGAAGCGAGCCATTTTGCATACATTGACAAACATACTTAGAGCTGTTTTGTTTTTATGTTATGTTTTATATTTTATATAATACATAGAATTATATATCCATGCATATAATTTTTCCCATCAAGCATCTTATTATTTATAAATAAGCTAACGATATAAAAAGGAATAAAATGTCTTAGAAATTTCTTACCGGAAAAATCCATAGAATCCTGCGTAACAAAAAACCAACACTACTATTATATAACACTGTATTACTGTATTAATAATAATACTACTGCTATTAAAATTATTATATCTATTATAATATAATATATATAGTATAATACTATATAGTATTCACCACATATCCTCCATTCTATCACTCTAGCAAATTAACTATTAAGCTCTTACAGGACAGTCGTTTAAAACTAAACACTAAAACGGAATCATTTTAAACTAAAGCCTTTTAAATATTCGTCCTTTCCTACCAATAAAAAAACATGAAAAAAATCCTCGAAACTCATGGGAAAATTATTTAGCGTATAAAAACAAAGGACTCAACGCCCTTACCTGCCTCCGAGTCTTATAAAACAAAAGAAATATGAAAATTGTAACAATGAATTGAAGTAGCAAAAGTAACCCTTTCCCGAGCTGAAACAAAACCCTTCATATCGGACGTTTTGTCAAATAAATATAGAATTCGTTAATTTCAAAGGGTCTTACTTCTTGATTATTTCACGCTTTTATTCTTCTTTTTTTTTGTTTTAATAATTTTCATGTTAAACCCCTTCAATATGTAAATTAAAAGAGTAAATTTAGGAAGGGTAGATCGAAGGAAATAAAAATTTGAAACAATTGTGAATAGTACAGGTGAATGGTGTCACCCTTGGGGTAAACCAAAGATAATAGGTTACAGTGGACGTCTCCTAGTGTCTTAGATCAGGGGTACGCAAAAAATAGTCCGCGGACCCCTGGAAGTCCATGAATTTATAGGACAAAATATTAAACATGTAAACTTTAATTAATTAACTTTAATGCTATTATAATTAATAATTATAATAACTTATTAGTTCTAATATCTTTTTACCTAATTCAAAAAGAAAAAATAATCATATGAGATTGTTTGTAAATGAATGAATGTTATAGGGAAATCTATGATTCAAGAAATTATCCACCAAGTTTTTATTGATAAACAAAAACATTGATTTCCTGGCGTTAGTAAGATGAAAAAGAAAACTTGAAATCATGAAGGCGTAATAACAGAAATAAATTTTCGCACTAGTAAACGCTATTTATGAGGGAACTATATAAATTATAGGAGTTTACAGTAAATTATTCAAACTCTTTCGTGTTGCAAATTATAACAGAGCTGCTTTGAATTTACGAAGTTAATAACCATAGAGGTATTATTACTAGAGGGGCCCTATTGGATAAATTTTGAAACATCTTTTTTTTTAAACTTTATTGATTATTGTCTACAATAAATGTATTTGACATAGTGCTCATACTGGTTAAAGTGACTTGGCAGTCCTGATAGAAGGAATCACTCAGTGGTGATACTCCTTGGCGTGGTTAGGTTAATGTTAAAATTTTACTTACAATATAAAAATTTGGCTTGAACTAAATTAGTGGAATAGAAATTAGTTGACTTTGAATAGTTAAATTTTCTGAAATGTTTTGCGTTTTTGAATTTATATTAATATTGATTATAACAGAAGGTCACGCGGCCACTGTCGTCGAAGGCGCCGTGGAGGATTAGAAGGAATGGTTCTGGAATGTAGGGTTTGGACAAGAGGATTAGGATGGGAATTGAAACATCGAAAGAGGAATCTGACCACCTTCGCTAAAAAATACAATCGAATAATCAGTATAAAATTACTGTAACTTATATAGAAGAACGAAAAAAACCAAAACACATTTATTATTTATTATAACCTTAATTCACTCTTGAAGAAGGTTTTTATGAGGTTACACAGAGCATCTGAGAGCCCCAAAACGATGTTTCAGGGCTTTCAATTTATTGAGATAGGCAATGCCCCCTCTAGTATATACTTCTATGTCAATAACAGAAAGATTAGCTATGAGGAAAAGTTATTTGGGGAGGGGGTGCTACGAGAAGGTCCGCCAAATACCATTTATCCATAATGGGGGTCCGCGGGGGAGCCCCGCGAGACTATACTATCAGAGGATGGTGTTATTATATTACGTGTACAATACACAGGGAGTATGGCGACATATGTAAGAAATTAAAGAAGGCGATCCTCAGCAAAATTTGCAACACAACTTACAGTCTATCGTTCAGTTTAAAAATCTTGACAGGTCAGTTTAGACACCACTGATTTTTAAGAAAAAAATTCCTGCAAGAAAGGAGCGGGAAAAAACTATGTAAACAAATCAGGTTATTTTACCCGTATTTTCTTGGCGATGTTTTTTTACATTTCTTTTGGGTAGTTTTATTTTAAAATATAATTTTTAAGATTAATTTGAAATTAGTTTTCAAAACGATGTAATCAAAAGAAGAACCACAAACAAAGTAAACGATTCCGGGAAGAAGGTTTTTTCCCTACAGCGGTTATTGTGGTAGAGATTTTTTTTTCTCCTTTTTAGTGAGAGGTTGGCAGCAGCTTCTCTAATTGATCAATCCCCAAAATACTTATGAACTTGGGGATTTTTAAACTAAACGATAGACTGTAGGTACCCATTTGTAATTTCGATTCCTAACCGTTCACTGCTATTACGCATTTTGTTAATTTTACAGGTGTTGGTGCTTTACTTCAATCAACTAGAAATGTTGACATTAAATTTGTTGACAAAAATTTGTGGCATTAAACGATATTTAATGCCACAAATTAAATATCGTTACAAAGCATATAAAATTTTCTAAAAATGAATGCCATTAATAAATTTAATATTCAATGAAATATGTCCTAAATTCTTAGTCACAAGTAAAAATGTTAAAAAAATTTAAATAGTTTTGATGTGTTACAAAAAATGAACTAACAAAGCTATTTGCTGTCGGGGTTTAGAGAAAACCTCTACTATCAGACCCTTTCAATAAATATAGTCATAACTTTACCTATTGATATGGCGGTTTTATTGGTAATTTTCATTGTGACTTCAAAAAAACATGCTTGAATTGCTTGAAAATAAAAGAGAAAAATTAATAAATGAAATACCTGGATTTTTGGGTTTGTTCGCATAATTTATTTTATCTTGGCGCATAACAGCCTTTTCAGTTTTGTTGTACATGAAATTGGTAAACACGACCCAACATCTAGCACTAGAGCTATTTTTTAAGCTCAATAGATTCTTCTCCTATTTTTTTCTCACTGAAAAGTCTGCATAAAATAAGTTATGTAAACAAACCCAAAAATACAGATTTTATTACTTATTTTTCATTTATTAGCTTATTTATAGTAATAATAAATCTTTATTTCCCTTTTTATAAATTATCGTACACAAAATAAAAAATAAAATTTATTTAATACTAGATACAATTTTTAGCAATATCTAGAATAAGACTAAGGGACATCAATGGCATTAACAGGAATGCCACTGGCATCTGATTAAATACA
Source organism: Microvelia longipes (assembly GCA_018340805.1). Lineage (NCBI taxonomy): Eukaryota > Metazoa > Arthropoda > Insecta > Hemiptera > Veliidae > Microvelia > Microvelia longipes. The sequence continues at coordinate 18,500,586 of JACMZG010001859.1, forward strand.
GATAATTTACACTACTTAAATGCATTTTAAGCATGCTTTTCGAGCTTATAATGAAAATTACTTAAAAACATGCAAATGAAGAGGTTAAAAGAAAAAGTAAACGTCTCTTTTCTCTTGCTTTAATTTTTAATCCTCGGCTACGCCTTGAAAACAATTTAGCATTATATTCCTCGGCTTTGCCTCGAGAAGTAGAGTTATTAGCTCCATCGGTTGCGCTTCGGGAAAAAGTGAAAAAAGCTTCATCAGCTGCGCCTCGGGATTTATAAACCCTTAATCTTTCTGCTCTGCCTCAGGAATTAAGTTAAAAGCTAGGGATAAATAGCACATTTTACTCCCTTGATGCATAAGTAACTATTATATCTATCTTGAAGGAGATTGATTTTTCTATCACACATGTGTATTTTTACTTTTTCTCATTTGTACCGTTTTAGGTGTTTTCCTAAGACCTCCTGAGTGGTTTTCACAAAGTTGTCTGTCAGTATGTGTGTGTGCATGTGTGTGTCTGTTATCGTTCTAAATCCTAGTGTAATAGAGAGAGTAACTTTGTAAAAAAATCCGTGTAGTTGTGCTCTTCGAAAAAAAATTTATGACTTCATAAACCCGCAATAACGACAACAAATTTCGAAAAATCATTAAAAGCGGAAAAATGTTGCGATCAATATGAGATTTAGCACGCATGTAGCCATGTATAAGACTAACATATTTGCTAAGTTTCGTCTAATTATTATTATTATTGGTTCAATTTTTATCAAATAACTTGTGTACGTTTTTTACAAATTGTAAAAAATTTGAAAAAAAAAATCCCATTGAGTTGAAATTTGGTACAAGTGTGTACCTTTACATAATAAATAAGTACACTGCATCGCTACATAAATATGGCAAGTACATCCATGATTTGTGTTGATTATTAAAATTAAGCAGCATAAAGCTTTCCTATAAAAATAACTACTAGGAATAGTTGTAACTTACAACGAGCTTAAGGTAATAATATATCAGTAATATGTCACATTCATTACGAATAATATATTAATAATATGTCACATTCATTACGAATAATATATTAATAATATGTCACATTCATTACGAATAATATATTAATAATATGCCACATTCATTACGAATTATATATTAATAATATGCCACATTCATAACGAATAATATATTAATAATATGCCACATTCATTACGAATAATATATTAATAATATGCCACATTAATTACGAATTATATATTAATAATATGCCACATTCATTACGAATTATATATTAATAATATGCCACATTCATTACGAATTATATATTAATAATATGCCACATTCATTACGAATAATATATTAATAATATGCCACATTCATTACGAATAATATATTAATATATAGCCACATCATTACGAATTATATTTAATAATATGCCACATTCATTACGAATAATATATTAATAATATGCCAAATCCATTGTTGAATCACTTAACACTGAAAAGAAATGTATAGGTAATAGGGCCTTTTTTGGTGTCTTGTCGTGTCGTTGGATGCTTTTGCTAGCTCGCTATGATAGTAGATAGTGTTCCAACAAGGATCATGAATAAAGAGGATGACGTACTAAGTCGATTTGCCGTACAAAAAAGTGACCCCATCGAAAACCAAGAAATGGAGAGAATTCAACACGAAACACACGTCAAAAACCTACTGCACATGCTTGGTACAAACTGCGCATGCTTACAATTCTTATAACAGCGCAGGTCTTAAATTTTAGAGGCAAACTTACCTCTAAATGGTTTCAAATTGTTTATTGCTTGAGAAGGTTATAACAAAACGCGCTTAAATTATCACTTACTGAAGAGGCAAAGTACAGTCCAAAATTTAAAATTAAATAAGCACAAATGACTTAACAAGCACCACAAATGTAACAATCGTGAAAAGCACAAAAGAAATCTTAGAGCAACTCGACAACATTGCTACATAACCTGTAGCGTTTAGGGGCCGCCTATATATAACCAAGGGAGGTGGTGTGTGTAAAGTTCCTGTCGTTCTTTAGCAATTAGTTCTGTGTCCGATGTGTGTTTTCTGTCATCACATTCTTTCCAATAAGGGAGTACTCCCTCCAACGTATTATATGGTTCTCTGCCTTATTTCACTCGCGGTCCGATTATCTCAAATGTGATATTCCTCTGGTTGGTAGTCACAATCAATCTTGAAAGTTCGGGGTTAATGCTGTGTATTGAACTAACAGTCATCATATAGAGATGATTGCATATATCAGGATTCATATACATTTTTTAATAATTAATATTATAGGTACTTCATCTGACCGTGTACCTTTTGACATAAACGCCCCTCATTCAGTTTAACAACAAAGTGATTACCTGCTTAACGATCGTGTATATAATATCTAGATATAATCACCAGACACGTTAAGCAACTTATTCTCACGATAACCCATTAAATCTCATAATTTTATCTCGTCTTTTATCATTCTTTTCTTCTAAAGCATTATATACTTATAACAAATTTTTAGAAACATACCCCACAATTTATAAGCGAAAAGAAACCAAAGGGTTAGATAGTGCTCACTCATACTCAAACAAAAATTATAAGAGGACCTCTGTCTTAAGGCATTTGTTTAATTATTAATAATTGTGTCCTCTTTCTCGCAATCCCTATTTTTAGAATAGACCCGGCTTTCCACTCTTTTTTAGTCCCTCAGAGTTGTAACACCAAAAGTCTCGAACTGATCGCCCTCCTGTATATAGAAGAGTTTAAATAAATATCGACAGTTATGTGTTACTCTTTGTGTTGAATTCTTCCGTCATCAATTTTGAGTTATAGATGTATAAATTTTCTTTTATCACTGTACCTCCACGTTTTACCGTCCCTGTAAACCGCAACACCCTTTTTAATTGAAAAACCCCAAATGCACACTGAAATATCCTTGGGGAGACTCCTTCACAAAATTCTATTGTTTCAAAATTTTTTTGACAGATTTCTAGTCCTGCATAACCTCTTAGATGATGGCGACACAAAGGTCGTATCTCTTTTATATTTTTTTGTTAAACGAGTAATTAAAAAAGGTAAAGCATCGTCTCTTCTAACAAGTGCGTTTGATTACTATTTTAAAAAGAGCGAGTTTTAGTTTTGATTAAATATTTTTAAAGTTAGTTTTATTGAGATCCTTCGTTTGAGTGTCTAACAGATCTTAGGTTTTCTTTTGCTTTTTTCTAATTATTTTTCTGTTAACTAATCATTATCCCGCTCTTCATAGCATTTCCATTGTGTCAAAAGGGCGAGAAACGTATTTTATTTCTCTATACGAAGTTCCTCGAGACTAAGCGACAAGATAAGTGCAGCCAGAGAGAAAAAGTCGAAAGTCAGCGAGGTATCGTAAGAAATTAGTTTTCATAGCTTCCTTCCTACGACCAACACTCTAAACAAAAATACTGATAAATATTTATATATATAATTATCACTATAAATATTTATATATCTAATATTTACTTTATATTCAGTATGATTATAAGTTAGATATTATTATATATATTATACAATCAAATGGATATATATATTATGGCTACTATACTAATATATTTATTCATAATATATATATATTATATTCCTTTAGTATTTATTATATATTCCATGAATGTGGGGCTAATTTGATTTTAAAAATAATAAGGAGCTATCTAAGCAACTAAGCATATAGTACGTTTGATTGAGTAATATGTTCTTGATTAATTAAGAAAGTTCTCACTATTCGATTTGCTGTGGGTGCTTGTTTCTACAAAATTTTATTATGATATATATGTTGATATATAAATTTTTTCGTGATTTTCTATTGAACTCTCTTCAATAGGGACTTTAGCCAAAAATGAGTAATTAATTTGGCTTCAACTAGATATAGATACAGTTAAGAAATATATTAAGATATATTGTCACGGTGATTAGTTAAGTCTACGTGTCATTAGTGGTTGTTAGGTCTTCATATTATTTAATATATTAACAGTTATCTTTCTGTTAGATTATTTTCTAATGAACCAGTAAGTGAAGTCGGGCTGACAGAATGTCCAAACCTAACTATTACCGTGTAGCTGAAAATTGATTATCTACCAGGACCGTGATAGATCGATTGTCAATAATTTTTATCACAAAACATATTTTTCATAAGACTTTCACCGTAATATAATAATAATTTTACATAATTGTATAAAGTATTCTAAATCAAAAAGTCAAGTGTTTTATTTGCTTTTCCGATGACAAAGCTGTTATCTAATATTCTGCATAGGGTGTTATGATTTTTTATTTTGTGGCTTTTAACAAATAATTTTAAAACTTGTAGCACCTTTCAAATATATATCCATTAATATATACTTTCGTTGGTTAATTAATTAATGAAGTTTACAAATAGATTTACGGCAGCTATATTAATATAAATTATAAGAAATAGCTAAAATATCATTCAAATAATAGTCATAATTTTTTTTAAACATATATTTTTATTTGTTAATACGGGAGCCATAACAAATTATGATGTGTTATCATATTAGTATAATAGAGTTAAATGGTTTTAGTGGCTTGGAGACTTGGTTAGACTTGAAACAATTCGCAGTGATCGCACTCAGCCGGGAGTAATTATAATTAGTAAAATATAGAGGTAAATAGATATAATAAATTTTGTAAAAGAAGATAATAATAATAATAAGATGGATAAATAATAGTAATAATAGTTAAGAAATGGTTAAATGAAATAATAATATTACTAAAATATAAAATTAAAGATAAGATAGGGAGCTTGAAAGAAGAAAGAAGAAGTAAAAAGAAAATAATATCCTAATAATAATAATAAAATAAAATATAAAATAATATACCTAAAGAGCCTGCAGTCTCAGACAGCTAAGACCTCAAGAAAAGGCATTTTATAGCCACAGACTTATTAGCTGGTGGAGGCTGCATATACCTTTTATATTGCGGGACTAATGAATATGGATAGTATTATAGCGGATTTAATTGATCTTCTGGCGGCCACTGCCCTCTCAGACGTCTGTGATAGGATTGTTCGGAAGGGTTTCAGAGAAAAGGGATTCTACAAGAAGGATTTGTATGATCGATAAGGAATTCATGGAAATTGATGCACGTGATTTGCATAAGGTCTCAAACCTTCATTTTGGGGACTGCCATGATGGATTAGACACACTACTGTTCTCCATATCTTGACTTTATTTAAACTTTGGCATACCTTGTTTAAGTGACTAAGTGTAGAAAAGTTAAGATTTATCACATAATCATTTGATAGAAAAAACAAAAGAATTTAGGATTTATCCCCGTAATCATTGATAGAAATAGCATAGTGCGGTGTAGAAGAAGCTTTTTATGTATCCCTGCTTCGTAAAATCTATTTTGTATATGAAAATAGCATAGAAAGTCTCAAAAATTATATGTGCGACTTAGAATCATTTTTGGCACTAAGATATTAAATATGGCATATAAAGCTCTCAGAGTGCTTATGTTTCCGTAATCATTGATAGAAATAGCTCAGAGAGAGTGTAAGATTTTATCCCCGTAATCATTTGATAGAATAGCATAAGAAAAAGTTATAAAGACTTTATTCTCTATTCGTATGATATGAATAGATATAACTAGCGACTAATATTAAGGGATTTATCCCCGTAATCCATTGTAGTAACCGAGAGAGTTTCAACTCAAATGGAGTGAGTTATAATAATTGTAATGATATTTATCACAGTAAATACTATTTGATTAGCAAATATTAGGTCTAAGAGAAGAGATATACGATTTATCCCGTAGATCATTGATAGGGAATAGCAAAAAAGTATACTTTACTACTAATTACCACCGCGCTCTTATTGTAGATAATAACCCACTTAGAATGTACCTTAATAACCTAATGATAGAATTACTAATTAAATTTAAGCCATTAAACAAAATAATCTATAAGCAAATATTGTTTAAGAGTCATATATATTAACTGGCTCATTACAATTACGTGCTATACTAAATCTTATCACATATTGATTATATCGTGACTCTCATAAATAACCATTTTTATCCTACTTCTTATTTAATGATATTTCGAAATTTGTTATGTTACGTTATTTAGGCTATTATATATAGGTTACTCTATAATAAGTTCATAATTGTATTATATTAGTAATACTATTAAATAACAATACAGATAATATATATAATTACAAATTAATTTATCAATTAAGTCAATTTTTAACAACAAGATCTTTATCAACGACACTTGTACGATTATTAACATGAAAATACAATAATGGTTATTGGCACGTGAATTCAATAAATAAGTTACCTAAAATTAGCATTTTAACAATAGGGTACAACTAGTGCTGTACTTAATTTTTTTAAGTATTTCTATTCCAACAAAGCGAAGTTGCTTGTGTTAGCTACACACTTCTTATAAGACGGGAAGTATAAATTTGCATTACAAAAAAAGGCTTCGAAAAAAAGTACCCTCACCCCACCTGTAACTTGTAAAAAAATAAGTACTGTTTAAAAAATAAAGTATTGATAATACCTTTTGTATAAAAAACACCTTTTGACCCTAATAACACCAAATAGAAAAAAAACTATTGTACAAAAAATGTTTAAACTGGAACTTTATTTATTTCTCTAATACGATTTTCTTAACATTGTTTGGGTTCGGGCCAAGTATCTTTTCTAGCTGGTTCTTCATCTCACCCAAAAAAACCAATAAATATTATAATATATGTATGTTTTATTTTATACATACATACATACATATATATATATATATATATATTAATATATATATATATTATATATATATATATATATATATATATATATTAATATATATTTATATATATAGCTATAATGTGTAGACAGAACTTAAAACATTTAAGAATATTAAAAACAGAAATATGGCCCACACTTTTTTAATCTCATACTTACATTTTCAGCGTCAAGAGACCCTAAAATAGTGATAAATTGATGTATCCACGAATGAATTTATAGGTTCACATTTATAGACTCCTTTTTTATTTTTTTTGGAGATAAGTGATACTGCAACGTCGATATTTGATAAATAGAGGAGTTGTCGTTATTTTTGATATTAAATAGGTATACCTCCTTAGTTACTATGGAATCATCGAATAGAGTCGTATAATCGAATCCTATTAAAGAAAATTCTGATAACTAACCATCAACTCCCACGTCTCTCCACTTAACATAGTTAAGGTTAATTGACAGTTCCTGATTTCGACAAAATTACTATAACAGTACCGCTGTACTCTATTACTTCAGGAGCTTGTTCCATCAACAACTCCTGTGTATCTCCACTTTACATGGATAATTGACAGTGCAGGCTTTCGACATAGTACCATCAACAATGCAGCTGTTATACGCTATAACTTGATGACAGTGTTCTTACCCACAACTCTCATGTTCCTCCTCTTAACACGGTTATTTAACAGTGCTGGCTTTCGACAAAATGCCATCAACATTGCCGCTGTACGCATTCATTTGACGAGCTTGTTCCCATTCTCAACTTCCACGTATCTCCACTTAACATCATGGTTTATTTACCGTGCTCGCTTTCGGCAAAATGCCGACAGGACTGTCCAATATTATAAGACGAGCTTGTTCCACCCTCTACTCATTGGCACTTCTGATAAAATTTTGCCATAAGCCGGCTCTGTCAACCAACCATGAGAGACGCTGTTGTTTGTTGTGTGTTACTCAACGACCCTATTTCGAGTTATTTTGAAAATTGTTTAGAGAAAAATCAAACGTATTAACGTCTTGTTAGCAGCCATTTAAAATATATAATTATTAAGAGTTAAATCCTCCTTATTGTTCCTCATTATATTCGATGATAAAGTAAGGGCACTTTTGAGGAAAATTAAATCTAGAGTTTAGGTTGTAATAATGACTATATTTCGCCTTCTCCTCAAGAAGGCATACTCTCTGTAAGTATAAAAATAAATTTTGGTATTAATAAGGATTAATTAAAAATTAATCTAAACTGAATCAAATTGAATTAACTTAAGTATAAACAAATTAGAAAGAAAAACATACCTCTTAGTAATTACATCGATAAATCAGTTTTAAGTAAGCCAAAGGCTATTGTCAACAATTAAAGCTAAAGTACTTAAATACAGTTATGGATACATATAACAGACAAATCATAGAGGAATGAAAGAAATTTGATAAACTTTAAAAGAAGGGTAGGGGCCTATAGATAAAGGAATGACTAGATAAGAAGGATAAATCTAATTCGATTGGTTGGATTAAAATATTACTCCAAGATTCCACTATAAAACTTATTTAAATCTTCTATAATTTTTTAAAATTAATACTTTTTCTTTCTCCTTGGTTATATTAGAGCTTCTAAAAAAGTCTCCTTAGAGTGGTTCTTCTCATGAATCTAAATATTAAGGATCATTAAGATTAAAAAGAATGGTTCTTATTCTACAATAGATAACTAAGGCTGTGTCAACTGTTTTATTATTATGTTCTGCTTTTCTATTGGTCCATGTTTGTTTAGATTCACCTATATAGGTGGCTGGACAATTATTGCAATTAACCTTATACACAAAGCCCATAGTATCATCTATAGTAACTTTATCTTTTAATCTGCTGAAACAGTGATCTCCTACTAAATCTATCAATAAAGTAGGAGATCAGCCACCTATATAGGTGAATCTAAACAAACATGGACCAATAGAAAAGCAGTTGTATATATTTTTTACTGTGTTTTCGTTGTTTCCCATAATTATTCTATAAATTCTGTTGTGACACTTAAGGGAAAATAATACACTTTACTTCACATCTACCAACTATATTTCAACACACTTCTGGTCATAATCATGTAAGAATGGTTGATAAAAGTATTTAGTTACTAATATGGTAGTATAACAAACCAGAGAACATCTCTTTAGTCATTAATAATTATAAAAAAAATTTATATGAAATAAAGTAGAATAATTAAGTTAAATTAAAGGTAAAGCAAAATAATCCAGAAAATTACTATATTCAACTATAATTTACTAACGACCAGACAAATAGAAATCAACAGGTAAACTGATATTCCTACTTTATTTTCCTGTAAATTTTATAATTATTACTGACTAGAGAGATGTTCTCTGGTTTTGTTATACTACCCATATTAGTAACTAAATACCTTTTATCACCATCTTACATGATTATGACAGAAGTGTGTTGAAATAAGTTGGTAGATGAAGTAAGTGTATATTTTCCCTTAAGTGTCACAACAGAATTTACAGTTGTATATACTTAAGTTAATTCAATTTGATTCAGTTTTGATTAATTTTTAATTAATCCTTATTAATACCAAAATTTATTTTTATACTTACAGACATGAGTATGCCTTGAGGAGAAGGCGAAATATAGTCATTATTACAACCTTAACTCTAGATTTAATTTTCCTCAAAAGTGCCCTTACTTTATCATCATATATAATTATATTCAACGATTCTTACGAAAGCGCAACCAAATCTCAGGCTATTTCAGTTTCAGCTAAATCAAGTTTTTGTGTTACCTTTCAAGATCTTCTGATTAGATCATTATATTTTCACACTTACGCTTATATAAATTTTATTACATAAAATTTGTATACACCTCAACAAATTTTTAAAATTATAAATAACCTAACAAATACAAAACAATTGATAAAGTTCATAAATAAATAAAAAAGTTCATAAAAATTACAAAAAAAAAACAATTTCATATACAATTCTTAAAATTACTACTGTATGTTTTTCTAGCCTTTTCAAAATAATAATTAAAGAATTTTCATATTTTTTAAGTACTTTTGGCTTAAAAAAAACTTCATATTTATCCGGAGCTTGTTAAAAATATAAAAGGGGTTTTTATATAGATTTTCCCTTTTCCCTTACTCATTAATTTGAAGTAGATTCATTATATTTTAGTCTTAAAAAATTTTCAAAAGAACTTGGAAGGGGAAACAAAAAATCTTCTATGTCACGCCTTCTGCATTTATAACCTTTTCAACAAAAGATTTCCAAGTTAAACCTTACATTAAATATAACCTTCTATTTTATGTAAACAAAATTTCTTCTTATTCTTTTTTTATAAACTCTAATATAAATTAAACATGGCGGACAATTGTAATTAGGAAAAAGGTAAAAAAACCTTTCACTTGTTCTTTTTTACTCTTTAATATAAATTAAAGATGGCGGACGATTGTATAGAGTTGGTGCATCAAGGAAATTATTTTATGGGTGGATGCATCCCTTTAGGGATTCTTCAAATTATTTTTCCATGATTTTTTCTCTCTCTAATATTTTATTACATTATTTATTTTCTTTTAAGAAGATAAATTTATATTTCTTTATTTATATTACAATTTTTCATTAAAAAAAGAGATTTTCTTAAATTATTTAAAAAAATATAAATATTTTTCCTGGAGATGGTTCTACCACTAAAAAGAGGGTAAAATGACTCCGGTTCCAGAAGAAAAATATCTCAAATCTTAGGCCCGTATTCAAAGACATCTTCCTAACATTTTCCTAACATTCTCCTTGTTCCTTTAGGAGAATTTTAGGAAAATGTTAGGAAAATGTTAGGGAAATGTTAGAAAAATGTTAGGGAAATGTTAGAAAAATGTTAGGAAGATGTCTTTGAATACCAGCCTTAGACACAAGTTATTTTCTTCAATGTAACAATATTTTCCTTAATATAGATTTTCTATATTCTATAACATTTCCACTCATTTTGAAATTGTTTTCGACTCGGAAATATTTTACTCTCGAGAAAAAGCGTCAAAAACGCCTATAATGCAAGTGTCAACTGCAATTTTGTTTCGAAAGTAATTAGAAAAACAACCGATGTTTCATACTCTTATGGAGTTACTTTCCAAATTAATGTTGTTGTCTCCGTGTGATGCCGCGTCTGTTTATAGCTATTACCTGAAAATGTGTACGCATATTTAACAAATTAATGTTAACGGCCAGTTCTTAGTTTTAACCTTTTTTTTTAAAAGTTCTTAGTTTTTAAATTATATTAATGATTTGTTATTACAAACATCTAACCAAAAGACGAGAAATACAATTATGATTTCTTGCCTCTTATGCCGCAATGATCAGATCGCAGTGTTAAAACCAACGCAATGATAAAAACGCAAAAATCATAATCACATGATAATAATCTGATCGCAATAATCAGATCGTTCTCGAAACCATAAGGCAGAAATATTTATATGTAAAGAAGAAATAAAACCAAACAAGTTCTCGTCTCTCCACTCATATAATTTTCATGTATTTTATCTTGTATCAATTTATTTTGTTTGTTATGTAGGCACTGATGATGACCGTTAACGGTTGAAAGTCGGGTTTGTTTTAGTAATTATAATGTGTGGAGAGACGAAAACTTGTTTAGTTTTATTTCTTCTTATCATAGCACTCCACATGTATTTAATATGAACTACAATCGAGGGTCCTAAATTTTGCCTAAACCCAGGTTAATTTAGGGTTTGGGATTTTTTACGGGTACCTGACATCGCACAGGTTCGGAACCACCGGCTTAACGTCCCTTTCGAAGGACGGCACGTGAATAGATTTCTATCCTTAGCATGAAAATCCTAGAGGCCCCGACATAGGTCGAACCCGGACTGTGTGATAATAAAGGCATATGTGCTAACCACCGGCACCTTACATATCATATTATCTTATACTCGTAAATCTTTGAAATCTTGAAAAGAATTTTATTACTTTCCAACGATAAGAGCATCCCTTTCCAAAATAAGCCTTAAAAGCCTAGCCGACTTCTTTTCTAAAATGATTTGGCAATAATACGCATAACTAGTACAAAGAAATTCCATTTTCATTCACAGAACAAAATTCTCAGCAACTGAGAGTAACAATTCTACCTTTTTCCTTTTCTTCGTTTTTTGTAAACAATATGTATTTTTAATAGTAACAGTAAAAGTTAACAAATTAATAGCAAAGACTTAAAAATCAGAAACTATATAATTATTTCCCCTCCTCATTACAGAAGATTAAATTAATTACTTCTTAAAGGTTTACTCCCTTCATTCTAATTTTTTTAAAAATAATATTCTTTGTCTTAGCCTTTCTTTTATTAAACCCTTAATATGCAAATTAAGAGTAGAATTAAAGGGGGTTAAGAAATAAAATAAAAATTAAAAACAAAAGTGAACAAAACAGGTACAATGTGTTACTCTTGTGGAGCACCAATTTTTTATTTTAATTTTAACAGTATTATTGTTCAGTTTTCCCTTAAAGTCCGATGTGAATGTTTCTTAATACTGAAAGGACCGTTATTAGGGTTTATTGCGGCTTATCTGTCTATTTAGGTTTACTTATAATTTTAACTTCTCCTCACCTACTACCGTAGGTATAAGAAAAAGCATTGTGTTTACCCTAAAGATTCGAAACCGAGGTTTCACCATAATTTTATTTATTTACATACTTGAGGTTACTTTATTACGAAGTTTCTCAATTGTCAAAATTTTACAATTAAATGAAAAACACAAAACAAGAAAACAAATAGATTATAAATTATTAAATAGATTGCATAAACATAGGCAGCATAACTTGAATAACAAACTTGATTTAAAAAAAAACAAAAAAAAGCATAACATTGCATGAGAAACACTAAACATTTAAGGTGGGAATACTAAATTATCAGCTAAAAATTCGTTAACATTATAGTAGGCAATGAATTATCCGTTCCAGGCATTTTCACGACGTTCTAAGTGGTTTTTATCATGCTGTCTGTGTCACGCATAACTACCGCTGTGTTCGTGCTAGAGAGTTAATAACTAATTTCTAGGTCTAGTTATGCTGCCCGAAAGATGAACATTTTCAGACTAGGATATCCTATTTTGCTGAATCATCGAACATTTTTTTTAAATCATAAAAAAAGAACATTTGACCATTTGAGTTGACACTGGACACAAAAGTACATCCGCAGGTGGTCCATTGATCCACGAAATTTCATTTTTGATATTGGTCGCTGTTTTAAAAATATTAGCCATCCATATTCAGTGATGTAGTATTAACAATTTTATATATTTATAAGACAAGTTTTCGGTACACCGTATCACTTAGTTTACAATATTTTACCCTACAGAAAGAAAGTGATAAAAGAATTTTTTTTTTAGTTAATAAAAATCAGTTTTCGTATTCACCCTTGTATTTTCACCCTAATAAAAATTTTCTTTGCATTTTCTTTTTTTCTAAAAAGAAGTTTTATTAAGATTTTTAGAATCTTAACAAGGGGTTCATAGAGTAGGAGCGAATAGAGGAGGCACCCTCCAGGGATTACCAGTTTCTTTGTCTAAGGGGAAATATTTTTTTACTAAAAAAATGTTCAATTGAGGGGCTTTCAGATGAAAACTGCTATGGTTGTCTAACTAGAGAGTACAGGCGAGGGAAACTCTTGTAAATATTACAAATAGAGCAAGTTTGGTTTACTTAGCGAATTTCCTTGGTTTTTAACTTGAACTCCTTGCTTTGAGGAGTATAAAAAGATGTCCACTCGTGGGCGTCCCCAGAAAATGTTACAGGGGGGTCAAAGCTGCGAAGTTTAATAATCAATTATGTACTGCAGGTTTAGTGTTCAGCATTCTTTGAAATTTTTTTAAACAAATATCTTTATTAACTTTAGAGCTTTTTTGGACTATTACAAATTTAATATCAATTTTAATATTCAAAATTTTGAAACTTTTTATTATTATTAAAGTTTTTTAATATTTAAACTATTTTCCAATAGTTATTTTCCAACTTTTTCATTTTTGTCATTTTTTAAGAACTGAAGAAGCTCAGGATCCCTGGACGAAAGCTCTTCAACAATTTATTTTCAATAAATTTTTATAAGGACTAAAGTCTTCATTAATTTAATTGATATTAAATATCTTTATTTATTTAATTAATATACAAAGTAAATATGAAAATAATACTTTATATAAATATAAAATGTCAGAGATATGAGTCCAGCAAACCAAAGGTGTGGATATTTGCTAAGCTAAATGTAAATATATTAAAAAAATCGGGTACGGGGTGTCTCGGAACTTTTCCTCATCACATCGGTTTCGCTACGCTCATCCTCCCAGCTTCGGAATTGCTTCGCTCGTCCTCAGAATATACAATTCGCCAAATTTAAACTCCAACATGTTTTCGGACTCGCTTCTTTAGTCCTCAGATAGTATATGCATATGCAGCTGTTACCCATTCAGCACTGACCATGCTCAATGCTACTTAACTTTTATGATCCAACAAATATCATAGGTATACTTGTCGTATTGAAACGAAACTTTGTGTACTTATTTATTAAGTAAATGAATACATTTGTACTTAATTTCAATTCAATTGAATCATTTTCTGATTTTTTACAATTTTTTTTAAAAAACGTAAATATAAATTCACAATTTTCGCTGAGTCATTAGTGCGGGTAACTACAGCGGTAGATTGATTTTTCAACAAAGTTTTAATTCTCTAGAATAAATACACTAGTAGCTACGATGATAACAGACACACACACATACACACACAGACAACTTTATAAAAAACCTCTCAGGAGGTCTTTAAATCACCTAAACGGATAATTCTTGTTTCATCCCGGTTTCGGATATTTGCAAACACGATACGTTCCTATATACCTACTGTATAAATGAGGAAAAGTAAAAATTATGTAATATTTTATTTATTGTCATCTTAGGAAATAGTCAAGGTATTTTAATCTCAATACAGACAGTCCTTATTAGGATTAATTAAAGTTAGTGTCATGAGATACAACAAGTAAATTTATAATAAATAAAGAACTAAAAGTAATGAAAAAACTTCAAATTAATTTTGAGTTAATACAATTTAACTTTTAATTTTAAGTAAATACTTTTAAATTAAGTAAGTAAATACTTTCAATTTTGAGTTAATACAATTCAACTTTTAATTTTAAGTAAATACTTTAAATTAAGTAAGTAAATACTTCAATTTTGAGTTAATACAATTCAACTTTTAATTTAAGTAGTAAGTAAATACTTTCAATTTTGAGTTAATACAATTAACTTTTAACAGATTTTAACTTGATTGGGATGATTTTAGATTTTTACAATTTTTCAAAAAACGCAAACAAGTCTTTTAATAAAAAATAAAATATTTCTGATAATGAGATGAAGCTTGGCGCAAATACTGCTCTTATATTAAATTACATGAACGTTAAATCTTAAATCAATTGACATAGTTTTCCGAATTTTATGAATTTTTGAAATATTAGCTGACTAATTATTGCGGGGAGATATTTTCTGTATAACACAATTAAAAGCTATACTTGTACTAATGTTAATTATAGAGTTGTTACAGTTCATATTACTTATAGAGTATGTTACAGTTCATGTTACTTATAGAGCTTGTTACAGTTTATGTTACTTATAGAGTTGTTACAGTCCATGTTACTTATAGAGCTTGTTACAGTTCATATTACTTATAGAGCTTGTTCCAGATCATATTACTTATAGAGCTTATTACAGTCCATGTTACTTATAGAGTTGTTACAGTCATGTTACTTATAGTTACTTAGAGCTAGTTACAGTCCATGTTAAGATGTATACATCAGATACATACATCTTTATATGCATATATTAATAAATATACATCAGATACATACGTCTAGATAAAACGTATATATATATATATATATATAATATATATATATATATATATATATATATATATATATATATATATATCAGATACATATATTTTAAAATACATAGTCAATTAGAAAATTTTAACTATAAAATGGAATTAATAAAAAGAGAAATTCGTTAAATAGAAAAAAAACGTTAAATAAAAATAATAATAAAAAAAGAAAGAAAAAGAGAACCCTTAAAATTCTTTTTTGATTGGGGCGAAACCCTTAATCCAAAAAAAGTTTTGAGGAGGGAGCTGTTTTGAGGTTTTTTCAGACCAATTTTCACTCTGTAATCACAGGAAAGGCTTTTTGAAGGCCCTTTGAAGGACCCTTTCAGGCAGCCCTTATTAGAAGGGTGGGTGTTGGAAAATTTGAGGGTTGGATTTTTTTTTTAAAAACCAGAGGGTGAAAATTCAATGCTTTACACTTGATGGAGGGAAATAAAAATCTTATCCCCATGGTAACTGTTTTTTAAAACTCCGCCTCCAATTTTTTTAGGGACACCCATTTTTGATTTAGAATTGTATTTGTTCCTTTCCAAATATTTTCGAACGCTCCTCCCTAATACTGCCATTATTGTGATGACTCATAGGATTTCCAATAAATCTAAAATGTATATGCAAAATAGAAAAATTAATGCATTCTATTTCTTAGGTATCAATTATAAAAATTATATTTATAATTTAGTATGTGTAATATATATATATATATATATATATATAATATATATATATATATATATATATATATATATAATATATATATATATACATAGATTTAGATATAAGATATCAGATATAAAAAGTATATTTTTATATTAATGTCCGTAAAACTTATCTTACTTTTTACATTTAATTCAAATTTAAATGTAAAACTAAAATTGGTAAAATTTATCTCTAACATGACCTATGTTAAGACCAAACACAATTAGGGATCATGGGAGAGGTTCATAATATATAAGATATACGGCAATTGACCAACATGGTCGTGATACATTTAAATAAAATTTAAAATATTAAAATATTTCCCTGACTCAAGCCTCTGGCTTTTAAGGGATAACTTTTGATACAGTGATAGATAGGTATGCTGTTATTATTGTAGAGACAAATAAAGTAAACAAAATGTTGCACTTATTTAAAAACAAATATGTGTATGTATATTCTATCAAATAAATATATATTGTTATTATTATTATATTAAATTTGTTTCAGACTTTCTCATGTCTAAATTGTTACTTTTGAACACAAGTATTGGATATTCAAATTTGGTATTGGTATTGGATATTCAAATTTATAGAAATTTGGCCTAGGTTAATTTCTTCAATTTTTATCATTCAATAAAAACTCCGATTTGACTTTAGAAATCTTTCTGACGTTAACAAATTTTATTTTTTTAATATTTTAGATTTAAGTAAAATCCATTACAGTCATATTGATCAGCTGCCGTAGATCATAATCCTGTATCATGATACTAAATATAAGGCCTTCATTAAGCCATCAATAAAATATCAAATCAATCAATTTCATATCAATCAATGTTTAATAATTAATATTTTATGTTTATATTCAAGCTTTTGAAGAGAAATAGGTCCTAATTAATACAAAAAAAACTAATTTTGCCGAGCTTTCGATATAATTAGCTCGGCAAAATTAGTTTTTTGTATTAATTAGGACCTATTCCTCCTCAAAAGCTTGAATATTTAAAATAGAGGTCCCTATAAAGGGTTTTGTCTTATTTTTTATTTTTGGATAATCGTTTTCTTATTGATTAATTATTCATTATTGATTCATCAATTTTAAATCAATGAATGTTGTTTGAATCATTGTCTCTATTCGATCCATGTTTGATCGCTATTTCACTATTTGAATCAATGTTGATCAATGATTTATCGATGTTAAATCAATGAATGATGTTTGAATCAAAAGAAGAACTCAGGGTAACCGCTGTGCTTCGGTTATGTTTATGAGCTAACAAATTTATTAACATAATTTAATGTGAAAAAAAAATCTTGAATCTTGGAGAAGTCGTTGGAAAATCTTTCTAAACTATAAATATTAATTATTTGGCTAAAATGTTAAGTTTTCCTCGCTTTCAATTATAGACATGGGTCAAATATAACCAGAAAAGCTATTACGGTCACCTCAAAAACCTAAAACTGAGATTAAACCAGAAGTGTCTGGTTTGCTATAAAGTAATATATAAACCAAGTAGGAAACAAATGCGATATCTGTCAGACCTGGCATGTAGTTCATATTTTGATGGCTCAAATTTTCCTGTGGGCGCGGTCATTTTTTACCCTTGTAAATGTAAACAAACTGTTTACAGAACTCAACATTTTTGTTTTTATTACCCCCGAAGGTCTGCCTCCGTGGCCGTGATCGTAAAGGCGTTCGATTTCGGCACCAGAGGTCCAGGGTTCGCAGCCCGGGATATGCTCTAAGATTTTATGAATAGTATTTGTATTAAAAAAGATTTCGCCAACTTTAATTAATTCTTAGAGTGTAGTAGATGCAACCCACCTGAGGTGGTTCCCGCAGGGTGAAACCCTGAAGTGCCGAAAGGCCCTAAAACGGGCATTTTATTTCATTACCCCCGAAGAAGAACCTTTGAAAGAAACCCTGATTGTGCTGTCTATCTTTGTCTTTTTGTTTCGGCGTCGAGCATAACTTCAGCCGTGTTTCAGCTTGAGGGTTAAAATTCGGTACAAAATCAGATTTACGATCTGCTCCTGCTACCTAGAAAATAATATTGTTAAGATCACGTCCACCTATTTCGCTGTCATTTAAATTTTTTTAAAAATACAAAAATTTAATAATTTGACTAATGAAATTAGAATTTGATGCAAATGTACCTCTCCAATTTATCCACAAAATGTCATTTTGAAATTGGTCTCCATTTTGAAAATATTGACTCTTTTGAATATGATTTAGCGCAAGTGGAGTTATTCATACTAGGAAACGAAGAAAAGAGTATCTCCAAAAAATTTAAAAAGGATATATATAAAAAAAAATATATATTAAAAAATTGTATAAAAAAAAGGATATATATTAAAAAAAGGATAAATATTAAAAAGTTTTATGACAATAAACAATTATTTTTGTGGAGAAACTTTTTTCTTTGTTTTCTAATACTGACTCTTAATTTAATGAACTTCAATAGAAAATATAACTCTACAAGATTTTTTCTGTTTTTCAATAAACAGGTGAGAGCACCTAAGCTTTCAGGAGTGAGTCCGAAGTAGTTAGAACACTTTATATCCTTTTTATTTTATTCTTATAACAATAAAATTTAAAAATTTGATTACCTTCATTAATTTCTTCTGTTAATCTAAATAATGTATAGTTAAAAAATTTGGATTGAATGTCTGGAAGTGGATGCCAGACTTTGTTTTCCCAATGTCCAATTTTCGTTGAAGTGCACACCTAAATATTTTAAAGAAAATTCGAATGTTAATTTATGTTTTTATGTTTATATAAGTTCAAAATTCCTTTTTTTGTAGTTCTGTAAAGAAACTTAATTTACTGAATGATCATGTTGGTCCGTAAGCTTACTTTGCTACCACGTCTAGTTTGGGGGACAGTCTGAGTGATCATTCCGGTCGGGACCTC
Organism: Microvelia longipes; assembly: GCA_018340805.1. Taxonomy (NCBI): domain Eukaryota; kingdom Metazoa; phylum Arthropoda; class Insecta; order Hemiptera; family Veliidae; genus Microvelia; species Microvelia longipes. The sequence continues at coordinate 18,519,878 of JACMZG010001859.1, forward strand.
CGGAACGCCTCCAATTTCAAATCTCCCCAACCTTATTGGTTCCTCAACACTATTTAGATAAAACACAGTCATTAATTATAAGTCTCCGACTTGATTACATGCAACATCCAGTAACATTTCTGGGAGTCACTATTGCCAAACCTGGTTCACACTGTCAATCTTCCTTTAAGAGACTGGCAATAATGACTGTCATAAATCTTTTTATTTTTAATTCTGTGCTCTTTCTTAAAAAGAACTTAAATAAATTTAAAACCAATAGTGGTTATCATAGATATATTATCAAAGAATAAAAATGTACTTACAATACCAACTCATAGACTTAAGAAGTCAGAAATGGGTCATAGTATATTGGGGGTTAAACTTTTTAATCACTTAGATGTCAAAATTCAAGAGCTGCCAATAGATCATTTAAAAAAACGTAAAAAAAGCCTTGACAGAGCAACCTTTTTATAGTATTAATGAGTACTTTTCTAATAAAATTATGTTCGAGTAATTTACATTACTTCTAATTTTTGTACTTTTGACGATATTCCATTGTACTTTTATTAGTATTTATGCAAATAAAGATTTTTATGTATTTATTTTCCCGTGCTGTCAACTGATTTTAGTCGTGTGTTGTACTATAGGTACTTCGGATCTTTTCCTTGTCACATTAGATTCGCTACGATCATCCTGATTACTTAGGACTCGCTTCGCTCATCCTCAGGCAGTAAATACATTCGTTTTATTTACAGCGATCAAGTATCCATGCACTGACCTTCCTCAATAGGACTTTTATGATCCAAAAACCGTAGATAGACCGAAACGAATGATACAGAATGTATTGTACTTATTAGATACGCAAAGGGATAGATTTGTACCAGATTTCGAATCAATGTGGTAATACTCAAGAAATTATTTTTATCTACTCATTGTATTGTAAGTTCTACATACAGTCTTGTTATCTCACACTGTAAATGCACTTTTACTCCCTAGGGAGGAAATGTGAAAGTGTTGCCAACTTGACAGAATTTTTTAGTAAAATTTTTAGGAATTTTAGGAAATTTTTAGGATTTTTTTCGGTGTTATGTTGGTACTACGGGTAGAATATACAATATACACACGCTAATGTTTAAATTACAATTATAGTATTACACATTATTCTATTGACAGCTTACAATAAAATAATGTGAAGATAGTGGCTTTATTCTCTCTTCGTCAGAGTAATTGATATGGTAAGAATAAACTAAACTAACACAATAACAATTAAGGAGCTGAAGAATATATTAATAGTTGTTAGTATTAGTTCTCTAGTCGTAGATAAAATTTAATATGCAACAAGGGATGAAAGTTTTCAGCTCTCGTATTATCTCCCTCGTCAAGCCTCAGGAGCCAACATGTTAGTTAACTTCCTCGGCAAGCCTCGGAAGCTAACTAGTTTGTCTCCCTCGGCCTACCGGCCTCGTGAGCTAATGAAGTTTCCTCCTTCGGCGCTGCCTTATGACGAATCTTTAACTTTAGCTGTAAAACTCACTTTCATCCCTTTTTGCATAAATAACTATTCTTTTTTAACAACTTTTCAAAGAACGTCATCCGATAAAAATTTTTTGATAATGAGATAAAACTAGAAACATACGTTGTTCTTATACATGACTGCATGTGAGCAAAATCTCAAATAGATCGAAAGCTTTTTTCGCGTTTTATGAATTTCCTGAATTATTGCCAAGTCATAATTGCGGGTTAATGACGTTAATAATTGCGTAAATGACAGAAAATATATTCCACTCAACTTTTCCGTTGGTTTGTGGGTGGTAAGCAGATGTGAGATAATGGTCAATGCCTAAGACATTCAAGGAGTCAGCGCATTTTCATATTGCTGACTCCTTGAATCATGAATTTATTTTTATAAATAGAATGACATGACAATTTCAATGTTAAATAAAATAATATTAAATAAATGAGAAGTATGAGGGATGTGCTCTGGACACAGCCACGATGATAACATACACGCATAAAACTTTGCGGCAATCACTCAGGAGGACTTACATACACCTGAAATGGATAATTCTGATGGAATCCCGGTTTCGGATTTATAGTGCAAACACAATAATTTTCCAATAAACCTACCGAATAAATGAGGAAAAGTAATTTTTAGTAAAAGCCCCTTAATTTTTTTTATACTCAGCAATGCCAGTCTTGTTTTACAACAAGCTAAGCTGAGATATTGCAGCATATGGCTATAAATGGTTCCCTTCTAGACACCATTTTAAAACGATAGGTTTGCTTCATCGCGTTCAATTGTCGATGTATTGCTTTCCCGGTAGTGTTCTTACAATAGAATTAACTCCTTTCAATCCAAAATGGTCTTTTTGTTGGATTCAAAATGGCTTATGATCCCTAAGGGTCAATTGTTATGGTACATTGTTATGGGGTCAAGGGACGCGTGACCTGTAGTATTTGGTAACCCTAGTTATAGAAACTTATTGACCCTAAAGGGCATAATAGGGTATATTTAAGTGCAAGATAATCTTACATACCTACAACCATAGAGATATATTACTAGAGGGGGCATACCCTATTTTAATACATTCATAGGTTCAAATATCTTTTTGGAGCTCTCATCAGGGCCTCCGCGTTACCTCATTGAAACAAAAGATTATGTAGTATACCTACATAGGTGTAGTACATAATCTTTGATTGAAACATCCTCCTAGAGTGTGTTAAGGTTATAATAAATCAATTTCTTTTGAATTTTTACAAACTTTTTGTGTTTTCTTTGTGTTATAAACGTTCTATAATATAAATTACTATAATTTTTACTTTTAATTTGTTATGATAAAAATAATACTTTTACTGCCTTGGCGATAAAATCTTTTTTGAATCTAACACTAGTGGGTTATAATCGTAGCTCCTAGTGTATTCATGATAAATAGTTGATTCTTCGTACAAAAATCAGTCTACCGCTGTAGGTGTAGTAAGTAGTTGTGTCACTAACCCGCAATATTGACACAGCGAAAATTTCGAAAAATCATAAAACGCGGAAAAATGATGCAATCCATTTGAAATTAAGCACGCATGTAGCTATGTATAAGACTAACATATGTGTCAAGTTTCATTTAAATATCAGCATTGGTTTAATTTTTATCGAATGACTTGCGTACGTTTTATAAAAGGAAATAAAAAGTCAGAAAATGAATCAATCGAGTTTAAATTTAGTAAAAGTGTATGGCTTTACTTAATAAATAAGTTCATAAAGTTTCGTTTCAATACGACAAGTATATCTATAGAATTGAATTGAACGGAATAATTAAACCAATTTTGACATGAACTGCAGGGTTCGGTTAAGGTATCACATACCTATTAAATCCAATTCCTGCAATTATTCTTCGCAAAATAACCAATACCCTCATAAATTGCCAATAGACAAATCCACAACGACCAAAAACTTCCCTTCGTTTATGATCTTGAATCCAACAGCTAAAAACTCTCTTACGCCCAACTAGCCAGCCATATTTCCTAAGTTAAATTTTTTTCCTTAAAACTAAACCGCCGATATCACTTATAAAATTACCTTATAAAATTATCTTATAAAATTACCTTATAAAATTATCTTATAAAATTACCTTATAAAATTATCTTACAAAATTACCTTATAAAAATATCTTATAAAATTACTTTATAAAATTAAATATTGCAAGAAATTTCTCGCAGCCCCCGCTCTTTATCTTCCCAGGTACCAGCAGCAACAGACATATTTATCATATTTACCAGCAGGAACAGACATATTTATCATATTTACCAGCAAGAGTAGACATATTTACCAGCAGGAACAGAAATATTTACCAGAAGGAACAAACATATTTACCAGCAGGAACAGTCATATTTACCAGAAGAAACAGACATATTTACCATATTTATTTTAGGTTTATAAAAGAAATCGTAGGTGGAAGTTGCAGTAAGTACTTGCAACCTAAATTTAATCATCAGCTAAGGAGTACTACTACTAGGTGGCTTCTCCTGCTATGTTCTTATCTGTGTTAGAGTTCCTAGACCGAAGTTACTTGTTACAATGAAACAATTTTTAGTTGTAACTAATAAATAAAGAAACAACTCGGGTAGAGGGTACCTCGAAACTTTTCCTCAATGGGATTATTTTCGGATTTTTTACTGTTTTCTAAAACACGTACACAAGTAGTTTAATAAAAATTGTACTAATGCTGATAATGAAATGAAACTTGGCACATATGTTAGTCTTATACATGGCTACATGCGTGCCACATCTCAAATTGATCACAATGTTTTTCCGCGTTTTATGATTTTTTTAAAAATTTTGACGTGTTATTATTGCGGGTTAATGACGTCATAAAAAATGATTATCCAAATAGCACAACTACAACAGTAGACTGATAGAATTTCAACTCTCTAGCATAAATACACTAGGAGCAACAATGATAACCGACACACACACATAAAGACAAAAAACTTTGTGAAAACAACCCAGACCGACTTTAAAATACCTAAAACGGATAATTCATGGAACATCCCAGTTTCATATTTTTTTTGGCAAACACAATAATTTTCCGATATACCTACAGTATAAATGAGGAAAAATAAAAAACAGGTTAAATAAGTTGATTACTCATTAATTAAGATATCTATAGCAGTCTCGACCCCTGATAAAGGCTCCTCCAACTTTCACCTTTACCAAAATTATTTAAATTCTCAATTTTTCAAACAAACCGAGAGATTTAGTAAAATAATCACATCAGAATTCTCAAAACGCACTTATCTCATTAAGGTCCTTCGTTATTAATATTCTTACTCATTGTTTATCGGCTTTATATATTTTATACGTTATTTAAAATTTTTTAAAAATTAAATGAAAGACACTGAAAGCATCCTACATGAAACTAGATCACACACGACTGACGAACTGGAACTGGACCCTCATTTAAACATGTACCTCCCTTGGTACCCTAAAACAAAGGCCCCAATCACAGTTAGGGTACCTTGTACCACACCCTAGACTAACTAAAAACAATAGAGTGTCCCTCTTTTCTTTGTTAATTTTTCGTTGAGACAATATACTGTTGGTCTGGTTGGAGCGTTAAAAACCCTGAAAAAAAGTGATCATGTTCCAACACCTGTGGTTCATTGTTCTTAAATTTCTCCCCAGTATCTTTTGTTTTAATTTTTCAAGTTAACACCCCTTTTGTTGGTGTCTTCAAATTCAATTCAATTCATGGGTTTAGAATGGCCGAGGGGTCTAAGGCGTTCGCGTTGCATTTATTCAGCTAAGCAGCATGCCTGTCCCGGCGAGGATTTAAATCCCAGTCACTAAAACAATCAGATATAGAAACGGGACGGAATCTGTGTCACTTGATTAGCCGGGTCTATAGTAATATATTCGAGATTCAAAGTCCGTAGCACCGCCATCGCCGCTGATGTAAACTACATGGCAGTCTTACAGAAATGCGACGTTTGTTTCCCTACTTGGTTTATATATTACTTTAGCCGGGACGTAACATGAGGGAGTTAGTAACTAAGGCCTCAAATAAAATTGGTTAACTCAATAGTGTTTAAATAACTCCTCTTCCCTCTGCAATTTAAAAAAGTTATATATATATATATAATATATATATATATATATATATTATATATATATATATATATAATATATATATTATATATATATACATATACATATACAATATATATATATATATATAATATATATATATATATACATACACACACACACACAAATAGTTTAGTTTCTCGAAACGTATTTTTTTAGGTTTAGGATCTCTAAAACGGAATTTTGTCACACTTCCAAACTTCGGACCTGCTATGCGAGCCACTTCATTAGCGTATTTTTCAAAGAAAATTCGCTGAAAAATAAAAATACTAAATACACAATTCACCCCCTCCTTATTCAATTTTTAACAATTTTCCACGTCTTTTAATCTCACAATAAGAGGGTGCTCGAGCAAGTCTTAATAATTAGTCAGCCCCGCTCTTTTCCTACCCCCCTGCCTTCTCCCACCCCCCGAAAGTTAAAGATTACAATTATGATTTTTTTTACGGTTCCCTTAAATTCGTCGGCTTTAAATTATTGTTAAAAAATAGGGATGGTTGAAGATGTCTTAATCATTTTTTCTTTCTTGCATTCAGTTTAAGATGAAGTTTTTCTAAAGTGTCTTTTTTTAATTTAAATACATGTACCGTGCTATAATAAAGCCATTGGTTTTTTAAGTCTAAGTCTGTCGGCTCATTGAATTATCTACCACATTCGCTTTGTGGAATCGAAAGTATTTTGAGTTTTGCCATAAAGTTTAAATAATACACAAACAATCGAAGAATCAGCTACTGTCGATACTTGCTGTTGGATATGAATATCCCTGTAACATTGTCTCTTAAACCAAATGATTGCAATAGTGTTTAAGAGATAGAAAGAAGAAGGTGTTTAACATGTTAGCATGGACTAGCTATGTTAAAATTAAAAAGGTTGTATTTACCGCAAGTTGAAGAAGCAATCGAAGAATCAGCTACCGTCGATACTTGCTGTTGGATATTCATATCCAGTAAATACAACCTTTTTAATACACAAACAAATTCAACTAAAACGGGAAAGAAAATGCCTAAGTTTATAAACCAAGTAAGGAAACAAAGGCGATTTCTGTCACACATGGCATGTAGTTCATATTTTTTCACTATTTTTTAAATGATGCTCAAATTACCAAATTTGGTTGAGGACCATCTCTTTATAATTGTGCGAGAGACAACTAGAAAATGTAACAAGCAAAATGCTACATCTGGTCACTGCTCCATCATTCGACATTCGTCATTATTGATGGCTCGATATAATGTCATGACCCACTCTGTTTCGTTACGTCTAACTCATCAGGGCGCCGACAGAGCTTGAACTCACTCTGACCTTCAATTAAAATTCCAAAGAATATAATGTGAAGTATTTACCGAGTAAGTATTTAACTCATCACATTGATGAGACGTAACGAAACAGAGTGGGACATGACATTATGCCGAGCCATCAATGATAACGAATGTCGAATGATATAACAGTTCCCAGATGTAGCATTGCATTTTGCTTGTAACATTTCCTAGGTGTCTCTCGCACAATAATATTGTGTCAACCATTCATGTTTTGCAAAACTCGGTAGCATCAAATGATAGACTATCTCTATTTAGAAAACTTCAAAACAACTTGAGAAATACCTATTTAAAATGAAATAGTATCATTATAAGGTTTGCGACAGATGCTCTTAAAGTCTTCGCCCACGACGTATTTTATTTTCATGAGGTGGGCATAGCTAAGGTAGGTTGGTCTTAGATAAAAGTTTAAGGGTTAGCCAGGCGCTTGTCTGTCAAAACCTCTTAAAAACAGATTCTTAAATGATGAATTAAACAGTTACTTTTAAATAAAAATAAAAATTATCCCAAAAATTGGTACATTATGTGTTGCGCACATACCTTAAAACTTGTGGCACCTCATAATGAAGAATAAATAAATATGTGCCACATATTTAGGAGGTATAGTATGCGTCTAACAACAAGGCTCTAGCTATGGTAAGTCTGTGATGAAAGATTAAGGCTTGCCCAGGCGCCTGTATGTCAAACCTCGTAAATTGGTGTTGCTCACACAGATATTAGAATAAAACAAAAGAATCAATTCAAAAGAATTTTATTAAAATAGACAATTTTAACAATAAAAGAGAGTTTTAATACAACTTTAACTCCTATTTGAAAGGAAATATTTACTTCGTTCACATGCGGGGTTTGGTAGATGGTCGTGCAAACGGAATTGAACACGGGGTTCAACCCTGAAACTCTCTAAACTGTAGGTTAAAAAAGGTGGGGATTAAACCCCGCATGTGAACAAAGTATATATCATCATGAAGGATGTGACTGATGCCCTTGAGGTCTTCGCCCCTAATGTACTTGATTTTCTTGTGATGGGCATAGCTTCGCAGCTGAGAAGTTAAAACAGTCAAGGCGTTTAGACTTTTAGCCAGACTTTTAGAACCAGACTTTTAGCCAGCGTTTAGACTTTAATTTATGTTACATAATCCTCTTGTAAGCAGAATTTGAACATAAATTAAGTAAATAACTTTGACATCTAGCAGCACATATATATGCACGAAGTTCATCCAACTCGTGCCAATTTCTGAATGCATACTTCATAAGGTAAAAAAGTTCTAGGGTACAAGTCTTACAGATGATAAAATTAAATTAAAGATATTGATATTTCACATTAATTATCTATTGCAGCAAAGTACAGAAGTGACAAGAGCAACTTATCCACAAAGTAGCAGATATTCCACTCCCCAAAAGCAGATGTACATACTTCTTTAATAATTACAAATTACCTCTATGTTGTTGACTGCAAATAATAACAATTTGTACTAATTTTCATTAATACATTCAAAATTTGAACACAAATCAAGTTAATAACATTGACGTCCAACAGTAGTTATGTATGTACGAAGTTAAATTAAAAATAAATCGTTGAATGCATGTTTAAACTATAACTTTAATAATACGAAAATAAAACTTATACTTGGTGGCTCGTATTGCGCGTACAACATTCTAGATTACGCAAATAAGCTTCATTTATCACAAATTCGGTTAATTACTGGAAATTTTGAAAAAAACTAACGCAACTCCAAAAAAATCCAAAAAAAATGAAAGATTTGTTGGTGAACCGATGTTCGGTTTTTGTCTAGTAATGTAGGAGGCCGTGGGAAATTCGCCCGCTGCCTATGAGCCTCATAGAGGTATATACTAGCCCCCTCTAGCCTCTTATTACATTGAGAGGCCTGAAACATTTTTTGCCTCTCAGGGGCTCTGTGTAAACTTTTTGAAACCTCTTTTAAGATGAGTGACGTTAGCGCCAGTGGATTCCATACGTGGGGATACGTAGTCGCAAATGTTCATTGTTACAAATGGCCATTGAAGCAAAATTATTTCAAGGTCGTCAAACTTGATCGATGACGCAAAAGGGCGATGTCACAAATGTTCGTTTGAGCAAATCTCATTTTTTACGTTATTTTTGCTATTTCGCGCCAAATTAGGAGAAAACTTGATAAAAATAAGGTTTTCTAGTAGTTTTTCTTTTTTTAAATTATCAATAATAAACCATGTCAAAAATGTTCGAATAAGCAAATATCTTCTAGTTAGATTTTTGAATCTTCTCTATTGACACCTCATTTGGCTTCTCAGTTTCCATTGCCTTTATGATTTAACTGTTAGTCGTTAGTTTTATTTATAGAAAAGATATTTAGAGATTACATTAGGAGCCATTTGTCTAGTCCACATCCGGGAGACATTTGTCTAGTCCACCACTGGGAGCCATTTGTCTAGTCAACCTCCGGGAGCCATTTGTCTAGTCTGCCTCCGGGAGCCATTTGTCTAATCTACCTCCGGGAGCCATTTGTCTAGTCTATCTCATGAATCCCTAGTAAATTTAGCCGTGAGCTTTGGGTGAGAGTACGGAACCCTACAGGAAAAGGGGGATTCCTTTGACTTGGAATCCTGGCCTAGTTAAGTCTGAAATATATCAGGGTGCTAATCATAAAACATAAGTAGCATTCAGAGTTTATAAGTTTATTGACAAAACTTAGTTGACATATTTAGGAACGCAGCAGCGTTCCGCCCCGCCAAGTCAAGAAGAAAAGTAAAAATACCCTGATAAGTCAGTAAAATAGTCAAAAATCTACTTAAGCTGTTAGTGTATAGTATACTGTACGCAACAAAGTATGATTTTTGAGGGTCTGTAGCGTAAAAACGACTATAGGTACATAAATAATATTATAATATCTTTAAAGGGCGTGTCTTGTAGATCAAAAATTAAAAAAATCATCCAAATCGGCCAAGCAAAAGTGGAGAAAAAGAGGTTTGAAAATGGCATTTTTGACAACTTCTTCTTCTTATTCTTCCTGCATTTTTTGTTGACGCACCTACAGCCTAAACTACTGAACGGATTTTGACATAAAGGATTTTTTAGATTCGTCTCATACTCGTGTGGATTCCTACCTCATAAAATCTCAAATTCGACATTTCTACGCTGAACGCGGAGCGAAAAACTTAGCTAGCGAACGGTAGTTTTAAACATTGAAGCACCTACTGCCTCAACTACTGAACAGATTTTGATGTGTCAGGCCTTTTTAGATCCTTCTTATGCTCGTGTGCATTCCTACCTCATAAAATCTCGAATTCGACTTTCTTACGCATAACGCGGAGGGAAAAACTAATCTACAGCCTAAACTACTGAACATATTTTGATATGTGGTGACTTTTTTTAATTTTTCTTATGCCTGTGTTTATTCCTACCTGATAAAATCTTAAATTCGACATTTCTGTGCTAAACATGGAGCCAGAAACTAAGCTAGCTAACGCTACTTTTATATTAATTGACCCATCTGCACTCTTTACTAATGAATGGATTTTTGTGATTGAGGACTTTTGGATATTTTCTGAATCCTATGTTGTAAGCGCCACAGAAAACAAAGCTTGAGAGTGTCATATACAATACCTTGACACTCTTTACGGCTTTATTTACTATACATATTAGTTTACTTCTGTTTTTACATAAAACAGGAGCCGTTCAAAAAATCATGAAATCTTACCAAAAACCACTTATGTGGTAAAATACTCCCCGCCAAGTCTTTGGTCCAAAAAAGCATGGAAATCAACTTTTCTGTCCCACCAAGTCATGTCCGTATTGGATGGAGACTTTCATAAGCGTTTCAAAGTGAAGTTGCTTGGTTGGCAATAGTTAAGGGCCCTATTTAGATTTAGAGGCAATCATCAGCTTCTTCTCCTTGGCGGCGTGCCAGAAAAGTGAATCACCTTTAGAGGTAGTAGAGTATATAGGGTATGGTGCCTAATTATATCGTACCCTTATCGTTTCATTTATTCGTTCATTTCTTTTGTATACTCCTGGATCTATGCAGGTAAGTAAAACTGCTGCAAATATGACAACTGCTAAAATCTGTTATGATGAATCTCCATGAACACCTGAATTGTTTGATATCTCAAAATAGAGCAAAAGAAAATATAAAACTCGTTCACACCGCTGGCTTGCCGCCTAGGAGAAGAAGCTGATGATTGCCTCTATATGTAAATAGGGCCCTTAACTATTGCCAACCTAGCAACTTCACTTTGAAACGCTTATGACAGTCTCCATCCAATACGGACATGACTCGGCGGGACAGAAAAGTTGATTTCCATGCTTTTTTGGACCAAAGACTTGGCGGGGAGTATTTTACCACATAAGTGGTTTTTGGTAAGATATATATTTATAGGTTGTATTATAATAATTTTAGTACAATAGTATCAGATTCGCTTAACAGGTCTAGGCAAGATCAGTCAGTGCACATACAAACGGCAAATCCACCACTTATTTTAATAACATTTTTAAATTAAACTATTTAAAAATAAGAGGCTAGAGACTCCCCATCCATCTACAACCCCTATCATAACAAATATTTATAATGCAAATAATTTATGGGCAAGCTACCCAGGGAATAATAAGGACTGTTATATCTATTCCAAAGAGACTAATTATTAGAGGAAGGAACACAGTGATAAGGAGTCTAGAAATTGTTTCCAGTGGGTACCATAACGGTACTTATACCTGCTCAAGAATTGTGTAAAACGTTCTAGTCTTGGATCCCTACTAGAATCTTGTCTTCCCCCTGGATCCCTACAAAAATCCAGTCTTCCCCCTGGATCCATTCTGGGGCACTTTTTTGATAGTTACTCCTTTTTAGGGGAGTACTATACTGCTTTTTTTATCAATGTAACCTTCTTCAGATTTTTACTCCCCTTTGACAGATCACAATGGTTACTCTCTTTTTTAGTTACCCCCTTAGTTTTTTTTTATTTTATTACTAATCTTTATATATTTTATCTCATTATACGCGCTTTCCTGGGGATGTAGAAAAGCATTAGCGCTTTTGGTGGGGTTAGATTAAGGGGAAAGACAAAGATATTGCTTCTTAACCAAGGGGAGTAACCATATAAAGAAGGTATCCTAAGATAGGGAGTAATCATCTCCTAAGAAGGTAACCTTCTTCAGATGGTAATTTGTACCAAGTTATGAATTTTTATATTATCTTTAGTTTAGTTATGTATTTACATCTTTTTTTACATTGATCAAGTATGTTAAGGGCTACATGAGGCCCTAGTCTTCCGTTTGGGACCTTTAAAGGTGCAATTATAAAAAATGGGAGCCTTCAAGGATCTAAATTTAGGAAACTAATTGAGAATTTCTTCAAGTATTTTATAACGTATGTCTCTAGGAGTTCTTTTGGCCCTACCTTAGAGTATTGGGCCCCTTTGACTCTTGTGTTATGAATATGTCAAATATTAAATATGTTTATAATTTATTTTTATTGCTTTTTCTTTAAGTTTATTTTTAGTTGAGGGCCTAAGGAGTGCTGCCGCCCTCGTCCTCAATGGCCAGTCCGCCCCTGGCCACCTCTATCCACCCAAATACACCCTATCGAAAACATACAAACAAACACAAACCCTATCGAAGACATATTTATAATGTACCTTACAAACGGCGGGAATTTTTCAGTGACGTCACAATAAATATTTTTATACAACACAGATAATTAAAGAATATATGCGATAGATTATAATCATAACTCTTTTTAAGTTCTGTCTATTTAAATTAAGACAAAACGGTCGAAAAATAATGTATTTTACGTAAAATTATAATTATTATGAAGAATCTAAAAAATGACGTCACCAATGTACAGTACCTCCCTCTTTGATATAAAGTAGTTAATAAATAATTATTATTGTAATTATTAATATAATTATTGTTAATAATTGTTATAAATGTTAAATTAATTAATTGTTAATATAATTGTTAAATTTGTTAGTTTGCTACGACGGTTGTTAAGATGGTGGTGGGGGTAGCGTATATATTAAGAAGGCCCTGATGTCTCTAATCAGTTGACCTTCAGACTTCATGCTAATAGGATCATCCGACATATTGAAGTGAGTCTTTACTGTTATTATTTTATTTAATTTGATTTTTTATTGAATATTGATTTTTTTTATATTGGGCAAGAATTATAAAATAGATCGCGAATTTATTTTAAGTTGATTGAACGCAATAAATGTTCGACGATCATAATTTTTTTAGAATCTTCAGCCATTTTGAATATTTATATTTTGTTTATTACCATTTTATTGTTCCTAATAATATATTTACTTTAACTAATACATCTAACACAATAGTTATGCTACTCCAAGATAAATGGATTACTATTTATATTACTGTTAGCTATACAACTTTTAATACTATATACAACTATACACTGTTTACTACTATGTAAAATATATAATAACTAATAAAAATGAGTGGTGGCCTAGAGACAGTGTTCAGACTCCCACCCTTCACATGTTCCTACGATCATCCGCATTGCAATGCCACATATCCTACTTCATAGAGATATATTACTAGAGGGAGCATAGCCTATCTTAATATATTCAAGAGCCTGAATTATCATTTTGGGGCTCTGTGTGTAACCCACAGAGTGTAACCCTTATTGAAACATCCTTCAAGAGTTACAGTCTATCGTTTAGTTTAAAAATCCCCAAGGTCATAAGTATTTTGGGGATTGACCAATCAGAGAAGCCGCTGCCAACCTCTCGCTTAAAAAGATAAAAAAAAATTCCTACCACAAAAACCGCTGTAGGGAAAAAACCTTCTTCCCGGTAATCGTTCACTATGTTTGTGGTCCTTCCTTTGATTACATCGTTTTGAAAACTGCTTTCAAATTAATCTTAAAATGATATTTAAATAAAACTACACAAAAGAAACGTAAAAAAACATCGCCAAGAAAATACGGGTAAAATAACCTGATTTGTTTACATAGTTTTTTCCCGCTCCCTTCTTGCAGGGATATTTTTTTCTGAAGAATCAGTGGTGTCTAAACTGACCTGTCAAGATTTTTAAACTAAACGATAGACTGTAGTTATGGTTATAATAAATCAATTGGCTTCTCACACATTTTATGTGTTTTGGTTTATATTTTAAATGTTCTACTATATAAGTTATAGTAGTTTAGTTCTGTTTATTTGATTGTAAGTACTAATAGTTAAAGATGGTCAAGTTACTTATTCAAATGATTCAAAATTCAACTAATAGTAATATGTCACTTCGACCATCGACCCCTTATTTATACATCACTTAAATAACTAGGTATCATTTGACACTACCGAGTTATGTCGTACTCCTAGTACTATGACTAAACTCTCATTACTATTACTACTGTATAGTAATTACTTGAAATTCTATTTTTATTCCTAACATGTCTGTAACCAATAACTCCTATTGTTACTATAACCAATTACTCCAACTAGTTATACATTATCAGCATTAGTTCATTTCTTATAGCTTCATCACATATACTGCCTTGGTGGACTATTTTTTGTTGCCTTGGTTTGTTATGTTTTTAGCTCTCTCTTAAAACTCTCTTGTTAGCTTGTTGTTAACTCTCTTGTTAAAACTCTCTTGTTAGCTGCTCTCAAAAAAGAGCTTTTCCTCATCCCAAATGCATTGATACCAAACTACTTTGCATGGAGATATATTACTAGAGAGGGCACAGCCTATCTCAATACATTAAGAGGCCTGAAACATTATTTTGGAATCAATTGTTTTTGGCTTCCCACACTGTGTTTCGAGTTGTATTTAAAAATGTATACTATATAAGTTACTGTAATTTTGTACTGTTTATTTGATTGTAGAAGGTAGTCAGATTACTTTTTTGATCTTTCAACCAATAGGGCCCCACTAGTAATAATATGTCTATGCTGTTATGTATGGCATAGTCCAAGACCTTTGTGAGGGTACTGCCTGCTACTTTGTTCAGACAGGGGGTTCAACTCCAGGCCAGTTGTCATGTCAATGGGATTGATCACACGGTTCGACCCTGAAATAATTTTTCACGGTGATAAATACCGTGTGAAAAGTTGGGATGGATCCCAAGTTGACACAGTTGGGGTCTCCAACTGTATCAACTTGGGGTCGACCCCATATTATAGAGTAACACACGGCTAAAATTAGTTGACATGGGATAATAATGATGTTAGTCCTGGATGTTATACTACGCCCACCATTTCATGACCAACCTCATTGGTTCCCAACACTATTCTCCCATGCTGTCCTCTATTAGTGAGCATGGGGTTGAACTCCATACTGAGTGAACACAGGGTTGAACCCCTTGCCAAACCCCACGTGTGAACGAAGTATATATTTGTATTCTTTATATACCTACAAGTCACACCTTATTTTTTCCCTATAATTTTCCTTATTTACCCTGCTATTTTCTAATAATGTAATATTGTACTGTTGCAGCTCCTGTGAATGTACTGTGAAAGCTCCAGTGAGTATAGTTCCTTCACAATATAACCTAGATAACCGAGGCAAACAATAATCTTGTCAAAGGAAGAAGCAGAATGAAAGTTCACCCGCTACACAAATTCTAAGACCTTCAATGGCCAGCTATATTTTGACTCAAGTCTAGTCAGGTAAAGAGATTTTTTTACTTCTTAGCTAAATGTTTAAATAATAATATTTTTTTTAAACTTAGCTCATTTTCTAATGCTTTATTGACACTCTGTAAATCATGAGCATTTATAGTACAACACATGGCTAAAATCAGTTGACAGTGCGGGAAAATAGTGTTGAGGAACCAATAAGGATGACCTAATTTGAAATTGAGGGTGTGGTTTAACCCCTCATTGGCTCCCTAGCATTATTTTCCCACGCTGTCAACTGATTATAGCCGTGTGTCGTATTAAAACCCTAGATCACTCATCTACATCAATTTTAACCCGTTATTGTGTAATAAATAAATGAATAAATAAATAAATTTGACCCTCATGTTTTCGAAAATTAGAGGTATCAATTAGAGTAGAGTCTGAAAAAATCAAGACTCTACTCTTCTCAAAATCAAAAAATATAATAAATACACTTCAATTCGTAAATAAAATAAACTATTCCCCTTAGCCTCAAAAAATCTAGAAAACGAACCTTAACAACTAAACCCCCAAACGTAAAAAAAATAAATATAAAAAAAATAATGAAACACCCCAACCCCGTGTCCGTCACCCACCCTAATTGAGGTTTTCTGTGGTTTCCCTCAATTTTTGATGAATCAACCTGGCAAATGCCAGGTTGATTCATCAAAAGTCAGTCCACAGACTGCATAGGAAACCCTCTTTGACACTCCTGCAAAATCCCTTTACAATACAAACCTATTCAAAACACCATCAAAAATATTTTTGCAAATCCTGCAAAAAAATCCAAAAACCCAAACCAAAAAATTGGAAACTATCCTTAACCCAAACAAATCCCCTCACCCCAAAAAATACCAAATTTAATGCCAAAATTAATAAATAAAATAAAAATAAAGAGCACAAATCACCCAAATCAATAAATTAAATATGGCTCCGGTTAACACAAAATAAATATTGTATACTTTGCCAATAAAGAACTTGTTTAAAAAAAAACCATACCAATAATTTGTTACCCTCCCTCCATATCCAGGTAATCTTTACCCAGTATTATCAGTATTATGTTCCCCTTATGAATCTGAAGACTAATATATTATAATAATAATACTTGAATATTGATAATAGTAATTTAATATAATATTGATATTAGTGGTTTTTAAAATAATAATAATTTTATTTATGATTATAAACACACGGTTAAAATCAGTTGACAGTGTGGAAAAACAGTGTTGATGAACCAATGAGGTTAGTCCTGCATAAAACCACGCCCACAATATCATATCAGGCCAACCTCATTGGTTCCTCAAAACTATATTTTCACGCTCTCAACCGTTTTATAACCGTGTGCTATACTATAATTAATTTTCATTTTTGATTAATTGTATCTTACAAACCACTCTTTTATTGCATTTAATCGTTTAAATCATAGATATTATTACTAGAGGGCCTATTGATTGAATTGAAACATCGAAAAAGTAACCTAATCACCTTCGCTAAAAATAAATAATCAAATAATCAGTACAAAATTACAATAACTTATATAGAAGAACGTTAAAAATACAAATCAAAACACAAACAATGTCCGGAAAGCCGAAAAACACTTGATTTTATAATAACCTTAACTCGCCTTTTAAGGGTTATTGAGGTTACAAAAGCCCATAATCCTAAACCAACCACGAGAGCCGAGCGGGGAGAGTATTATATATATTATTTATTAGGGCCCTCTTTTACCTCAATAAAACCTGCCCAAGCAGACAGCGACAGTCATTATATAAAATCTAAGTGTTTTCGGACCTATCGCGAGCACTTGTTGTGTTTAATATTGGATTTTCACTTCTCGATATAAAGTTATGTAATTTTGTACTGAGTTATTTGAATTATATTTTAGCGAATGTGATTAGTTCTTTTTCGATGTGTTCAAAATTCAAATCAAATAGCCCCCTCTAATAATAATATCTATGATTTAAACGATTAAATGCAAATAAAAGGATGTACAAAGTACATATTAATCATAAATGAAAATTAATATAGTAATAGCACACGGTTATAAAACGGTGAGACGTCGAAAAATATAGTGAGCGAACCAATGAGTTGGCCCTGATATGTATTTGGCGTGGTTTTATGGCAGGACTACACCTTCATCTGGTTCATCAACAACTGTTTCCACACTAGTCAACTGAGATTTACCGGTGTGTTTATAATCATAAATAAAAATATTATTATTTTAAAAACCACTAATATCAATATTATATAAATTATATTATCATATACAAGTATATATTATAATATATTAGCTTCAGATTCATAAGGGAAACATAATACTGATATTACTGTAAACGATTAACCTGATATGACGGGGGTAAACAAATTATTGGTATGTTTTTTTTTAAAATTTTATTGGCAAAAGTATAACAAATTATTTTGTGTTAACCGGAGCCATATTTAAATTTATTGATTTGGGTGTGATTTGGTGCCTCTTTATTTTATTTTATTTATTAATTTGCATTAAATTTGGTTTTTTTGGGTGTGAGGGGAATTGTTGGCGTTAAGGATAGTTTCCAATTTTTGGTTTGGGTTTTGGATTTTTTGCAGGATTGCAAAAATATTTTTGATGGTTTTTGAATAGGTTTGTATTGTAAAGGATTTTGCAGGAGTGTCAAAGAGGGTTCCTATGCATGTCTGTGGAACTGACTTTTTGATAATCAACCGCATTTGCCAGGTATTCATCAAAAATGAGGGAAACCACAGAAAACCTCAATAGGGTGATCCGGACAGCGGGTCCTGGGCTGTCAAGGTTCATTATTTTTTTTATATTTAATTTTTTTACGTTGGGGGTTTAGATTTAAGTTCTTCCTAGATTTTTTGAGGCTAGGGAATAGTTTATTTTTATTTACGAAATTGAAGTTATTTATTATATTTTGATTTTCTGAGAAGAGTAGAAGTCTTTGTTTTTTCAGACTCTACTCTAATTGATACTCTAATTTTCGAAAAACAATGAGGTCAATTTAATTTCATTATTCATATTAGATTTATTACACAATAACGGTTAAAATTGAATGTAGACAGTGATCTAGGGTTTTAATACACACACGGCTATAACGTTAGACAGCGTGGGAAAATAAGCTAGGGAGCCAATGAGGGTAAACCACACACCCTCCCTTTCAAATTAGGTTCATCCTTATTGTTGCCTCAATCACTTATTTTCCCGCACCTGTCAATGATTTTAGCCATTGTGTTGAACTATAAATGCCATGATTTACAGAGGTCAATCAAAGCATTAGAAAATAGCTAAGTAAAAAAATTATTATTATTTAAACATTTAGCTAAAAGTAAAACAAATCTCTTTACCTGACTAGACTTGAGTCAAAATATAGCTGGCTCATTGAAGGTCTTAGAATTTGTGTTAAGCGGTGAACTTTATTCTGCTTCTTCTTTGACAGATCTAATGTTTGCCTCGGTTATCTAGGTTTATATTGTGAAGGAATATACTCACGGAGCTTCCAGTACATTCACAGGACTCAACAGACAATACATTACATTATTAGAAAATAACAGGGTAAATAAGGAAAATTATAGGAAAAAAATAAGGTTGACTGTAGGTACATAAAGAATACAAATAATACTTCGTCACACTGGGTTGGCAGGGTTCAACCCTGTGTTCACTAGTAGGAGTTCAACCCCAGCTCACTAATAGAGGAAACCAAGCCCATGGGGGAGAAAAAAAAAAGTGGGTTTGGAAAAAACCAATGAGGTTGGTCATGAATTGGTGGGCGAGTATAACATCCAGGACTAACATCTTAATCCATGGGTTTTCCAACTAATGTTAAGCCGTGTTACTCTATAATATGGGGTCGACCCAGTTGATACAGTTGGAGACCCCAACTGGTCAACTTGGGATCCATCCCAACTTTCAACACACGTATTTTTCAACCGTGAAAAATTATTTCAGGTCGAACCGTGTGATCAATCCATTGACGATGACACTGGCCTGGAGTTGAACCCCCTGTCTGAAACAAAGTACCAGGCAGTACCTCACAAAGGTCTTGGACTATCCAATCATACAGCATAGACATATTATACAGTGGGGCCCTATTGGTTAAAGATCAAAAAAGTAATCTGACTACCTCTACAATCAAATAAACAGTACAAAAATTACGAGTAACTTATATAGATACATTTTTAAATAACAACCGAACAACAGTGGTGGAAGCCAAAAACAATTGATTCCAAAATAATGTTTCAGCCTCTAATGTTGAGATAGCTGTGCCCTCTCTAGTAATATACTCATGCAAAGTAGTTTGTATCAATGCATTTTGGGATGAGGAATAAGCTCTTTTTGAGACGCAGCTAACAAGAATTTTAAAACAAGAGAGTTTAAAACAAACAAGCTAACAAGAGAGTTTTAGAGAAGAGCCTAAAAAAACATAACAAACCAAGGCAACAAAAGATAGTCCCACCAAGGCAGTATATTGATGAACTATAAGAAATGAACTAATGGCTGAAATGTATAACTAGTTGGATAATGGTTATATAACAATAGGAGTTATTGGTTACAGACATGTTAGAATAAAATAGAATTTCAAGGTAACTACTTAATAACAGTAGTAATAAGTATGAGAGTTTAGCATATCTAGGAGTACGACTTAACTAGTAGTGTCAAAATGATAACCTAGTATTAAGTGATGTATAAATAAGGGGGTCGATGGTCCGATCATATACTATTAGTTGAATTTTGAAATCATTTGAATAAGTTAACTTGACCATCTTTTAACTATTATAACTTACAACAAATAAACAGAACTAAACTACAAAATATAGTAGAAACAATTTAAAATATAAAACCAAAACACATAAAATTGTAGAAGCCAATTGATTATTATAGACCATAACTTACTGTCTATCGTTTATTTAAAATCTTGAACAGGTCAGTTTAGAAGCCCACTGATCTTCAGAAAAAATATCCCGCAAGAAAGGGAGCGGGAAAACATGTAAACAAAATCAGGTTATTTACCGTATTTTCTTGGCGATGTTTTTGTACGTTTCTTTGTGTAGTTTTATTTAAAATCATTTAAGATTAATTTGAAAGCATTTTCAAAACGATGTATCAAAGAGGACCACAACATAGTGAACGATTACCGGGAAGAAGGTTTTCCCTACAGGTTTTTGTGGTAGGGAAATTTTTTTATCTTTTTAAGCGAGAGGTTGGCAGCGGCTCTCTGATGTCAATCCCAAATACTTATGAACTTGGGGATTTTAAACTAAACGCATAGACTGTATACTCTGAAGGATGTTTCAATAAGGTTACAGCCTGTGTTACCACAGAGCCCCAAAATGAAATTCATGCCTGAATATATTAAGATAGGCCATGCTCCCTCTATAAATATCTCTAGAAGTAGGATATGTGGCATTGCAATCGCGCATGATCGTAGGAACATGTGAAGGGGGGAGTCCGAACACTGCTCTAGGCCCCAACCTCATGTATTAGTTATATATATTTTAACATAGTCAGTAAACGTGTATAGTTGTATATAGTATTAAAAGTTGTATAGCTAACAGTAATAAAATGTAATTCCATTTATCTTGAGTAGCATAAACTATTGTTTAGATGTATTAGTTAAAGTAATAAGATTATTAGCAACAATAAAATGGAAAAACAAAATATAAATATCAAAAGGCTGAGATTCAAAAAAACTTAATGATGTCGAACATTTATTGCTTCATCAACTTAAAATAAATTCGCGATCTATTTTTATAATTCTGCCAATATAAAAAAATCAATATTCAATAAAAAATCAAATTAATAAAATAATAACAGTAAGACTCACTTCAATATGTCGGATGATCCTATTAGCATGAAGTCCCCCTGAAGGTCAACTGATTAGTATGACATCAGGGCTTCTTAATATAATACCGACTACCCCCACCACCATCTTAACCACCGTCGTAGCAAAACTAACAAATTTAAACAATTATATTAAACAATTAATTAATTAACATTATAACAATTATTAACATAATATATTAAAATAATAACAATAATATATTTAAACTACTTTATATCAAAGTAGGAGGTACTTGTACATTGGTGCGTCATTTTTTAGTTCTTCATAATAAATAATTTTCACGTAAAATACCATATTTCGACCGTTTGTCTTAATTTAAATAGACAAAGCTTAAAAGAGTTATATTATAACTATCGCATATATTTTAATTATCTGTTTGTATAAAAAATATTTATTGTGACGTCACTGAATAAATTCCGCCCCGTTTGTAAGGTACATATAAATTATTCTTCTATAGGGTTTGTGTTGTGTTTGTATGTTTTGATAGGTGTATTTGGGTGGATAGAGGTGGCCAGGGGCGGACTGGCCATTGAGGACGAGGGCGGCAGCAACTCCTGCCCCAACTAAAAATAAACTAAAGAAAAAGCAATAAAAATAAATTATAACATCTTTAAATCTTTGCCAATTCATACAACAAAGTCATAGGGCCCAATACTCTAAGGTAGGGGGCAAAAATCCTAGAGACATACGTTATAAAATATTGATGAAAGAAAATTCTCAATTATTTTCCTAAATTTAGATTCCTGAAGGCTCCCATTTTTTATAATTGACCTTTAACAGGTCCCAAACGAGACTCGGGCACTCATGAAGCCTTAAAACATAGCGAATTTCAATGTAAAAAGATGTATACACAACTACACTAAAGCATAATAGTAAAAATCATGAACTTTGGTAACAAATAACCATCTGGAAAAAAAAAAAAAAAAAAAAAAAAAAAGGTTTTTTTACCTTCTTAGGAGATATTACTCCCATCTTAGGATACCTTCTTTATACGTGGACCCCCTTGGTTACGAAGCAATATCTTGTCTTCCCCTTAACTAACCCCCCAAAAAGCGCTAATGCTTTTCTACATCCCCAGGAAAGCCTATAATGAGATAAAATATTATAAAGATCGTAATAAAATAAAAAAAACTCAAGGGTAACTAAAAAAGAGAGTAACCATTTGTGATCTGTCAAAGGGGAAGTAAAAATCTGAAAGAAGGTTACCATTGATAAAAAAAGCCATATGTACTCCTAAAAAGGATAAACCATAAAAAGTGCCCCGATGATCCAGGGAAGACTGATTTTTGGACGGACCAGGAACAAGATTCAGTAGGATCCAAGACTAGAACGTTTTACACAATTCTTGAGAAGACAGGTATAGAAAGTAACCGTTATGGTACCCACTGGAAACAAGTTTCTAGACTACCTTATCACTGTGTTCCTTTGCTCTAAAATT
>JACMZG010001859.1:18551634-18592853 GCA_018340805.1 Microvelia longipes
TTAAGAAGCATTATAAACAAAAATATATTTATGATTTTTGTTTTTAAATAAAAATACCGTTTCCGTCACTAAGATTGTCTGATTGAGCTGAAACCGGTCGCAATGGTTTTTAGAATGACTTCGACCATATATAAAGGACAACTTCAAACTCTTACTTCATTTTATGATTGTTTATAGAATTTAAAGAAAAATGTCAAATTTTTTTTGTAAACAAATTGTTTATTTGAGGTAAAATCTTAAGGTTGAAAAAAATTATATTCATGATTATTTAAATAAAAATACCGTTTGCGTCACTTAGGATTGTCCGATTGAGCTGAAACTGGTCGCATTCGTTTTAGAATAACTTCGACCATATAAAGACTACTGCGATGTTCTTCCTCTTACGGGTCTGCTTAGCTCGGCGTGGTTCAGTGGAGCCATTTTTGCCCTGTCTCTCTGGGACAGTAGGCTTACCATGAGGAGCAAGAGGTAGAGGTATCTCTTATACTATATCCCCACCCTCTAACACTACTGAACCCAACAGATATCGTACGAGTCTTTGACCTAGACGTATACATATATACAAGATTATATATATATGTATACCGTTTTGCGCCATTTGTGATGGTTCGATTGAGCTGAAATTGGTCTTAATCGATTCAGCTAGCGTCTACCTAAATACTAGATACCTTGTTTAAAGCCATTTTTAAGTTTCAAAAAATTTTTTTTTTCATGACGTCATAACTTTGGTTGATGACGTCATAATGTATTTTATAAACAATAGGCCTCGTAACCTCCTCAACATCTCGCGATTTGCAAAGTTTCGTTTCAATTTGAAACGCCTTCGAGAGTTATCGTTCGCCATACGAAAGGGTAAAACTCCTTACCATACATATAATATATATATACATATATATATATATAACAGTATATATTATAAACTTTTTTCGGACATATATTTTGTTATCAGGAAGCCAATAGGAACCGATTCCACTTCACTCCCACCCTCAACTTCCGTCATCCGAACAACCTCATAAGCGTCAATTTTCATTATGAAAATTCGCTAAAAAAGGCTCGCTATAGCATGTGGTCATTAACAAAGAACATATATCTATATGTGTATTTTATGCTGAAACACATTTAATTTTTTTGCTGATAACTCCATAATTTTTTAACTGTTCCTTTCTTAATAACCCATATGAATGTTAAATTTGTGTTAACACATTTATTGATTCCTGAAAGGCTATTTAACAATGTATTATCTGCTTGCACCTCATTGAATCCTCTTTTGAAAATATGAAGAAGTGTTTAAAAACCTCAACTTGAATTGTTGACGAGACAATGACAAAGGACTACATCTAATTTTTTTATTACACAAACCCGATTACACTTTTCCAGTGATAGGGGTCTGGGACTTGAGACAGTTTCCATCTCCGTACTGCCTAATCACTTACCCCCTACTATAGTCTCCTGCTAGAGAGAGACTAGATACTCCCCCACCCCTCTACAAACTTCAAGCATTGTGAGTTAGCACTATCATACATTAATGGAACATTTTTATGATGCCATTAAACCACTTTATTTCAACACTAACAATTAAAATAATACATGCAATAGATAATAAATTAAAACTTATTTTAAATTCATTTTACTAGATTTAAAACAATATAGTCAAAAAATAATGTAATATTCTTGTGAAATTGTAATTATTAGGAAAAATAAAAAAATGAGGTCACCAATGTACCGTTACGGCACCTAGCTACCCAAGGAATGATAAGAGCTGTTGTATCCTCCCTCTAATAGTATTAGTCTCTTTGTTTGAAGAAACCTGTTTCTTCAAACCATCAGCTTTGATGGCTGATTGTATTGAAGAAATAAATCGTCTAACAGCTGACTACTCCAAAGAAGACTTGGTCATCATTTTAGGAGGGACTAACGACTTCAATCAACCTTTAGCTACTAATCTGTCGTTAAGCAAGCCTTTAAAAATTCTAAAGTGTAAGCACACCAATATTGTAGTTAAAATACCTTGAAGATATGATTTGGGGAAAAAAATAAATTGGGAAATAAATAATGCAAATAGTATTTTTTTTGAACATTAAATAGAAAAAATATAGAAATTGAACATACAAATAATTTTTAAGTAGATTTGATTATTCTCGGCAGTTTATAAGTTGGGATGTGTTATGCCTAACTGAACACTGGAAAGAAGGAAAATGAACTCACTGCTTTTGCAAATTAGTGGATACAAAACCTGTATCTTACTACTGTAAAACTAAGCATATTAGAGGGGAGTCGGTATATGGGTTAAACAAGATAGTGAATTATATAGCTTAAAAGAAGGGATGATATAAAAAAAAAATAAGCATAGAATTTACTATTGAGTGCTCTGCAATAGAAATAAAGTATAAACTAGGTAATAAAAAATATTAGAAAATATAGTATTAAATATTTACAGGTCTGATTGCGGTAGTTTTTTTGAAAATTTCTTACATCTCTTGAAAATCTATAAGACAAGATAGCATGTAATAAGAATAATATCATTTAACTGGGGATTAAATATTGACTCTATGAAGACAAACTGTACAAAAATCTTTCAAAGAAATAACTTAACTAACACCTGTAGTAAAACCGACAAGAATTACTGAAAACAACTGCTACTTCCATAGACTATATGGTGAACTGATATAAGTAAACATTTAAATAAATAGTAATGTAATTAGAATTAGGATTATCTGACCACTGTGCTATATCCACTAAAATTGAAAATAAAAATTTAACAAAAAATAAAAGGAAGCAATTTATTGAATGCAGAATAGTTATTGACAGAAATAAAGAAAAATTGTCTATGCTTTAGAAAATGAAACGTGGGATGAAATTAATGAAACTTCTGCAGTTACCTGTAGTGTCAATAAATGTATGATTGTTTTCATAGTAAATTATTAGATATGATAAACAGTATCATGCCTGTGAAAAAATTTCAATTTAATAAAGAGATTTGAGCAAACTGAAATGAAAATTAATGTATCAATGTAAAACTCTGAAGCTCAATAAATGGATTACTTACTTTACTTTACTTTACTTTACTTTAGAAGTAAGAAAGATGTATTGACTGCTAGTTTGATTGTATCAGGGGAAATGCTAAGGGTTATACACGCGAAAAATAAAATTGATAAGGATATAGTTCCATATTATAAAAATATAAAGCTATATGTAAGAAACTTATTAAATTGTCTTTAAGGATGTAGCTAGGAATAAAATAGATAAAATAATATGAAAGAATTTTGGAAGATAGACGAAAATAATGGTAAAATAGGTAATGACAAAATAATTAAATTAAAATAAAGCTAAATGAAAATTAAAGTTGTTTAAGTAATTTTTGAGAAGTATAGTTGAAGTTGTTTTGTAATTGGTTGGATGAAAAAATGGATATTATTTTTGTTGCAAATATCTGAAGAGAAAAATAGAGAAAAGAAAGAAAATGGATGCACTGTAGTTCAAAATTATTGAAAATTCTAAAGACATGGGCATTACAGAGGATGTAATTATAAAATTGTATGATGAACTTTTCATTTAAAGTGAATACATACTACTTATTTGATACATTATTGCCTTAATCTCCCTTATATATGCCCTACTCAAAGCCTTTTTACATACCCGAGAATAAGTGTGTATTGTATTCTTTTAGGGTGGGTCCCTTATACTCTTACCCCATTGTAGATAGTATGATAAGGGACCCACCCTTCATTTAAAGTAAAACCTTGTTATTGGATACATTATTGCCATAATCTCCCTTATATATGCCCTACTCAAAGCCCCAAAGCCTTTCTACATACCCGAGAATGGATGTATTTATTTATTTTATGTTTAAAATAATGTCAAAAATGTAGGGAATTTATTTGTTTTGATTTTGGGGTGGGTCTCTTATCATACTCTAACCACTCTTACCTGCCATCAGTAGCGTTCTATATAGTTTTAAAAATACTTCTTTTTACTTTTAGTGTCTGAATTTTTGTAAAACAGAACACGACTACGGCAAACTGTTTTAGTGAAAAATAAATAAAGAAAATAATGATTTTATAATATCAATAAATGTAGCTTTCATAACCAAAAATTGCCATGGTATTCATAAATTTAAATATAAAAATATAATCGGTCATTTTTGGAAAGCTACCTGGGTTAGTTCATGAGATTTTCCGGAAATCTTGTCTCTTCATAGTCTTTGCGATTTTTAACCTCGATTTTATGTATTTACATTTATGTGTCTTATTAATAAAAAAAAATACTATTATATTTTTAGTAATTAATGCAATAAATGATATTTATTTATTACTTTGTTTGTACTTAATTATTACAATATCCTTGTATATTGGTATTGTGAGTATATTTATCCCAGATATTTACCCTTGATGAGTATATTATCCCAGATATTTGCCTCAGGTATGAGTAGCAAATGTTTTATTTTATTTTAATGTAATATTGACATTAAATGTTTGCCTCTGTGATCGTATAGTACTCGATTTCGGCACCAGAGGTCCAGGATTCGCAGCCTTTATAAAATAGTTAAGCATTAATAAGACATTAAAATCTCTAGTAGTAGATAACTAAGTTACATGACAATGTGTGAAAAATTATATATTAAATGGAAAATATTATGTACATCAAAGTAAAGATATCTATTCTAAATATTGCCATTAATGTCTCAGTAAGCAGTAATAAGTTAATACAGCCCTTTTTAAATTAGGGTAAAAGCACCATTACCCGGCACTATTAAGGCGAGTTTTTTTTATTATTTTAGCTTTGTTCAGCTTGTAATAAAGCTTTGAAGTAGAAAAAATATTTCTGAAATCAGTACTAAATAAGGCTTTAACTGGTGTGATTGTTTTTTTATGTAAATATATTCATTTAAAAAAATAATAATTACAAAACATTAGTTGACCCAGTACCCAGCACCCCTTGCCCAGTACCGGGCATGGTTATTTTGCATTTCTTTTTACTTTCCTCCACCTCCTATCAAAGGTTTGTTTTAAATAAATGCCTATGGTACTAACTTTACATTTAAAATTGATTAAACACAATATAAATGGTGTAAAAAATAATTGAAAATAAAGAAAGGTATTGCATAGCATATTGCCATGTATTTAAATAAATAAATTTCTTTCTGTGGGCCATCTTGGGATTTATAGCACTGACTGACTGGGACAGTATGATTATCAGGTAGGGATCTTCCTCACCACTTTTTTACACCATTAAGCTCAAACTCAACATAGAGCTAAATACATTTATATGAAAAAGTGTATATATTTATGCCACTTGCCCACTTAGGATGGTCTGATTGAGCTGAAATTTCCACCTTACTATATGGCACCTTCTTCGAATTTCATTTCAAATTTTAAAAAAATCAGGTATAGAGTATCCCAGAACTTTTTCTCACCATATCAGATTCTCTTATTTTTTATTATATTCTTATATTATTTTTTTTATATATTCTTATTATTATTTTTTTATTATATTTCTTATCTTATTTTTTTATTATATTCTTATTATTTTTTTATTATTTTGTTTTTTCTCTTTATGTGTATTTTTGTTAAGTCCTATGATGCTATTTTTCTTTAATTCTTACTCATATAAAATTGAATAATTTCTCATCTATTTCCTCACATTAATTGCTTTAACCATAAGTAATTTTTTTCATTATATCAGTCATTAAACAATCATTGTAAACAGCCATCATCAGTACCTACAAACAATGTAAAGATAAATAAAATAATAATATAACAAAATAAACAAAAGTACTAATCAAAAAAGTAAAAAGAAAGACAAATAAATAAAAAGAAAGAGTAATGTTTTCCTTCATATCTTACTGGTATGTTTTTTTATTTATTCGTCTTTCTTTTTACTTTTTGATTTGTACTTTTGTTATTTTGGTTGTATTGTTATATTATTATTTTATTTATCTTTTACATTGTAGGCACTGATGTTGGCTGTTTGCAGTTAAAAGCCGGCTCTTTAAATAAATTTTACATTTAGTTGACTGTTGTTTATATTTATATATTAATTTTTAAATATGAGTTAATTAACATTTGGAAATTTTAATATTAATTCTATATAATAATAAAATGATTGCGGTATATTAATAATTGCACTATAATTTAAAACCCAGATGATTAATTATTAGAATGTAAACTATGAGAATTCTATAATTCCAAAAGGAGAAATATTCGTTTGGTTTCTAAATGTTAAACAATTATTGCCCAGTAATTTAAGAATCAGATATCTAAATTTTTAGGATCGAATAGACACATTTTTAGTTGGTTTTTAAATGAGGTGAAATTCTCAAATCAATTTGGTATGAGTTACAGAATACAGTTGACTTTCTTTGAGCACTTACTATGGGTGAGTTATAAGTATGATTATATTTCTGATGAGATATAAAAAATATATTATTACTTCTTGTATTGTACCGGCAAAAACTTAAAAACTGAAGAATTACCTGTGCTTACATGTTTGAATAAATTATAAAATTTTCACTCATGTCTCTAGAGAAACAGCTCCAGTACAACATGGGTTTTTACCTGAAAAATCAACAGTAAATAATTTATTAGAATTTACACAAAATATATCAAGCACTTTAAAGAATGGTGAAAGAGCCAATTCTTGATTTCGCCAAAGCATCTAACAGAGTGGATCTGAGTGTGCTGATACAAAAAATGATAAAACTCATTGTAAAAAAAAGTAATAATGTATGTTTATAACAAAAAGGGGGATTTGTTCAAATCTGAACCATTGTTAATTAAAGAAGGGGTACCACAGGGTTCAATTTTTGGTCCTTTATTATTTTCTGTTTACATTAATGACCTACCTCGATACCTACCACAAGTAGATGAAATATACTTATTTGCAGATGATATCACTTTGCTTTTTAAATCAAAAGATAAAGAAAACTTAACTAGAAGAGTAAATAAATCTTTATTATAACTAAATCAGTGGATAAGTAAAAATAAACTTCAAATAAATATAGAAAAAACAGAATATATATTTTTTTAATAATAAAAGTAAAAAAAATAGTTTAATTTTAAGTATAAAGAAAGTAAATTAAAACAAACTAAAGCTACTAACTTACTAGGACTTATAATAGACGACTCAATTAGCTGGACCAAGCAAATAGATAAAACTAATCAAAATTTAAATAAAACTTACTACTTAATGAACTATTTAAAGAATTAATTAACATTGGATCAACTTAAAACAATTTATTTTACGGTCAGTTACAGTCTAAATTATATGGGTTAGCAATATGGGGTTCTTCTTGTAAAATTAAGTCTTCTTTAATTATACAAAAAAAAAATTGCTAAGAATCATGTTTAAAAAGCAAAGAAGAACATCTTGCAAGCCATTATTTAAAGTTAGCAACATAATTACTATACCTGGGCTCTATATCTACTTAAAGTGGGTAAAGAAGAACTTAAATAACTTTAGCGACGGCAATCATAAGTATAAAACCAGGGGAAAAATTGTTTATCTATGGAGAAGTTTAGTTCAGAGACTTTTAAAAAGAGTTGCATGTACGCGGGATTTTTTTTTTAATAAGTTACCTAAAAATCTAAGGAATAGCAATTTAGAGTCTGGGAAATTTGTCAGAGAATGTAAGAAAATGTTCACTAAAAACCCAATTTACAATGTTGAGGAATTTTTCAGTTAAGAATATAGATTTTAAATTCTATTTTTTTATTCATAGTATAATTAAGTTTTTTGTTTTCATATTTTTTTTAAATACCTTTTATTAAATAAATACATATTAAAATTATTACAAATGTTAACTTAAAACAAGCAATCATTAACTTAGGCTACTCCCCACAAGAGAGTGAAAACTCTGTGCCGTGGGGAGGAGTGATAATTGTATATCTCTACACTAGCATATATATAAATATATATATATATATATATATATATATATATATATATATATATATATATATATATATATACAAATATATATTATTTTTGATATTAATTTTAATAATTTAGCGCTTTATTTTAACTGAAATAATGATACCAATAATTTAAAAATAATTAAGTTTCATATAAATAAATTTACATTAGCACATAAAGACATAATTATTTGTTATATTTGTAAGAGCAATATTAACATGTGCAGATTATTTGAATGTTTACTAGTTTAGTTATAATTTCTTTTTAAGTAATAATAGTAATTAAATTAAGGAGTATTTTTAAATTAAATTATAAACAGAAAATTAATATTTATATCATTTATGATTACTTCTTTATTATTTATTTTATTTTTCTTAATTATTACAATTACAAAATTCTTTATTTTTGATCAATTAAATATAATAATTAATGTTATGTTATGTTTCTCCGTGTTTTATTGTTGTTATTATAGTATTCTATTATTTAATAATATTGCTTTTAATTATTGCGTAATATATAGTGAGAGTTGATGTTAAGACTGCCACAAATATGTTTATGCATATGCTATTTATAAACATAAATTTGTGTACAATTTGTATAGATAGACCTTTTGTGAAAGTATTGTAAAAACATCTAAAAGTAAATAAAAGTATTCTTATCCTAATAAATTATTTATTCATTTGGTCGAGCAAATTATGTAGAGGCACTGAACAGCAAATCATCTAAGTTTGTTAATCAAACTGGCGTGCCTCAGAGATCTGTTCTGGGCCCTCTGCTGTTTCTTATAGTGATAAATAACCTACCTGAGGTGGTACACGACTCTATTTTATCACTCTTTGCTGATGACAATAAACTTAACAAAAAAAAATATAATGAAGTTAGCCTTCTTCAGGCAGGCCTAAACAGTGTTGTTAAATGGTGTCAAAACAATAATATGTCTCTGAATGTAGAAAAATATTATTATATGACATTTCCCAAAAAGAAAGCCTGGATTAGACTACAGTATTTTATTGAAATTTCACCTCTGACTGAAGTTCAATAATCTAAGGATATAAGAGTATATTTTGATCCCAACCCTTCTTTTAAATTTCACATTTAAAACATTAAATTTCACATTTACTATCATTAATAATTCCTACAAAATACTAGGTTTTATCAAAAGAAATACCAGAGATTTTGACAATTAAACCACAATAAAATTACAATACAATATATTAATTCCTTTTTAAGGTCAAAATTAGAATATTGCTTAACTGTTTAGGCCCCTCTTAGTAAACATGCAAGAATCTAATAGAGGTGGTCCAGAACCGATTCCTCAGGTTCCTATACAATACAAATCATGGGCAGTGTTGTCCTAGAGATATGCCATCAGCAATTCTAAGGGAGGATTTATCCAATAATTCCCTGGAAACTAGACGTAAAGTGGTTTCTTACATAAACTGCTTAGTAATAATATTGATAATGAGCAGCTATTACTTTCAATAGGTTTTTATGCTCCTAAAAGACAGATAAGAAGAAGGGAATAATTTTATGTACTTGCATCTAGAAGCGAGCGTCACATGCACTCACCTATCTATAATGATGTCATCAAATTGACATTTTTAATATGTCATTACACACCAATAGAAAGGCATTATTCAGTATTGTAGTGTAATATTTTTAATTATGTATTATTACTTTTCTTCATTTATAGTGTAGGTATATAGGAAAAGTATTGTGTCTGCAAAAAAATCCCAAGTCAGGATGAAACCGGAATTATCCGTTTTAGGCGTTTTTAGGGCCTCCTGAGTGGTTTTTGCAAAGTTTTCTGTCTTTATGTGTGTGTGTGTCTGTTATCATCGTAGCGCCCAGTGTATTTATGCTAGAGGGTTGAAATTTTGTTCAAAAATCAGTCTACCGCTGTAGTTGTGCAATTTGGAATTTTTTTATGACGTCATTAACCCGCATTAATGACTCAGAGAAAATAGCGAAAAATAATAAAACGCGGAAAAATGATGGGACCTGTGGAAAAAAATCCGATGTAATGTGGAAAAGTTCCGAGGTACCCCGTACCTCGGAATATTAATATTATCATTAAATATGAATAAATATTATAAATATTTAATATTATAAGTATCAAATATAATTAGTTTTAACATCTGTTAGAGTTACTTCTAACATCTAATATTTATGATAATTCCACACTATACCTCATCAAACTGTGAGTCAGAAGCAAGATCAAGAATTTCATTACACAACAAATTTAACCACGACCAGACCTCCTATTTAATTTGGTTTTCATCCACAAAGTATAAAAAGAAGCTAGGAAATGAATTTAAAATGATTAAATTTTAGAAGAAAAACTCTTCTAAAGATTTTATTCCTAGTATTACCTTGTGTTAAGTCCTACATCGAGATTTCTTATTTGACCAATGTTTAAAGTATTAATTTATATACAAAAACCAACACGTCTCTCCACAAAATAATTTATTACATGAAATAAGCGGAGCCGGCTTTTGGCCATAATGTCATCAAGTGCTGGTGAGAACAGACTATCCGCTTATTCTAGACTAGACGCTTATTCTTCCAACTTTGGACTCGCTTCGCTCGTCCTTAGATAGTAAAATACGTTTCATTTCCCGCGGTCACCCATCTAGGCACTTACCACACTTTATGCTGCTTAACATTTATGAACCAAAAATCATTAATATTCTCGTTGTATTGTGAAACGCTCAACCTCCATACTTCGGAGTCTCTTCGCTCGTCCTCAGATAGTTAATACATTTGTTTCATTCACAGCGGTCACCCATACAGCACTGACCACGCTAAATGCTGCTTAACTTTTATGATCCAACAAAAATCATAGATTTGTCATATTGAGACGAAACTTGGTGTAATTATTACTTATCAACGTTAAGGGTACACACTGGTACCGAATTTCAACTTAATTGTATTATTATCTAAATTTCTATATTTTTTTAAAAAAACGTACACAAGTCATTTGATAAAAATTGAATTAATTCTAATAATGAGATGAAACATGGCATATGTGTTGGTCTTCTACATGGGTGCTAAATCCTTGATCAACATTTATCGCGTTTTATGTTTTTGCTGAGTAAATGTCAGCAAAATTGCAAAATTAATCCGCATTATTGCGGTAAATGACGTCATAAAAATATTTTCTGAATAGCACAACTGCGTCTAAAGTTTAATTTTTGTGCAATGTTTCAACTCTCTAGCATTAATACACTGAGCGATACGATAATAACAGACACACGCACATACACACACACAATTTAGTAAACAATATACTGAGGAGGTCTTAAAAACACCTAAAACGGTTAATTCCGGTGTCATCCCGGTTTCGGATTTCTTTGGAAACTCAATACTTTTCCATATACCTGCGGTAAAAGAGGAAAAGAGAAATGTGTGGCTCCCGACACACATCTGGAATTAAAAATATTCGCTTTGTTCCCAGGTGGTCACCCATGCAGGCAATAACCTTCAATATTTTACATTATGACGTCATTGAAAGATAATCACGTGATAATAAATATTTACGAAACCATGCTATTCTACCAATAATCTTGGGAAGACTATATCAGCCAAGTCTAGACTTTATGATACCACTCGATTTATTTTTCTGAAAATAATACATCAAAGAGGGAAAAACTATAGGGAAAAAAGGAAAATCTGTCAAATGCTTTTACTCGGGACACGTAAAGTCCCCCCTTAACCCCCTGAAAATCCTTCTAACTCCCTCCAATAAAACTCTAAAAGTTTTCCGTGGTCCCGAGTCCTCAGTTTTACGACAAAGTAAAAAGGGTGTAAAAATGTTATTATAATGGATTTTTCTAGATCTAGCCGAAAAAAATGTAGTTAAATTGTAGTTTCGAAACTTATGTATTATGTATCTGTGTTTTAGCGAATTTTCATTATGAAAATGACGCTTATGAGGTTGTTCGGATGACGGAAGTTGAGGGTGGGAGTGAGCGGAATCGGTTCCTATTGACTTCCTGATAACAAAAATATATGTCCGAAAAAATTTATATATATATGTATTATATATATATATATATATATATATGTATATATATATATATGTATGTAAGAGTTTCTACCCTTTCGTATGGCGAACGATAACTCTCGAAGGCGTTCTCAAATTGAAACGAAACTTTGCAAATCGCGAGATGTCGAGGAGGTTACGAGGCCTATTGTTTATAAAAACATTATGACGTCATCAACTAAAGTTATGACGTCATGAAAAAAATTTTTTTTGAAACTTGAAATGGCTATAAAACAAGGTATTTCGTGTTTAGGTAGACGGCTAGCTGAATCGATTAAGACCGATTTCATCTCAATCGAACCATCACAAATGGCGCAAACGTATACATATATATATAATCTTGTATATATGTATACGTCTAGGTCAAAGACTCGTACGATATCTTTTGGGTTCAGTAGTGTTAGAGGTGGTGATATAGTATAAAGAGGGGCCTCTACCTCTAGCTCCATCCTGGTAAGCCTACTGTCCCAGAGAGACAGGACAAAAATGGCTTCCACTAAACCACGCCAAGCTAAGCAGGCCCGTAAAGCGGAAGAACCTCGAAGTAGTCTTTATATGGTCGAAGTCATTCTAAAACGATTGCGACCGGTTTCAGCTCAGTCAGGCAATCTTAAGTGACGGAAACGGCATTTTTATTTAAAAACTAAAATCATGAATATATTTTTGTTTATAATTGTCGCGGCCGCCGCTAGGTTTATTTTTATCTATATTTGTTTTTTGTTTTTTTTTGTAATGTTTTTGTTTTGGACAACACTGTCAGGAAAGAATTTGTTTGACGTATTTTATTCTAGTTTTTCGATTCGTTTCAAGATTTATTAGTTTAGACGGTAAAATATTCTTTTACGGGTTCTAACCAGGGTTCAAATGGGTTTTTTACGGGTTCTTGTTTGATTATTGTTCGCGAAAACGGGACGTTTTATGTTACAGTTGTTCCTTCTTCGTATCGATACTTATATCAATAAAACTCTGTGAAAGTTAAAGCTGTCTGACTTTAAATTTGTGTAGCTAGAATGAATTTCGTGACGATTGTTGCGCGATTGCCGGCACAATAATGCTTCTTAATTTTAATACTATAGCATACTATTAATAATAGAGTATGAATAAAATCTCAATTAGCAAAATCAAATTTGTGAGAAAGCCTCTCAGGCCCGCGAAGCGGGCCTGTGTGGAAAGGCTGTGAAAATTCGCTAGATACATGGCAAAATGCCATGTAACAAGAACAACACATAATACAACCAACAACAATGTGGCCGCGAAGCGGCCACAGAGAGGCCCCCGGGCCGCGAAGCGGCCCGGTGGGCCGACGCCGTGGAGCGGACGAGGCGCGAAGCGCCGAGGCCGCGTAGCGGCAACGGGCCGAAGGCCCGTATTTATTTTTTATACCTTCTAGTATAATTTCAAATACTTTCAGAAAAAGCATAGCGGTAGTAAACATTTTAATCTATTTTGTTTTTATGAAATATCAAACATTAAATAGCTTTTTAAGCTACGATACGATGTAGCAAATGGAATTTCGCAGACAACTTTTAAAAATTAGCCCCAGGGGCAAAGGCGAAGATAGGCTGTCCTTACGATGAGAAAGATGCAGGCCCGTAGCAAGCTAAAACTCGTAGGGGGGAAGGGCAAAACCAATCCCTGAGGGGGGGGGGGAAATACACACATCTACAAGGAAATTTCACTAAAATCTACTTATTTAACTTTAAATTATTTTTTAATAAAACCCTATATTTGCAACAGGTGGATTTTGTTTTTTCTTTTTAAGGCATGATTATGGCCAGCTTGGCGTCGCCACATTAATTCATTTTTTTTATTATCCCGTTCTTGGAGTATCAACATTAAAAATAAAAAAACTACTTTGACAGAGGGGCCGAAATTTTTTTAGGAGGACCATGCCCCCCCCCCGTGCTACGAGCCTGGAAGGATGCAGTAGTATTACGAGTTGTAAATAGGGTTGTACACTGCCGATAGTTTCATATTTTACAAAGGAGTTCCTTCCCCATTATTAAAGTTCTGTTTTGAATTATTTTATTATTTTTATGTTTTGATTAGACATGTCAATGTAGTTTTAATAATTTTTGAAAATAGATGTTATATAAAAGATAAATCTTATTACTTTGATACTAGTAAGCTAATAGTTAGAGAAGATACGAAACAAGTGGTCCTTCGAGTTAAGAACATAGTGAATTAAGTAACAACTAAAAGTCATTCAAGAAACAACTTTAACTTTGGTAATGTCTCAATCTAATAAATATAATTTAAGGTCAAAAAGAGATGTAGAGCGAAGCGAAGGAGGTTCAGATTTGAGTGACCGACAAATAGATCAGACGATCTCACATTCGGACGTCGGGGAAACTCATTCTAATATCGGACCTAGATCTCGCACTAGTTCATCTAGACTGTCTCAATTAAGACAAAAACTTGACCATACGAAGCAACTCGCGGAGTTACTTAGAAAGAAAGACGCCATTGAAAGACGCGAATTAGAACGGCAGGAGGCTATTTTAGAGTTGCAAGCCGAAATAAATGAAGAAGAGACTAGATCACAGGTAGGATATACTTCCGCTAAGTCTGTGAGAAGTAGTAGAACTACGTATAGTCATAGCTCATATGGCTATAATGAGAAATTAGTTCGGCAATGGGTAGAAAACCAACAACCAACTGATGAACCCACTGATGAAAAAATTATTTGTTTTGAAAAGCCACTATCTAAAAATATTCCCTGCCGACAACCTAGATCCCAGCACCTTTGCCCAGATCTTCATCAACTAGACAAATATCCCTTGAACAAACAATCCCTATAATTGCAGCACAGACTAATCAAAATGTAGAACAGCTACCGGAAACCTCTACTAATCATAATAACACGGCAATCTCAAAATTTATAACGAGACAAGTTGTAAGAACAGACTTACCAAAATTTGATGGAAATCCTATTGAATATCCAACTTTTATAAATCAGTTCAAGCGAACAACGGAAGTTTGTGGAATCGGTGAGGACGAAAATATGATAAGGTTACAGGCAGCTTTACAAGGCAAAGCTAGGGGAATAGTCCAATCCTTACTATCCGTACCTGGCAGTGTAAAAGAAATTATAAACTTATTAGAGATGCGTTTCGGGAGACCAGATTTAATAATGCGAACGTTATTAATTTTATAATTAACGTTATAAAGTTAAAGATTTACCCAAACCAAGACACGATAATTTTGAATCTTTATTAGACTACTACACTGCAGTAATGAATTTAGCGACAGCTGCTGAAAATTTGAACTACCCAGAATACTTGGCAAATCCTACAGTACTTGAAGAAATAATACAAAAATTACCTCCAACCTTTAGACTACAATGGGCAGAACATTTACAAGACAAAGACATAACTAGACCAACTTTAACAACCGTAAAAGAGTGGATGAAAAGAAAAGCACAAGCTACAAGTTCTGTGTCAAATCCAATGCCAGCAAAAAAAGATGATAAAGAGAAAACGTTTTCAGGGAGGAACAACACTGTAAGTATATGCTCTGTTAGTAAAGTAGACAAAGACTCGACATGTACTCTTTGCAAGGTTTCTTCACACGCAATTCACGATTGTCAGAAATTTAAAGAACAAAATATTGAGGACAGATGGATATGGGTAACAAGTAATCGTGCATGTTTTAAATGTCTCAGGAGATTTCATCGAACCTCAGAGTGTAGGAAAAAGGGTTACTGCGGGGTAGATGGCTGTAGAAAGCCACATCACAGTATGTTGCATAAAAGTACGAATGAACCAAAACTTGACGGAAAAACTGAATGTGAAAGCAATTCGAATAACCTCAACTTACAACATTTGGATAGCAATGAAATTTCATCCAAAACATTGCTTAAAATTGTACCTGTCACTTTGATGGGAGTAGACAAAAAAGTAATAGAAACGTTTGCTCTTTTAGATGACGGCTCAACGGTGACAATGATGGAGGAAGAAATAGCTAATAGTTTGGGATTGAAGGGGCCGGAAGAAAACGTATGTTTACAATGGACTAATGACGTCACTAGGACAGAAAAAGCAAAAAGAGTGAATTTGAAAATCGCGGGAAAGACAGAAAGTAAGTTTTATAAAATAAATAATGTACTGACTATAAAAAACTTAAATTTACCTGATCAGGCAGTAAACTTGAAAAATTTAACAGATGAATATGAACATATTAGAAAAGTATTTGGGTACACAAACGGAATTTTGAAATTTAAACCAACAATTTTGATTGGGCAAGACAACTGCTCTTTATTACTATCAACTAAATCGATATATGGACCATGGAATAGCCCGGTCGTTTCTAAGACTGTTTTAGGGTGGGTAATTTATGGAAAAACTAACTCAGAAGTAAGAGAAATTAATCATTTTTTTCATTAATTTATGTTGTAAGCAAGACAACAAAAACTTGGATTCCATGGTTAATATGCTAAAACATAGTTTAGAAATTGAAAGTGTTAAATTGAAAACAAAAGACAAATGTTTATCCTATGATGACTTGAAAGCCAGAAATATTTTAGAATCTACTTCGAGGAAAGTTAATGGACGATGGACAACTGGTTTATTATGGAAAGACGAGTCAGCCGTACTTCCAGAAAGCAAGATGACAGCTTTGAGACGATTGAAATGCGTAGAGCAGAAAATGGACAATAACAATAAATTTGCTGAAATGTACATTGAAAAAATGGAAGATTATGTGAAGAAAGGATATGCTAGGAAATTGTCTGACATAGAAAAGAATAGGACCAGCAATAAAACGTGGTATTTACCACATTTGGGGGCATTCCATCCAGCAAAACCGAACAAGGTTAGAGTTTGTTTTGACGCATCCTCAAAAACGCATGGTGTAAGCCTAAACGATATGCTGTTAACAGGCCCAGACATATTTAATTCAATCATAGGACTCCTGTTAAGGTTTCGATTGCATAGGATAGGAATATGTGCTGACATAAAAGAAATGTTTCCACAAATTAGCATTAGAGAAGAAGATCAAGATGCTCAAAGATACTTATGGAGAGGTCAAAGAAGAACCGGAGAGCCCGATGAATATGTAATGCAGGTCATGATCTTTGGTGCAGTGTGTTCACCTTACAGTGCTCAAGAGATAAAAAATAAAAATGCGCTTGAATTTAAAGATAGATATCCGGATGCGGTGAAAGCAATTACAGAAAATATGTACATGGATGATTATATTGATTCGCTACAAACAGAACTACAGGCAAAGAAGCAGGTAAACGAAATTATTGAGATCCATAAAGAGGGAGGTTTTACTTTATGTAATTGGTTATCAAACTCAGAAGAAGTCATGGACTCAATTCCCGCTGAATTAAGAGCTCCAAGAAAGCAGAAAAATGATTTCGATACAGAACTAGAGCGTATTTTAGGAATAAGATGGCATCCAAAATCAGATATATTCACTTTTAGATTTAAAACTGATAAATTAAAAATTGAATTTATAAATGGAAAACAGATTCCGACAAAACGAGAACTACTACAAGTAGTAATGTCGATTTATGATCCACTAGGTTTTATCGCATTCTTTACTGTAGGTGGAAGAATTATGATGCAAATGACATGGAAAACTAATCTTACCTGGGACGAACCCATAACTGGACAACTGGAAGATGACTGGAAAACGTGGATTAAACATATTGTAAAAATCCAAGATTTAAAAATACCCCGTCAGTATTTAGACCATTTTTCTTTTACTGAAGCTGAAGAAACCCAACTGCACGTATTTTGCGATGCAAGTGAAAGTGCAATAGCAGCTGTTTGCTACTTCAGAGCCAAGAAAAATGATAATATTAATGTCACCTTCGTCATAGCAAGAACCAAGTTAGTACCGCTAAAAAGTTCAACCATACCAAGATTAGAATTGGAAGCAGCAGTATTGGGTTGTAAATTGGCTAAAGATACATTATCCCACCTAAAATTAAATTGCGCATCAAAATTTTATTGGAGTGACTCGCAGACTGTTTTAAAATGGCTACAAATGGATTCAAGAAAATTAATGACTTATGTTACAAACAGAGTTCAAAATATCCTGGCAATATCAAAAATAGAAGAGTGGCGATGGGTTCCAACAGCGCTAAATCCGGCAGATAAAGCAACTAGAATGAGTAACAAATACGACTTTGAGTGGAGCAATATTTGGTTTCAAGGCCCAGAATTTTTAAAATATGAAGAAAAAGTGTGGCCAAATGAAGAGATAAGAATATGTCTTAAGGAAGCTAAACTTAATAAAAAAGAAGATATTGAAGTCAAGAAATATTTTGTAGGAGTACAATCCGAAGTAACCAACCTACAAGAAATTTTACCGGATATCAATAGATTTTCTAACTGGCTTAGAGTTATAAGAACAACTGCATGGGTAGATAGAGCAAGGAAAACTTGGAAAAAGGAAATTCATCCGAAGGAATTGACACCCGATGAGATTGCAGATGCTGAACAATGTTGGTACAGAAAAGCACAAGCAGACTCATTCGATGACGAAATTAAAGATTTAGTTAGAGAAAAAGGCATTCAAAACACGAGTAAATTATACAAACTGACACCATTTCTAGACAAACACAAGATTTTGAGGGTTGGAGGCCGCATCGTGCAACCAGATGAGGAAAAGCAAATAATTTTGGACAAAAAACATCGATTCACCAAATTATTAGTAAAAAACTACCATGAAAAATTAGGGCACCAAGGCCAAGAAACTATAGTAAATGAAATCCAACAAAAATATTGGATTGTTGGTCTTCGCGATCTTGTAAGACAAGCAAATAAAGATTGTATTGCATGCAAAGTTAAGAGAGCTAAATGCAACCAACCACAAATGGGAAGATTACCTTTACAAAGAACCGAAGTCTGTACGCGTCCTTTTTTAAAAGTAGGAATGGATTACTTTGGCCATTATTTGTGACTGTTAAACGATCAAGGAGAAGAGATATGGCGTATTATTTACCTGTATGGCAACGCGAGCTATCCATTTGGAAATTGCACACAACTTATCAACCGAATCGACTCTTATGGCAATAAGAAGAATGGCATCGCGGAGAGGTTATCCACAAGAAATTATGTCAGACAATGGGACGAACCTAAAAGGAGCATCAAAAGTTCTGATGAGGGATTTGGAAGATTTAGACCAAAATATGATAATAAGCGAACTAGCTGTAAAAGGAATAAAATGGACGTTTATACCACCAGCTGCACCCCACATGGGAGGTGCTTGGGAGCGTCTAATAAGATCAGTGAAAATTACGCTTGAAGCTTCACTAAAAGAACAAGCACCAAAAGA
Organism: Microvelia longipes; assembly: GCA_018340805.1. NCBI lineage: Eukaryota > Metazoa > Arthropoda > Insecta > Hemiptera > Veliidae > Microvelia > Microvelia longipes. The sequence goes on from JACMZG010001859.1 coordinate 18,570,881, forward strand.
CGAAGTATTACTTACTTTGTTCGCAGAAACTGAAAATATCGTGAACAGTCGACCTTTAATTCATGTCTCTGTCGACCCTACCGATCAAGAAGCATTGACACCAAACCATTTTATACACAGAACACCAGGAGGTGAGCTTCCTAGAACAGGCAATTTCAATGACGGTGATCTATGGGGCCGTAAAGAATATAGAAAGGCTCAGCGGTTGGCAGACCAGTGCTGGAGTCGCTGGGTAAAAGAATACCTTCCTACTCTAACAAGAAGAACAAAATGGTATGAATTAAGTGAGCCAATAAAAGTAAATGATGTGGTGATTATAGTCGATCCAAAATTACCAAGGAATACTTGGCCCAAAGGCGTAGTAATCGCAACACATCCAGGAGAAGATGGTCAGGTCAGGTCAGCAGATGTACAACTCGCTAATGGACACATCCTGAAACGCCCAGCAAATAAGATTCTCGTGCTAATAAAAGATGGGATCTAATACGCGGGGCGGGAATGTTTTGAATTATTTATTATTTTTATGTTTTGATTAGACTTGTCATTATAGTTTTATATATTTTTGAAAATAGATGTATATAAAAGATAAATCTTATTACTTTGATACTAGTAAGCTAATAGTTAGAGAAGATACGAAACAAGTTCCTTGCTCTAGTCCAAACCACATTCATAAGAGTCGCTGCTTGATTGCTTGAAATACTTTTAGCAAATTTTTTCAAAGAGCTTATGAGTTGGGTTATGAGTAGGTTGGGGGGATTTTTTGGAAAGGAAGGAATCTTTGATCAAGAATCTATACATACATACATATGTATGTATGTATATAATATATATATATAAATATATATATATATATATATATATATATATATAATATCTTGAGCAGTGATTTCCTCCTTTCCAGAAATTTGTCCCTACCTCATGTCTAAAAATAGTACACACTCACACATACGTGTCTGTGTGTGTATGTACGAGATTCACACCGTTCCTAGACGTTTCTATGAGACACGATAACTTTTGAACAATTTGTAAAATGGAAATGAAACTTGTTTATGAAATATGTCTGACGTCATTAACCTACAATAATGACCCCACAAACGTTTCAAAAGATCACAACTCTTCAAAAAATATTTAGATCTAGTTGCATTTTTTATCCACGTTCTGCTATGTATGTTTAGAAAAATTGCGAACTTACATTTTATAATCAGTATTAGTTCTGATTTCTTTTGATTGACATATATGACATAATGTAAACAAATCTCGTTTCTTGACCATTAATAATTGGTGCACCAGGTATAGCATTTTCACGAATAAATAATATAAGATTCTGATTATTACCTCCATCATTAACACTTTTAGTAGGAAGAATATTAGATGCCGGTACAGGTACTTTTAGTGCCATGAAAAGGCACTAACATCGAGGCAGTATGCCACTTATATATAAATTAGTAATACCTGCTGAACTGATATAAGAAGCTGCCAAAGGGAGGGGGCCGCAAAGCAGATTTAGTGCCGACGCCGCGTAGCCGCCAAGATGGTGAATGTCTCTTGTTTTATAAATGATTAATGAAAAGATTCTATCTTTTTAAGGGTTTAAAACAAATTTGTTCGCCTTAAGGGGAGAGGGTTTACCGAAGATTTTTATCCTTAATTAACTTATTTTTTTCAAGGGACCAGGGAGGTAAAGTTTGCCGGAGGGGAGATTAGAAAAGAGATGAGAGAGTTATAAATACCTCCAAAATCCGAAAAAAAGAGGACCGGGATATGAGCAAATCTACTTTTATTTTCGTCGAGGGATAATAGCGCGCCGAAGAGGTTTAGTTGAACTATGAGAAGGGGGATAAGGGAGGGAGGATTAAATCTTTTGTAAATTAACTTATTTTTTTATCCTCTAAGTGGGGGATAGTGCGGATGGCCCCTTTAAATACTGCGGGCCCAGGAATGGGGTTATAACTTGGGGGGAAAGTACCTAGGAGTGGGGCCGAAACCAAGAGGGGCAAAGTGTACCCCAAGAGCGAGGATAATGAAATTTTAAAACTCTCAGTCCATGGACCTCGTTAAATTTCTTTGTTAAGCCAATTGTTGCTCCATTTTTTTTCAAATTAATCCATTTTAGCGATTTTTTTATTTTGTTCTTAAACGAAGACATTTAAAACTTTTATAACTAGCTTTTAAAAACAAGCTAAAATAGTAACTACGTTTTTATTAACAAAAAAAATAAAAGATTTTTTATTTAATTGGCTTGTTAATTTAAAACGTTGTCCTTTCTATCATTAGACAATAAATACATTTATAGTCTCTATCAATCATTGCTTTAATGCGTCCTCGACAATAATGCATCTTCAATGAATATTGGCATGATCGACAATAATGCAAGCCCCTAATAATGCATAATGCATCCTCAAAATTGGTAACCGAAATTTTTCCCAACCTGACCGCATATTTTTGCAGATTAAAACACTGCATAATATATATTTTATCTCCAGACGGTGTATAATGTGACGTTTATTGACTAGTTTTTAGGGAGTAAAGAAGCACTTTTCACTCCCAAGGGAGATAAAGTTATTTTCACTCCCTTGGGAGTAAAAAGTAACTTTTTCTCCCTTGGGGATAAAAAAGTTTCCTATTATTGGGTTAAAGCCAATTATATCCATTTTTTACAAGAGTGGTATGCTCTAAATTAACTCAGGTAAACCAATTCATTTTTGTTTCACTTTAACCAAGTTTTATTTTGATCCGAGAAAGCGTTCGAAAGTTATCGTCCACGTCTATAAACAAAATCTTGTACATATACATGCACACACACACACACACACACACACGCACACACATATATATATAAATATATAATATATATATATATATATATATATATATATATATATATATATATATATATATATTCTTGATTAATGATTCCCCCCTTCTAAACAATCCACCTACCCCTACCCCTTCCATGGCCTTAACCTCATTTTTTCTTCGAAAATTTGCAAAAGAAGGGGTACGGGATACCTGTGAACTTTTACTCCAACACATCCAATTCGCACGCTAATTCCCACTACTTCGGACTCGCTTCGCTCGTCCTCAGGAATTAAAAATACACACACTCACATACATACAGAAAACTTTGTAAAAAGCACTCAGAAGGTCTTAAAAACACCTAAAACGGATTATTCAGGTGACATCTTTGTGTCGGATTTTTTGCTAACACAATACTTTTTCTATGCACCTACAGTATAAATGAGGAAAAGTAAAAATTATTTAGTACAAGGTTAGTTTAAAGTTAAGTATAATTCGAGTGAAAAACTTCATTCAAGTTACTGTTGGTGACTGCTTCTTTTCTTCTAAGTAATGAAACAAGTATTCCATTTGATTACGAACACTCGACATCAACTTTTGTATCAATTTCCAGGTGTTTGGTTGCAAAGGAAACTAGAAATTTAACTCTAATGGAAAAACAGTGAAAATTTTGTATATTTGTTTATTTAGTGTGACAGACACCATCAATTGGTATTATGATTAGTTTTATATTTTTTTTTTTTAAAATTTACATTTTTTTTTATCTTATTTTTATATCTTATAAGAAAATTATTGTCTTTGAAAAAAATTCTGGAATAGAAATGTTACCTGAATTATTTGATTTAGGTTTTTTAGGACCTCCTGAGTTGTTATTACCAAGTTGTCTATCTGCATGTGTGTGTATGTAGAGTTTTTATGTTTGGGATGAAACATGGTACAAAAAAATTATTTTTAACTGCGCTGTTCAGATAATATTTTTTTATGATATCATTAACCTGCTTTAATGACTCTCTAAAAAAGTATAAAAAAATATAAAACGTGGACTAATAATCTTATCGATTTGAAATTTGGCAGGTGTTTAGTAGTTTAGTCCTATACGTAATAATCTTACCAAAAAACCATTTATATGGTAAAAACTTCCGCAAGTCTTTGGTCCAAAAAAGTAGGGAAATCAACTTTTCCGTCTCGCCAAGTCATATCCGTATTGGGTGGAAACGGTCATAGGCGTTTCAAATTGAAGTTGCTAGGTTGGCAATAGTTAAAGGCCCTATTTACATTGAGAGGCAATCATCAGCTTCTTCTTCTTGGCGGCAAGCCAGCGGTGAACGAGTTTTATATTTTCTTTTGCTATATTTTTGTAGTATGTATACAACGTTTTGATTCAATACAGCTATACGTATTTTGTTGGATAACTAATGTTAAACATCAGCATAGAGCGAGGTCTGACAGTTCCTAACAGTAATCAAAATCTGTTCAAAGATATTCAAATAACTTGTGTAGGTTTTTTAAAAAATTGTAAAAAATTATCCATTTGAGTTAAAATTCAGTAGTCGTATAAACCTTTACGTAATAAATAAGTACACCACGTTCGTTTCAATACGACAAGTATTCCATGATTTGTGTTGTTAAGCTGTATCGAACGGGGTCAGTGCCAAGATGGGTGACCGCTTAGAATGATACGGATGTATTAAGTCTTTAAGTACGAGCGTAGCGGGTCCGAAGACGTGTTGCGGTATACATTTAACATCCTTTATATTCTGAGGAGAAGCAAAGAGCAAAGCGAGTCCTAAGTAGAATAGATGTGCTATCTATGATTGTTCCCAAAATTATTTCAAAGGAGTAAAGCTGAATATAAATATGTCTCTACATACTCAACAGAACAAATCGCTGTAGTCTATACATCTATAGATTCACAATCTAAAGATCTTTAGATAAATCTAAAGATTCTAATGATTTTATTATTTTTTGCAAAGTCTAGTTTCCGTTCAAAATAAATCTTTCTCGTCTCTTAAGAACTATTTACTATGTCAAATAATTAATTTGTTCTACATTAACTCATTAAAGAATAAAAAATATCGTCTTGGTTTGGCTTAAAGACCACGCGGGTATCACGCCTAATGAAATAGTAGACAACAAAGCTAAGGAAAGCTGTGACGACGATGAGTCTGCAATTATCTATGGCAAGCAGTATAAAAATTCCATTTAAAGATATATATATAGGCAAATTAAATTATCGGCTCTATCTAAATGGCAAATATGACAAAATAACCAGCAAGCCGGCAGTTTTATAAGGGACAATAGCCTACAGTCGGTCTTGTTCTTTAGTTTAAAGGCCATACTATCAACAGCACATATTTTTCATCATTTATAACACGACTTCGAATAAACCATGGTGTCTGTAAATACTACTTAAATAAAATTAAATTAGAGGAAAATCCGAACTGTAATATTTGTACTGTGGTCGAGGATCTTGAGCACATTATTAAGCACTGTCCTCGCTATTCAGTGGGGCGCACTGCACTATTTAACGAGTTGCATGCTACCAAATGTGTAGCTCAGCCGTTTAACTATAAATTACTAATAGCTACAACATCTATAAACGTTTATAAAAAACTATACCTTTTTGCTTTTAAGCAAAAAATAAAAATTTAACTAAATTATAATATATCTATACTATCATTTAATAACTAAAACCCCAATAAAATAAATAAAAATAATAAAGTATTTATCAAGTGTTTAAACATATCAACAAACATCAAGAAGAAATAACTATAACAAAAATTTTGAACAAGTATAAATAAAGAATATATTATATGGCTGTATGGTCCAAGTCGACCATACAAAAAAAAAAATGAGCGTGGCGAATATCGTATTTGCTGCGCTCAAAAAGGACAAGGAAAAGTTCCGAGGTACCACGTACCTCAGGTTTTAAAATTTAAATGATTATTATCAATTATGACCAATCGAAACTTCATGACTTGGAAGTAATATTCCATTTTCTGTTACAATAAGCAATGAAAAACTTTGAAATAAAAAATCTCCAACAACAAACCCACGAAGAAAATTTTAAAGTTGATTTTCTAAAACTTAAACAATTGAAACAGAAGAGAGTTTATAAAGAAACGATTATTTTGATATTAAATTAGACCAGATGCTAATAAAACTTGGCTAGACGGTTTTAATTGCAAAGAAAGTTACTTAAAGTTTCTTCGCAAGTTGAATTCGAGTTTTAGTTCTAGACTGTTCATACGGTACACTACAACGTATACATACGTACATAAATATATACGTAGTGTATAAATCTATACCATTATTTACTATACAGGGTGAAAAATTCCAGCTGCACCCACATTAAATCCTTAAAAAAGTCCTAGACATTTAAAATTGGTCTCTACCTCTTGTTAAGTTATTTTTACCTCTATTTAAGTTTTTTATCAATGATAAGAGGGGCACAAATACCTCAATCTAATTAAAAAAAAAATTAAGTTTTTTTTGGCATGGTCGACTTGGACCATACAGCCATATAATATATTCTTTATTTATACTGTTCAAAGTTTTTAAAGTCTCTACCTCTATTTTCTAAATGGTAATGTTCTCACCACTTTTGGTATTTTTAAAAAGTTAAATAAGAACATATCATAAAAATTAATTTATATTCCGATTAAATTAATTTAAGCACAATATTCTAGTAAATTATCACTAAGCCTTCGTTTGACATAAATCATAGCTTTAATAAAAAATAATAAATACTTGTTGTGCCATTAAAAAAATCGATGATATATGTTAAGCAATAGTTAGGTGAAATATTACGTCGTAAACAAATTATTTTCTGAATAGCATAACTATAACTATAGACTCATTTTTGTACTAAGTTTCAACTTTCTTGGATAAATACACTCGGAGCTACGATGATAACAGACACACACACACACACATACAACTTCGTGAAAACCACTAAGGAGGTCCTAAAAACACCTTTAACGGATAATTCCGGTGACATCCCGATTTTGGATTTGCTTGCAAACACATACTTTTCCTAAATACCTACGGTAATGAGGAAAAGTCAAAAATTAACCAATCACAGTTAATCGTCTTTGTTTAGTTAGAAATAATATAGACCAAGAGCCCAGGGGTGTTTTGTTAATAAAAAGTATAATGGCTGGAACCGGTCTCAATTTTTCGTAAATATCTTCCTGAACAAGGATCTGCAATTCTGCCGACTCGTATCGGATGGGCGTCCCAGACAGAACGCACTTTACAGGTCAAATTTACCACCCAAGTTAACAAACAGTGTAATGGCTGGAACCGGTCTCAATTTTTCGTAAATACCTTCCTGAACAAGGATCTGCAATTCTGCCGACTCGTATCGGATGGGTGTCCCAGGCAGAACCTTTGACCCTAAAGTGCGTTCTGCCTGGGACACCCATCCGATACGAGTCGGCAGAATTGCAGATCCTTGTTCAGGATGGTATTTACGAAAATTTGAGACCGGTTCCAGCCATTACACTTTTTATTAACAAAACACCCCTGGGCTCTTGGTCTAATAATTTTATATGCCCTTGCTCGTAGTACTTTAACCTGCACGGCAATAACCTTTTAACCAAAACAAAAAATCTTTTTTTTTTCTGTTCAAAAGATATCATCCAGCTCAATGCATAATATGGAAGACTATATTCCATAATCTTTAATCAATTTTTGATCTCTCATAGCATTATATTCACATATTTCTCCCCATCATTCCTATCTTTTTAATCTGCTGTTATATTAAATCAATTGTTTTTAAAACTTAATACGAAGTTATATACGGAACCTCCCCCTGACGGCCCTGAGGTAGGCTTTGTAGTTTATTTGCTGTATTTGTAAGAAAACAAAAATTGTATGTAAATAAAGCTTTTGTATATTCTATTCTATTCTAGTATGATCTTCCATGTATTGTAAGTAAGTGGTTAGTATCATCTAACCTTCTTCCTCAAGAATAAACTAAAGAAAATAAAATTTATCTCTCAATCCTTTTAAGTTATAAAATTTTCACCTTTTCTTATTTTAGCTGTACATAGACTGTAATGCATCCCTACCAAGGATATATTACGTAACGTTGTTTCCTTATGTAATAGAGTACTTGCATTTTTCCAAAAAAAATTTCGCTCATAAGACGATTAAATGTGTTTAAAAATATACTTAGTAGTATAATGTAATAAATGTATTAAATATAGTAATTTGATTTTAAATAGTCGAAATAAGCATTTAAAGAAGAGGAGAGGGGGAATGGATGAGAGAGTGGGGTGAAAACGGAACGTTCTAAAGGTTGGGTCGTTTAACGTACAGATGGGAGTTTTAGTTAGAAATATCGTAAGGTCAACAGTTGCTTACAGTTTAATAGAATGTAAAGAAGACTAAAACAAAACAATTCCGTGTTCAAGGTAATACAATGCCTAAGGAACGTGATGACTACAGCTGTCAGTATCATCTTGTTGACAGTATAGAATAAACTCTTATGAGTGTTGCTCTAGTGAATATTGAAATACACGGCGGTATTCTTACTACTTTACCCGAGCAGTCGAGGCCGTTTTCCCACCAAAAGAACATGTTTAAATATATTTTTCGATTCTTTGCTGTATCATCAAAAGTATAAGTTTTTTCATTCTAATATTTTACAGGGTGTTCTTTTTTTTTGACGTAAAGATAATGCAATAAAAATATTGTGCAAATACTCTATTTAGAAATATTTATAGATTAGGTACTTGCTATCGTCCTATATTCTGATGGTACCAAAGTAATCGAATGAATAAGTGCAATCAATGTAAGCAAATTTCAAACAACGGGATACTTTTAATGCTGTCCAAGTCAGCATTAAAAGTATCAATTACTTTTAAGGGATTGGTCCAATTCAGAACATCTTTTAGAGCACAGAGGTATATTACTAGAAGGGGCATACCCAATCTCAATACATTGAGAGGTGTCGCAAACCTGCGATATATTTTTGTTTTTATTTTAAGTTTTATATTATTATGATTTATGTCATTTTCAATTTATTATAATTCTGGGACCTGAAGGAGAACAGATTCGTTTTTATCTAACTATAAGAGAAACTATCAAAGGCTAAGGCATAGGGAGTCTTTGACAAGAGGCTTGAAACATCCTTTTAGGCGCAAAAATATATTAGCATAGGGACCATACCAGATTATAATACATTGAGAGGCTGAAAACATCCTTTTGGGCATAGAGATATATTTCTAGAGGGGCACAACGTATCTCAATACATTGAGAGGCTTAAAATACCTTTTTGTGCCCAAAAAAGATGTTTCAAGCCTTTCAATGTATTAAGATCAGGTATACTCCCTCTAGTAATTTATCTCTGTGCCCAAAAAGATGTTTCAAGCTTTTCAATGTATTGTGATTGTGTATGCTCCCTCTAGTAATTTATCTCTGTGACCAAAAATATGTTGAATTTTCCTATATACCTATGGTATAAATGAGGAAAAGTAAAAATGCAAATTATTTATTAAATAAACATAATTAATAATATTAAAAGTTGTTTTTAATTTGTCTTTTCACTTTAAAAGATATAAAAGCAAATATATTTTTTTTATTTAAAAAAAATGTAGTTTTTCTAAATTAAGATTTCTTTCCACATTTTCTATTGTTTTTTTTCATATTTCCCGGAGACTTTTCTAAAAATATGAAAAATAAACAATACATTCTAGAAAACTGTATTGAATGTAAGGAATCCAAACAATAGGGAATTTCGGGAGAAAAGCAGTGTTTGCCGCCATGTTGGGAAACCTTACTTTTTCTTAATCATCCTTGTGTACACCTTTTCTTTATATTTTTCTATATATTTTTGCCATACAAGTCATAGAAGAAGAAAACGCTAAAGAAAATTAAAACACTGTGGATCCCGAACCAAGTATTTTTTGAATAAGCTGAGTGATTATTAAGATCAACTTCTTATAGTCAGGGTACCATTAAATAAACAAAAACGCTAGCGAAGAAAATGTTTTCTATAGTAGCTGTTAAAGATAAGGAAGGTCCTAGATTTTAGTACTTATGTGACTTAAGCGTTTTTTGCCAGCCCTATGAACGTTCTCACCTTCATACCTGACAGAGTCTATAATCTCTTTGAATCTGTCCGATTCACAAATAAACTTCAGAACATCTGTCCCAAAGAATAAAATACATGAAGAATGTCAGAAGGTATACGAGAGCGTCAGACATAAGGTTAGGGTGAACTTGGTGCTGGCATCTAGCGGCAGCACTGGAACTAATCCTCCTTACAATAATATTCTTTATGATATTATTATTATAAATAAGATTATTATGAATAATCATGTTCTCATATAAGATGATTCATCATTATTATTTCCTCCTTTGGCACTACCAAAACACCTCTAAACGAACATCCGAAATGAGATATATTCAAGTACCATCTTATGGTACTTTTACATTAAGGAATTTAATGTAAAATTAAAATTTTCCTAAAAGATGAATTCTTACAAATGTATTTAGTAAGCAATTTTGTTATTACCCATCTAATAAAATATCTACAATAATAGATATAACTCTTTTTCAATTTTACCGTAGGTATATAGGCAAAACATTGTTCGCAAAAAAATCCGAAACTGGGATGTGACGTGAATTATCCGTGGCCGGTGTGTTAAAGGCTTTCTAAGGGGTTTTCAGAAAGTTGTCTGTATGTGTGTGTGTGTGTGTGTGTCTGACATCATCGTTGCTCCCAGTGGATTTATGCTAGAGAGTTGAAACTTAGTACAAAAATCAGTCTATTTCGAAAAAAAAACACATTTCGTGGAAGATCAAAATCGAATTGAGATTTGGCCCCCAAGTAGCCATGTATAAGACTAACATATTTGCTAAGTTTGCTCTTATTATCAGCATTAGTTCAGTGCTTATTAAATGACTTGTATAAAAGTTTTTTTAAAAAATTGTAAAATTTGGTACCAGTGTACTTCTTTACGTAATTAATAAGTGCGGTATATTTTGTTTCATTATGACAACTATATCCATGATTTTTGTTGGATCATAAAAGCTAAGAAGCATTGAGCGTTGTCATTTTTTAGATGTGTGACTGCTGGGAAAGGAACATATTAATTTACTTTCTGAGGACGAGCGAAGCGAGTCCGAAGTAGGGAGGAAGATTCGAGGTACCCTGTACACGATTTTGTTACAAAACAAAGAAACAACAAGACATAACTAAAATTTATTGCGTCATCTTAAAATTTACGAGCAATTTTAAATACTGAACATAAAAACCAGCCAGTCAGAGATATTATTTATATTTTTAATTGTTAATGATACTTTTTTAATATTAGAGACGGGGTAAGGAGTAAAATGGAGACCTTAACAAGCTCAAAATGCATAGAAATTAAACCGACACTGAGAATATTGTTCCAAACATTCTAAAACTTTTTGAAAAATAATATTTTTGTGACAGTTTAACTTTTATGAATTTTGAGCTAGTCAAGGTCTTCATTTTACTTCCTTCCCGTCTCTAATATTAAAAAATGATCATTAACTATCGAAAATAAAAATAATATCACAGACTGGATGGCTCACAGCTATCTGTTAGAAAAACAGCTAATAAACGTTAAACCAAACATTTTTAATATCCTAGTTATTTACTCTCAGAGTCACGAAATAGTTTGAACGACATTACAAAGTTTGATGGAAAAATCCACAAGTCGTAATTTACGACTGTCATATAAAATTTATATTGTAGTTATTTTTTAAAAAAAAATATTGTTTCGGGTTTTTACGACAAAATATCTCACAGATTTTTATTATGTTGTTGGTTTTTTATATCTGGAGAAGAGATAATTCAAGTGATACTTCGGGTACAAGGTGTCTCGGTACTTTTCTTCAGATTATCGGATATGATTGGCACATCCACACCACATGGGACTCGCTTCGAACGCTCGCACTCGGGCGCGATTGTACTCAATCGGTATCATCGGATTATTATTGAAATTTGTCTTCGGACTCGCTCTGAATTAAAAACTATCAGTTTTTCTAAATTTAATATTTAAGTTCAATAACTAATGTAGTGTTGTGGTACCAGGTTATGATAAGCCTCTTGTATCATCTCTCTAGTAGTACAGAACTCTTTGGATTTTTTTTTCTGGCAAAATTTTCTGCGGGAAAAATGTTACAAAAAGAGATAGAAATGCATTTACGCACGATCTGTCACAGTGTTGGACTCAGGGTCTGCTTCATACTAAAACTCACTCAAACCCCTTAAACCTAGCCTGGAACCGTTATTCACATTCCTTCAGGCTAGGTCTTATCTTGAGCCTTCCGGCTCCCTCCCATCTTACCCCCCTATGTTTTTGGGAGGTCTTACAGAACTCTTTGGATAGGTCACATGTTCATTGACCTACTAGTCTTTGTGGTAGAGTTAGAACTTGAAGATGTAAAATATTAGAACCAAACCACCTGTTGCAAACTAGACAACTTGTCGTACATAAAATTTAAAACGCAAACATTGATTAAAGTATTTTCGCTCTCGGTTTATTTGCAAACATCATAAGAAATATAAAATTAACTCCCTCAAGAATCGGGGGAAAACTAATTTATCTCCCTCGGCCTAAGAACCTCGGGAGCAACTGCAATTTTCTCTTGCAGAAACTGTTCCTCGTGTGGGAAACCATACTTTGATCCCTTGTATTATTATTATTATCCCCTATCACTTTAAAGCCATACTGGATATATTATTTTTAGGTGGCATGGTCAATAACCACATCCGTGGTCGAGGTCATTAGAGCGTTAGTCTTTACACTGACCTTTTCACCACGGAGGTCTGGGGTTCGCATCCGAGGTTACACTCTCAGTTTATATAAAATTAGATTATTGTTTAGATTAATTATCGCCAACTTGCAAGCGTAACGGTTGCATCTATCACCCGAGGTGGTTCTCGCAGGATTTATCTCTGATGAGCACCAATGCTCTAAACGGGCATTATTATTATTAAGGTCAATAAAATAAAAATATAAATATTTAACTTAATTTACATAGCTCACCAAATTGCGTAGCAACTGTAAAATAAAATTTTACAGCCGGCGGAAGTAAAAAGGTTATTATTATTGTCTTAGCGATAAATCGTTTCCATTTATGAAACTGAAATGTAGACATTTTACAGGCAACTTAAAAAATGTTATTTTTAGTAATTTTCATAATGAAATTGACGCATTTAAGAATGAGGAATGGTGATATTTCTTGGGGAATTTCCAAATACTGGATTTATTACTTGCTTCTGCTGTATCAGGTTTCAGAGCAGTTTTCTCCCAAGATTTTTCACTAGCAATTATTACGCTTTTAATGAGAATTTTATACAAGGCAAAATATTGCTCATCGGTTTGTTTAATGACTATTTTATACACGTTTGTATAAAGCGGTATAGAAGTACAGCCAATTTTTAATGGACGTTTTATAGTTTTGCAAAAAATTAATTACCACTCGGTTTTATTAAATACTTGATTGAATTTTCCCAAAAAGAAGATGGCGGAGTGTTTATTACTCTCTAAATTAAGTTGATGAAGTTTTTATGTTCAGTACTTAAAATTGTTTATATAAGTATAGATGGGCTCGTAAATTTTAAGATGGCGTAATAAATTTTAGTTATGTGTTCTTGTTATTAAAACAAAATCGGGTGCAGGGTACCTCCCTACTTCGGACTCGCTTCGCTCGTCCTCAAGATATGCAAGTCGTTAAATTTATACTGCAACTTATATTCGGACCTGCTTCATTCGTCTTCAGAGAGTATATAAATATGTTTTATTCCCAGCGGTCACACATCTAGGCACAGACCACGCTTTCGTTGGGCAGTGACCCAACGAAAACCAAAAAATAGGGAGAATCCAACATGAAACACACGTCAAAAACCAACTGCACAGGCTTGGTACAAACTGCGAATGCATACAATTCTTTTAACAGCGCAGGTCTTAAATTTTAGTGGCAAACTTACGTCTCAATGGTTTCCCATTGTTTATTGCTTGAGAAGGTTAAATTATTACTCACTGAAGTGGCAAAGTATAGTCCAAAATTTAAAATTAAATTTGACTTTACAAGCACCACAAATGTAACAATAACAATCACGAGAAGCACAGAAGAAAGTTGAGAGCAAACTCGACAACCTTGCTACATAACCTGTGTTTGGCGCCTTTTCATTATAACCAGGGGGAAGGTAAGTTTGCTCCAATTTCTCTATCTCATACAACTTCCATGGGATCAGAAATGTTCCTAAATACCTCATCCCTTTATTCAAGATCCTTGGTTTTAATAATCTAACTATAGCTTGATTATAATTTTTAGAAGTAAGTGGCGTGTTTGTCAAAAATGTTCGATAAAGCAAAAAGAAAAGTGAATATAAATTCGTTTTTTTTTAAATCTTATATTTATGACCATTTTCCATGGAACACTTTTTTCCATTTCCACATATGTTTTTCGAAAATTACAGCTGAAAAACACTAAAAAAATTGATGTCAAGAATGTTTCGTTGGAGCAAATTAGGAGGAGTAGGGGATTGCTCCAGTGCCGTTTGTGACACTGAACATTTGCGTCAACCCTCTTTTTTTACCCTAAATAGCGGTGTAAAGTGGAGTTACGAGTGACCCACCCGCCTGATTACAAATCTTTACTCGATCTTTTAGAAATTAGTACATAGTAGCACGGAGTAAGTAAAATAACCTCTAACCACCTCTCTGATAGTAGTCCTCTTTTAATATAATAGTAGCTTTTCGAGCTATTGGGACATCCCAAAACGGCACAGAGCACCATAATGTATTTTTATTTTCATTAATAAGAAGTGACATAGGAATAATGCCTCACTACAGAGTTAAAAAGCTCAGCGATCAGCTATATTTAAAAATGTATTGTATGAATTTATGAAATACAAAAAGTAGGAGCATGTACTTATGTCTCTGTTGTGAATGATTTATTTTAATTTATATGTTTTGATGTGACATGTCATTATAGTTTTAATAATTTGGAAAATAGATGTGATAAAAGATAAATCTTTATTACTTGCTACTATTAAGCTAATAGTTAGAGAAGATACGAACAAGTGGTCCTTCGAGTTAAGAACATAGTGAATTAAGTAACAACTAAAAGTCATTCAAAAAACAACTTTGGTAATGTCTCAATTCAATAAATACAATTTAAGGTCAAAAGGAGATATAGAGCGAAACGAAGGAGGTTCAGGTTTGAGTGACCGACAAATAGATCAGACGATCTCTCATTCGGACGTCGGGGAAACTCATTCTGATATCGAACCTAGATCTCACAGTTTATCTAGACTGTCTCAATTGAGACAAAAACTTGACCATCAAAGCAACTCGCGGAGTTACTTAGAAAGAAAGACGCCATCGAAAGACGCGAATTAGAACGACAGGAGGCTATTTTAGAATTGCAGGCCGAAATAAATGAAGAAGAGGCTAGATCACAGGTAGGATATACTTCCGCTAGGTCTGTGAGAAGTAATAGAACAACCTATAGTCAGAGCTCATATGGCTATAATGAGAAATTAGTTCGGCAATGGGTAGAAAACCAAAACCAAACCCAGTACCTTTGTCCAGACCATCAGCAACTAAACAAGAATTACTTAAACAAACAATCCCCGTATTTGCAGCACAGAATAAACAAAATGTAGAACAGCTACCGGAAACACACTCTAATGAAAATAATACAATGTCAAAATTTATAAAAGAACAGGTCGTAAAAACAGATTTACCAAATTTGATGGAAACCCCATTGATTATCCGACATTCATAAATCAGTTTAAGCATACAACTGAAATTTGTGGAATAGATGAGGACGAGAATATGGTAAGGCTACAGACAGCTTTACAAGGCAAGGCTAGGGAAGTAGTTCAGTCCTTACTATCCGTACCAGGGAGCGTAAATGAAATTATTAACTTGTTAGAGATGCGTTTCGGCAGACCAGACTTCATTATGCGAGCGTTATTAGTTAAACTTAAAGATGTTCCTCAACCAAGACATGACAATTTTGAATCTCTGTTAGACTACTACACCGCGGTAATGAACTTAGCGATAGCTGCAGAAAATTTGGACTACCCAGAATACTTAGCCAATCCTATAATACTTGAAGAAATAATAAAATTGCCGCCTACTTTCAGACTTCAATGGGCAGAACATCTACAAGACAAAGACATAACTAGGCCTAATTTAACAACTGTAAAGGAGTGGATGAGAAGAAAAGCACAAGCTACAAGTTCTGTGTCAAATCCAATGCCAGCAAAAAAAGAATAAAGAGAAAAATTTTTCAGGGAGGAACAACACTGTAAGTATATGCTCTGTAAGTAAAGTAGACAAAGACTCGACATGTACTCTCTGCAAGGTTTCTTTCACGCAATTCATGATTGTCAGAAATTTAAAGAACTAAATATTGAGGACAGATGGATATGGGTAACAAGTAATCGTGCATGCTTTAAATGTCTCAGGAGATTTCATCGAACCTCAGAGTGTAGAAAAAAGGGTTACTGCGGGGTAGATGGCTGTAGAAAGCCACATCACAGTATGTTGCATAAAAGTACGAATGAAGCAAAACCTGACGAAAAAACTGAATGTGAAAGCAATTCGAATAACCTTAACTTACAACATTTGGATAGCAATGAAATTTCGTCCAAAACGCTGCTTAAAATTGTACCTGTCACTTTGATGGATTAGACAAAAAAGTAATAGAAACGTTTGCTCTTTTAGATGACGGCTCAACGGTGACTATGATGGAAGAAAAAGTAGCTAACAGTTTGGGGTTGAAAGGGCCGGATGAAGAGATTTGTTTACAATGGACAAATGGAGTCACTAGAATGGAAAAATCGAAAAGGGTGAGTTTGAAAATTGCGGGAAAAACAGACAATAAATTTTATAAAATAAATAATGTACTTTCGGTAAAAGATTTAAATTTACCCAACCAGACATTAGACATGAAAAAATTAACTAAAGATTGTAAGCATGTAAAAAAAGTATTTGGGGATTCAAAAGAAATTCTAGACTGTAACCAACAATTTTGATTGGGCTTGACAATTCTTCTTTATTAATGACAACCAAATCAAGTAATGGATCTTGGAACAGTCCTGTCGCTTCTAAGACTGTTCTAGATGGGTGATATATGGAAAAACAAATTCAAGCGTTAGAGAAAACAGTCATCATTCATTTATTAATTTTTGTTGCAAAATCAAAGAAAATTCTAATGTAAATATTGTAAGAAAAAAACAATCTCTAAATATCTTCAAAATAAAAGCAAAAGACAAAAAGTCAATTAATAAGAAAATTAATAAAGACACTCTTCATTAATTACTCTTCCTTGTAATGAATCACTTGAGAAGAATGAGCTAGGGTTACATCCACGAAGCAAGACTACAACTTCCAGAAAACTTAAACTTGCGAAACATTCAATTTTACGTAATGGAAAACTAAGAAAGAAAAATAGTGGAAAGAGAAAGGATATACAGGAAAAATATTTTATGAAGGAAAACCTATCAAAGACAAATGAAATACCATTAAAAATAGAATAATCGTCACACAATTTACACCTTTTTCAATTTACCTGCACTGACTCAAGAAGGAAGTTGGAATGTTACTGAGTCATTAATGAACTGATACTGCGGGGTTGGAATGTTGTGAATGATTTATTTAATTTATATGTTTTGATGTGACATGTCAATATAGTTTTAAATAATTTTGGAAATAGATGTGATATAAAAAGATAAATCTTTATTACTTGCTACTATTAAGCTAATAGTTAGAGAAGATACGAAACAGTCTCATTGAACTTACAATGAGACGATAGACTATCGTTAAACAACAATAGATTTAAACGATAGACTATCGTTTAGTTTAAAAATACCCAAGGTCATAGACATTTTAGAGATTGACCAATCAGAGAAGACGCTGCCAACCCCCACTTGAAAAGAGAAAAAAAAATTCTCTACCACATAACTGCAGTAGGAAAATAACTTTCTTCCCGCAATCTATCACTTTGTTTGGTTCTTCTTTTGTTTACATCGTTTTGAAATCTAATTTCGAATAATTATAAATCGGGCCTTCGGCCGTAGCCGCTACGCGGTCTCGGCGCTTCGGCCTCGTCCGCTCCGCGGCGTCGGCCCGCCGGGCCGCTTCGCGGCCCGAGGCCTCCCGGTGGCCGCTTCGCGGCACATTGTTGTTGTTTTGTATTATGTATGGTTTCATTATCGTTTTTTGTTACATGGCATTTTGCACGTATTTAGCGAATTTTCACAGCTCGTTTTCACAGGCCCCTTCGCGGGCCTGAGAGGCTTTCTTGCAAATTTGATTTTATTAATCCTCTATTATTAATATAAGCAATGAATTACAGTTACAGCAATATAAAACAATAATAAGTATATTTAAATACATATATACGTTTTATAGAGGTATAAAGAATAAAAGAAAAAAATCCACACGTTTGCAACTGATGAAGTAACCTTTTATAAAGGGTAGGAAAAGATTAATAGTTTCATCTTCATCAGTTTTAGTTATCGTCACCATACAAAGGTATTGACCAGGGGGGTTAACTTAAATGAGGAAAAGTTTGGACTCGATTATTCGCAAGCTACTAAAAATAAACGCTGCGGCGGACCGGTGCGGACAACTTATGAACTAACCCAAATAGCTTTCCAAAAATGACTGATTATATTTTAAATTTATGAATACCATGACAATTCTTGTTATGACAGCTACATTTATTATTATTATAAAATTGATTGTTTTCTGTATGTATTTTTCACAAAAACGGTTCACGTTGCATGTTCTGTATTTCCAAAATTCAGAAACTAAAGTAAATAGAAACCTTTTTAAAACTTCTAGAGAACGCTTATGATGGCAGATAAGTATATTTCATTTAATTAATTTTTTGATTAGGTCGATTTTTCACGGTAATTACATTTTAATCACATTTAATCAATGTGAGCATCTGCCGATGTAATTAAAATACGGCTGCATTAATATGCCCAAAATCTAAATCTTTTAGAGGCCTGAAAACTTTAAAGCCATATTTCATATTACCTGAATTGAATCAATTAAATTAATAAATTCTTAAATGAAAAAACTTTAAAATAAATCACAGTGATTCTGTGTAAGATTAAAGTGTAGGGTTAGTTTAGAAGTATAACTATAAAAAGTACTAAAATTAAATTATTCAAACTGACTGTGGGCATAAAGCGGGAATCAAGACACGCCCACTCAATTGAAAGGTAGGATCGCCGCAGCGCTAGCGGTGGACCGGAATCACATTTTTTCACCATTGAGTCGACAGTCTTACTGTTAAGTATCTATAGTCTCTGGTATTTGATCTTACATAAATTTACTGATTGTTTTTATGCAATTAAAGAAAAAGTCAAATTTTTTGTAAACAATTGAGTATATCTTTTATTTTGAAAAAAATATATTCATGATTTTCTCAAATAAAAATACCGTTTTCGTCACTTAGGATCTGTCCGATTGAGCTGAAGCCGGTCGCATCGTTTAGAAATACTCCGACCATATAAAGACTACCTCGAAGTTCTTCCTCTTCACAGGCTGCTTGGCCAGCGGGATTAGGGAAGCCTTTTTGTCCTTCTCTCTGGACAGTTGGCTTACCAGGATGGAGCAAGAGGTCGAGGCCCTCTTTTATACTTAGTCCCACTCTTAACAACTACTGAACCCAAGCTATATCGTAAGAGTCTTTGACCTAGACGTATACATATATAACAAGATTATATATATTGTATAACATTGCGCCATTTTTGTATTGGTTCGATTGAGCTGAAATTGGTCTTAATCGGTTCAGTCTAGCCGTCTATACCTACACACCGACAAACCTTGTTTTAAGCCATTTCAGTTCTCAAAAAAAATTTTTTTTATGACATATATTTGGTTATGACGTCATAATGTTTTATAAAAAATAGCCTACGAAACCTCCCAAAATCTCGGAATGCCAAAGTTTCGTTTCAATTGAGAACGCCTTCCAAGATTATCCCGTTCGCCATACGAAGGGTAGAATCTTACATACATATATATAATATACATATATATTATATATAAATATATATATATAATATATATATAATATATACATATATATATACTTTTTGGGACTATATTTGTTCTCAGGAAGCCAATAGACACGATTCCGCTCACTCCACCCACAACTTCCCCGCTCCGAACACCTCAAAGCGTCCATTTTTCATAATGAAAATTCGCATAATGATATAGAAATAAATCTACTACACAAACGAAATGTAAAAAAACCTCCCCAGAAACTATGGGTAAATAACCTAATTTGTTACATAATTTTCCCGCTCCCTTCTAGCAGGGATATTTTTTCTTTAGAATATTTAGTCTAAATTCTTTAGAATTTCTTTAGAATGCCTAAACTGACTCATCAAGATTTTCAAAGTAGTAAAAGGAATCTAAATGAAATTATAAACGGCTAACATCAGTTGACAGCGCGGGAAAATAGTGTAGCGGAATCAAGGAGGTTGGCCTGATTTGAAATTGAGGACGTGGTTTACCATCCAGGATTAACCTTTGGCCTTAAACTCATTTTAGCCTTGTGACGGATTATGAAAGAAACAAATTCCCATAACAAATGTTAAGCAATCAAATAAAATTGTGTATTCGAGTTTTTCCCTAGAGCTACCCCGGAAATACACGAATCTTGCCAATTATAGCCGATAAGCTAACTACAGTCTATCGTTTAGTTTAAAAATTTTGACAGGTCACTCTAGACACCACTGATTCTTAAGAAAAAAAAATTCCTGCAAGAAGGGAGCGGGAAAAACTGTAAACAATCAGGTTATTCTTACCGTATTTTCTTGGCGAATGTTTTTTTTACTTATTTTTTGTAGTTTCATTTAAAATATCATTTTTAAGATTAATTTGAAAAGTAGTTTTTCAAAACGATGTAATCAAAAGAAGAACCACAATCAAAGTGAACGATTGCCGGGAAGGTTTTTTCCCTACAGCGGTTATTGTGGTAGGGATTTTTTTCTTTTTAAGTGAGAGGTTGGCAGCGGCTTCTCTGATTGGTCAATCCCCAAAATACTTATGACCTTAGGGATTTTTAAACTAAACGATAGACTGTCCGTTACCTTAGGGTACTGGCGCTGGTACAACAACCCAAATCACTATACCTAGATCCCCTCTTCTCCTTCCAAGCCCCCTCTCCCTCAAACTGACATTAATTCCACATTAATCTAAGGACAGGTTATCAATACTATCAAGTTATTACGTGTCAGTTAAACATGATTAATATTGACAACTGTTAAAACTATAATTTGATTAACATTAGAGTAACATTAACATGAAATTCAATTTAACATCGTGTCAGATGAGATGATTACAATGTTAGTACATTTGTTTGATCCGTTTAATTGACAAGATCTGGTTTGAACATATGTTACAACTTTAGATATTAATAACATTTTTTCTTTGAAAATTCGCTAAAATTGAAATAAAGCTGATAATAAAAAAAAAATTGGCTCACTCCTTGTCATAATGTTGTACCACCTTCACGGTAAATTTTATATTAATCCTGTAATTATTTTGAAGATTTAGGTCTTCCAATGGTGACCGCGTTAATGTAGATGAAGGATCCGACGCTTCGCTTCCACTGTGGGAGGCATCTTCAGGGATGTATGACATCATGGATAGAAACACAATGCTCTACAAAACTTAACTGCTCAGTCAGTTTTGTAGAGCATGTATTTCTATCCATAATGTCCTATATCCCTGAAGATGCTCTCACAGTGGAAGCGAAACGTCGGATTCTTCATCTACATTAACGCGGTCACCACCGGAAGACCTAAATCTTCATGACAATAACCGTGGAAGCCTACTAAGTTAATTATAATGATTTTGTGTTATATAAACTTTTGAAATGTTTACTGAGTTTTTTATGACACAGAAGTGTCATAAATACGAAAGCAGCTTTCAATGATAATAGACACAAACATAGAAAAGATAAAAAATCAGGTATGGGGTACCTCGGAACTTTTCCTCATCACAGGAGATATCGGACTCCGCTTGGCTCGTCCTCAGAATATACAATTCGCCAAATTGTATATAACAAATGAATTTGTTAGATGAACCCCCGCCACAAAAGCAATTCATTAGGAATGAAGTAATTACTTATTAGGTATATTACGCTCACC